>CAMRHE010000248.1:2400000-3072736 GCA_947044405.1 Leptodactylus fallax
TTATATGGGATGGACCACAATAATTAGTTCTCATTGAAAGCCTTCAAAACCAGGACTAGTCAGCCTAGGAACACCTAGATGAACAGATGTTTTCTATCCCCATGTGTACCAGTCCAATTCAATAGGCCAACCAAAATACAGCACATAGACGTATATACATTTATTAACACAATTCCTATTAATTATTTATTATAAGCTTTGAAGGCTATCTCCATATGTACTGTATGTGTCCACCATCAATCATGCAGTGTTCTGGACAGACTAATTGTAAACCATACCAGAAACTATATACATCAGCAAGACACTGAATTTATCAATCCTTTATGTTCGGATGGTGATCAAAGATGAAACTGATAGAAAAAAAAGAAGATGAAAACTCTTATTGTAAATGCATTTAATTGATAACAGGTTGATGCAAAATGGACTACTACCGAAATATGGAATTGTGCACGAACCTATATTTCCATATGTAAGCATCATTTTTTATTTGCATATTTCTATGTTGCACTAAAGTTCTTTAATACCAGGTATTGCCTCGTTCCTTTGTCTTTCAGTAAGAAATGTGATGTAAGATACTTTTGTGTTGAAAAAGACAAAAGCATTTTAGGATTGATACCTTTATTGGCTATCCAAAGCTTTCGGAGTACTGAAGCCCCTTCTCATCTGGCAAATCTGATCTTCCATCTGAGAAGAAAACCTCAGATTTAATGCGCTGGCTTATCTTAATGATTTACTGCATCACCTCATGTACAAATGTCTACAGCTGGCCATACACATTAGACATGTGTCAACCGGGGTGTGGGGGAGACGGCAAGATAGCTGTCGGTTGAACAAGCACTCGGATGACAGCCATCTAAAGCATATCACCACCTTTAAGTTGGTGTTACACATTCGATCAGTTTTAGCCATCGGACCATCTGATGTCAAGGGAGAGTTGAGAGACTCCTCTATACATCAGCTGGATTTTAACATGTCCGAAACAGAAGCCTAAAGGGGACAGAGGAGTCTGGCAGCAGAATATTCCCTTTTCTATATTCCAGACATATGCCGAACCACGCCTGTGTACGTATCAAGAATCAGATGGAACACCAGTTGGCCCTCATTCAATCATTTGTTAACATTCCTAATGAAGGGGACTCTGTGCCCCGATAAATTGCAAATATAGTAGCCAATACAGACATCACTCCTCTAGCAATATGGTATTTTTCACCAGGACTGTGGAATCGGTATGCCAAGCCACCGACTGACCCCTCGATTTTTCCAAAGCCCAACATTTTTCATAAACGGCTGTCAGTCATGGTCAGAACCCAGTAGGAAAGGCTCCTCAAAATACAGGGAAAAAAAACAAGGGTTGTGATAACACAAGAGCATATCACACAAAGAGAGCCTTTAAAGCCCCCTGAGAAAGAAGAGTCATGACCCTTAGATAATACCAGACAAAATAATTACAGGAAATGATAAAAACTTCTTATGAGAACCTTCAACAAACAGCCAAGTAAAGGAAGAAAAGAAAAAAATGGTTGCCTATATCAGTTTATAGCAGGGTCTCTGATTAACTGAACAGAACATATATATATAGGAGAACATTTCTAACCTTTCCTGAATATAATAAATATGCAACAATCTCTGCATCTAATAAATGATACAATATTAGTAATTGTATAATATTTAATAATTATGTTGAAGCAGAGTTGGGGCCAATTTTGGTTAAAAAAGTTCCCAACACAGTCCTGTTTTACATAAATATAGCGTTTTTGACTAACACAATCCCATATTACTTTTGTAGTCCATTCAGTAAGAAACATTTCCCTATTGCTCTCAATCTGAGCACTCTATTCACTCTATAAGAAGTATCCACAAGAGACTGTTCATCACATAAAACAGTATCAGATAAAAGCTTGTGTTCCCCTGCCCATCGCTGCGGCTCAGGCGTTTACCTAGGAGATGACTATCAACACACAGCTAATTGAAGGATTGCATCAAAGTCACACAGCGCAAAAAAATCAATGTCAGGAACGTGTTCATTCATAGCCTGGGCCTTGATATAATCGAAGGCAGCACACCAGAGAAAACTCCAGATCTAGCAGACTGTCACATCGACACTCCACATCAAGGATACCGGACTGACAGTCGGCTTTTCAACTTATTTTCCGGCTCAATCGCAGAATATTTTTTGTATGAAAAATGGAATATTACACCAAGAAAAATAATGTCTCCACAAATCTATTCTGGCAGCGCTTTCATTGGACACAGGTGGATGAAGAACTACAATATTTTCCAGTTGACTAGTCCTCCCCACTCCACCCCACCCAGTCACAATGACTTTGATCATCAACACAAAATCCACTACATGTCACGGCATGAACAGCACGATAAGGAATTCTATTAGCAGTCCTTAGCATGCTGACTACACATGTCACATATTAAAGGTCACCTTGGTGCTGGGGACATCAAATTGACAAGCACGTGATGATTTTACTCACAAAATGTATATTAAACGGAACATACTGGATCTGCAAATAGAATGAAATATCATCATCCAATTCTATTATATGATGTAAAGAGCTGGTGAAAGATCCTCTTTAAGCCAGAGACTATGTGCAGCATCTAAGGCGAATGTATGTAAGACACAAAGTGCACATAACATCTTCTATGCAATATCTTTATAGATTACTAAACATTCTATGAAACCCTGACCACCAACTTGGTGCTTTAAAAAAAAAAATTTAAAAAAAATCCGTAATGAAGTATCAAACATTATACTTGTCATATTTGCATGTATACAATGTTGTCATGTGTGATTTGGATAGGTACTTGTATTCAGTATGGTACCCAGCGATTATCATATTATTGGGAATGTTAGTCTAAGAAGGTGGTAAAGAGGAAATATACCTGATAAGTTAAAGAACAAGGATCATAAAGAGGTTTGTTAAGACTAGTGCTAAAGTAAGCTTCAACCACAGAGCCAAGTACAAGGACACATAAATCCCTCTTCATTATGAGGTTTCCAATTCACCATGCGGCACCTTTATCCCTGGCAATAGTGGAGGCTGGACTTCTACCTAACATACTTTAATAAATGGTTATCAAGGTAAAAAAGGGGACATTTTTGCTAAACAGCTCAGAGTGGGTTAGATGAAGCAATATTCACCTCACCAATCCCCCACTGCTCCCATTCCTTTAGTTACCAGTTGGTCTCTTTTTATTGGTCCTGCATCGACACACAAGAAATGCCAGCTCAGCCAAGCACTGGCCGAAGTAGATCATCGCTGTATCCAGTGACTGGACTACTAAGAGGAGACCCAGTAGTGACCTGGCGAGCAACAGTAAGAGAGCAGAGGGGGATCGGTAATACAAATATCACTTTATTTATTTTAATCCACTGAAAAAACAAACAAAAAAAAAAACACTATTTTCCATGCTGGACAACCCCTTTAGGACTTATTTGCTGACAAATATGGTCTTCTGATATGGTCTGTCTTGAGATTCAGCTGTCAAATGTGAACAAGCTTGCTAGAGATGAGTTGTCAATTCAAGTATTTATTCTAATAGTTGTAAGGTTGGAAATTTTCTCTTAAGATGAAGAAACTTGTTTTCCGCCACATATAGGGTTTTGCCTTTTTCTGGATCAGCACTACAAAGTAACAGGATGGAAAAGATAGAACCTAACTTTTTTACTATATACTGTTGTTCAGGCTGCCAAAGAAGAAGCCAAGTCTTCATCCTTATGTTATCATATGCCACTAAAAAAAGATCTTGACATCATCAAAATACTTAAATACAGAGATTTTTTTTCCCCAGTTTTTCTATTAAACAGCCTGTGGAAGCAAAACGCTATAGCACTACCTGGGTGTGCACCCTATTAGTATGCTCTACCTAACTTACAGTATAAGGACGATGTCTACCATACTGGCAACCAGCCAGCCTACTAAATACTGATCTGCAGATACCAACCTCCTTAGCCGATAATATATGATGATGAGCTGTCACTGAAGCGTCTTATTAACAACACATTTCAAACATTCTGTTTGCAATGAGTAAGATCACACATGTGATCTGTATGTGCATTTAAGGGTCCTATTCATCCCTAGGGGGTAAATGGACAACGTGAAAATTGTTTAGTTTGTGACACAAATGGTTATAAATGTGATACATCAAGTCATCCGTACCATTTCCATCATCGGCTCAGAAATACTTATTCTAAATGACGTGTACTCTATTGCCAGACGCAGTCCTAGGGGCAAGGATCTGACTAATAGGTTATTCTGCACAGCTGAACACACAGCCATGAAAGGGTTTCCACAAGAAATCTCAAAGTCTATTTAATAAGTTCAGACAGGACTTAGCAGGATGACAGAGCACCACATACACACCAGATGACATGCACTTGAAGAAGTGTCTGGTTCCAACGTCCCCGAATGAACAAAGATTTCTGATGAAATCTCTCCAACCCACTCGCATAGAACAACTGGTTAAAAACAACATATAATGTGAAGGACTGACCAGAAAGATGTGCCGGTATGTACCGACCCTGAATGAACATTTACATATAGGATATTTACATACGTGAGATTTGCAACCATCATTTGACTTGCCATTATTTGCACTCACATAACCCTTAGTGGGCCAGAGCAGTCCAACACCAACGAAAATAAAAAGGAATAAATCTAGATTTATCCAGTATTTAACTTTTTCTTTTTTAGACAAGGATCTTCTTTCTATTTATGTTAGCTAAAGTTATTCTGATTAACAAATTTATGTACTTATTACACTAAATATTTGGCGTTTTTCACAGTGTAAAACAGGGGGCCCCATACTCTAAAGGGAGTCTTCTACCTAAGGGTCCATTTACATGAACATGAACGGCCAACAAATGGGTCCATGTCTTGGTTGCGTGTTCCGGCCTAACCATGGCTTGTATAAACGGAACTCGCAGCGTCATAGAGATTTAGGATTCTACGAAAGTCCGAATTACCAAAATACTATACAGTACTCTCAGCATTGTGTGGATACTGTACAGCTGAAAAACAGAACAATAACCCATCAAGCTGAAAATACAGTCTAGTCTATGATTAGCAAAGTATTAGTTTTGTGGGACTTACAACTCATTGCTTTAAAGTCCTGCTCCTTCTATGTTTAGGGGTTTGGTGGATGGTATTATCAGTGAGACTGCCCACTGGATTCTTAAACCCACAATGAGCAGAGATTTAAAGGGTTTATCCACCTTTCTAATACTGAAAGCTTATTCTTAGGATAGACCATCCACTTTAGATCTTCAGGGGTCTGACAGCTATTCCAGGACACCATGGTTCTCAGTAATGCTTACAAGTTGGGAGTTGTGCTGATGACTCAGAAGCAGGTTTAGGTACCTCAACCTTGCCCCCTAGACTTCAATGGCATACCACTGCAGTACCTAAACCCGCCACTACACAATTCGCAGCACAACTCCCTGCATGTAAATATTGCCAGGAACCACATTGTCCCAGAACAGCTGACACTGACAGCCAGGACCCCTGCAAATCATCTGATCCGCAGGGGTCCTGGGGGTCAGACCAATCAATCCGATATTGATGATCTATTCTAAAGACAGGTCATCAAAATCATTTGCTCGAAACCCCCCTTTAAATCAGAGATGTATGAAGGAGACAGGTTGTGGACAGCCTTGTATGTCGGGGTATTCTACTTTTCTTCTACTGTTAACTGCTGCCAAAACACAGCAGTATTCCCGGTACCCCTAAATGTACATCCAAATCCATACCATTTCTACACATATCCTACTCAGATAGTTTCTGCAGCATGTGGATGGGATTTCTAAAAAAACTCATCCACTTTGCTGCTACTGAAAAACACTACAGGTTTTTTGTAGAGTTTTTGGCCCCTATAGAGTACCCTTTGGGTACATTTGTTGCAAACATTTCTGCATCTGTCCCATTTATCTGAATGGGGTTTCCAGAAGTCAATGCAACCACATTCACATGTTTGGAAAGGATTATTAGCGCCAGAAATTGCTGAAAAAAATCGGCTATGTATGAATATGAGTCCAGAAAGCATTCATCCAGCTCATAAAAATATGAAAATCATAGATAACTTACCTATTCTTCAGCATTGCTCACTCTATGCTGTGCTGCAATGGATAGGAAACCTAAGAGACATAAAGTCACGCCCATGATCCCATTTATATCTACTGCAGCCCAACTGTTATCTGTTTTTTCCCTTGTTCTCACCATCTCAAACATCAATATAAGGGTATGTTTGTAATTATTATTAAAGTCTGTTACTGTCATCCATCATAGGATGAGAGCAATGGACATTAACAATAGTAGCATAATTGACACAGGTGAAGCCCTCTTCATCTGTGTCTGTTCCCATTGAATATAATGCAAAAAACACAACGGTCACTTTGTCATAGTAGCATACAGGGCTGTGGAGTCGGAGTCGTGGAGTCGGAGTCGGTGCCTATTTTGGTGGAGTCGGAGTCGGAATAAAATGGACCGACTCCGACTCCCAAAATATATAATAAATTGGTACAGTTAGTAGTACAATGCAGTATGTGCTGAATATATTTTCATAAGAATTTGGGAAAATGATGAAATGTTGAAAATGATGAAATGTCCTGTAAAGGTCTGTTCTATTCCTCATATAATGATGGGACTGAGTTCTGAGTGAACCTATAAGGTTTAGCAGTGCCAGGGCTGTGGAGTCGGAGTCGTGGAGTCGGAGTCGGTGCCTATTTTGGTGGAGTCGGAGTTGGAGTCGGAGTCAGGGGAAATTGAGGAGTCGGAGTCAGGGCTTTGGCGTACCGACTCCACAGCCCTGGTAGCATAATGGACAAAGATGAAGCCCCATACATCTGTATCCATTCCCACTGACTATAATGCAAAAAACACAAGGGACACTTTACTTTGTCCTTTTGTCATAGTAGCATAATGGACACAGATGAAGCCCCCTATATCTGTATCCATTCCCACTGACTATAATGCAAAAAACACAAGGGACACTTTACTTTGTCCTTTTGTCATAGTAGCATAATGGAGACAGATGAAGCCCCCTATGTCTGTATCCATTCCCACTGACTATAATGTAAAAAAGCAAGACAAATACTTTCTTCTGTCTTTGTTTGTTTACTTTTGTAATGGAAGAAAAAGTCCTGAACACAAGAAAACTTTCGCCATGTTTTTCACTTGGGGATGTATGCAGACCAATGGAGGGTTCTCAGTCTGCATGTATCATCTAATGTCCTGTGATGGATGAGAGCAACGGACATTAAATAATGGTAGTGTGAGCCCACCCTTAAACAGAACATAAAACAGAAATATCACAGAAGAAATATAGTATGTATACAAGCCATTCCTAATTCTTATAAGGATTTATTATCTGGATCCTCTATGACCTTCTACTCTGACTGCCACAGAGAGTCAACAACCTTCCAAACTGTTGTAAAATTATTAGGAAGATTACATGGTAGCATGACAGAAATTCAGGGCAAATATTTATTATGCGGCTTGCCAATAATATAGACAAATGAGTTCCCAAACAAGTTAATTTTACACAGCGTAAGAGAAAAACCATCTACAGAGAGCGAGATTAGGAAGCGGTTTTATATCATAATAGTTCGGAAACCATAAAGAATTTTAGATAATGAGCTCCAGGATGCGCTGAGCTTCCTTGTGGTTACAGAGAGAACCTCAGCCTCGTGCACTGTATCTTGTCTAAATAATTGACTTCCTCCAATGTCCTGGATTCACAGCTGCCCCAGAATACTGCGCCTTATTAGGGTGGCGTGCTGAGCTTCTCTCCCAACATCTATCGCTAAATTCTGGTTCTAAGATTTCCGATACATCGGTCAAGCTATTCACTAGCGTTCTGCAAAATATTGGCACGCATCCTGTTTATGTCCAGATTCTCCGGACTCTCTATATCAAACAGAGATGAGCAGTGATTAAATAACTCAGCAGATGAGCTGCCAAAAAGAGTCTTTCAATTTTTTGTCTTTAAATAGACCTGTCAGCAGGTTCCTGGCTTCCATCTATACAGGGTATTATGTGCTTATAATATATGCAAAGCAAATAAAATATTGCGAGGAACCTGCTGACAGGTAGCCTTTAAAGTTAAAGCGTTTTCTCTAGTATTTCATGATAAATAATACTACATTATGCAGAATTCGCAAACGGAGGGCTATTATCAAAATCACCGCCTTTTGGAAACAATTCTGATAACACAGCAATGGATGATGCTTGCAGAGAACCAGCAGGAAATCTTACATTCCTACCACTAACGTTATCTCAGAATCCATATTATCCATTCCATGATCATAAATAAGCTACTTTTGGTCAACAGAACGGGCACAGGGACAGTATGATACGAGGCTGCCAGACACCTCTGTGTCCGACAGGAGGAAATCCAAACTGTCCAAATCCCATTCCACTCTTTGGTAGATGCTGAAGGACAGTCTGTCATTCACCATAGATGTGAGATTGCATACTTTTAGAATCCACAAACCAAAATGTCATGGTTAGGCCTCATGTGCCCTGCCATATTAAAGCATGCCTCCAGTTTCACCACATTTCATAATTGAATAGTAGTACAGGTTCATATATGAAACTTTGTAAAGATACGTTACTAAAGAAATCTGTTTTCTTCTCTGCTTTTCAGGTAGTTACTTTCTCAAAATTAGTCTATGAAGAGGTGATGGGGGACAGAAAAGACACTCAAATAATTGCTGCTATTACACTCTTCTAGTCTAAACTATTTTAACACTACTATGTTGTAGATAAGACCCTGTGAGTGAACAGAATGGGGCAATGAATCAATTAACCAGCTGACAGGAGAAACCCACTCCATCCCCCACAGAGCTGTATGTGTGAGGCTGAATACTGAGCCTATATAATGTATACAAAGCAGTCAGATTGAAGATAAGGAGTCAGAGAACATCTTAGTAAGTGGAGAAAGAAACAGATATCCTTATTAAGTTTCTTATTTTCCCCTGTACTATTCATGTATGAAAAGTTGTTTACAACTGGAGGTAAACTTTAAGGCTCTGTTTTATGTGGAACTCAAATAGGACTGCCATAAATGTGTACAGAGCCTCTAGTGTACCTCTGCAAGCCTAAGATTTTATATGGATGTATACAGGGTTTTTCACAAGCTGCAGTTCACAGCACAAAGACTAAGGGACAATTAGGATACAGAGATCTCATGACAGAGTAGAATGACGTCACGTTTTGTTTTGTTTTTTTTACAAAGCTGGCCATCTTGCATCACACATTTTGAAATTCAAGAAGAAAGATATGGAGGAGCACATCCTTAAGGAAGGTGCCTGATGAAATCTGTACAGTAGTGCAGAGCAGGGCCCTCAGTCCCAGTTTGTGAAATGACTATTTCTTTGTAATGTATCTTTTTTTCTCAGTACTTGAACCCTACAAATTGTACAGTGCTGCGGAATATGTTGGCGCTATATAAATAAAATTTATTATTATTATTATTAGTGCATGGAAGTCATGTTACTCCATACTAAAAAGACATGTACCCTCCCTTAGCCACCATATAGTCTAAGAGCCTTTATGGCCAACTTAAAGCAGTTATGCTTATCCGGATTGCTGTGGGTTTCAGCTGTCGGACCACCCAGCAATCAGCAAAACGGGGATCAAAAGTCCCCATAAATCCTCGCTGTGAATGAAATGCCAGTGCACTTTTATGACCAGTGATCCATTCACCTCCATGGGGTTGCCGGAGACTGCAGTCCTGGCAGCTCCACTAAAATGAAGGAAGCAGTGATCACAGAAGCACAATGCCGCTTCATCCACACGGAGGATTCCGGGAGACTTTCGATCCCTCATTCTCCTGATCGCTGAGGATTCTGTGGATAGAAGATGTGTCTCTAATGCCAAAATCCCTTTAACAACGACACACACTGCACAGAAACAAAGTTCTGATAAAGTCATTCTGGGTAAAATCTCTTCCACATGAACAGTGTTCTCTTTATTGGGATTACTTCTTGCTATACTATGAGCTAGAATTGTCTCGGGGTTTTATGTTGTCATCCTATGGATAAGCACAGCCAGAAGTTAGACTAGGTTTGGCCACTTTAATCAGCAATACGGCTAATTAGAAACAAGTAGCTGGAAAGAGGAATTCATTAATAACCCCAAAACTAAACGCCCTCGTGTTTCCAATGTATGAGCAAACGTGACTGTTTGCTAAAGATTCACAAACTGTGCGCAGTCTTCCATAACAGCGAGTCATCTGGGAAATCTGAAAAGATACCGGATGGGAAAGTTAAAAATACCATCCATACCATACCGCTTAAAATTTTATGATTATCCCGTCTTGTTCATTTATAGCTTCCCATTCTGCTAGATGTCTAAAATATTAATAGCATAAAGACTACGGGGACTATTTTTTAATTTATGGTATGTTATTGCACTTTAGCCATTGTAGACCTGCAGTGGTTACAATGTGTGGCCTGACTGTATAGTCATAGCTTTAAAAGGAGTGTTTCAGGTCCGAAATGCCTCCAAAACTAATATTAATGGCATGTAGGGGAATTTAATGGGATCAGAAAAAATACCTCTGTGACCACAAGCCAATGAAGCAATGTAGATGTAATCAAATTTTTATAGATATGCAAATCAACCTGCAAGTGCACTGGGGGCGGGGCCTAATTTACCAAACTGTGATGCAGACAGAGGCTAAAAATGTCAATCATAGCTATAAAAGAGGCATTGCACATAGATTCTACAGGAGAGACAGAGCATCTGCAACTGTCTGTAGGCAAATCCATCAAACCCTGTCCTGATGTACTTGGAGGACGACTTGCATATCTATAAAATGACGATAATCTCTGCATTGCTTCATTAGTTTGTGGCCTTAAAGGTATGTTTCTGTTCCTATTCAAGGCCCCTATATGGCACTAGTGTTGTGTTAGGAGAGGTTTTGGACCTAACAGACTCTCTTTAAAGGGGATATAACAATGCCACCCTTCAATACAATTAGCCGCTATAAACAATTACAAGCTGTGAACACCTTTACCCACCTGGGTTACCTACTCAGTAATAACAAGAGTGCTGATGGGCACTAGAGATGGCATACTAACCAGCAATTTAGCCAAGTTCACTAGCTGGCAAAGCAGCAATAACACAATTGTTGTAGCAAGTGACGCCTAGCAACAAAAGGATCTACATTAGAAGAAGATACATATCACCACACAGATATTATGTGTGAAGTGATAAATATCTAGCCCTAAGGAGTTCCCTTTGCTGCAGAGATAAGAGATGTAATTCTGCTGCTGATTACTTCTTTAGACACGCTTTGACTTCCTGCTGTGATAGAGGCAGAAACAGCTGCTCATATGGCAGCGAAGAAATCTTGCACTCTAAAATATAAGCAAATCAAAGAGGTTCTTCTGTTAGGTTGCTTTATTAAAAAAAAAAAAAAAAAAAAAACAGGATAGTGAATTATATCACAGACAAGGGAAATGAATTGCTAGTGCAAAAAGAATCACTATGAGCATAATGCAAGCAGTCACTTGAGATAGAGTAAAGACTTTATAGCGTCCACAATACTCCAGGGAAGGAAATGTCTAAATTTTATTCACCGAGCATACAATTTTTTGACAATTTAAAGGGGTTGACCAAGATTTAAGATGTTATGGGCTATCTAGCACCGAGCAGCTGTACAGGGCCGCTTTTAACCCTGTGTTGTGTACAGTATGGGCATCAGAAGCAACCCTGTATAGCTGATTGGTGCAGGGGCCAGCTACAGACACCAACCAAAGAAAGTTATGGCCTATCCAAAGGATATGCAATAAAATCCTACATCCTGGAAAACCCATTTAATGGAGTATGGCAAAATCTATATAATTTTTGCTACCTATACTGAACCTTGAGAACTGAGCGGAGAGAATTACTAAGACTGTCATTTCAAATGCTCTAGAGCAGGGGTTGGCAACCCCTGGCACACATGCCAATAGTGGCATGCAAGCTGTATATGGTTGGCAAAGCAGATTGTGCTGGGAGAAAGCAAGCAGAGTTAACACCAGCAAGGGTTAACTCTACTGTGAATGGCCAGACAGGGAATGAGCGAGGAGACCAGACCGATGAGTTAGCTGAAGAGAACTTCCTCACGCTGGTCCTGCGTCAGGTCAGGAAACCAATTAATAAATCATCGGCCTGCACAGCGTGGTTCTCTTCAAATAATTCATTGGTACTTTCACTCGTTCCCTGTCTCGCTGGTCTCAGAGGAGTTAACCTTTGCTGGAGTTACCTCTCCTGGCTTCCTCCCAGCCCAGTCTCTATATAGCTCCAGCAGGTAAGGCTAGATTCACAGTTGCACCTGTAGTCCGTTCAGGGATTCCGTTCCCCATTCCGCTTAAAAGGAGGACTTCCAAGCAGGACTTTTCTCTCCGCATTTTCGGGCGGAAACCCAGCAGACCCCATTATAGTCTATGGGGTCCATGGGTTTCTGCGGGTAACCGCTTTTTAAGCTAATTAAGTTTCTGTTTCTCGGGTCCACAAGCAGACCCGAGGAATGGAGAGCCGAACGCAGGTGTGAACCTAGCGTGAGTGACTTTATTTATTAGTATAGGTATTCTTTCTTGTGTAAAGTATGGAGGGACAGGCAGCAGTCCTGTGTAAAGAAATAAGATGATCTTAACTCCTGGCTACAACAGCTTTGTGTAAAAAAGATTTTGCACAGAACTGCTGCAGCCTGGAGCCTAGACCCCTTCTTTCCTTAAAAAGGACTGCTGCAGCCTGTGCCTCTTCATTCCTCACACAGCACTGCTGCATCCCCTTGCTCCATACTCACGTAAGGGATAAAGAGAGAACTGTAGTCTTATGTAAGAGATGGAGGGGTGCGGTGCATCATAATAATGCACCCCATTTTACCACGCAAAAAAGCACAGATGGCGCACTTCCTTATCAGTTTTTGGTTTTCTTTTAAGCCAATAACTTATGTTTTTAACAGCATGCAGTGAACATATGAAGGCAGCATTAGGTCAGCTTCACAGGGCTGTAATACTGACATACTGACGCTCTGTATTACATCCGTAAGTCCCATTATATAATTTTCATTTAGGGGACAAGAACCTTTCAACTACTGCATGGCACACTGAATATCTCATGTTTGATTTTATTTTTTAAAATAAAAGGTTGCCTACCCCTGCTCTAGAGTATAATACACAAATGTATTAAGAAGAGGACACCTCTTGATAAATTTGATACATCTTTTGGCTGTCCATGTAACAGAAAAGCAAATCTATTAGATTAGTGCCATAACCCATAACAATTCCAGCTAATACTTATGATAAATCTTTCAGTCCCCTCCTGACCACTTTTCTTGTCACTTCTCATAAATTGCGAGAAAAGTGCAAAACTGCAAAAAGTCATAAACTTCTGGGCAATATGTGCACCTTTTTGTATGCCAAAAACTGGCATACATTGGTCAGTTTATCCCGAGTTCTAACTAATATTGCTCTGATGCCTAATTCTTGCATGTATCATTTGAGACAGACTTGTTACTGGGATACATTGTCCAATGAAAGCTCTTTAGATTAGCTTGTCAAGCAGCAAGCCCCAAGCATCCATTCTGACCTACATTACTTAGGGCTTCAAGTCAAGGTCAAATTGACATTATAAGAGGGCAGTGGAAAGACGCAAGACCTGGCAGTAGTCGATTCTCACTTTCCTCTATCTCAAAAAAGAACCTATTTGAGAATGTAAAAATCTGATGAAGTTCCACTGAACTGAGAAACTTCCCCATACACATTAATATTAGTATGTAGTTTTGTGCTTTACTAGGCTCTCCTATCTAGAAGATATTGGGGAAGATTTAATATCTCTTAAATGTCAAATTTATTTCTTAAGTGCATCACAGTGGCTCCTTCTGGATAGTAAATTTGGGGCCTCTTTAGACACTTTGTCTAACTTTATGGCACCTTTTGGTTGGTTTACTTTATTTTATATATTTTTTTTACCAAAATTTTTGTGCTTCTTAAGCCCCATTAGAAATGCAGTGCAAGGTAGGTGGACCAGTTGTTTGATCCAAATCCAGCACATTTGGATTAGTCTCGCAGTTGCCTATCTGGCCATTTGGGCACATTCTTTACAGAAATTTAGCAACTGTTCCATACACTTCAATGGGATCCATATATAGAAACCGCCTCCTTCACATGAACGGAATGGCACAGATTTTCAATCTACGCATTTCTACGACAAGCTTTCCACATGTGAACATCGCCTTGAAGAGTCAATACATTGTCATTTCCATCCCTCCTCCATGTTCCATCTCTGCAGTATAACCAGGTGACTTGATGGAGAAGTGAAGGTATTATAGTATAGTGTTACTCCAGCTGTTAAAATCCTTGCACACTCCATATTGGTTGGGCTTTGAGCAGAAGCCCTATTCCTTTTAGCTACTTATTGCTTTTCTTCACATGGGACAGATTTTCATTAACCTCTTTCTTGTCTAAATGTGTCTTCTCTTGCAGATCACTTGGGCAAAATGAACATTTAATGAGATTTGAGCTGCAGTCAGACAAGGCATCTACAGCACCAATAAAGCCAGACATGAAATATGGTAACTTCCTCTTCAGAGGTAGATTTGTTTGGTAGATGAAATCTGTTTTCTCGCTCATGATGTCACGGTCTCCCTTTCCCTCACATGGCCTGATGACTAATATATTGTAATGGTTTGTTCATCTCCTCTGAAACACAAACACATGACTGTGGAGCACTGACAATATACCGCACTATCATTTAGATGGGCTGCAGTGAAATTTTATAGTAGGACTTGCTACGAACGTATCGGACATATAAAGTGACGAGCAATATAATAGAAGAGCGCACATATACTATGTTCCAATATAGGAAACTGTAGTATAACATGTAGCTGAATTTACAGAAGATAGTATATAGGATACTCCAGGGCACTGTAGCACTAATACTGGTCATAAATAGAAGATAGCTTGCAGACACATATTCTCTCTCTGGATATGAAAGGGAGTAGAAAATAAGCTGCTGACTGTCAGCACTCATGTCACATGGGAACAAAGGATCAAGCGTGCTGGTGTCCAACCTGCTAGATCTTAGTTTCCCCTGACAGTTGACACCATAGGACAGTCTACCTGCCCAGAGTGTGTGCTTTAAAATGCGTTACACCAAGACCTTACTCAGAGTTCAATATTTTTTAGGATTACGCAGCTAACATTGAAAGGTTCCTGGTCCAAAGGCAATTTCTAATAATAATAATAATAATAATAATAATAATAGTCCTTTAATAGTCCCACAATGGGGAAATTCAGTGTGTTACAGCAGCAAAGATAAGATAAGATAAGCAGATACAAATACAAATACAACATGTACAGGAATGTTCCAAGGTGAGAGGCATTACATTAATAGCAGACAGACAGATAGGATGTAGCAGGGGGGGGGGGGGATTTAACAGGCAGAGAGATATTTCAGTTCTCTGTGTGTAATGATCTCCGCTTAGGTCGGTGTTGGTTGTACAGCCTAACCGCGGTGGGGAGGAAAGACTTCCGATAGCGCTCCTTCTCACATCTAGGGTGGAGCAGTCGGTCACTGACAGTACTGCTCAGCGCGATCACAGTCTCATGCATGGGATGGGACTTCTTCTTCTGCATGGAGCTCACCACGGACAGTATCTTTCTGTCACCCACCACCTGCACTGGGTCCAGTGGGCTCCCCAGGACAGAGCTGGCCCTTCTAATCAGCTTGTCAAGTTTATTTCTGTCCCTGGTTGATATACTGCTCCCCCAGCAGGCCACTCCAAAGAAGATGGCTGATGCCACTACCGAGTTGAAGAAAGTTCACGGAACCCCTAATCCATTGGCTTTTACAGCACGTAAATCTAAAATATTACTTCACATAAGGAATAGTAAGACACTGACTGGGCAGAATGGAGAGCTTCCTTATATTTCTCATTCCTTTTGTAGCTACTCCTTGGTTTAGTTCAATGAACAGCAGCAAATCTGCAACAAAAAAGCTACCTTTCCTCTACGTGGGGTCTTAGCCTTAAGGCCCCACACTGCAGAAATGCAGCGTTTTTTGTTGCAGATTTTGTTGCGGTTTTTTGAGCCAAAGCCCAGAATGGCTACAAAAGTACTGGGAGATATATAGGAAGTTCTTATACTTCTCCCTTCTGCTCAATCCACTCCTGGCTTTGTCTCAAAAAACCGTAGCAAAATCTGCAACAAAAAAGCTGCATTTCCACAACGTGGGGCCTCAGCCTAAAGAGGTATTTCAATCACAAATCACTCCTATGTCAAGAAGGAAGGTCCATGATCCATGTTCCACCTAAGGAGGTGGCTGTTGGCCACTACATGAAGATGGAGAGCAAATTTAGAAGTGGCTTTGTAAGTGTGTGTCTCCCTTTATTCACTTCTATAGGAGTTACAGAAGGAGCCCAGCACATCAGCGGCTACTTCATCGGGAGGGACAGAAGATTTTGGAACTCCGCTCTGCACATCAGTTCAGGTCCCAGATGTGGTACCTGCTCCTACTGAATATTTAGGGCATAACCTGTGGAATATTTTAGCATGAGAATCTTCCTAGCAATTTGCTTCACAGATCACCGCTTGGCCCATACAAGACTCGCTGTGTATTGTGACAGATCTAGCATGGTAAAAATCCAGCACCAGATTTATTTAATAAAACACCCATTGGAGGAAATCACATGGTTGCTGTACAGATATATTCTCTATACAGTGCTCAATGCAACATCTGTGTCTGGCTGTGGTCATCCATGAGGGTGATTTAAGAAATAAAAAGGTAACAATTTTTTTAATTGTTTTAAAAAAAAAAAAAAAAAAGAGAATCAGGAAATTTCTACATCTCCAATAATTTGGCCAATATGGAAAAAGTAACTTTCCCATACAACCTATTTATTTATTACTTGCTATATAAAAATCTATCTATCTATCTATAATATCTATCCTATCTAGTTACTGATGCCCGAAAAAAACTAGCATACTTCTCTATTTAATACACTTCACCTCAAGTATAAAGATACAAGGATCCCAAAGATGAGAGCATGAAGCTACCATACTTCTATAATATTTGTTAAGAAGATCAATACACATAATCCAAGAGCACATAAGGGTATGTTCACACTGAGGAATTTGCAGCTCATTTTGAGGCATAAAAAAGTGGAAAAAAATAAAGTGGACTTGGCTCTCATTTGAAGTCAGTCATTTCCAATTTACGGTCTCAATTAACAATTGAGACGGTTTTACTACAATACTGATCCTTTACTTCAAGGAAATTCAATTTCCCCTTCACCTTTCTGAAAGATGTTAAACAAAAGGACTTGCTTGTAGCTGCCTATAAAGCGCACTCGAAAAGAAAAATCAGGTCACTAATAGAGTCAAGTATAATGATAGGACTATACTAATAAAGCTGTGAAGAAAGCAGAACTGACTTGGGCAGCACGGTGGCTGAACAAGAGGTCTAATAACCTACATATCAGATTTATTGCAACGGCACATGTTGCCCTTCACTGCTTAATAGGAATAATGGGATATTAAAAGGTATATATACATTATACTGAATTCTGCAGCTAAAAGGTTTACAGTCTCAGATAGGATATGCCATAAATGTCTTATAGATGCAGGTCCGACACCTAACTCAAGATGCCTGCCCCAAAGCCCCTATGAATGGAGAAGTGGCCAAGCATACATGGTTCTCTCCATTTTGAGTAAACATGCCCACTGTATTTGGACTACCAATATACAGTAAGTGCTCACCTCTCTATTCACAGAAGAAGCTGTTCTTGAGATAGTAATGGGTCTTATAGTTGGTTCACCCAGTAAAGATCACACTTGGATAATCTTCCTCAACATTACCCAAAACTGCATCCAGTTTATTCCAGCTTTGAAAACTAACACTGTCAATGGTATAAAATTCTATTACAACATACATAAAAGACGTTCCCTAACAGAATGTTATTATCAGAATCTCTCACTTTCCAGCTGGCTGATATCCTATAATAAGCTGCCACTACCATGCGGGAACAGGCTGTCAGCAAAAATCAGGCAGCTATTCATAGCAGCTTGCAGTACTATAGCTACAGCAAATGCAGAAGTAGCAGTCTCATGTGGACTCCGGGGGCTCGACGTCTCCTCTCCAGCCTACAGTATACTTTAGTTAAAGGGGTTACTACACAGTCCCATCTTCTCATTGAACAGATAAGTGGCTTGATCTCTGGTGAAACCCCCAATTATGAGAATAAGGGTCCCATTTTCCCTCTTTGAAACAAGTGACAGTCATGCATGCACACTTCCACTCCATTCTGTGTCTACGGAACTGATGAAAATTGCAAAGTACATCGCTTGGCTATCACCATCAGTCCGGTAAAGCAACCATCAACATAATCAATTAGGGGACACGGACCCCATTCGCGTAATTGGTGGGACTCACAGCGATTAGACACTTGTCACCTATCCACAAGTTATGATTGTGGGACAATCCCTTTAAGTGTTATTGCTATACAGATTGAATTTAAGCCCAGAATCTTAAAGCTATTACTTTGGCAGCTTACACTCCCTCAATGCAGGTTTGCAATTGGCAGAGACTGAAATATTCCATAGCCCTGGTATAAATGAATCAGGGAATTACTATTTATTACAGTTCTTAAATATATTTTAAAGGGGCCTTCCTATTTGGGCAAGTTATGCCCTATTGGCAGGATAAATTGTAGATCAAGGGGGGTCTTACCGCTCACACCTCTGATCAGGGCAACTGGGGATTATTTTTCTCCTATTCTCAATGGAGCGGTGGTCAGGGCATAATTTACCCAGATGGGAAAAGCCCTTTAAAGAGGAGCTAACAACATGCTTATTTTAAAAAAAATACTTTAATTTCCCAAAAAATAATAATTTTATAGTATCTGTTCTTAAAATATTGTGTTGGTCTCTAGTTTGTGCTGACACAAGAAATGAATGCTGAGCCAGTCACTGTCTCCAGAGAAGACCTAGCGCAGACACTTATCGGCTGAGCTGGCATGGAATGGGTGTCGAGTTGGGATCAAGAGTTGTAGACCTTCAGGGATCCAGTAAGCAAGGGGAGGGGAGCATTTTAGGATCATGGAGGACAGTATTGCTCAAGTCAAAGAAACTGAACTGCAAAACTATAATGGAAAAATCTATACCTCTTTGGGATTTCAACCCACTCCTGGTTTGGGCTTACAAAATTGCGACCAAAATATACCCATGTCAGTGTATATAACCGCAGTACTCGAGCAGAAGTATAAAGATGTGGAGACTAGAAGGACAGTATACACAGTTTTAATGCCGGTAACAGATAACCCTTGAAATATATAAATTACATTCAGCATTCTCTCTCCGTATAATGTAATAACATATCATGAAATGATTTATCTGCAAACAGAAACCCGGCATCTAATATGAGCATTTCTCTGCAGGTGTTACATTGCCGAATGATTTATAGCGCTGGTTCTGGATAACAATATAGCAGACAGTTTACATATGAGGTCTGAAATAAATCAATAGGGAAAAACAGCAAACCCTTACTGAAACACAAAATACACACTGTAGGAGGCCCCTATTTTAGCTTAAAAGGCTACGCGCAGATTCTTATTGCTTCAGTACATGTAACATAAAACAAATGAACAGGGCAAAAAGCAATGTGAATCCTGAGCTCTCTAGCTCATGACTATAATGCCCAAACTTCAGAACCTCCAGAACTATTGGGATACTTGGCATATCCAGAAGAGCCAGGCCTGAAATCCATGTGCATGCTGCCAAACAATCCTATTCAGATCAATGGTACTGATTTTCTGTTATGTGTGAATATACCCTTAGAGGGATAGCAAAGTAAGAAAGCAAGACCAGGCATGGGCTGCCAAAAGCCGTGCAATGGAAATCTGGATAACAATTGAAATCTAGCCAATGAATTCAGGAAAGGGTTATTTCTATCTGTGACATATTCAAAGGATATGCCATAAATATCTGTGGGACCTGCAACCTTCTTGAGAACAGAGCATATGCCACGCTATTCAACCCTATAGACGTTCAGAAAATAGCCAGGCAGGCAGGAGGGAGCCAAGCACACTCGGCCACCTCTACACTCACACAGAGGTTGGAGGTCCTTCATTCTAAGTGGTAAATTTGGGTCCTAGAGATGGACCTACATCCTTTGGATATGTATGGCATATCCTGTGTCCTAGATGGCATCCTTTTAAAGGCCTTGAAAAAACTGGGTAGGAACCTTACATACATTTTAGCGCAAATATTCAAGTGTCTTTGTGTACATGAACTGAAAACCGGTATTAATAATAGGGATTGATGAGAGTACATTTAGTGACGCATAACATCTGGATGAATTGTCCTGATGAAGGCAAAATACTGCACCAAAAGCCATATATCCATACACTGCTCTAAAAACCGTGTAAACACTTGGAGCTCATGAATGATGGCAAAGAGAGTGGAGACACACCCGTCCCCACCTCCCCAAGGCTCAAAGGTTATTATCTGCAAACTTTCATGGAAGAAGTACTTTGCTGACATGACACAACCTGCATTGACCGAGACATAGGATTTGTACTAAAAAAAAAACAAAAAAAAACACGACTCTATCTATGTGGTTAGGACTTGAAGGTTAGAACATTGTTATTTGGGGAAATTTCGCATAGCTCTGAATACTCTCTCATCCGGATATTCATTTCGTAATACATTTCTTTGAAAATTTTTCCAGTTTATCACAGCTAAGAATGGATATATGGATTACAACAATGTCTTCAAACACTACAAAAGGTTAATTCTCCCATTCTTACATGCCTAGCGCCCCCTTGGTATCAGTGGTCTCTGGATGTTGTCACAGTATGTCTGAATATGATGAGCTATAGTTTCAGAACAGCTGGAGGCCTATAGGTTGGAGACCACTGGCCTGGGTAAACCTATTTCCATTCCAGTAAACCAATATCCAAGTGTAAATATCTGTGGATTTTTAACTTTACTGTTAAATGTATGGGCACCTTTTATTTTCTGTCTAGATAACATGTTAAAGTCGAGGAAAACACCAGATTGGTCAACTATCCCATGTGTATGGGGGAGCCAACTCTTTCCTAACACTGTCGGACCCTACTGACACAGTGCAGGACTCCTCTCTACACCAATTCTCAGTGGTTTCTCCAATGGAGACTCCGGTGCAGATGTGAACCCAGCCTGATCCTATTGTTCTCAAGGGAAATTGGGGACCACTGGAGGTGTCCAGCAGCGGCTTCCTTCCTTCTCTCCAATGAGAACATATGCACATTCGACTAAACCAACTCCTTAGAGTACTAATACATTAGCAGCTGTCACAAATACCCCCGATTTAGTACTAGTTGCCTGGCTGCACATGGACTGGCAGCTTGAAACAATGCCAAGAGCAGCCCAGCAATTAGCGGGTAAAAGAGGAAGCGACGGTCACTAATGCTCATGCAATAGCACCCTTAAAAATACACTAAAAACTATTTAAGACATATTATACTATGCTTCTATAAAATACTATTACTATATATACTCCCACTATACATATTATATACATTTATCACCTTTACTCATTCAAACACATGCACCCTTGGCCAAACCGGGTATATATATGCATTGGTCATAAATGTGAGAGATCTGTTGGCCAAACTGCCCAACTTTAGCCTTGTGTCCACAACATTGACATTTTGCAGATTCCAGGTTCACCCTTCCACTTTTTTGTCCTTATCCAATAGGTGTTATGATTTTCACTGTGTAGGTCTGTTCCATTTACTGTAAATGTAGAGAGGCGATTCACAGAAATTATATTCTGTATACAAAACATCATATACCGTACTGTTGTGAGAGTACTTACAGTGCCAAGCACACCATGATACTAAAACTGCGGAGGAGACATTCAATATAAACAATTATATACAAAAATACAAATTCCAAAGAACTATTGTTTTTTTATTATATATATATATAAATGCACATATTTTGTCATTTTCTGTCCTCCAGTTAGAAAGGTTATGCAAGGCTTTGTGCATTTGCATTTACCGTTCTGCTTGAGGGCTCTGCCAAGGTTTTCCTAACTTTCCGCTGTGAGAATAGTGCAGAACACAGCAGTACGCCAGTCACTGAAATAATATAAGATAGAACTGCTATGGAGCGAATTATTAAGGGGGTGCTACGCTCAATGGATTTACCTCACTGCTATGGTATCTGTTATGAAATGAAGCCATAGCAGAGATGTACAACAATTGCTTATATACAGTGCATAACACCTATAACAAATATCCGTGTTAGGGTCAATAAATGAAAATGTTTCTATAGGAGCCTGCAGAATGCAGCAGGAAGCATTTGATGATTCGCATGAGCTGTATGTCTAGAGTTGTGTCTGCTGTAATGTGGTTGTCTCTGCATGTACTGTCACACCCTAGGATTACACAGATGTGCGCGGTAATTGTGTGAATTGCAAGCTCCTCAATATTCATTCTGTTTCGCTCCTCCCATTGCCTCAAGCTCTCTACATTCATTCAGGTGATCTGTTTATTGGTGGCATACAAAGCCCCAGTCACATTATGTACTTGGGAATTTCTCCAGGCCCCCCTGGGATGTATGATGAAGATTCTTCCTCCATATCAACAAAACCACAAACAGACTTCATTATGTAGCATGCCTATTACACATTCACTAAAGGGCAAGAGCTGGCGGCAGAGTCAGAGCCTGTAATGACAGAAGAGTGACAAAACAGGAAGGTATTAGAAGATCACTGTATGTCAGGAGAGCGGGCAAGTGTCAAAGGTGATGTCAGGAGAGAAGTAAGAAGTCAGGCAGAGAAGATAGCCAGGAGCAAATGAATAAGGATCCTGAAAGAATCAATGCAACAGCAATGGGGTGCAAAGATGAAGCAGCACCTTCAATGCAACGATAAGCGAAGGATATCAGGAAATGAATGGATCATAAAGCAATATTCTGAATCCTAAAAGGCCTAGTTCTGTAAGGGAATGATTTACACTTAGGTTCTTTCAATCTGTTTTAAATGGTTGTGAAAACACTGTAATATTCCTGACAATGGTTTTCTGTGTTAACAGATACTGGGGCAACAGATATCAGATTGGTGGGGATCTGAGACCCGGAATCCCCACCAATCGGCTGTCCTCGGCAGCCTCCGGCACTGCAACATACACAGCAAACAGAGGCGGAAGTGCAGATCCATTCCCTGTAGTGGCTATAGCAGCTCAGTCTAGAAAACCCTGAGGAATTGATCCATGAAGTACATTGGAAACATTGTCCAACTTTTTATTATATAAACAATACTATTGGGCTTTTGATATTGGTCTGAAAGTGAACAATCCCTTTAAGGTCGTTCTAAAAGGGCATACACGTATTATTATTTTGCTCTGATAGGGAGGACCATTCTATACAAAATCTTTTCCATTTATTGCAACCACCTTGGATTACCCGGGCTGTGTACTCTGTATAAATTACAACTACATTCGACAAATACATGTTACAATTACATACTACAATAGAAGCATCAACAACTACTTTTACAAGGTGTATTATTAGCAACTCCTCATATAAACCTAAAAATTACAAGCATCAGCTCCTATTGGCCCTAAAAGCACAGCATCTATTTTGTAACCTGTATGGTGAATCTGCATGGTGGCTCTGTGGATGTCACTGTTGCCATGCAGTTGGGGTTGTGGGTTCAATTCTAGCCAAGGACTGTATCTGCATGGAGTTTGTATGTCCTCCCTGTGTTTGCATGGGTTTATTCTGGGTACTTTGGTTTTCTCCCACACTCAAAAAAATTGGAAGCAAGTTGGATTGTTATGAAACTGATGCCAGTGGGTATTGGCGATGAACACCTAAATGGCAGCCACTGACTCCTCTTCTCCAATGAGAAAAGTTTACTGAAAATGGTTGTTGCTGTTCTGTGAAGGTACATAAAGCAATGAAGTATACAATTGCTGGCTTCGGGCATAAGAATAGCTATAGAAGTGGCATACATAAGGAACAGTATGCAAATTTCCCTACATAACATAGAGTATACAATATGGTACATTTATCCGGGTCTATATATTTAAAAGAAGTTTGTTAATTCTAACAGAGTTATATATAGAAGCTGTGGCAAATAATGTACATATCAACACATCAAAGCGTGAAAATATCTGTGAATGTGAGTGAAAATGGGACCTGCTATTGTTAGTTGTGAGCAGTATTCATGACACCGGCAGACTCCTTGTGACTGCAATTATCACATTCCTAGGACACATGGAAGGTAATGACAAAGCGCTGCCATTATTAATGCACAATTTGCTGGCATCAAAGGTCACAATGAGACTGAAAGATGCTGTAACCAAAGAATTATCCGCACATTTGTTTCAATGGAGAAAATGATTTAATGTAAAAATCATTTCTGATGAGGTCTTCAGTCTGCTTAAGAGGAATTTTGACAAGTTGTTTTTTTTTATTGGCGCTACTTAATGTTTCATATAATGTATAAAGAAACCATTAAAAAAACTATTTGCAGAGTAGAAAAGGAAAAAAAAAACTCAATTCTGACATTTTAGGGGGATTTGTTGGGGTTTTTACATCATTGCATAACACAAATGACAGATTAACTTTGTTCTACCAATTGGTAAGATTACGGCAATACCAAATTTATACCGCTTTTGTTCTGCTTAAGTCTAGGGCCATACGGCGACTTTGGGCGAGACCAAATATCACTATTTCACTCTGCGACTCCTTGACTAACGCTAGTGAATCGAGTTGCACTGCAACCCCAAGGGTCGCAATGTGGCTCCATTTTTATATTTTAGTTTATATTTTTGTATTATACAATACACTGCAGTGCTGTACTTGTGGCGTCTATCTGAAAAGCCCTGTCAAAGTGGGGGTAAGAAGGGGACATATTTCACACACAGTAACTTCTCCTTTTCTAGCATTTTTAATATAACACATGCTCTGTTAACCATAGTCAGCCTCTTTTTTTAATAAATCTTACATTCACACATGACTGATCACTCAAAAATCTCTCCTTGGTAGATCAATCTCCTAATGTATTATCTGTTCTCTATATGTCATCAGGAAGAATAAAAGACAGAAAACAGAAGAACATGACAGAATAACAACAGATGCAGTCGATATAAGTCAGGTCAGCAGCCAAGTCCAGCAAAAACACTTTTGTTCATCTCTGCACCCCTCACCTGATTGTCTTTCACACTGTGCACTTCTTGTATGTATAGTTCACTTATATCCCTTCCACCTAGCTGCTCTTTACCTCCTGATCAGACACCATCTTGGTTTTTAGATTTCCCTTTGTCTATGCTCTAATACATCACCTAGGCAGCTCCAGACAGTACCATATCTGCCTGCTGGGCACAGTATAATTATTGTTTTCTCTATATTCTTCTAAATCATCCAAGAGAACATAAAGTATAAAGTATAGAGTCAGGGAAGCTTCACAGTCACCTCCTTCCTTATAACACTGTGACAGGAGCCTGCTACTAATCTGCAGTAACTGTGATAGGAGCTTGTGTTTCCTTTGTAGAGAGCCTCTGCTGATCTGTCTATCTTACAGAAAGTGAGATTGTGACTTTTGGACTACAAAGAGATGCATCAGTATAAGATCACGACCCAAACAGAGAATATACCATGGCTTTTCAGATAGAAAGCAATTACCAAATAAGTTCGTTCTTCTTAGCTTAATTCTATATAATGGCAACATAGGTCTATTTTATGGATACACTTTAGACATCTTTCTAGTAAGTTTCAACCAGTGGTTTTTCAGCTGATGCTTTTCGTTCATGGTGAACTACTGAGAAAAAGCCAAATACATATCAAACACATCCATTTCACATATTCTCATGCCCAGACTTTATAAACCAATAGCAAATGTTTTCTACTGAAAATCAAACAATCCAATATACGTTGGTTAGTATACATGGTCAGTATCTGGCCAGTATTTTGCATCAGTATTTGCAGAAGTGGAACCTATTCCGAGGAAAAGTATAATAGAAGGATTTATACCTGTTCTGTGTTTTGGACGCACTCCTGGTTTTGGCGTATAAATACTGATGCTCAATACTGATCCAATACTGACTGTGTGAAAGTGGCCAAACCCTAATTTCCTTCAAAGAGGTGCACAAGTGATGCAGGAGCTCCCACTCCAAATATACCCCAATGCAATGGTACAGGTTCAAATACAAATGGCAAAAACGTCTTCCCATTTAGAAACAGATCTGTTCTTTCTCCACTAACACCTACAGTAAGCACACATTCAGCTTAACTAAACACGTAATGAAGGAGGGGATCTCTGGTGTTTTTTGTAAGCTGCATGACTTTTAGGCTGAAGCCCCATGTTGCGAAAACGTGGGTCTTCCGCTGCATTTTTTTCCGCAGTGTTTTTTGTTGCATTTCTCTATGTGGGGTCTTAGCCTTACAAGGGATTATTCTGCTTAAAATAAGGATGTATTCAGAATGCCTTCAATTTCACATGTATTTTACATTTCAGAATATGGTGTGAGATAAACTTGAATTCTGGCTTTCAAAAAAAAGGATTGACACTTCTGGATATGATGGAGGAGGATTGTCAAGTTATTGGGGGGGATTTATCAACCCATCCACACCATTTTTGAGTTGGCGCATCTTTGGTGTAGGGCCCTTTCTTGTGCCAAAGATGCATCACAACCCCTGTTCGGTGCCTCGCTCACCACTTTCCACTTTTCAGCGATGTCACGGCTCGGCATAATTATTGTAACTCATGCCAGAAAACTGGCCTGATTTACAAAGGTAATCTAAACCAGTTCCTGACGATTATAGATTTTCATTCTAGAAATCTGCGTGCACCTGATTTATTTACAGGCCAGAATCTCTTGGTAATTCAGGCATGCCTTGCACCAGTTGGAGTCTTTATTAAGATTGGTGTAGTAAATGCCAATCTTAATAAATTGTCCCCATTCCTCCCAAGAACAGACAGGTCACTGAATCTATAAATTGCTACAGGAAGAAAGACCATGCACTCCATACACTGGTCGGCCAACAGTGCATGGGTCTGAACAAAGTGAGGGGAATAAAGCTAAAGGACATGTTGAAATACAACTATCCTTCCTTACCCTAATGGCAGATGTCAGAGGAATAAAGCTTTTGGATTTCAGTGCCCATTACTACCGATCGTCTATACCTACAGTACAGACCAAAAGTTTGGACACACCTTCTCATTCCAAGAGTTTTCTGTATTTTCATGACTATAAAAATTGTAGATTCACACTGAAGGCATCAAAACTATGAATTAACACATGTGGAATTATATACTTAACAAAAAAGTGTGAAACAACTGAAAATATGTCTTATATTCTAGGTTCTTCAAAGTAGCCACCTTTTGCTTTGATTACTGCTTTGCACACTCTTGGCATTCTCTTGATGAGCTTCAAGAGGTAGTCACCTGAAATGGTCTTCCAACAGTCTTGAAGTAGTTCCCAGAGATGCTTAGCACTTGTTGGCCCTTTTGCCTTCACTCTGCGGTCCAGCTCACCCCAAACCATCTCGATTGGGTTCAGGTCTGGTGACAGTGGAGGCCAGGTCATCTGGCGTAGCACCCCATCACTCTCCTTCTTGGTCAAATAGCCCTTACACAGTCTGGACGTGTGTTTGGGGTCATTGTCCTGTTGAAAAATAAATGATGGTCCAACTGAACGCAAACCGGATGGAATAGCATGCCGCTGCAAGATGCTGTGGTAACCATGCTGGTTCAGTATTCCTTCAATTTTGAATAAATCCCCAACAGTGTCACCAGCAAAGCACCCCCACACCATCACACCTCCTCCTCCATGCTTCACGGTGGGAACCAGGCATATAGAGTCCATTCGTTCACCTTTTCTGCGTCGCACAAAGACACGGTGGTTGGAACCAAAGATCTCAAATTTGGACTCATCAGACCAAAGCACAGATTTCCACAGGTCTAATGTCAATTCCTTGTGTTCTTTAGCCCAAATAAGTCTCTTCTGCTTGTTGCCTGTCCTTAGCAGTGGTTTCCTAGCAGCTATTTTACCATGAAGGCCTGCTGCACACAGTCTCCTCTTAACAGTTGTTGTAGAGATGTGTCTGCTGCTAGAACTCTGTGTGGCATTGACCTGGTCTCTAATCTGAGCTGCTGTTAACCTGTGATTTCTGAGGCTGGTGACTCGGATGAACTTATCCTCCGCAGCAGAGGTGACTCTTGGTCTTCCTTTCCTGGGGCGGTCCTCATGTCAGCCAGTTTCTTTGTAGCACTTGATGGTTTTGGCCACTGCACTTGGGGACACTTTCAAAGTTTTCCCAATTTTTCAGACTGACTGACCTTCATTTCTTAAAGTAATGATGGCCACTCATTTTTCTTTACTTAGCTGCTTTTTTCTTGCCATAATACAAATTCGAACACTCCATTCAGTAGGACTATCAGCTGTGTATCCACCTGACTTCTGAACAACACAACTGATGGTCCCAACCCCATTTATACGGCAAGAAATCCCACTTATTAAACCTGACAGGGCACACCTGTGAAGTAAAAACCATTTCAGGGGACTACCTCTTGAAGCTCATCAAGAGAATGCCAAGAGTGTGCAAAGCAGTAATCAAAGCAAAAGGTGGCTACTTTGAAGAACCTAGAATATAAGACATATTTTCAGTTGTTTCACACTTTTTTGTTAAGTATATAATTCCACATGTGTAAATTCATAGTTTTGATGCCTTCAGTGTGAATCTACAATTTTTATAGTCATAAAAATACAGAAAACTCTTGGAATGAGAAGGTGTGTCCAAACTTTTGGTCTGTACTGTATATGTCACATAAACAATCGACAATCATATAGGGCTGCCTAGTATGAAAATATAATCAAATCTTTATTTCACAATTGTAAAGATTATACAATCCATATCATAATCAATAGCATTATATAATATTCATAAAATAGAGGACAATGCAAAAAAGACACACACATAGACATAAAACTTGCATACAAAGTCCCTGTTCTTTAACACTAGAAGTCCCAGAAATTTCGAGTTCCCCCTTCAAGTCCTGAAAGAGGGTCAAATGACCCTTAGTCCAAACTGACAACTCTGATGGCTCCAATTAGCATTTCCTTTCATTTGTAAATGTGGCCATTGTCTGAGGAATCTGCAGGGGGGAATTGTGTTGATCCACCTCAGGTCTTGTAAGAGAGTGTAAAGAAAAGAATGTAAGCTGCTCCTGAGTGTCTGCCCACCCCCCAGCTGCATTGTTGTGCTGGGAATATTTGCTAACACCTTAGCAAATTTGCATGCAGCCTTTTGTGCTGTGGGGGATGTGACTGCTTCTCAAAGTAGTCTGTGACTTGAAATCAAAGTACATCTGTAATGTCCTCCCATATCTTGGCAAGGACCCCAGTTGTCCCAGCGGGGAGAGACTGTCCGAAACTGTAGTGATGAGGCTGATGGAATCATTCATGGACAAGGGCAGAACTGTAACCACGAACAATTTCTTTACATCATTGTCACTTGCACAATGACTGCTTAGCCGGAAAACCACTATCCTCGGCACAGTCAACAAGAGTCGCCGGGAAATTCCTCAATCCGCTAGACAGATGGACCGCACTGAATTCACCACTCAGGTGTTTTCAACCACTGGTGCCACACTGACAGTGTATGCACCCAAACGAAAGAAGGCCGTCTACATTCTCAGCAGCATGCACAGCGTGGTTGAGACTGAGGATACCAACAAAAGGAAGCCAAACACGGTCACACAATACAACCACACAAAGTGCGGTGTGGATGTAATGGACCAAATGGTGCGGGAGTACAGCGTGCGTGCAGGAACACGGAGATGGCCATTCGCCGTGTTCTACAACATGATTGACATGGCAGCACTGAATGCTCATGTTCTTTATCAGGCATGCACTGGGGTGCAGGAGAGACGGGTGGACTTCCTGGTTGAGCTTGCAAAAGAGTTAGGTAGCTCTCATGTGACTGAGAAGAAGGCATGCAAGGAGAAACTCCTTCGGCAACAACCTTCCACACCCAGCCCTGGCAAAAGGGCGAAGTGTCAGGTCAACCATCGATGCACGAACAATTGTGCAACTGAGAGATGTGTTTACTGCTACAAATACACGTGTGGCAAATGTACCAGGGACATACCCAGGCAGTGCCAGGTATGTTCCGACAGTGCAGACAGACTGCTGAGTGAGTGCTGAAATGCTAGTCACACAAGAAGGACATGCCACTCACACACACACACGCAGCCCCCCACAGCAGCCTATTGTAAATATGTGTGGAATTGTTTTATTCCTTGTATTTTTTTTATTATTTTCATAACAAAAATAAAAAGCATAGAAACAAATAACAGTTGTTCTTTTATATATTTACATTTTTGTATATTTAGATTCAAGTCAATGGGTGTAGAAAAAAAAAATAAAAAATCGCAAAAAAAATCACAGCTACTTGCGATATTTTTGTGATCTGTCCCATTGGTCATATAGATCACTCCTCTGGGATTTTTTCGCATGAAAAAAATCGCACAAAAAAAAAAAAAATCGCAGGAAAATCGCACCTATGAAAAAAAATCGCACGAAAAAAAATCGCAGGTGTGCTTGGTGCCATTGAAATACATTGTCAAATCGCAGAAAAAAATTGCATCGCATTGCGATGCGATTTTCGTGCAATTTTTTTTCGCTAGTGTGCTTGAGGCCTTAGACCAGGGGTCGGCAACCTATGGCACGCGTGCCACTCTTGGCACGCGAGGCTTATTCCCCTGGCACGGCAGCGGACTCCTCACCCAGCAGTTTCGATCGGACCAAACACGGCCGAAACGAAACTGCTATTATTATATTGTGGGGTCTCTTCAGACCCCCGAGTATAATAAGCGGAGCCCCCGGGAAAATGATCAAACATAAAAAACAATGTACTCACTATTCCACGCTCCGCAGCCGCTCTGTACTCTTCGGGCGCTTCTGCCTGCAGGGGCCACTATAGAGCATAATACCGTGTGCAGGGACCACTATGGGACATATACCGTGTGCAGGGGCCACTATGGGACATATACCGTGTGCAGGGGCCACTATGGGACATATACCGTGTGCAGGGGCCACTATGGGACATATACCGTGTGCAGGGGCCACTATGGGACATATACCATGTGCAGGGGCCACTATGGGACATATACCGTGTGCAGGGGCCACTATGGAGCATAATACCGTGTGCAGGGGCCACTATAGAGCATAATACCGTGTGCAGGGACCACTATGGGACATATACCGTGTGCAGGGGCCACTATGGAGCATAATACCGTGTGCAGGGGCCACTATGGGACATAATACCGTGTGCAGGGACCGCTATGGGACATATACCGTGTGCAGGGGCCACTATGGGACATATACCGTGTGCAGGGGCCACTATGGGACATATACCGTGTGCAGGGGCCACTATGGAGCATAATACCGTGTGCAGGGGCCACTATAGAGCATAATACCGTGTGCAGGGACCACTATGGGACATATACCGTGTGCAGGGGCCACTATGAAGCATAATACCGTGTGCAGGGGCCACTATAGAGCATAATACCGTGTGCAGGGACCACTATGGGACATATACCGTGTGCAGGGGCCACTATGGAGCATAATACCGTGTGCAGGGGCCACTATGGAGCATAATACCGTGTGCAGGGTCCACTATGGAGCATAATACCGTGTGCAGGGGCCACTATGGAGCATAATACCGTGTGCAGGGACCGCTATGGGACATATACCGTGTGCAGGGGCCACTATGGAGCATAATACCATGTGCAGGGGCCACTATGGAGCATAATACCATGTGCAGGGGCCGCTATGGGACATATACCGTGTGCAGGGGCCGCTATGGGACAAATACTGTGTGCAGGGGCAGCTATGGGACAAATACCGTGTGTAGGGGCCGCTATGGGACATAATACCGTGTGCAGGGGCCGCTATGGGACAAATACCGTGTGCAGAGGACGCTATGGGACATAATACCGTGTGCAGGGGCCACTATGGAGCATAATACCGTGTGCAGGGGCCACTATGGGACAAATACTGTGTGCAGGGGCAGCTATGGGACAAATACTGTGTGTAGGGGCCGCTATGGGACATAATACCGTGTGCAGGGGCCGCTATGGGACAAATACCGTGTGCAGAGGCTGCTATGGGACATAATACCGTGTGCAGGGGCCACTATAGAGCATAATACCGTGTGCAGGGGCCGCTATGGGACATATACCGTGTGCAGGGTCTGCTATGGGACATATACGGTGTGTAGGGGCCGTTATGGGACATATTGCTGTGTGCAGGGGCCGCTATGGGACAAATACTGTGTGCAGGGACTGCTATGGGACAAATACTGTGTGCAGAGGCAGCTATGGGACAAATGCCGTGTGCAGAGGCAGCTATGGGACATATACCATGTTGAAGGGGCCGCTATGGGACATAATACCGTGTGCAGGGACCACTATGGGACATTATTCTGTATAACGGTGTGTTTTCTATATTAAGGATGTGTTTTTGCACAGAAAACTCCGGCTTTGTTTTTTTTTTTGTGCAAAAATGCACCAGTTTTACATTGAATGAAAAAGTTCCAAATATAGCTGCATCCAGATACATAGTGTGTATTCACCATAAGGATGCCGCCATACGGGGCTCCTGGACACAATAAATTTACCACTAATTGGGGGCTGCACATGGACTTTCATTGCTTCTAATCAGAAAGTACAGGAGTGTCCCAGGAAATAGCAGTAAACGCATGTGTCCTAAAGCATCTGGTGGCAGCACTTCTGTGTTATGGTTTGTGGTATATGACTTTAGTTTAGGGGTCGTCAGACTTACAATTATTGACCGGCACTCCAAGTACCTCATCTTTGATTTTTTTATTAAAATCGGCACGCCGAACAAAAAAGGTTGCCTACCCCTGCCTTAGACAAATGCTTCTGGTCATTACTCACAGCTGTACCTTGCTCTAAAATTTCTAATTCTATTTAAAATATATAAAAAATGATTAATTGTTTCAGTGCTTTTTTGCTCAAATAAAACTAAACTTAATACAATATGTATAGTCTTTATATTATCAAATACAATAAACTGAATAGAACTAACTAGAAACTAAATGGCTAAACTCAATGGAAAACAACAACCTCCTGTGGTGTGACAGTAATGGCCTTAATTACAGAACAAAAGACGGTGATTATAGGATGTTAGATAAAATCCTTCAGGTCATTCGACCCGTCTCTGGGTTCCAAAGGTAGAAATGTTAAATGACCCCTCTCTGGGACTTCTAGTGATAAAGATGTAATACCATAATGTAAGCCCTATCCATTAACTTACACCATGAATGACCATGGATTGACCACAAGTAGAAGACTATAATAAACCACAGGAAAATAAACTAGTGAAATACACACTCAGACCATAGGGACAATGTGAAGCACAAAAATATGTGATTCCAAACTAGTGCATTTATGTACACCAAATGATGCACATGGACCTGACCTGTCCCAAAACCCAAATCCAGCCTTGTCAGGGCTGGGTTTATGATCCTAAATCTCTGAAAGGTGCTTGAGAAGAGACGGTTTGATCTACGTTTCACCTTCTGGAGGCTATGTAACAGGCGGACCAGCGATTTGCCTTCCAGAGTCTTTCTAACACATTCCCTTTAAGCTAGTACTTCGGACAGCACATTATAAAGTATACTGGTTGTATAATAAACTCTGGGTCAATACAAAAGACATTACCAGATACTTATTCAGAAGCTCTGGAAGGGAAAGAACTTACTAGGTCTCCTTTTCACTATATTATACCATGTACTATGGAGGAATGACACCAACATTAATACAATAAGGCTAATAAAGGAGCCGATTCTAATTCTTATCATACTAAACTGGAAACTACCTACTGTATCTAAGGCCGCCGCTAGGACAAGGGCTGCTGCTTATCTACAGATTTATGTTATTATGCCTAGACTAACACAGGGACAGAAAATCTCATGGTTTTATTTCTAGATTGATTGTCGGGGATTTCATTTTGTATGTAATAATCTCTGCATCTAAATCATTCATTAAGCCTTATATGGCTCATGTAAGAGGTCAAAAGAAGCTTATTTCACTTTAACTCTTCATGTACTGCTGAGCACACCAATGCCTTTATCAGGCATAGCGTTTGATCAATTATTTTTTCAGTATTGGCAATGTTTATGTTCACACTCAGCTGTAATGTGCGGCAGATTGCTGCACTGTTACCGCACGACCACCACTGGGCGCTTTTACAGGTATTTTTGCTACAGTTTTCTTGCTTTGAGGTTTTCAATAGACACAGTTCCAAGTGTATTTTTGATTGAGGATCCGGATGATTTATGATGAGGCGCAGGCAGTGTGATAAATCAGGTACGTCCTCCGCCAGTCCGTGGACCTAGACTGTAAGCTGGCGTAGATGTCAGGCATCATTTATGCCACAAAACTGGTAGAAATGATGATGAATCTGGAAGGGACTAATGGCAGTGCCCGCAGCATGCCCTCCCCATGCCACCTTTTTGGAAAGTGTTGAAGTCAGAGTAAGAACAGCACTTGCGACAACTTTTTTCCCCATCAGAAGTGGCGCAGTCAGATGATAAATCTGATACATAGTTTCTACTTGCATTAAGAATACTGTTTATGACAAACTTCCTGCGAAGTACAGGATTACATTAGCAACTATCCAATCTATCCTGGCGGGTATCACTCCTCTCCACCCACCTCCATCCTCCTTGTTCCTATAGAAGTTCCCTCCATCTCTGTCCTTTAGAAGTGACCAGGATAGTAGAAATATAAGTGAGTCCATACAATGATTAACCCCTCATAAAACTATCCTTTCTTTCTATACTATTTGTGTGTGCTGTATGCAGAATCTCCAGTGTATTTGTATGTGCTCCCACTGCCTCCAATGACTAAAAGCTGATCTAAAGAAACATACAGTCGACATGGGAAAGTGAAGCTGTACCACATATGAATACAGGGATCTGGTAGTGGGAGTTGGGGACAGCACACTGATCTATTACTTGTACAGTGTGATGAGACTCTGTTGCCTCAGTTTCTGACAAGCTAAAGACATAATGAAGAAAGTAGATTGCATTAGAGGAATCATATCAGAGGGGAAGACGGTATCAAGATGGAAGACAAACTATAAATGTGATGCCAAATAAATAGGGTGTCCATGACATACGCAAGGTCCACACTAGACAACGCCACTGCTGAATTTCTGAACATTCAGAAGTGAGTTTTGTCTGAAATCCACGGGTACAAAAAAACAAAAGAAAAATACCTGAAACGTGGTGGTTTTGTGGCAGCATTGGCGATGGAATGATAGTGGGTTTGACAATTTGTGCTGTGGGGTTTTGTCTCAATATGTGGATGTGATTTGCTTTAATCCACTATGCTTATACTGTAGATTGCAGACATATTGGTGCCGAGGGTCCGGCCGCTGGGCAGTGAGGAACAACCCTCTTCTCAGTGCAAGTCCATAGATGTGTACCATCAGAGGAGCTTTCCTCACCACCTAGCAATGACGCTACGTTGTGAAGCCGACCCCTTGGACAGTGCAGTGATATTGGTAGCCGGAACTGCCAGCACCAATATCTCTGCAATGGGAGAAGATGCTAGCAAAGCTGAAAGTGCGCTGAATTCAGCGCACAATCCGTTTTTCTATGGTATATAATAGTCTTTACGTTCCAGGACATGAAAGGTCATCTTTAATGTCTTATAAGTGGGGGTCCCACCTCTAGGACCCACAGCTATCCTCTGATGTGTCACCCAGATACTGGCAAGCATCCATACGCTTCTCTAAATATTCAGTAACACGCATAGAATAAGCAACATGCTCAATTAACTATTGAGGAAGTGCGATATAAGTACACATTGTTTCGCTTAGAATAGCCCTCCTGACAGTTTACCATATAAATGAGCGTGTTTCTGCCATATGGCATTACATCAAGTCACCGCAATAATAAGAATGCCCTCGGCCAGTGCTCTCAGATGTGTACAGCTGGCTGCAAAGATTTTACTATCACAATTATTTAGTTTGTATGTCTCAACCGGTGGCAAATCACTACAGATGGAAAGTCCAGAAGAATAGGGAGTGATGAAGGTTCATTGCGGTCTTATCCAAGGCGCTTGTTTTCATTCCGTAGAGTACCATGAAACAATGTACTGTACAGCTGGCAGTCAGGCTTAGTACTTTATGTCTTCCTGTAGTTTGTGCGCGGCTGGCATTCCTCCAGTCTTGGCATTCAAGTTAAATAAAACAAGTGATTGTGTGCCCTGACATGTGACTCCGATGCCCTTATCTGTCTGCATATATGGTGTCCTGATAACTAGTCCTAATTTGACATTTGCTAAGCACTCTGAAGTATTTGCAGTGCTTTCTTAAAGATGACCTGTTGCCACCTTTGACATGTAGGTAGTTTTTTTGTTTTTTTTATTCTCCACGAAATAACAATTCTGGAACATCTTTTTTTTTTTTTTTTTCAAAACATTGCGCCATTCCTCTGTTACTCCTCCTGAATATATGAATAAATTAACAATGCATTGCCAAAGGGGCGTGTCCCTGTAATTTGGTATTGTCAGCACTGATTGGACAACATCAGACCATGTAAGAATACACCCACTAACTGGCAACACCCAGTTGCCAATTTATTCATATATTTCCAGGAGGAATAACAAAGGAACGGGAGAAGTAGGAGTAGGAGTACTAGGAGAAGAGTTCTAGGAGAAGATTCTCCAGAATTGTTACTTCAAGGAGAAAACAAGTATTTAGTGAAATAGACATAAGCAGAGGTGACAGGTCCTATTTAAAGAGGATTTCTCTCAAATCACAGAAATGTCTGATAGCTGTGGGTCCCACCTCTGGGACCTGCACCCATCGCTATAATGAGCCCACCAGCCTCCGGGCCCTGCTACTTACCCAGCCACAACCTTGCTGAGACTTTCGTCGGGCTGTACAGAAACAGCGTAACTCTGAGCTACACTGGTTCAGTAACTCCATAGAAGTGAATGCCAGTTATAGAAACAATGTAGTTCAGAGCAACACTGTTTCCATACATCCCAACCGTAACTTAAAGTCTTCTCAGCAAGTTCGTGACTGGGTGGAAAAGTCTTTTGTGGGAAAACCCATTTAATGCATGAAGCTTACTTATTGTGGTATGATAAGTTCTATAACTTTCTCCTATAGATTTTAATTCTATACCATTCTCCGATAGCAATAAATGGAAACATTTTTCTTCACATTGAGGCTGAAAACCTGTCCTGATATGACATCTTCACCTGGGCGAGTGGGTGTCATCTACTCAACATAAGAACCTAATGTTTCATTTACTGACAGCATACTACATACTACAAAAATGTGTCAAGTGCGACGCCAGCCTCAGAAGCCAGCACTTGGGTATGGACACTTTGCATTTCTGTAATGTCTATATTTCTGTTGGTAACATCTGACCATGTCGCTGGGCTGAAAATATTCTATTAGCAGGTACATGTTGTTCTCTTATGACACATATGTTACATGCTACACTCACATGTGAGTCCATCTGCCGTGTGAAATGTAACAGCTGGCTACTTTTCCTAAAATATCCACTGCACAGAAGGATAACAGATTTCTTCAACCTGGTAATTGATCTGATAATGGATCTCTTTGTGATAAAGAAGTGGATGTATGGTGAAACACATTAAGGCTCTGTTCACACTTCATTTGTTACCTGCTACAAACACACAATGGAAAAGATTTACTAATGTGTTTGCACCCAGAATGTGGCATAAAATGCCCCAAAATTTATTGGATTTCTGGCAAAAAATGTTTTGGGTCATTTTTCCTAACTAACTTTCCAAGGGGGCATGACTTAGATGAAATGCATAACATAACACAAACTAGGCCAACCGAGAGGTGGTGAATAACTTTAGACTAGATTTATCACACAACCTGAACCAAGGCACATTTTCAGTCTTCATGTCTAAATTTACACAGTCTGATCATTAGTAAATGTGGGTTATTAATATACGTGGGCCGTCATACATATTTATAATAAAACCCACCACAAACCCAAAACCTTTGTTTTTTAAAATTTTTGGAAATGATAGGAATCAATCGGTAAACGAGAAGTGTTACAGAGCTCTATGAGTGCAAAACTGTCTATGGCCCCCTTCATTTAGATTGATGAGGGTCTCAGCAAAGGGAGCCCCACCATTAACACCATCTGTTTTATAGTTTTTTAAATTGACAGTGACCCTTTAAACAGGGCAATAAAAAAAATACATCTACCCATCACCAACACGGACTATATACTGTACACACACATACTCACTAATATAAAACAGATTCACTGGGGAACATTTATTAAAGGGGTTATTCACTATCCTGTAGTCTATGGAACATCGCTGCAGTATCTACAGTATAACTGCCACTACTAAGGGTGGGTTCACACTTGCGCCGGAGTCCGTCCACCGCAAATCCACCTGAAAATCTCGGGAAACTGTATAGAGACTGGATAGCGAAAGGTTAGCGACGCATTGCTTAAAAATCCCATTCATTTGAGTGGGTTTTTAAAGCAATGCGTGGGTGTGCGCTTACACCTTCTGCACCACGAATCCAGTTTTTTTTTTGCTGGAAACAAAGTCGGACATGCAGGACTTTGTTTCCAGTGAAAAAAACGGCTTTGTGGCACAGAGGGTGTAAGCGCACACCCGCGCATTGCTTTATAAACCCATTCAAATGAATGGGATTTTAAGCAATGCGTCGCTAACCTTTCGCTATCCAATCTCTATACAGTTTCCCGAGATTTTCAGGCGGATTTGCGGTGGACGGACTCCGGCGCAAGTGTGAACCCACCCTAACAGTATGGTGACCTAGCAGCATGGAGCCTGAGAGTGGGTTCACACTTGTGCTAGCAATCCGTCCGCCGCGAATCCTACCCAAGTGTCGGAAAACTGGATAGGGACTGGATAGAGAAAGGTTTGCGACGATTTGCTTAAAAACCCATTCACTTCTATGGGTTTTTAAAGCAATGCGCGGGTGTGCGCTTACACCCTCTGCGCCGCAAAGCCGTTTTTTTTCATCAGACACAAAGTACTGCATGTCCGACTTTTTTTCCGACGAAAAAAAAACCGCTTCGCGGCGCAGAGGGTGTAAGCGCACACCCGCGCATTGCTTTAAAAACCCATAGAAGTGAAAGGGTTTTTAAGCAAAGCGTCGCAAACCTTTCTCTATCCAGTTTTCCAACATTTAGGTCGGATTCGTGGCGGACAGAGTGCCGGTGCAAGTGTGAACCCACCAATGGCCGGAGTTCAGTGCTTCGGCAAACAACTGGTCTTCAGGCATTCCAATAGTCGTACCCCCACCAATCTAAAACTAATAGCTTATCTTAATATAGGCCATCAATTTTTAACTCCTCTAACACTAAAATGTAGACATCTTAGATTGACGTATTATGTGTGAAAATTTCGGGTGCTATTTAGCACACATATCGTTCAGTAAATCCGAACTACCTCAACCATACTTTCACTACTTGTAACCATCCCTTTCCAATGATAAAAGTGACCACCTCCTCCAACCCCACCCCACCAAAAAAGTATACTCAGTCCTAGCAAAATCATGTCACTTTTCACACCCAAATTCTGCCTCTGACAGTAAGCACAGACGCATGGTAAAGAGAACTCAGAGCTCTCACTAATCTGCCAAAGGTAATGTGTTTACTATGCTGTGAAATGACTGATAAGTGACATGTCATTTTATATACATGACATTTATAGGAAGCTCTCCATATGAGGGGTAATTATTAATAGAGACAGGTAATAGATGACAGGTATGAATTAATGTACAGAGAGCCGCGGACAGCCATAATAAACCAAAGCATGGGCAAGACTCATCGTGAGTCATAGTTCTAGATCATTAGGGACGCTAATGTTTACCCTGCACAACATGATGATGTATATATACAGCTGGGTAGGAAAATATATACTGTATAGCTGATGCTAGACACAAACGCAGATATGACTTATGAAACACTGACAATAGCTAGGTTTTGATACATCAGGAAGAAAAACCAGAAGGGCTATAACTTCTTTCCTTCCAATCAACTTACATGAGATAATAAAGTATGACTGCAATCACATTGGAATAGGTCTTTACAATCTGATCTTATGAGATCCCCACTCACCTGAAGAGCACCTATTGCCTCTATTGACATGCCTGTGTTAGTAAATATTATCATTCCTTATGATACATCAATTGTGGAGAATTTTTTTCTTCTGCTTTTAACCATTCTTCTATAATTTCTCCTGGAAAAGTATGAATAAATTGACAACTGGGAAATCCCATTCCCCTTGTTAACCCATTCCTGACACCATGGCTTTGAACATGACACCTGCTCATGAGCTGAGCAGGCACCATAGTTTTGCATAGCAGAGACTCAGAAATAGTGCCTGTGATCAGAGACCTCTCAGATGCAACTTCTCTAGGTATGTCACTTTTACTTACCAAACAGCTCTAGTATGGTTAAACTGCGGGGGCCATTCGATTGCTATAACAGGCACAAACCTGAAGGCTCCAAAGCCTCGCACAGCAATATTTTTGCTGCCTGTGGTAGGCCTCAATAGTAATTCAAGGATTTTACCATAGACTGCAACACAGAGTCCCCAGCCAGTCCCCAGATTTTAAAAATACAAAAAAATTACAAAACAAAATCTATAAATTCAAATTACACCCATTCCTTAGAAAACTCATAAAGAAAAACAAAAATAAATATACATACATTGGGCATCCCTGCATCACAAAATACCTGAACTACAGAAATATAAAACAATTCATTCCATACAGCGAATGCTATAACTGGGAAAAAAAAACTCAAAATGCCCTTAATATTAAATAGTGCCATTATGAAATCCATTACATCCTGCAAAAAGTAAATCCTCATACTGTTCTATGAATGGAAAAATAAAGTTATGACTTTTTTGGAAGATGGGGAGTAAAAAAAAAAAAAAAAATGTCTGTGGTGGGGAATGGTTAAAATTGTGTGTCCTTGTCATTTTGGCACTGACTGGACTTTAATAGGGGCAGATTTATCATGGCTTGTTTTCTGCAGTACAATTGGGGCTGTGCAATGAATCAAATTAATTCGATTAATTCACCATTTCAAAGAATCGTGATTGTGAATTTCATCAGAATCATGAAATCAATGATAGTCCTCCCCGGAGTCTCATATATTCCATGCACGCTCTCTCCTACCACTGCAAACTATGATCAATAGTTTCTTCACTGTAGTAAGTAGTTGGATGGTAGGACAAGGAAGCTGCATCAGATATATCCGACACCTTCTCACTCTGCCAGCACACTGAACTTTATTAGTCTCTTAAGGCAAAAATATAAAAATCGAGATTAAAATCAAGAATCACCTATAAACCTGAATAACAGATATTTTATTTTAGGGTCAAAATCAGCCAGCCCTATGTACAAGGCATGATAAAGTCGCAAACTGTTGCGAACTTTGGGTTTTTGCACAAAAATGTGCAACTTTTTTCTCTTTTATGCCACCCTCCCTACTTTCCTGAAAGGGGGATAGCAAGGTGGGGGATCATTTATGCCTGTTTACAAGTGTGAATGATGCCTGAAATCTACGCTGGCTACAAGCTCCAATGCAGATGTGACCACAGCCTTACAAGTGTCTCTCTTTTAGCTCCTTCTAGCATCCTGTAAAGTTTGCCATGACGGACGATTATTGCATTAATGTATAATGCATTAAATGGTTAAGCAGTATTTCTTTGTGCAGACATTTTTTAATCCTTGTGTATATCGCTGCCCATCGCCGGCTTGTTTATCATGTTGTCACTATACGCTGCAGTGTGCAGAATGAAAAATGCAGCCGCTGCTCACAAGAGGCACCAACTTGTGACCTCTGGAGTGTTATAATACAATGACTTTCATGGGAACTAATCCTTGACAGCTTCTCCTATAAAGGTGTGGGGGTAGGGAAGAAGGTGCATCGTCTATGAGAGAGCGGAATCAATAAGATCTAAGAGGGTTTCTATGAACTATATAGATAAATAAAGGTAGGAAGCAAAAAAGCTCAAGAGAAAATTTTTATTATTTTTATTTTTTTAGAAATGTATCTGAAAGTTGCTTTTTTTATTACTGACTGTATTTAGACAGCACAAAAATAAAATCATTTAGGATTTTAAGACTTCAAAATGACATAAATGACCAGAAAACCAAATGCGATGGTTACTTCTGGAAAAACACTTCAGTTATGACTTGACTTTTGAACACAACCACATAAATCAGAAAACAATAGATCTAAAAGTAGAAGAATCATGTCATATTTACTTCCTTTCTCAAGGTTGTCCTGTAGAACCAGATGCACCTGGGTAGATCAATAACAAGTCCATTTTTCTATTCTGAATGTCCAAACTCCCAAGACGTTGGAAACATGACTTCCTTCCTTGTTTCCTCTTTGATCTCCAGAAGGATAGTCTTATTGTCTGACATACTGTACCTACTATATTGTCTAAGGATCTATAAAGGGATGTATCTTATACTACTATGCTCGGTCTCTGTTTGCAGAGAGCATTGCCAAACTGATAAAATGTGTGACCCCCAAAGACGGATCACAGTATCTACTGTATGTAGTTACTGTAGGTCACTCACTTCACAGGAGTGATGCTAAAGGGGTTCTGGTATTTCCAAAACGCTGCTTCATAAGTTACCATTGGGACACACATCAGATTCTGCCTTCCGGTACCGAGTATTAGCCATCATGGTGGGGCCGGAGTGGAGATGTCTCTTTCATTACAAGGCTTGTCCAAGAATATCATAAATGATAACATCTTTAGGGAATGTATAAAATAACAACCCAACAAATACTCACCTGTCATATGCAGTGCCACTACAGCAGTCCCTATGGATCTGTTTACTTCTGCTGCAGCACCGATACAATACACCAGCGTAACCGCCATAACCAATCATCTCCCTCAGTGGACACATGCCATACATGCTAGCATCCCTGAGGAAGCTGGTGATTGGATATACCAATGACAGTAGTATACTGCACAACACGAGAGATGGCAGGGGACACTGTACAGGTGCTGGATTTCACATTCTCTACAAGTAATACCCTTTATGGTATTCACTGACAACCCCTTTGAAGGGTAAAGACTATATTAGACAACCAGATCCAGGCCCGCAGGAGGCCCGATCACTGAGAAACACGTTGATCGCCATTTGTTTCCACCAGCCTAATTATAAAGACTAATGCAAACTGAATGGGGGAGGAGTGATCTCTGTTGCGATCGTCTCTCCCCCATGGATTATCAGCACTCATCTGTCCTCATTACACAGGGTGCTGGCGATAAACCTCATCTCTTATCCTGCGTAAAAGATGTGATCAGCCGATCAGTTTTTTAGAAAGGACTATTATCAACATCAAACATTCCTAGGAGTACTCATTCCCAATAATAGCTATCTAATAGAACCCTTATCCAGTAATCTGCAGGGCTGTGGAGTCGGTGTTGGGGCCCATTTTGGGTGATGCCGGAATTGGGAAAAAAGTTACTTCAAACTAAATGATTTTTAATTAGATTATACAACTATGGATATGGATTAGATACATAGTCTATTTACTTTCATAGGAATACAATCACTAATTTTTTTAATGAATTAGAGGATCTTTACTACTTCTGTCTGACCATGGCTGTCAGCCATTTATGAAGGAGTCGGAGTCAGACTGTAGGGGAGTCAGAGGTTTGGCCTACCAACCCCACAGTCCTGCTAATATATAGTTACCCCCTACCTATTGGATAGGGGATAACTGTCTGATCAGTAGTGATTTGACCATTGGGACCCCCCGCTAACATGAGAAGGAGGGTCATGCTCCTCAGTCTGAATAAAGTAGCAAGTTAAATATGTATGATGCTGCTCCATTCATTCTCATGGGACTGTCACAGACAGCAGTTCACCGTCCTCCAGCAGTCCCCTAAAGAATGAATGGGTTGGGGATAACTTCAAATCACTTTTTTTTTCAGCAATTTTGCTAAGTTTGCCTCTGTGGACTTTCTACCCTTATTAAACCTATATGGAAAATGCCAGCGTTTCCGCAGGAATAATTGACATGCTTTTCCACTGCGGATTTTATTCTGCAATGTGCGGATGGGATTAGCAAGAATACCATACACTTTGTGGCAACTGCATTTTTACCACGGCAGAAACACTGAATGTTCGCAACGTTATGTTAAAGAATAGAAGAACAATTCCAGGGCAAGACTTTAAGAATACGCTCTCAAATCTCAGCTGTCGGTCCTCACAAAACCGTGATATACTCCATCTTTCTATTCAAGAACATAGGGGGGAAAAAAAACAGGAAGCAGATGACAATGATTTCCACACTGCAGTGATATGTTCAAGGAGACAAATACTGTCCTGATGAATTTCCAGACGTATCACACTTCATGGACAGCCATGAACTTGATACACACCTGACTCATGGGCATAGTAATAGTTATTATATCGACAGTATAAAATGCTCCAAATTTATCACAATGGTTGATGTTGGATTACTGCCTAGTCTATGTATATCACCGCTATTCGACATATTTAAGCCACACCCCTTTACCTGTTAACCTATGCTCCTTTATGGCGAAATCATGCCCTCTTGACTTGACTTGGAAAAATCTGATCTCAAAGTAGATGCGCCAAATGTTGGCATATTTTACGCCAGGGCTGAGTCATAGCCAAAATAGTAAAATCGGCCCCAATGCGTGCAGATGCCTTCCTTGTCATGTTTATTGCACATCTACAATGTACCGCTGAGCTCCTTATGCTTCGGCTTTACTCTAATGATATGAAAATGAAAGGTTCATTCCCTCCTCGATACTGAAGGGAAGAACATCAAGGCTTTCACCGATAGTAATCAGTGCTAATGGGATTCCTAAAAGAACCGTACAAATGATCTGTCATATTACTGGCTTAATATAATGACAGACAATTTCACTGCAGAAATCAACACTAACATAAAAGCCATGTTTTATCATCATTAGCTGCATCACCCATAACAGCTTACTCACGGGAACCAGGTGACTTCTCCTGTACCTATAGCCTTCACATAGCAACCGCAAGACTAACATGCTATATGCACAATCTGCTTCGTAGTCTAACATTCCCTATCTCAGGCACTTAGGCCACGTTTACACTTCGTAGATTTTTTTTTTTTGCTGAATTTTGCAACAAAGTATAATTCAATATAACACGATAAATTAATTCACATTACTGTGGATTTAAAGAAATGGCCTGGAGTCTACAGTGGATCTCACAATTCGCATTGTTATTGGTGGTAAAATACAGAAGAAACCTGCGATAGGTAGGATATTTATAAGCAGACTCTCTATCTGGAAGGTCACATGAAAAAGTAAGGTCAGAGATAGCTAAGGGAATATTCCTCAGACAGGCTAGGATGGACAAGTAGCCAAGGTGCCTAGGCATCTGCTTCTTATTATCTGGCTACCAAGGTACAATGGCTTCAAGAGTGCCCTTAATATGCCCCTAAGCGTACAGTAATATGGTACCCCTGGCCTAGGAGTTCAGACAATATACCTTTGTAACCCTTGTGTTTCATTAGGGATAAAGGCATTTATGATACTGCAATTGTTCTAGTAGTTTAGGTTAGTTCATGATAATATTGCTGGTGGTCTAGTGTACTAGAAGACCTGGCAGCCTAGGGTAGCAAAAGTGTTGTCAGTAACCTTGGACGTAACATGAAGTGACAGTATTAAAGGGATTTTTCCATGCAAACTAGAAAACTGTCAGGTGGGGGGAGGGCTAAAACAAAAAATAAATAAAAAAATAATAGAAATTATACCTATCCCTGGTCCTCCATCCCACGTCAGCTCCCATGTTCCATTCTGTTCCTGCACTGGCTGGGCCAGAAGTGAAGCAGCTCAGGTAACTTCAGTGTTTACATGCTGGGTACCGGTGACATCATTGCTAATAAGTCACCAGTACCAAACATGTGAACGCGGAGGCCAGTGACTGGTTGCAGAGGTCACCTGAACTGCTTCGATTCCAGGCACGGAATGGAACGGGGAACCCAGGGTAGGCCCTACAAACTGATAAGGCCAGTTTCACATGTTCTCTATATTTTACATCAATATTTGGAAGCCAAAACCAGAAGTTGAACCTACAGAGAAAAAGTATAAAGGAACAGTTTACACCTCTCCTGTGTTTGGGCTTACAAATACTAAGCGTATAAAAGTGACTTAAGCCCCATGTGTTTCCGCATAAGGTTTTTCTGCTTTCAAAAAAGAGTGAACATATCATTTTCTACTCCTACTTAATCTAGAAAGTCAGAAATTCTTGCTCCGCCAGTAATAATATCTGCTTTTATGGTATTTAACAAGTAACTTTATCTGCCTTTTCGGCTCCATTGATCTTTATCTGATCCACAAATGTTATTTTAATTGGATATGTACCCTGAATATTAAGGCCAAATTCTCAATCTGTCGTGGCAAGTTTTTTTCATATTCACGTTAATCACAATTTTTACATGTTTCAGTTTTCATCGGGAATATTTCTAAGACGTGCTTCTGTGGTGAAAACCGCTGGTTCACCAGATGATATATATCATATATATTAGAACGCCGCAACCCATCCTAATTAAAGAAGATGGCACCAATTTATTGGGGCATGTTCACAGGCTGCAGAAAAAAACCCTGTACTGAGATGTGTTACAGACAGAAGTTTCTGCCTTGTGTGAACATAGTGTTAAACAGTGGGAGCAACTTTGCAGGAGAGAACATTGCCATAATTCATGTTTGTAGATGCTCTAAATTACATTTTCAACTTATTCTTCCCAATTCTGTCTTTATAGCCAGTGACAGATGTCGGCACGTCGTCTCTTTAAATAGAGTAACTTCAGTGCACATATGAACAAGCATTGTCTGCATTATTTGTTCCCTGAGGAAGAAAGATAATCTGGTGACACTGATGTGAAATGCTGACTTCTAGTACATTTATGGTGGTTTTACTGTTTAGACATCCATTTCTAGTATTTAATGCAGTATACTGAATATCGAGGAATGTCCTAATGAGAGACAATGGGACGCATTTATCAAACAAAAGGCACCAGAAAAAGTGGCGGAAGTGATTTATGGAAGAACTGCGCTGATTTTAATCTTATAAGATGCATCAACGTCACGCACAAACAGCTCTCAATGGTTACGAGAAATTTATTGCAGACTGGCCCCTTTTTTAGTACGACAGTAATGAAATGGTGCATGGGAGTGTATCTATTATGTCAAGGGATGCGGCAAATTCATTAGGCAGCAAGATTTTTTGATCATTTTGGAACCCACTGTGCCAAAAATCTACAGGGCGGTGGTCTTGGAGTCACAACCAATTTTAGAAGGAGACGGGATCACAACAAAGTTATCCACTCCAACATAAAAAAAAATGTAATAAATGTAATTATATTTTTTATAATTAATCATTACACAATTATTGTTATTGTATAATTAATTAAGAAGTCAGAGTAGGAGTCAGGCTGTGGAAAAATAGAGAAGTCGGAGGCTTGGCCTACTGACTCCGCAGCCCTGCTTGGAATAGGCTATCAATGGCAGATCAAAGGGGTTTCAGCTATTGGCACCCCTGCAAATGGAAAGTAGCACAGCTCTGTACACTGCGTAGCGGCACAAGCTATGCTGTTTTTAGAATGTTAGGCTTTTGTGATCTCCAGCACTGATGGAGCGCTGCGTTCAGCTATCTAAGGTGGTCAAAAGGTACCACTGAATTTACATAGGGGACCCTGTTTTCATGTAAATCACCTCAATACTGTACACTGCCATATAGGATCTATCAATCAGCTGAAGAGATTTGTCTATGGAATATGTGCATGGAATAATGGGTCACCTCAGTGATGGATGCTGAGCTACAATACCAAGCACAGCCGCTGTACAGTGTACATTGCTGCGATGGGATAAGTAGTGAAGAGGCCTCAGCACTAGTCTGAATGCTGCAGTCACTCCAAACAGTGCATTGGTGGGAGTGTTGGGTGTTGGACTCCACCGATCTGGGATTGATAACCTATCCTCTTGGAAAACCCCTTTAAATCTGCACTCTAGACACCCTCACAGCTGTTATACAGGTACACCAGTGTCTTGGAGTAATAAAAATGCACAAATCTGTCATTTTGATTGTGAAGACCATAAAAAGCATCTAGAACATACAATGCCCATCCACCAGTTGCTCTGCTTGGATCTGAACCTATGGCCCCAGCGTGACAATGCTGATCACTGAACCAACCAGTCCACATGTACTATCAATTAAACTCTTACTTTTTGTTAAAAAAAAAATCCACATGACAGTAAGTGGGTTATACTGACAAATGTATCCATTACGTCGTTAATACACTACAAGAGGATGCTGATCTAGTTACCAGTGTAGCATCCCAGATAATCTAGTTGTGTCACACAAAGGTAATATATCATAGGTCCTGTGGGATTACATTAGCTAGACTCAGCTCAAATTACAGCACAAGAGACAAAATCCAACATTTCTACAGGGCACAGTTTGTGTGACTTATACGCTATACATATCGTATGTGGTAATATACTTACACTAGAAAGAAAAAGCCTCATTAAACAGGTATCAACAATGTATAAAAATATGACCTAATATACAAAGAAAAAAACAGCATAAGGCAAATATCAGTATAGGAGCTCATACACATCAGGCTAAAGTTCATGAAAATGGACAGTTCAACAATAGTAAATGTTCACTGGTTGACAACGATTGTTTTAGTTCACCAAAGGTATACCATAACCATCTGGAAAGAAGTTGGAAGTATTAGGAACTTTTGTCCGATAGTCAGTAAGTGAAATAGATCTTGGAAGAACATTCCAAGAAAGATTGCTTATCCTTTACCCAGCGCGAACGAAAATGTCTGAACAACTGTAATGGCCCATATGGACTAAAATATGTACGACTGCCGCAGTGGTCCCTGCAGGGTCACCAGAGGATTGTTCATTCAACCATCAACCTACATTCTCTAATGATTAGATAGAAGTGGATGGGTGAATGAACAATCCTCCGGTGACCCTGCAGGGACCACTGGAGCAGTCGTACATATTTTAGTCCATATGGGCCATTACAGATGTTCAGACTGTCCGTACATTTTCAATGACACTTTTACTTACACTCTAAGACGTACAGGCATGACTCCAAATAAGCTCCAAAGTGTACTGAACCATAATCGGAAAACTAAAGAAGTCTATAGACTAATACTGATATCTTCATATGCCACCAGTTACATATACAGCAAGCTTTATCAGACGGCACACTACAAGTCTTGTAAGTAAAACCGTGCCTTACAAAGTCATCATAAGGCAGCACTCATGTACCATTCCTGCAATCCTGGACAATATAATAATACTAATAATACAGCACTATAGTTACGTAAAGACAGAGAGGCAGATAAACTAATACACATTATTTTCTATATTTTAGACACTTTCTAACAGTTTGTGCACCTTGTACGACATGTGGGAGGAGCTTGTTGAAAAGCGTGCATTATTTAATACACTAAACTGTGAGTGAGAAGGTGCCACTGTCTATTGTCTACGCTAACTTTAAGACAGTATTAGTTTATCTGCCCCAGAGAGTCAGATCAAGAAAGACAAGGACAGCGTAGAAGAAGGGAACTGGCAAATGGCCTGAGTGAGTCTGGTATAAAGCTGGTCGTATTATTTAGATAAAAACCTGCTAAACCTGCCAATTTTGGCACACTCAGCCAACTGTTTACAGAGGACCTTTCATGTTCTCATGCACATGTTTTATATACCGCTAGAAAGCCAACAGTGCGCTGAATTCAGCGCACTGTCGGCTTTCCCGTTATGTACCCCGGGGCTGAAGATATCGGTGCCGTTAGTTTAGGCACCGATCCCTGCCCAATGTCAGAAGGGCGTCCTGACAGTCTAGCTGTGCTCGTCCATAGCCCTGTACTGGGGGGGCGTTCCTCACAGCTCAGCATCATCACTGGACAGTAAGGAACGCCCCTCGTTACAGTGATAACCAATATACCTCTGTTATATATTTCTCCAAACCTACAAAAGTGACAAACTGCTTTGAAGTCTGTGCAAATAAAGCAGTTGGTGCAATGGGGGCGGGCCTTCAGCCCTGGGAGCACTACTGCTCAAGCAGGATGGGCGTTGTCATAGAAGTGGGCGGATCAACTCACACTGCATGGGGAGATGGTAGGGGTCTGAGCAGCAAGAGCAGTGCTCCAAAAGCTGAAGTCCTGTCCCTGTGTAATAACAGCCTTATTTACATAAGATATTAAAATTGTTTTTCTCTAAATCTACAAAAGTGACATTCATAACAAAAGTATAATATTTATCCCTGTAATGTGCTGTGTAACATGGCGGTGACGGATGAATATTCTTGGGGTGGTGGTAGACTCCCTTTAAAGATAAGGCATCACACAGAAGTCACAAGACAAAAAATTCAATGTATCTGTATGGTGTCACATTGTGACATGCGACTGCAACAGTTGCAGAAAATGTCACGTTGCAAGTCACATGCAACTTTTTTGCCACAGGCTTTAATGGACTTCAATCAGTCCGACACGTCTGCGAATTGACTGTGTTTTTACAGCCAAACCCCATCTTTAAAAAAGTCATGTGACAGTAAGTCGCACAACTGTTTTAGTCGCCTTCTGTGCAAATTTATGTTGGCAACATGTCACCATGTAGCCCTAGCCTTACGGTGGTTTCAGGTGAAATAGATAATGGCTGAATGATCATTCTACTGACAGCTATTGCATGTGTATGGATATTCCAGTCTCAGCTAATAAATTACTGATCCCCTGGTGGTGTACTGTTTTTCGGCTATCTCCAGCTTTCCCTTTGAAATGAATAAAGTAGTATGCGCTATCTGACTAGCCGCTCCATTCCAAATTGGGGTAGAAAGCACGCCAGTTCTCGTGACTGGTGAGGGGGTCCCAGTGGTAAATCGCTGTAACCGCAATACCCCATTACAGCGATTTTCAGCTATAAACTATTGTTAACTTATCCATAAAATTGGTCATTTATATCAGATCGGTGGGGTTCTGACACCCAGGATCCCAACAATCAGACGAGCATTGTGGTCTCTTCACTACTTACCACGCACAGAGCTGTACTTTGCACAGCAGTTGTATGTGGTATTGCTTGCATCTCAGTCCCATTCATTTGAATGGGACTGAGCTGCAAACAGGTGAATGTGACCTCACATAGCCATTGAAGTAAGCTCATTGGAACTGCTGCTCTGGTTTTGAACAACTGATCTGTGAAATCCCAAGAGTCGGCATCCCACGGATCTGGTATTGATGAACCATCCCAAGGATAGATCATCAATATTTTAGTCTCGAAAAACCTTTCAATTTGCATTCCCTGGAAGAAGACAAATTGTAGAAATCCCAGATGACCCATTTAATAAACCTGTTCAACCCTGACCCTTAGCATTTGTGTGCAACATCACAAAACAGACTGGAGTCCAATATTAGGGCATACAACCGGCGGGTTACACGTTCTGCTACCGCTAATACATGCATTGTCTCATTTGCAGTAGAAGAAATAAACTGCACCGACGTGTTTTCTAAATGAATGAGATATCTGGCATATTCTTCCTTGTGCAGAGGATTCAGTGCAGTGTTTGGCTATGTTCACACAGGCATTTTATGTCTCAGAATCAGTTCTATAAACATTACCGATCTGTGGGTCTGTGCGTTTATTTCCTGCCCTATCTTCAAGCTGAGCCAGTGTTGAAAAATCACATACAATCAATGGGAAGCCAAAAAATTGTCATCAGCACCAAGAACAGGGAGCAATATGAGAATATAATATAATTTAGGGGCCAGATTCATAGACTGTGTCAAATTAAACTGTGTGTGAACATACCCATATGGTGCTCAGTACATACATATATTGTGGAATAACACAGGTAAGGAAGAGTCAGCGGCAATTCACCCATGTACATGTACATTATACATGCAGGAGGATTTACAGTAGTACCGATATATAGGATATACACATAAAAAATGAATTGCAATTCATTGCACACAAAAAATTCACAACAAAGTGGCTTACAATTAATCCTCCTGGCCCAGTACAAGTCTCCATTACAATTACACAACCATAACAACTTCTTAAAGAACCCACAATACTTGTATACCTATAGTCATCATTACCATTAGCGGCATGGTATACACTATTGTAGCGTCTATGGCCAGCCTGGCACCCTGGAATACTACAGTTACTGTAAATGTATTGGCACCCAGGCATGATGCAGATAAAAAACAGATATACTATATGTATATATCTGGGTGCACAGGATATACTGATGTGTGCTTGGCAGACCACTGGTAATGTGAAAGCTATGGGTGTAACAATGCGATGCCCGTACTGTAAGTAAACCAGAATATGGCATGTAGTGTAAATACTCCTGGTGCATATCGCTTGTGGTGTAAATGATGTACACTGGCATGTTGCCACAAATGTACATTAACCAACAACTGGCTGCCCTATTTTATTGATATGTTTTATATAACCTGGCATATAGCTATTAGTACATAGTAAGCAACCTGGATGTGGTTGTAAATGGTTGGTGGAATACAGTAGATGCATTGGTACCAAGGCATATGGTGGGTAACTGCAGTACATGACCTGGGCACACTGCTATGTGATCTGGTGTACATTAAATAACATGGGCACTGCTGTATATGGTATGCAGAATACAGTAAATACACTGGGTACCCTGGCATATGGTATTAATGAACAGTAAGTAACATGGGCACTGCTGTATATGGCATGCAGAATACAGTAAATACACTGGGTACCCTGGCATATGGTATTAATGAACAGTAAGTAACATGGGCACTGCTGTATATAGTATGCAGAATACAGTAAATACGCTGGGTACCCTGGCATATGGTATTAATGAACAGTAAGTAACATGGCACTGCTTTATATGGATTGTAAAACACAGTAAACACAGGTTACCCTGGCATGTGGATAGTAGAAATTAATTATCTGGATACCCTGGCATGTGGTATTAGTGTACAGTAAGCACCATGGGCACTGTTGTACATGGTGTACAGAATACAGTAAATACACAAGGCACCCTGCCATACTGTATGCTTTGTAGCTGCAGTACATGACCTGGGTACACTGGCATGTGTCTTGTAATGTAAATACTGCTGAACTGGCATGTAGTGTGAATTAACCCACTAGTGCACTACCCTGTCAGTGTGAATGACCCCACTAGTGCACTAACCTGTCAGTGTGAATGACCCCACTAGTGCACTAACCTGTCAGTGTGATTGACCTCACTAGTGCACTAACCTGTCAGTGTGAATGACCTCACTAGTGCACTAACCTGTCAGTGTGAATGACCCCCACTAGTGCACTACCCTGTCAGTGTGAATGACCCCACTAGTGCACTAACCTGTCAGTGTGAATGACCGCACTAGTGCACTAACCTGTCAGTGTGAATGACCCCCACTAGTGCACTACCCTGTCAGTGTGAATGACCCCACTAGTGCACTAACCTGTCAGTGTGAATGACCGCACTAGTGCACTACCCTGTCAGTGTGAATGACCCCACTAGTGCACTAACCAGTCAGTGTGAACGACCGCACTAGTGCACTACCCTGTCAGTGTGAATGAGTCCACTAGTGCACTACCCTGTCAGTGTGATTGAGCCCACCAATGTACTGCCTTGTCAGTGTGAATGACCCCCACTAGTGCATTACCCTGTCAGTGTGAATGATCCCACTAGTGCACTGCCCTTTCAGTGTGAATGACCTCATTAGTACACTACCCTGTCAGTGTGATTGAGCCCACCAATGTACCGCCTTGTCAATGTGAATGACCCCCACTAGTGCACTACCCTGTCAGTGTGATTGAGCCCACCAATGTACTACCCTGTCAGTGTGAATGACCCCACTAGTGCACTACCCTGTCAGTGTGATTGACCTTACTACTGCACTACCCTATCATTGTGAATGAGTCCACTAGTGCACTACCCTGTCAGTGTGAATGATCCCACCAATGCACTACCCTGTCAGTGTGAATGACCCCCACTAGTGCACTACCCTGTCAGTATGAATGATCCCACCAATTCACTACCCTGTCAGTGTGATTGAGCCCACCAATGTACTGCCCTGTCAGTGTGAATGACCCCCACTAGTGCACTACCCTGTCAGTGTGAATGACCCCCACTAGTGCACTACCCTGTCAGTGTGAATGACCTGGCAGTGCAGACTAGGTGTGCACAGGTATATGACTTGTAGTGTACACACTCCAGGTGCCATGACACTGCAGGAAGCCATGTGTCTCCGCGCTGCAGGAGGTGTCACTCACCGGGCCATTGGGGGCAGTGGCTGCCGCGGTCTCCTCCGTGTCCGAAAATGAGGGTGAGGGTCCATAGACCGAGCTCCTTCTCCGCAGGGTCAGGCCGCTCCTCAGCAGGGATGGCAGCTCCCTCAGCTTGTGCTTGAGCTGCGCCTGCTGCTCCCGGACGCTCCTGCTGCGGCTGAGCCCTGCGGTGCTCCCTCCGGTACCGCTGCTGCTCTCTGAGGTGGGCTGCATCTTCGTCCTCACCTGGCCCACAGTCATACTGCTGCCGGGCAATGCGGGGACAGCATGGTCTTCGGTCAGCAGCCGCCGCTGTGTGCTCTGTGCAGTCTGCAGCCTCCTCACCTCCCGCCTGTCATCTACACAGCACACAAGCCAGGCTGACTGAGGAGGAGGAAATACTACCGCATCATAGAGCCTGCTGCTCCCTGCCTACTCCAGTCACTTCCAAATAGCCCGGAGCGCACTACCTTCATCACACATACTCCTCCTATCATCAGCCAGGCATGGAAATAAGGTAGCAAGCCAGTACCTACAGTACAGAGAGTCAGGCAGTACCTACAGTACAGGGCTATAAATACGATAGTCAGGCAGTACCTACAGTACAGGGCTGTCAGTACGGGAGTCAGGCAGTACCTACAGTACAGGGCTATAAATACGATAGTCAGGCAGTACCTACAGTACAGGGAGTCAGGCAGTACCTACAGTACAGGGCTATAAATACGATAGTCAGGCAGTACCTACAGTACAGGGCTGTCAGTACGGGAGTCAGGCAGTACCTACAGTACAGGGCTATAAATACGATAGTCAGGCAGTACCTACAGTACAGGGCTGTCAGTACGGGAGTCAGGCAGTACCTACAGTACAGGGCTATAAATACGATAGTCAGGCAGTACCTACAGTACAGGGCTGTCAGTACGGGAGTCAGGCAGTACCTACAGTACAGGGCTATAAATACGATAGTCAGGCAGTACCTACAGTACAGGGCTGTCAGTACGGGAGTCAGGCAGTACCTACAGTACAGGGCTATAAATACGATAATCAGGCAGTACCTACAGTACTGGGCTGCCAATACAGCAGCCAGGCAGTACCTACAGTACAGGGCTGCCAATACAGGAGCCAGGCAGTACCTACAGTACAGGTCTGCCAATATGGGAGTCAGGCAGTACCTACAGTACAGAGCTGCCAATACAGGAGCCAGGCAGTACCTACAGTACAGGGCTGTCAACATGGTAGTCAGGCAGTACCTACAGTACAGGGCTGCCAATACGGGAGTCAGGCAGTACCTACAGTACAGGGCTGTCAATACGGGAGTCAGGCAGTACCTACAGTACAGGGCTGCCAATACGGGATTCAGGCAGTACCTACAGTACAGGGATGCCAATACGGTAGTCAGGCAGTACCTACAGTACAGGGCTGTCAATACGGGAGCCAGGCAGTACCTACAGTACAGGGCTGTCAATACGGGAGTTAGGCAGTGCCTACAGTACAGGGCTGTCAATACGGGAGCCAGGCAGTACCTACAGTACAGGGATGCCAATACGGTAGTCAGGCAGTACCTACAGTACAGGGCTGCCAATCCGGGAGCCAGACAGTACCTACAGTACAGGGATGCCAATATGGTAGTCTGGCAGTACCTACAGTACAGGGCTGCCAATCCGGGAGCCAGACAGTACCTATAGTACAGGGCTGTCAATAGGGTAGCAAGGCAGTACCTACAGCATACCTCCCAACAGTCAAAGGACAAAAAGAGGGAAAAAACCTCTATGTTGACACTGCCCCTTCTCACCCATTTTTCTTTGTGCCCCCACACAGTATAATACTCCTACAGTCATCCTAACATTATATGCCCCCACATTATAATGTTCCCCTCCAATTGCTCACAATATGATGTCCCTCTCCTCGTGTCCCAGTTTTAACTGGGGGCAACTAGAGGGGGACATTAAACCGTGGGGAAAGCTGGAGGGGAACATTAAACTGGGGGGCAACTAGAGGCACACATGTCCCCCTCCAGCTACCCCCAAGGTTTAATGTCCTTCTCTAGTTGCCCCCAGTTTAATGTCACCCTCCATCTGCCCCCCCCAGTTTTATGTCCTCCTCATCTGCCCCCAGCTTAATTTTCCCCCTTCATCTGCCACCAATTTAATGTCCCCCTTTATCTGCCACCAGCTTAATGCCCCCCTTCATCTGCCACCAACTTAATGTCCCCCTTCATCTTCCACCAATTTAATGTCCCCTTCATCTTCCACCAATTTAATGTCCCCTTCATCTGCCACCAATTTAATGTCCCCCATTCATCTGCCACCAGCTTAATGCCCCCCTTCATCTGCTCCCAGTTTAATTGTCCCCATTTATTAGCCACCAATTAAATGTCTCCCCCTCCATCTGCCCCCAGTTTAATTACCCCACTACATCTGCCCCCAGTTTAATTGCCCCCCTTCATCTGCCCAAGTTTAATTTCCCCCTACATCTGCCACCAGTTTAATGTCCCCCTTTATCTTTTCCCAGTCTAATGTCCCCCCAAAGTTAATCTCCGGACACAGATGAGTTGAATCCGGGACATACCACCCGCCATCCGACACAGTGGGACAGAACCCACAAATCAGGACTGTCCCGCAGAATCCGGGACGGTTGGGAGGTATGACTAGTGTACAGGGCTGTCAATACAGTAGCCAGGCAGTACCTACAGTATAAGGTGGTCAATATGGGAGCCAGGCAGTACCTACAGTACAGGTCTGTCAATACGGTAGGTAGTACCTACAGTACTGAGCTGTCAATACGGTAGTCAGGCAGTACCTACAGTACAGGGCTGTAAATATGGGAGCCACGCAGTACCTACAGTACAGGACTGTAAATACGGGAGCCAGGCAGTACATACAGTACAAGACTGTAAATACGGGGGCCAGACAGTACTTACAGTACAGGACTGTAAATACGGGAGCCAGGCAGTACCTACAGTAGAGGACTGTTAATACGGGAGCCAGGCAGTACCTATAATACAGGGATGTCAATACGGGAGCCAGACAGTACCTACAGCACAGGACTGTTAATACGGTAGTCAGGCAGTATCTACAGTACAGGGCTGTCAATAAGGGAGCCAGGCAGTACCAACAGTATAGGTCTGTCAATACGGTAGCAAGGCAGTACCTACAGCACAGGACTGTAAATACGGTAGTCAGGCAGTACCTACAGTTCAGGGCTGTCAATAGGGTAGCCAGGCAGTACCTACAGTACAGTATAATGATCCTTCCTCAGAACCCCCAAAGGATAATGGCCCCCACACACAGGGCTGTGGAGTTGGTAGGCCAAAGCACCATTCTAAAATAAGGATTCATTTATTTTGAAGTTAGAGTCAGAGTTGGTAACTCTACCTTAAAGAGGACCTTTCATGTCCTCATGTATATGCAGTTTTCTGCGCACTGTCGGCTTTCCCGGTATGTGCCCCGGGGCTGGAGATATCGGGGGTCTAAATTTCACCATTCACTATCAGAAGGGCGTTCTCTCTGTCCTCGTCCATAGCCGAGTACTGTCAGAGGGGGCGGCGCGTTCCTTACAGCCCAGTGATGACTCTAAGCTGTGAGGAACGCCCCCCCCCCCAGTACAAGTCTTTGGACGAGTACTGTCAGGGAGGGCGTTCCTCACAGCCCAGCTAGACTGTCAGGAACGCCCTTCTGACAGTGAACGGTGAAATTTAGACCTCCGATATCTCCAGCCCTGGGGCACATAACGGGAAAGCCAACAGAGCGCTGAATTCAGCACGCTGTCAGCTTTCTAGCATTATGTAAAACCGCATATGCATGAGGACATGAAAGGTCCTCTTTAAACCTGCCTGACTACAAAACTCTGACTCCAAAGTCCTGCCCACACAGGATATACAGTACTTCACCCATTAGCCTCTGACACCACAGCCCACAAGCCCAGCACCATTTTTGTAGTCCTCTGTCCTGATTATTGAACCCCAACCAATACCTCTTTCCACTAGACCACAACACCCCATTCCTTCAGCTTTTTAGTCGGACCCTCTTTCCTTGTTGCTCATTCTGTTTGTTTTCAAGAATGGTAGCATGGGCATAGACGTGCTGTTAACCCGGCTTATCTGATCTATACTGAACATTTATAGAATAAATCTGTGTCCGTGATGATAAATCAGTCTTCAGTGTACGGTATGAAGTCATAAAAGGGACTATCTAATAAAATGAATTCCTGTCCATGTGCCTTGAAGCTTTAGATCCCACCATAGGAGCACCTCCCACTCTGCAACCTATTGATACTTTTCATAGATAGGTATTCCTTTGAATTACTGCCATATAATACTACATTTACAGGAGCATGGGTGTAACTACCATAATAATGGTTATTGCAGCTATCATGGGGCCAGACAGCAAAGGTGGCTTATTTCCACAAGATATAAAGTGCAGTTAGTGATGATTATGGACTATGAACGGAGAATATTGAATATGACTCCCATATTAATGAAGCATTCCAGTAAAACAAACAAAAAAAACTGTCCCCTCCATTTGAAAACGAGCCTGTGTGTTATGTCCTGTTATTGAATAGATTGCTTACAGTTTTGTTGTGTAGTTACAGTGGGGAAAAAAAGTATTTAGTCAGCCACCAATTGTGCAAGTTCTCCCACTTAAAAAGATGAGAGGCCTGTAATTGTCATCATAGGTAGACCTCAACTATGAGAGACAAAATGAGAAAACAAATCCAGAAAATCACATTGTCTGATTTTTTAAGAATTTATTTGCAAATTATGGTGGAAAATAAGTATTTGGTCACCTACAAACAAGCAAGATTTCTGGCTCTCACAGACCTGTAACTTCTTCTTTAAGAGGCTCCTCCGTCCTCCACTCATTACCTGCCCTCACAGAGCCCCGATCTCAACATCATCCAGTCTGTCTTGGGTTACATAGAGAGACAGAAGGATTGGAGCAAGCCTACATCCACAGAAGATCTGTGCTTAGTTCTCTAAGATGTTTGGTGTAACCTCCCTGCCGAGTTCCTTCAAATACTTTCTGCAAGTGTACCAAGAAGAATTGATCCTGCTTGGATGCAAAGAATGATCACACCAATAGATTTAGATTTTTATTAAAACTTCTAGTTTTGAAAACATTCTTATTTACGGCATTTCCCCTCCCCCCACCTAAAGCTTTTGCACAGTAATGTATGTCTAATTTGCTAAAAGTCCATTATAAATTTATGCAGGATGGAAATCAACATCTTAAAGAACGTACCAATGTTTGTATGCCTTTCAATTTGTTAAAATAACCTTGAAACTTCATAGGCTATATGTTTCGATGAACAATCTGACCCTGGTCAGAGATACCAAATAATGTTTTACACTTGGTATACAAAAAAACAAGTACTCTGGGGGCTGGGGGGTGTTCTCTTACTATGAGCGACTGCTGGGGAGAGAGAATGCTGAGGGGGTCCATGTGATAACCAGGCATTCAGTATGGCTGACAATGTTAGTTGTTAGATACGTATTTATCCCAGAAACTAAAGATAGATAAAAGGTGGGGAGCAAACAGCTGTGCCGTACCCCAATACTGTGCTTATGTTTCATACTGTTTTGTACAAGTTGTACAGTGCTGCAGAATATGTTGGCGCTATATAAATAAAATGTATTATTATTATTATTATTATTATTTTGTAAGCGAAAGAGGTCCCAAATTAACCCATTCCTGCCTTTTCATTTTTTACTTCCTGTCTTCCAAAAGCCACAACTTTTTTATTTTTTACATTTTCAGAGCCATATTAGTGCTTGTATTTTGCAGGACAAATTGTACTTTCTAATTTTACTGTTGATATTCTGTTTTTTTTTTTTTTTACAGCAATAAAATTGACACATTACTTTTATTCTGCAGTTCAGTACAATACAGCAATGTCAAATTTTCTTCACGCAGCCAAAGTTTTTAAAATTCCATCTGCCTGCAGCAACCAGGTGAAAATATACAGCTTACCCCAGGTTCACACTAGTGTTGCATCTCTGTGTTGTTCAGGTTAGTTGGGGGCCCCGAACAACAGAGGAATGGACCACTAAAACAGCAGTTACACGCGTAGCCCTGCGGACCCCATTGACTATAATGAGGTCCTTTGGATGTTTTTAAACTGAAACCTGCAACGGAAAAAAGTCATCCGTGCAGGACTTTTTCCTCTGCCAACTTTCGATGTACTCAGCGCCAGAGTCTCCATCCGAGCGCAGATGTGTAAGTAGCCTTTCTCAACTCAATAATAAAAACTTTCTTCAGATTGCCAGAGTGGAAAGATGCCCTATTAACAAGGTACCCACTTTGATAGACCTGGCTCGTCAATGCATTAGTTTTTCTGGTCCAGTAGGGGAGTTCATACTAATGACCTATCCTCTATATATGGCCATAGAATTTCCCCATTGTGGGACTATTAAAGGACTATTATTATTATTATTAGTACGTTGGCTCTGTGTAGTCACACTTGAGCATAGCATGGTTATTTGAGATTGGTTTGGTGGCATTATTCTCAGTCTGGTGCACACGATATAGTACTAATTTGACATGACATAGACTTGGGCCTTATTCACATGTCAGTGTTTTTGTGTCGGTGATTGTTAACCAAAACCAGGAGTGGAGGCTACACAGAGATAATGTACAATAGAACGATTTGCACCTCCTTTTTTGTGTTTCAACCTGCTCCTGTTTTTGGCACACTATCCCTTATGCAAATCAGTGACCAAATCACATGTGACTAAGGCCTTAATAGTGAACAACTATAATTGTATTACTTGCTGAACACAGTCTTTCTTTATATAATGCCCTTCTGCAATTCTAGTATAAGTTAAGTGAGTTCTCCACCAATCCTAAATATGTCATGATTTTTGTTCACTTTTATGTTCATACATAAACTATAGTTCCTCTTATGTACTGAAATGATCAATACTACTTCCTTTAAAGCCAGATTAACATCTAACATCTATGTTCACATTGCCAGTTTTCTGTGCCTATGACTGCAATGTTGGATCATTCAAATAACAGACTGCCAATGGCACATGATGGACCCCACTGGCTTATCATGGGATTGTGGGCTTTGTATCATGGTATCTCTCATTTTAATGGAACAAAATATTGCTTCGCTATTTTTCCATAATTTATGACAGAATTTGCAATTGAGGCTCCTAATGGATCCTCCAAGACATGGAACCCAGTCACATAGGACAGCTCCCATCCCATAGCTCCCAACCGTCCCGCATCTGGCGGGACAGTCCCAATTTTACACTGCTGTCCCGCATAGCTTACAGTTTGTCCTGCTATTCCCCTGAAGTGTTTTGCTGTTAACAAACTTTATTAGGGTAGGGTAAAGGCTAAATGGTAGATGCTAAATCGTAATGGCTAGAGGACCTTTGATGACGTCATGAACATGTGATCAGACTCTTGTGTGGGCGGAGCTATTCTGGATACTGCGGGACACACTGTGATGTTACACAGAAAGCTGGGAACAGAAAGTGATCGAAGAGATAGCATGTGTGAGCAAGAAGGGGGAACTGGGGGCAGATGTAGGGGGCAGTTAAACTGAACGCAGATGTAGGGGGCAGTTAAATTGAAGGCAGATGAATGGGCAATTAAACTGAAGGCAGATTAAGGGGGCAATTAAACTGGTGGCAAATAAAGGGGACATTATCTGGTGGCAGATAAAGGCGGACATTAAATTGGTGGTAGATGGAGGGGGCAATTAAACTGGGGCAGATGAAGGGGGGCATTAAGCTGATGACATGAACGGGGAACATTAAATTGGTGGCAGATAAAGGGGGACATTAAGATGGTGGCAAATAAAGGGGGACATTAAACTGAGGGCAGATGAAGGGGGCATTAAGCTAGTGGCAGATGAAGGGGGACATTAAATTGGTGGCAGACGAAGGGGGACATTAAGATGGTGGCAGATGAAGGGGGACGTGAAGCTGGTGGCAGATGAAGGGGGACATTAAACTGGGGGCAGATGAAGGGGGCATTAAGCTGGTGGCAGATGGAGGGCGGGACATTAAACTGAGGGGGCAAATGGAGGGTGACATTAAACTGGGGGCAACTGGAGGAGGACATTAAACCGTGGGGGGTAGCTGGAGGGGGATATGTCTGCCTCTAGTTGCCCCCAGTTTAATGTCCCCCTCCAACTACACCCACTGTTTAATGTCACCCTCCAGCTGTCCCATAGTTTAATGTCCCCCGCCAACTACCCCCACTGTTTAATGTCAACCTCCAGCTGTCCCATAGTTTAATGTCACCCTTCAGCTGCCCCATAGTTTAAAGTCCCCCTTCAACTACCCCCACTGTATAATGTCAACCGCCAGCTGCCCCATAGTTTAATGTCCCCCTCCAGCTGCCCTAGTTTAATGTCCCCCTCTAGTTTCCGCCAGTTTAAACTGGGGTACGAGGAGAGGGACTTAGTACTTTGGGGAAATTGGAGGGGACCATTATAATGTGGGGGCATATAATGTTAGGGTGACTGTAGGAGCATTATACTGTGTGGGAGCACATGGAAAAATAGATTAGAATGGGCGAAGTCAACATAGAAGTGGGTGGGGCTAAATTTGCCGCGGTGCGCATAGTGCGCCGCATATTATGTCCCTCTTTCTGTCCTTTGAAAGTTGGGAGGTATTTAATCCTGTTACCTATTACCTTGTATTTGCTTAAGATATAATAGTAAATACATGTAAATACAGTAACAACAATTATTATTGTTATTTCACTCTTATTGACAGTGATGTGCATAAGTTTTAGGCAGGTGTGGAAAGAGAAATCTAAATTAAATCAATATTTGATGTGACCGCCCTTTGGGGAAGGAGTCCTGGAAGTGATGATATGGCTGAAGGATTTGAGCAAGCCTACATCCACAGAAGATCTGTGCTTAGTTCTCCAAGATATTTGCAAGCGTACTGAGAAGAAATTATGCTGTTTTAGGCCGGGGACCTATGTAGTGTAAAGTCCACAGTTTGCCGCTGAAAAAACATGGCGTTTTACAATCACTGTATAGTGCATGGGATTCTAGTGAATCCCATCCCCACAGTGCGGTAAAATACGTGTTGCGGACATACAGCATCAAAGTTTTGGAAATTGCAGCATGTCAATTATACCTACGGAAATGCCAGCTATTTCCCTATAGGGATAATGGAAACAGAAAGTCTGCACAGGAAAACTCTGCAGGCTTTGTGAAAAGCGCTGCAGGAAAAATTGGGATGCGCTGCCACCGCATTTTTTTCCTGCAGGTCTTTTTTGCTGTGGGGCTTTAGCCTTAAACCACCCACATGTCTGTATGGACCTGGGGTTTAGTGTCCCAAATCACCCTGTTATAACGCAATCCATGGCTGCATTAAAAATAAAAAAGCTTTATACTCCCCCTGCCGCTGTACTCACCGCGCCTGCGCATTTCTTCAATGAAGCCAGAGGAGTACACCTCGGCTTCAGTGCACATGCCCCGCAATAACACAGTGAAGCCGGGGTGTCCATCTTTGGCTTCACTGAAGAACAGCGCAGGCGCCGGGAGGCGTGCCAACGAAGAATCTCATGAATAAGCATCGTTCGGACCCTTCTCTAGGTAAGTATAAAGGTTTTTTATTTTTAATGCGCCTGCGGATTGCACTACAACAGGGCGATTCAGGACACTAAACCCCAGGTCTATAAGGACTTGTGGATGGTTTAGTGTCCCCGATTGACCTGACAGATTCCCTTTAAAGGCAAAGGCTGCACAAACCAAATATTAATGCGATTCAGATTTCTCTTTTGTTCATTCATTTAATTTTTCTAACTGTAAAAAATAAACCAACCTGCCTAAAACTTATACACAGTACTGTATGTATATAGTCTACTCTCTAGCATTCCTATTTTTTTCTATCATATCAGTACATGCCTACGTATGTAATAAACTCAAAGTGTAAATGGGATCAGGAAGAGTTTAGGTAGGGTGAATTGCGGAAGCAATAACATTGTATAAAAATAGGGGAGGGGTAATGTTTATTTAGTGAGATGAAGTCATTTGAACAGGTGCCGGAAATCCCATGATCCTGGCTGTCTACTGTCTCCATCTCGGTGCAGTTGCATAGGGACTGACAGTCACGTGACTTTGTAGCCTCATTCACTCCTATAGCTATAGCACAATAGCTGAGCAGACTGGAAGGTCAAATGATGCAATCTGTGAATGCCTTGTATTTTTAGATGTGTATATGAGTTAAATATACATTGTGTTAATAACATTGTTTCCTATAGTATAATGCATGGACATGTTGTTCCTAAGCGCTGCTCATATGCCTTTTCTCCAAGCATGATGTCAGATGCGTGAGCATAAATTAAATTCATTCCATTTGTCATTCAGATAACATCCAGATTTTATAATAATATTAACCTCAATTCCTTGGAAGCTGCAATATAAAGAATAATTATGGTTGGAGAAAAATCTTTTACTGTTCGGAGCCCTGCCTCATATACAGAGCAGGATGTAAACAAGCAGCGTGTGTTTGCTTCCTGCAAAGCAAACAATATCTGCAGAGATACTGACTCCAAAGCATTGTTTTCTGGCTTTTAAGCCATTTCATGCTACACTATGTCACGCACATTTTGTTTTACATGAAGCAAGATTTGTGGCTTATAAATATGCAGAAGAAAATAATTGATCCATTTTCACAAATTATATTGCAAATGTCACATTCTGCTCAACATTTTCATTTGTTTGGTGTAGATCCGGAAGACATGAGGAGGAATAACAGTAGAAAAAAAGGGTTTATTGTTTTCTTTATGAGCAATATTCTTTCCTGCAAGTCTAAATGCCAGTGCACCGTGACGGTTGTCATTTTGGCACAGGCGCTCATTCATGCTGGTCCCAGTACACAATGCTATAGGAAATCTCCTTGACTGGACATTTGACAACCTTGAGCAGTGTCATTTTAACTCCACATTTGTCTGACAGATGACTGAACCCGGTGACACCAGTTCTCTCTTCATCCCTGGATAATGGCTCCATCTTCTGTTCCAGCAGTAATTATAAGGTACTGTAGCGAAGAAAAGGAAAAGCTACTTTCCATTAGACGCTTATGAGGGCGAACTCCATGCCCCATAATAGATTGTAGCTTTAGAGTTATATCTAGTTAGAAGCCCTTAAGTCTAAATCCCCACATTGCGGAAATGCAGCTTTTTTGTTACAGATTTTGCTGCGTTTTTTTACTAAAGAAATGGGAACTATATGGGAAGTTCTTATACTTCTCCCTTCTGCTCAATCCACTCCTGGTTTTGGCTCAAAAAAATGCAGCAAAATCTGCAACAACAAAAAAAAAAAAGCTGCGTTTCCGCAATGTGGGGCATCAGCTTTAAAGGGGTTTTGCAGCCCCAAATTGATTTTTCATACTGATGACCTATCTGCAGTATAGGTTATCAGTATGTGATCTGTGGGGGTTCCAAACCTGGACGCTGCACAGATGAACAGTTCCAGCAGCCTCCAAGTGAAGGAAGCTACTAGTGGTCGGGCAACATGTGCGGTGCTGCTCCTAACAGGACCAGCACAGTAGCCTCATCCACTGCATAGTGGTGGTTCTGGGGAATTACAGCACCTCTCCTATCACTTGAATAGGAGAAATGCTGTCGCCTGTCCACTAGCATCTTCTGGTGTCCGGAGGCTGCTGGAACAGCTGATCTGTGGTGGTGTTGGGCATCAGACCCCAACAGATAACATACTATCCTGTGGATAGGTCATCAGTATGAAAAATCATTTGGGTCCAGAAAATTCCTTTAGGCTAAGACCCCACGTTGCTGAAAAGCAGATTTTTTTGTTGCAGATTTTGCTGCGTTTTTTTGAGCCAAAGCCAGAAGTGGACTGAGCAGAAGGTAGAAGTATAAGTACATCCTATATATTTCCCATTCCTTTTATAGCCATGCTTGGCTTTGGCTCAAAAATCCGCAGCAAAATCTGCAACAAAAAAAGCTGCGTTTCCGCAACGTGGGGCCTCAGCCTTAAAGGGAGCCTGTTATATGGAGCATGATGTCCGAACTGCAGATAGCATGTTATATAGCAGGAAGAGCTGAGCAGATTGAGATATAGTTTTGCTAAAAAGCTTTAATATAACCTGCCATTTATTTATTTTAATTCCTGGTCGGTCTGCACTTAGTAGCCCAGTGGGAGGTCTCACTCACTTATTGACAGCTATCTCTATATACACTTATACAGTGGGGAAAAAAAAGTATTTAGTCAGCCACCAATTGTGCAAGTTCTCCCACTTAAAAAGATGAGGCCGGCCTGTAATTGACATCATAGGTAGACCTCAACTATGAGAGACAAAATGAGAAAACATATCTAGAAAATCACATTGTCTGATTTTTTAAGAATTTATTTGCAAATTATGGTGGGAAATAAGTATTTGGTCACCTACAAACAAGCAAGATTTCTGGCTCTCACAGACCTGTAACTTCTTCTTTAAGAGGCTCCTCTGTCCTCCACTCATTACCTGTAGTAATGGCTCCTGTTTGACATTGTTATCAGTATAAAAGACACCTGTCCACAACCTCAAACAGTCACACTCCAAACTCCACTATGGTGAAGACCAAAGAGCTGTGGAAGGCCACCAGAAACAAAATTGTAGACCTGCACCAGGCTGGGAAGACTGAATCTGCAATAGGCAAGCAGCTTGGTGTGAAGAAATCAACTGTGGGAGCAGTAATTAGAAAATGGAAGACATACAAGACCACTGATAATCTCCCTCGATCAGGGGTTCCACGCAAGATCTCAACCCGTGGGGTCAAAATGATCACAAGAACGGTGAGCAAAAATCCCAGAACCACACGGGGGGACCTAGTGAATGGCCTGCAGAAAGCTGGGACTAACGTAACAAAGGCTACCGTCAGTAACACACTACTCCACCAGGGACTCAGATCCTGCAGTGCCAGACGTGTCCCCCTGCTTAAGCCAGTACATATCCGGGCCCGTCTGAAGTTTGCTAGAGAGCATTTGGATGTTCCAGAAGAGTATTGGGAGAATGTCATATGGTCAGATGAAACCAAAGTAGAACTGTTTGGTAGAAACATAACTCGTCGTGTTTGGAAGAGAGTGAATGCTGAGTTGCATCCAAAGAACACCATACCTACTGTGAAGCATGGGGGTGGCAACATCATGCTTTGGGGCAGTTTCTCTGCAAAGGGACCAGGACGACTGATCCGTGTACATGAAAGAATGAATGGGGCCATGTATCGTGAGATTTTGAGTGCAAACCTCCTTCCATCAGCAAGGGCATTGAAGATGAAATGTGGCTGGGTCTTTCAGCATGACACGGATCCCAAGCACACCGCCAGGGCAACGAAGGAGCGGCTGCGGAAGAAGCATTTCAAGGTCCTGGATTGGCTTAGCCAGTCTCCAGATCTCAACCCCATACTAAACCTTTGGAGGGAGTTGAAAGTCCGTGTTGCCCAGTGACAACCCCAAAACATCACTGCTCTAGAGGAGATCTGCATGGAGGAATGGACCAACATACCAGCAACAGTGTGTGCCAACCTTGTGAAGACTTACAGAAAACGATTAATCTCTGTCATTGCCAACAAAGGATATATAACAAAGTATTGAGATGAACTTTTGTTATTGACCAAATACTTATTTTCCACCATAATTTGCAAATAAATTCTTTAAAAATCAGACAATGTGATTTTCTGGATATGTTTTCTCATTTTGTCTCTCATAGTTGAGGTCTACCTATGATGTCAATTACAGGCCGGCCTCATCTTTTTAAGTGGGAGAACTTGCACAATTGGTGGCTGACTAAATACTTTTTTCCCCACTGTACATCACTAATAAGACCGCACACTGAACTCCTGAATGAGCAGAAATCCTTTCCCATAAAACTATATATTAATCTGCTCAGCTCTGACTGCTCTAAAAGATGTTGCAAGGACAGTATAATAGGTTCCTTTTAACAGTAGTGTCCATAAAAAAGTGTTATAAAATGCTATTCATGTAGTTGTATCTACAGTGGGGGAAAAAAAGTATTTAGTCAGCCACCAATTATGCAAGTTCTCCATGGCCTTTATGTAATGCTACATTTGTCTGGCCAATGGCCATGGGTAAGAGTAGTCAGCTTTTGCTTACAGAGGTGTTATCCTTATGAGACAACTCCTTATGAGACAACTTAGACTAAGCCCCCACGTAGCTTAAAAAAAAAAAAAAAAAAAAAAAGCAGCTAAAAACACTTCTGCAAAAATGCATCAAAAGTGCATTATGTTTTTTCCACAGAGCTTTTCATTGCATTTTGTTGCTTTTTTCTCTCCATTTTTTCTTACCCTATTAATATATAAAATAAACGACTCTACATCTAAAATTAACTTGCTGCGCACATGTTTATGAAAACATAGCTTTTCCACAGCTTTTTTTTCCGCAACGTGTGGATGAGGTTAAAGAAATCTCATTCACTTTGCAGTTAATGCAGCGTATTTCTTCCACCGTGTTTACGCAGAAGTCAAAAATGGATTTCCATAATGTGGGTTCTTTCCCCTAAAAGTGTTTTTCAGGCTTTGTTAATTCATAACCTATTCTTAGGATAGGCAGCCATGCCGGTGTTCTACAGCTCTGCTTCTATTAACTTAAACGCCACAATTGCTATTCAGGAGGCAGAGCTGGCTCTGCCCCTCCTGCTTCTGACTCCATTCCCCCTATAGATTCTGAAGCCAGAGGCAGCCCAATATAGCTGGTCAGTGTGTGGTCTGGGTGTGAGACCCCCACCAGTGTGACACTGATGACCTATCCTGAGAATAAGTCATCAGTATCAAAAGTGGCCCGGAAAACCCCTTGGAAAAAGGTATAATAAGACCTAAGACTAACATCCTCTATTATCAGAACCTCCCACGTTCATATCCAAGACTTCTCCCGAGTTGCACCACTTCTCTGGAATGCTCTATCCCAGACTATCAGATTAACCCCCAATTTCCACAGCTTCAAGCGTAAACTAAAGACTTATCTGTTCAGACAGGCCTATCATAATGCCCTAAAACGTACCCTCTGTTCACGCTCCCGCATTACCTCACAGGATATGATGCTGTATCAGACTAACTTTATATGTCCAGGCACCATCTGCATGTTAAAGGACATGACTGGTGACGGCTCATACATCTTTATATATGTGTAATGACAGTAACCTCTATTACAAAATTGTCTGACGATTGTATAAGCAATGCTACCTCCGAAGCCGCCCCTGCTACCTCTTGTGTCACCCCCTCTACCTCATAGATTGTAAGCTCTTGCGAGCAGGGCCCTCAGTCCCATTGTGTGAATTGACTATTTCTTTGTAATGTATCTTTTTTGTCTGTACTTGAACCTTACAAATTGTACAGTGCTGCGGAATATGTTGGCGCTATATAAATAAAATGTATTATTATTATAATGGAAATTGTGCACTAATGACTGGTATACAGTATATACAAGAAATTGTCATAATTGTCACAATTATATTAGCCTGTGACTGCTAAGACCAGTGTCTATGTTCCCTCCAGTCCATGGACGAGGGAACAGTCTGTGGACCAGGGGGAATGAGGCTGCGCTGCCTGAACCGAGAACCAGGGGTAGGTAAGCAGTGTCGGACTGGGATGTCTAGGGCCCACCAGTGGAATTGTTTCTAGGGGCCCACCATCAGAACTCCTGCAGATCAGCGGTACCGAGACAGGGCGGCTAAAGGTAATAACATGTTGGGAGCCATGCTGCTCACCCACTATACCATGTGCACCACTGCACTACCTAAACCTACTGCTACACCTTGTATGGCAAGTGAACAGCGTGGCTCCTAGAATTTTTACCTTTACCTGTAGCTGCACTGTCCTGGAAAAGCTGATCTGCAGAGGTCCTGGCTGTTGTATCATCGTAGATGTAATATTGATGGCCTATCCTAAGGACAGGCCATCAATATTAGGAAGATGGATAAATCCTTTAAAGAGGTTGTCGAAGGAATTGGAGCAACCCATGTAGCTGGCGGGAGGTGTAAAGTAAAAAATAAGTAAATTAAAACGCATACTCCCGTGTCCTCGGCACTCTATTGTCCGCTGCCAGTGTCCATTCAGTCTCATGCCGGCGACTCCTTGCTGGGGGTCCTCCCCCTCTTTTTCCCCCTAAGCCGGTACAGGATTTCCAGAAATGAGGCGCCGCCATGAGACCAAACAGACACAGGCAGGGGACAACGGGGTGCTGGGGACAGGTGTGTATGCTTTTTTACAAATTTTCTTATTTTTACACCTCCCTGGCGGCCGACACAGTGGTCGCTCCAGTTTATGGACAACCTCTTTTAAGGGATTGTCTGGGCCAAATTTTTCTATGGTCACGTCACTGGTCCCCCCACATAGTGGCCTCTTCACTGGTCCCCCATACTGTATGGGGAATAGTGATGGGGTCATTATATTGTGTGGGAGCAGTGGTGGGGGCTAACATCCTGTGGGGGGAACATTAAACTGTGTAGGGCATATTAAAGGGGTTGTCCAGGGTTAATCTTTTTTATGGCCTATGCTCTGGATAGGCCATAAATACCTGATCGGTATGGGACTGACACATGGCCCCATCAGCTGTTTGGAGCCACTTCCGGCACCTGTTCTGTACACAACACAGGGCCGGAAGCAGAAAGCTCCATCCGCTGTATAGCAGCCCAGCGCCTTCACTGCAGCTCAGCTCCTACTGACTTCAATAAGTGCTGAGATACAGTGAAGGTGCCCGGCCCCTATACAGTGGACAGAGCTTTCTGCTTCTGGCCCTGTATTGTGTACAGTACGGGCATCAGAAGTGGCTCCATACAGCTGATCGGTCTGGGGTGAGCCCCCTACAGATCAGGTATCTATGGCCTATCCTGAGGATAAACCATAACAAATTATGCCTGGACAACCCCTTTAATATACACCCCTAATGCACCAACCTTAAAGAGATTGTCCAGTATAATTTTTTTTCTTTTTATAATTAGTCTGGGGGAGGTGAATCCCCCCTACCCCCCCCCCCAAAAAAAAACAAAAAAACATGCTAAACATACTCACCTGTCTCCGGTGCTCTGGTGTCCTCCCAGCACGGTCCGGTCCTGCAGCTCCGCTGTCTTCTTTTGCCGGAATTCCTCACTGGCTGTGACGTCCCAGGTCCCTTCCCTTAGGCCGCTGATTGGCCTCAGGGGTCACGTGACGTCACAGGTAGTCACGTGCAGAGGGAACGTCAGCTGGAAGAAAACAACAGAACTGCAGGACCGAACTGCTCTGGGAGACAATGGGGACAGGAAAGAAAGTTTGTGGGGGGTTTTTTTGTTTTGTTTTTTTCACCTGCCCTGGCGTAATTAAAAAAAAAAATGAAGGAGCCAATGTATGGAGTATAAGCTCCACAGTGGCCCCCACCCAGTATTATAAGCTCCACAGTGGCCCCCACCCAGTATTATAAGCTCCACAGTGGCCCCCACCCTGTATTATAAGCTCCACAGTGGCCCCCACCCAGTATTATAAGCTCCACAGTGGCCCCCACCCAGTATTATAAGCTCCACAGTGGCCCCCACCCAGTATTATAAGCTCCACAGTGGCCCCCACCCTGTATTATAAGCTCCACAGTGGCCCCCACCCTGTATTATAAGCTCCACAGTGGCCCCCACCCAGTATTATAAGCTCCACAGTGGCCCCCACCCAGTATTATATGCTCCAAAGTGGCCCCCACCCAGTATTATAAGCTCCACAGTGGCCCCCACCCAGTATTATAAGCTCCACAGTGGCCCCCACCCAGTATTATAAGCTCCACAGTGGCCCCCACCCAGTATTATATGCTCCAAAGTGGCCCCCACCCAGTATTATAAGCTCCACAGTGGCCCCCACCCAGTATTATAAGCTCCATAGTGGCCCCCACCCAGTATTATAAGCTCCAGTGGCCCCCACCCAGTATTATAAGTTCCACAGTGGCCCCCACCCAGTATTATAAGCTCCATAGTGGCCCCCACCCAGTATTATAAGCTCCAGTGGCCCCCACCCAGTATTATAAGCTCCATAGTGGCCCCCACCCATTATTATAAGCTCCATAGTGGCCAACACCCAGTATTATAAGCTCCAGTGGCCCCCACCCAGTATTATAAGCTCCATAGTGGCCCCCACCCAGTATTATAAGTTCCACAGTGGCCCCTACCCAGTATTATAAGCTCCATAGTGGCCCCCAGCCAGTATTATAGGCTTCATAGTGGCCCCCACCCTATATTATAAGCTCCACAGTGGCCCCCACCCAGTATTATAAGCTCCATAGTAGCCCCCACCCAGTATTATAAGCTCCACAGTGGCCCCCACCCAGTATTATAAGCTCCACAGTGGCCCCCTCCTAGTATTATAAGCTCCACAGTGGCCCCCACCCAGTATTATATGCGCCCAATAGCCCCCCTCCGCTCCGCTTCAGTGCTATTATTATATTATTATATAGGAGACCCCAGAGTATAATAATCGGAGGCCCAGGGGAAGTGATTAAAAATAACAAACTCTCATACTCACCTTGCTTTACCTTTCCTTGGCATCCTCGCTATATCCTGTCGTCTTCAGCGTCTTCAGGCCCTTTTCCGACGACGCTGCTGAGGCCTGTGATTGGGCCTCAGCGGTCATGTGGGGGCGCACTGACGTCATTACGCGGTCGCGCCCCACGTGACCGCTGGGGCCTAATCACAGGCCTCAGTCACATGACAGAGGAGTGCCGGAGAGGACGCTGCGCCCAGGAGAGGTGAGAATATGTATTTATTATTTTCAGTCACCTCCCCTGGGTGCCCTGCCCTGCCATCTATTGGAAAGGGGCCTGCAATATGCCAGGGCCCCTTTCCAATAACAGTATGTATAGCGGTCGGGGAACCAGGCTTTCCCCGACCGCTATCATAGTGGTCCGGGGCCCCGGCCATATCCAGCTGGCCGCGGGCCCCGTACCCTGCCGGGTCCGGTCGCGCCCCCTGCGACCGCGATCGTAACGCCACTGGTCAGGGGCCCGATTGGGATGGTCAGGATCCCGATCGGGCCCCCATGACATGAGGACTAATAGTCGGGGCTCGGGGCCCACCGGTGGATTCACCGGTTCCCCGTTGGGCCAGTCCGACCCTGTAGGTAAGTATAATTTATTTTTCATTTTTTCCGCCCATGGCCTTCAGTGAGATTTTAATTTAGGCAACTCCATCGATTTACTAGCATATGTTGATAAATTATTCCAAAGCCTTTGCCCATTTCCTCTACGGTATATCTGGAAAACAGGAGTATTAGGATTACCCTAGTTATCTGAGAATTTAGTCTGAGTAATAGGTGCCAGTGTACATTCCCCATGGCTGTGTTTATATTGTCTTTCCTTATGTTTCCTTACATAACCATCAACATCTCCTAGTAACAAAATTGATCAATTTAGATCAAATGTCAATATGAAGTACAGTCAGGCTAGGTTCATATCTGCGTTGGGAGACTCTGACGCAGATTCCATCTATAATCGGAGGAGAGAAAAGTCCTGCATGGAAGACTTTTCTCTCCGCCGTTTTCAGTATAAAACTGGTGGAAACCTAACAGACACCCGGCGGACCCCATTACAGTCTATGGGGGTCCATGGATGTCTTCAGATTACAGCTTTTTTATCTGACCCGAACGACGGAGAGCCAAACGCTAGAGTGAACCTAGCATAAGAGACGGAAACCTGTGAGATTGCGGCAAAAGTGGGAGCTGCCTTTTCAAGGGGCATGACCTTGATAACAGGGGATAGATACATATATTCAGACCCTATAAAACAATATTAGACCCCAAATTGCTATTGGTTAAATAAAATAAACAATTGTGCCATTTTTATTTATGCAATTTAGTGATCATGTTAAATATTGTATTAATTTCATTGGCTAAATTAATTTCATTAATTTTCAACCGGATACAAAAAAATTACTAAAGCTTAACATAAATTACTGAGATCTCTCTATCTATTTTAAGCTATATTTTATTTTTTCATTAGATGTGAGGCGGTGTTCATGATGTATAGAAAGCTGTCACCTTATTTGCTGAGCCACAGGCTCCTTTAATTTCTATAGTTCTATAGGAGATTTTTTTTTTTTACCAAGATTCAAGAGTATTTTTCTTTCCGTGCATAATATACTGACATATCTCTACAATCTAGTACATTGTACACTTAAAGGGGTTTTCCCATCTCCCTGTCTCCTCAGAAAGCACAGTGGGCATCCCCTGTGCTCATGTCACACGCTCTTCGGAAGATCCAACGCCACCTCTCTGCAGCGTCAGCATCCGCCCATCGTGTCTGTTCGGGATACAAATCCCGCGCACGCACGACTCTGCCATTTAGCGTCGGACAGAGCCGACTGCGCATGCCCATTCGGCTATTTTCATGTGGCCTCTTACACGAGTGTACTGCGCCTGCACAGTATGCTCGTGTTGTTCTAAGGAGTACAGAGCATACTGAAAATGGCTGACTGGATATGCGCAGTCGGCTCTGTCCAACGCGAAATGGCAGAGCCGACTGAGCATGCGCAGGATTTGGATCTCGAACAGACACGATGGGCGGGTGCTGACGCTGCGGAGAGGCGGCGCTGGATCTTCCGAAGAGCGTGTGACGTGAGCACAGGGGACGCCCTCTGTGCTTTCTGAAGACTAATTTGCATAAAGAAGAAAGAAGAAAATTCTCCAAAACGGCAGCGTGGGGCAGAAAAATAAAGGTAGGAGATGAATAGTCTTTCTAAAGGCTATTCTGATGTGCTGTTAGTGAAAATAGGGTTTCCAAATTATAGAATCCCTTTAAGTTGATGGAGAGATCTCTGGATGATCTCCTCTGCACTGAGGTGCTGGCAGCTGGATGAAATATTCTCCGGGTGAGGGGGCCTGAAAACTGGGAAACCTACCTGACATGTCTGTACACTGTCAGTAAATCCAATCTGATGATCATCCTACAAAACTAGAGACTGACCTTTCAATAGTGGGTTTGCATACTACAGTACATACAGAAGTCCAATGGTGAACATTGTAAATTCCATTCATTGGTTTACTTGTAATACTTCCATTACAGTGATTACTTGTATCTTTCTGTGAAATTTCTGGAAGCTTCTGCTATAAGTCATTTACTGTTCATAGACTGCTGAATGCTAAACATCTGCACAGATTCACAGATTAGGCTGCTATAGGAAACGTGTATGAGTGCCGGCACATAGAAGGTGGAATGTCTTGTATACACTTCACTTTTACAGTTCTCCTTTAGGGGACACAATCCATATGCTCGTATCCATATTTTCACTCATAACTTTACATTCATTTTCATGACTACTGTACATTCTTTAGATGCTTGCAAATTGCATAGTTTATCTTCCGAGCTAGGCCTGAAGCAAGTAAACTGATGTCTTCATGTAACAGAGAACTTGTGGGATGCTCGACTTCGAAAACCCATTTATATGCAAAAATGTAGTTGTAGTGTATATGCTGCCTCTGTATAGCTCCATTTACAGCACAATTCATGCAGATGTATTGCATGAATATCTTCTCAATATGACATCCATCGAAACTTGGCATAATTTATATTGCTCCAGTTTGCTTTATGCCTTTGTAAAAAAAAAAAAAAATGGTGGCATAGGAAGATATAGGCTGGCCCCATACATTTCTGTTGATGGTATACTATGGTTCTGAACAACTCAGACTTTAAATGGTTATTCTCATTTTGGCAATTCCTGGCTGAGACAGAAATAACTAGCCTCAAGTCCTGACCACCAGGACTAGCTCTAGGCTGTTTCCATAGCTCCAATTAAAGTGAATGGGAGGTACAGAAACTGCATAGCACATTTAACTATGGAAAAATTGCAGCTTAGCTGTGCTACACTGTTTCTGTAGCTCTCATTTATCTCTATGACAGTTATGGAAACAGCATAGAGCCGCCACAATTGATTGTTTTCATGTCATTCCCTTGTAGTCGGAACTGATATACTGAGATGAGAATGACCCTTTAGTAATACAATATGGCATCATCAAGGGGTATTCCCATGTAGCAGGACATTGTCTTAAGCAGTTTCTGGTCATCTTTTCCATGCTCCTGCAGGATCTGTAGCATAGTACTCTTTAATTTAATTGACAGATGAGACCAGAAGTTTTGTGATGATATCTTTGCACGGCTGGCCTAAGCATGCACACACATTGGGTTTTACACTTGTCTTCACCTCCATAGATCTTCACCACTCTTTTCTTTTTCCACGGTATGGAATCTAAAATATTTGCTCAATAGCAAGTCACAGACAACCTGCATAATTCTGCACAATTCAAAAATTAGCATGTGTCTAGTGTAATAACTTACTGACAATTTGAGTTTGACGTTATGTGCTCCCTTCATGGGCACTGATCTCTTCTCTGATACTCTGATGCACACAGTGTTTCATATACAGTATGAACAGGTGGTCAAGCACAAAATGCAGGTGTATGGGAGTCAGACAGAGACTCTAATAGACATGCATCGTGAGTTTGGGCCTTCTGTTCATACAGAAAACTTCCTCTACACTAGTTTTCTGGCATAGATGGGTGATATTGTGGCCCTTTTTGCACCAAACATGCAGCACAACTCCCGTTCTTTACCTCACTCGCCATATTGTGTAAATGTGGGAGGAGCGGGGGTGGGGACGCCTCGCCTCAACAGCGTGAGTTATAATGGAAATCTTCACCGGAGTCGTTTCATACATGCCTCTCCTTAAGCCACTCAAGGCCGTTATTAAGACTGGTGTATGATACACCAGTCTTAATAAATCTTCCCCAGTGTGTGCATCAGGGGAGCAGAGAGGAGGTTAGTGCTCCTGAGGTGAGCATATAACTTTACAATTAATCTGTCAATGAGTTATTTGGTAACATTACACTACATACAGGCTTATTTTTAAAAGAAGGAGACAAAAAACAAATTATTGAAGTGCTTTGTTAAACTTGTAAATGCATTAATTGACCAAGGGGCTGTGGGTGTGGGTCCCCTCTGGATGTGGGCCTCTTCTGAATGCCCAAATGGTCATTTGAACTGCTTGGCGCTAAGCTGCAATGGCAAACACAAATCATGGTAGGTGTGGTGTTGTTTTTGGAAGAAAGTTGCCATATTTCCTAATTCTAGACAATCCCTTTAAAGTCTAATGGCTCAACCATGCAAATAACCCATTCTCATTTATTATTGTATGGATCAAGTTTTTACTGATTACCATAATGTACCATGAAATAAGTGGAGGAATCTTCATGACTTTGGAGAGAGAGGATTATAGGAGAAATAACATTCAAAGTAGGAACTTGAAACAGCAAAGAAAAGACAATTCCTGGGAACTGGAATGGAGGAGCACAGCATGCTTATGGTTTTGAATAAGGATATATGTACATATGCATGACATTTCTGTTCCACCTTTTGCTTTCTTGGATTTCCAAAGCAAAAGCTGTACCAGTTGAGTACATACAGACGATGAGCTTGCCGAAAGCTGATGGCGCTTCCTTTTAAATGTAAAACAAATTGCTTTGGAATCTTCTGCTGTACGCTCGAGAGCATGGTGTTATGAATTCTACATTTTATACGCAGCTGTTAAATAAATATTGCTTCTTTACCTCTTTTTATATAAGCAGAGATCCCTGCTTCTAGCTTCCTGCGGTGCATATCTGCCTGCCCTGTAAGGAGCCTTACACTGATCGTTTATTATGCTGGAAAGAATAAAATATCTTCACGGCTTCACACAGGAACGGGAATTATTTTACGATTTAAAAGACATAATTAAAGCAGATTTTTGGGAAATAGATTTTAATGACTTATCCTTATGATAGGTCATCAATATCAGATTGGTCGGGGTCTGACATTCAACACCCACACTGATCAGCAGATGTTGGTTGGGAGCTGTGGAACTAGCACAGTGTAGGTTTGTGGGAAAACTGACATTTCTGGTAATTCTCTCTATGTATGCAACTAACTAACCAACTAACTAAAGAATCGGGAAAGCTATAGCAATGCTAAAAAATTAGGGGTTGGTCGATAACCATTGGTAACAGGAGGACCGCCACATTCCATTACCCTGATGCCAATAGATTTTCCTGTTTCAACAATGCTAATATTTTAGCACCTATAGAGACCACATCTTTGTCCAGCTTCTTATAACCCATGAAAATGAAGACAAGACCAACCAGGAATGGACCCCCTACCACCAGAACATTTTATTGAGGTATTGCATAAACAAAAAAGAGCTTTGCAAGTGAATATTCCAAATTGTTTGTTTTTTTACAAAACCGAACAAATGAAGATTTGTCTTGGGCAAACTAAAATGGCTCTTCATACACCAGAATATAATAGGTGGAGACCTAGGGGAGGTGTAAAAAATAAAAAAAAAACATTCATACACACCTTCCATTATATCTTTTGGTCCTCCTTGCAGCGTTCAGCACTCTCTCTCCACCTCCTTAATGATGTCATGCGTTCAGGGTCACCGCTGAGGCCTGTGATAAGGCCTCAGCGGTGACATAGTCACGCCGAGGGTCATGACGTCATGATACTCGGCATGCCCATGTGACCGCATGCTGGCCCAATCACAGGCCTCAGAAGAGGCCCTATACATATGAAGTCATCAGGAGACACCATTAGGAAGCCCAAAAGAGGTAACAGAAGGTGAGTATGAATGTTTTATTATTTTAATCATCTCCCCTGGGCCTCCACCTATTTTTGTCACCTTCCCTGGGCCTCCACCTATTTTTGTCACCTCCCCTGGTCCTCCACCTATACTCTGGTGTCTGAATAGCTATTTTAATTTGCCCGAGACAAATCTCCATTTGTTCAGTTTCGTTTAAAAAAAACAAAACAACAATTTGGAATATTCACGTTGAACCTAGCTTGGTACAAATAGGTTTTCCCATCTCTTCTGAAAACCCACTGAAAAAAAAAAATCACTTTTATAATCTGACTAAAGTTATAGAGGACATTTGACCAGCTCCAACAAGTCCAGCTCCTTACATCTCTTTAATAGGCTCTGCTCCACTGCAGTCTGGCACAGTTTTTTCTCTAGCCCCCACCGTTCCCAAACAATGCTAATTTCTTTGGTGCCTGATATGCTATTTAGTCTCTGTACTGTCAGGAGGGCGGTGTCAGGCAGGAGCAGACAAGGGGTGTGATTCTGAGCTCTGACACTGGCTGCCTCTGATTGGAGATCTAAATCACACCCCCTGCCTGACACCGCCCACCTGACATTACAGAGCTTAAATGTCACATCTGGAATCAAAACTAACTGCGTTTGTTGCCCAGGAATGATGGAGGCTAGAGAGAAAATTTCAACTGTGTTGGCATCAGAGGAGCTACACCTATTAACAGATGCTAAGAACTGGTGGAGGTGGTGAAAGATCCTCTTCAAACAAACAGTCCATTTCATCATCTGTGGATGTATGGGAGTATAGGAAGCACTGGTACAACCAATAATTTAAAGGAAGTGCAGCATCCATGAAACCCCCAGCTATCATTAATGTCCATAAAATCTGACAGGAACAGGTGAAGCTCTATCTCTTTCGAGCTTCAAGTAATGGCTAAACCTCACAAAATTTGAATCACCAAAATTTTATGAGGTTTGCTGACTGGTTTGATTAACTTTCCTGGGTTTTTCATATAAGTGACATCGATGCCCACATGTGACCCACTGTTAGTGAGGAAGCCAGAAGGTGCTCAAGATAGAAGACTAGATGCTGTGGTGAGGCCCACCAGGAAGAGTCTATATGAGATTTGCTTTACTTTCCACACTTTCCCTGGTCTCTGATTATACTCTTCTGTATTTCTCAATAATCTGGAGTTGTCTGGCAGCGACCTACTCCTCTCTCTCAATTTAAACACTATGGGGAAGTTCAGAGAAATAGCTGTCGTCAGAACAGCTATCTAAAGTTTTTGGCCGGTTTATTTAAAGTGTCTTTAATTAAAATTCCCTTGTGTTTAGGGGTGGAATTCAAGTTTAAACAGGTTCCATAGCGGGGAAGAGGGGGTAAAGGTGGCATGTACAAAAATTTTCAGGCCTAGCACAAAACCATTGCCCCTACAGTGCCTCCTGCCACCCAGAGTGTTCCCTGTCTCCCTAATACAAATTATAGCTCCATATATTATATGGGTTATCCATCTTTATAATATTGATGCCTATCCCTATTAGAAAGGTGAATACCCCTATAAATCCTAGGTTCACAAAGCAGAAAATGAAGAGGAATTTGACTAAGACATCTTCCTTAGATTCCTCATTTTTTTGTCCTTCTGGCTTTTCCTCGCTGATGGGCTCATTCATCTGAGTCTACGTCAGTGGGGTGTCTTGTGGTGCAGTCTCTATGGCTGAATCAGCCACAGTAAGCAGCAAGAAGATCAAGCATGATACTAATTTTTTCAGCATTTTACTTCGATGTCTGCCCTGCCATTGATTTTGAGGCAAAGCATACAGTATACATACAGTGGCCTGATACAAAGTAATGTCCCCCATATAGTGGCCCCCATACAGTATAATGACCTCCATACAGTGCATATAGTGGCTCCCATAGAGTATAATGACCTCCATATAGTGGCTCCCATAGAGTATACTGCCCCCCATATAGTTGCCCCATACAGTAATGCTCCCATATAGTGGCCCAATACAGTATAATATCCACTATGTAGTGGCCCTCATATAGGATAATATCCCCCATACAATGGCCCCTATACTTCATTATGTCCCCCATACAGTGGCCCCCATACAGCATAAGGTCCTCCATACATGATAATGCCCTCGCATACCATCGTCCCCATAGTGCTTAGTTCTTACCTCTGTATTCTCTGACTGCGCTGTTCCCCTACTCCAAGTGCACTGCAGTGATGTCATGTGGCCTGAAGCCTACAAGTCAAAAAGTGGTTGGGCAAGAAGCCTATGGTTTCCAGCTCTTCCAGCAACAGAATCAGGGTCAGAGCTCCTCTTCTACCCAGTTCTGCAATCCGGTTTTAATTTTAACAACCAAATCAGCAGAACCAGGGAGAACCCCGGATTGTGTTCTTATATCTTCAGGAAAACATTGACTGGCAAAAAATATCAAAGCAGGACATTGCTATTTTTTATACAAAACCGGTTCCCTTCCCCTTTCAATGACACTTTAGGTGACAACCGACTTCACCTAACCCTTGTCCAACCATAAACAGTGCAGATCATTGCATGGTCTCAAGGTACCTGGATATCCATTTTAGTGGGTACGATCTTGGAGAAATTTCTAGTAGTAAAGCTAGCAAGTTTTAGAGTTAACCCCTTTACATTACACAGATATCTTGGACTAAAAGACAATTTATCCCCCTTTCATCTGGTGGTCAGCTTGATCTGTTACAAAATTCACAAGACCTTTCTCCGCCTGGGTCCAAGAGTAGACAATACAACACTGCCTTTAAGACTTGTGATGTGGTCAGAGCAAGATCAAATCCAAGGTTAAAGACCTGGGAAATCAAGCATATAGGTCTGCAAGTATTTCCTCCTCCGTCCAGCTGTATTATTCTATTCAGCGCCAACTCCATCAAGCAAGCAAAGATCAGCAAACCTATACTAATGTTTTCGTTTTATGCAGATGTTAAATGATATACAGTTTACTTGGTTGTAAAAAGTAGACTGTATGGTAAAACCACATAAAAGCAAAAATATCAAAACCCAATTCTTCCTGCCGTTATGCTTAGTTCCCTGTATTATTAATGTAGAAGGTCAGCGCTTGTAAAGTATTAACCAAAGTTACAATGAATGGGATCTTGTTGCTGACAACCTCCAATTATAGGCTAAAATCTATGAAAGATTTTCCATTCACACGCTGAAATTTCAGATTTGCCAGAGCCCGATGTGCAATGTTAGTGAATAGGAAAGTTCTGAATTTATATTTACCCCCCTCCATTATAGCCTGCAGCAGTTTTGCCTGTGTTTTACTTTTTGTGAACCGGGAAGCTTTTCTACTTTTCAGCTAAGGGTGGGTTCACACTTGCGGTGGCACTCCGTCCGCCGCAAATCCGACCTAAATGTCGGAAAACTGGATAGGCACTGGATAGGGAAAGGTTTGCGACACTTTGCTTAAAAACCCATTCACTTGAATGGGTTTTTAAAGCAATGCGCGTGTATGCGCTTACAGCCTCTGCGCCGCGAAACCAGTTGTTTTTGTGGGAAACAAAGTCGGACATGCAGGACTTTGTGTCCGACGAAAAAAACTGGCTTCGCAGTGCAGAGGGTGTAAGAGCACACCCGCGCATTGCTTTAAAAACCCATTCAAGTGAATGGGTTTTTAAGCAAAGCATCGCAAACCTTTCCCTATCCAGTCCCTATCCAGTTTTCTGACATTTACGTCGGATTCACAGCGGACGGAGTGCCGCCGCAAGTGTGAACCCACTCTAAGGCCCCCATAGTGAAACACAGCTAAAAAAAATTAAAAATGCTGCAGAAAAAAATTTTTAAGTGTTTTTGCTGCTTTTTCCTCTGCACTTTTTCAAAATGCAGTGAAAAACAGAGACTCGCATGCAAAACAACGCCATTAAAAATGGACCGATTCATCTTTTTCCACAGCTGAAAAATGGACACGGCCGTGTAAATGTAGCCATAGGCCTTAGGTTGAAGCTGACCCAGCATACAGCTGATGATACTGATCATCTCTTATTTCTGGAGAAAGCTGGGACTCTAATAAATGTCCAAAAATGTAATACATAGACAGACTGGGCCTGCCAGAGCAAAAGTTGCACACTCATAGCGACAGATTCATTGTGTCCTGTACACCAGTTTTCTGGCATACAAGGCATAAAAGTCCATTTTTTTTTGCACAAATCAGGGTTTTGTGCAAAGAATTGTGACTTTTTGTTTTTTGCACAGCCCTTGCCACTTTCCCGAAAAAGGGTGCGTGGCAAGGGCATGCTGGTTTATTATCATTTACGCCAGAAATCTGGCAGATGGTGCACTAGTGATGCAGCTATGAAGACTGACGTTAATAATGCCAGTCTTCATAAATTTGCCTTACAATGTGTAGTTCTGAATGTCCTAATAATATGTCCAAAGCACATAGATCGATCAGCCACAGTGTCTGTGCTGCCAGTGTCTTTGCTTACATTGATATTCATTTAAAGGCTATTGATACTTACTTGTTACTGGCTTATTATTATATAGACTAGGGAATCAGTCCATCAGACAAAATAGCAAGATGGGCTAAATAATGAAGTCTGTTGAAGTTTTTCCCAATGAATCACTATCACTATGGACATGGTGTATAAATCAACTGTTCTTAGCTGCTGATACACAGAGAATGGAGCAGGAAGCAGACAGCGCTGTTCGCTGTGTAGTGGTAGTGTGTCCTGTTCCTGATCTGCATGCATCCTTCTGTATTGTCTGTTATTCCAGTGTGTCTGTTTTGTGTGTTTTTAGACCTTCTACCTGTGGCCCCTGTGGCCTTCTGTTACCTGTGTTTGTCCTATCTTGATCCCTGTTTGATTTTAGCCTGTGTAGCCCTATTTGGGGGGGGGGGGTATGAGTATTATCCCTCCCGCAACAGACTCTGGCGCTGACCTGTGTGTATAATGGGACCTGAAGCCTTCGCTGAAGGGAAGAGTGGGAACATATATGAAATATATCAGTGCCTCCACCCAGGATAGAGCCTCTGTATTACAGGGAGGATCTCTTCCTGGGACTTACCCATGAAGTACAGTTAGTAGCCTTAACAAGGATCACTGTACTAATCTCACAGTCTGAAGAATACATACAGATACCACATAAGGTTATAACAGTAGCTTTATAAGAATCAACAGGGTAATAATACATACATAAAATATACTCAGAACACAGCAATACTACAACAACCAGCAAGTCCTCAACCGTCTTAGGTTATATACCCGGGTATATATATAGATATATAGCAAGAGTCCAGTGCACAATACCTCCAGGCAACAGAAGAGATGCAGGGGCCCCTGTGGATGACTGTGGATCCTCAGATTCTTTCAGGAGATGACAGACAGCCGATCAGGAGATGATGATGATGATGGTGAGATTCTTCACAGGCAGCAAACAGGGCGACGGTGACGGCAGTAGATGTAGGCCTGACTACCCTAACAATGAGTCCTTAACCTGCCAGCTAAACTACTAGTGCCACCGGGCCTCTAACTAGCTAGTTGGCCTTCGGAAGCCTAACCTATCACTGCCCTGAACTATATATATATTGATCCCTAACTACGGTTACTAGCTAGGTCCTGTGAGTATTTGTGGGGTAACACATACCTAACTATATACTGTGAAGTAAAGAGGAACAAGTGGCTCTTAGACTCCCCCAGTCATAACATGTCTGTCTCAGCAGCTCTGCTCACATCTCTTCCCTCAGCAGCTCTGCCTCACATGTGTCTGACTCACTGTATTTACAAAACAAAACTTGCACTGAATGCCTGGGGTCTCTGAAGCCAAACTGCAGGGGCAAAGAAGCCAGATACATTATATACTAGTAGAAATGGCAGTTCCCTACACTCTCCCTCTGGTGAAATCTTTACGTCACGTCAAAGACATACAAAGTCATAGTATACAGTCAACATTACCAATGACAATATCAATATGGTTGCTTTTGCATTTACAGAGTCACAACAGGTTAATAGGTATACATGCCAGCAGGAGCGAAAATTGGTAACATATTGACCAAAGTGGACACTGCACCCACCCAAGCATGGTATAAATGAGGCTGAGTAGTAAATCTGGGGTCCCCCAAACTATCATATGTCAGCATAGGTGGAGGGTGTCTAATTCTCTCTCCTCTCCGTACCTCTCTCTGAGGTAAACTAGCATGTCCAGGCCCTAAACTAGGGTTGTCTGCCATGGGAGGGGATGGTGCTGGTGGCGTAGGAGAGCTAGATCCCTGCTCATCTGTAGACACAGATCTAGGTACGAATTCTGGAGTTTGAGGGTTCATAGGTCTCCCTGAAGGAGAAGATACTGGTGATCTAGGAACTTCAGGAGCCACAGTCCAATCACTCTCAGGAGTTTCAGGAAGGTCAGGTGGAATATCGGCTAAGGACTGTGGAGAATCGCAGGCCGAGCCATCATTGGAGATATCCATACCATCAATCTGAGGTACAGGCAACAAATGATTTCTATGCCAAGTCCTGATCCTCCCGTCCCGTCCTTTTATCTTGTAGACTGGTATTCCAGGCAACCGATCTACCACTGTAAAGAGTTCACTCCGCCATCGATCAGCCAGCTTATGTTTTGCAGATGCTCCCAAATTCCGTAGCAGAACATGGTCCCCAGGGTTCAATTCTCGGTATCTTACTCGAAGATCAAATCTCCTTTTATTTCCTTCATTCACTTTGGCCGCATTTTCCTCAGCCAGCTCATAAGCACTCTTAAGCGTTTCTTTCAAACGTGTCACATATCGGTAATGATCTCAATGACTGATACCATCGGTAGAGACTCCCAACAAGATGTCAATAGGTAGCCTAGGCTCTCTTCCAAACATCAGAAAGTATGGTGAATATCCTGTGCTCTCGTGCCTTGTACTATTATAGGCATGCACCATAGCCTCCACTTTTCGACTCCAGGATCGCTTATCCTCAATTCGTAAGGTACCAAGCATATCAAGTAAAGTCCTGTTAAATCTTTCAGGAAGGGCATCTCCCTCTGGATGGTAAGGCGTCGTCCGACTTTTGCGGATGTTCAACAACTGAAGTAACTCTTTGATCAGGTTACTCTCAAAATCCTGGCCTTGATCAGAATGCAACCGGTGTGGTAAGTCATAATGGATAAAATACTTTTCCCAAAGCACTCTTGCAACAGTGACTGCTTTTTGATCCTTAGTCGGAAAGGCTTGAGCATATCGTGTGAAGTGATCAGTCACCACCAATACATTTCCAAATCCTCTGGAGTCGTTGTCAATACAAAGGAAGTCTATGCAGACAAGATCCATGGGGCCCGAACTCTTCAAGCGTACCATGAAGGCCGCTCGAACCGGGACAGTCTTCCTCTGCAAACATCTGCGACAGCACCTACACAGACGAGTCACGGTATATCTCATTTTGGGGCAGTAGAATCGGTCTTGTATTAGGCCATAAGTCTTCTCAGGTCCCAAATGACCATGATAATCATGCAGACTTCGGAAAATCATCTTCTGAAAGCAGCTTGGAATAACTAGTTGGCGCCTTCCAGGGTGATCATGATACAGCACCACACGATAAAGTAGGCCATTGTCTATTTCAAACTTCTCCCAATCTCGTAGAAGTTGACTGCATTCAGATGGTAGCGATGTCTTTAACATTTCTCTGTCTTAAGAACTCACTGCTTGATAATGAGGTCCAATTAAAGGATCAGTCTTTTGACTCCAGATCATTCGCTTTGAAGATATAGAACAACTCTCAAAGGATCCTAAAGCGGCAGGGTAGGCAAACATGTCTAGTACAGCTTCGGGACCTCCCCCAATAGAGTCAATAAGCCGAGTTTCAGAAAAGGCTACTCGGTCTTCAACTACAGCAGCCATGGCACACAAAGCTCCTACTCCAGGACTTGGCACTTCTTCCCATTCATCCACTACTTCCGGACTAGGTAATCCAGGCCATCTTGATAGAGCATCTGCCCAAATGTTCTTAGGCCCCGATTTATACTTGAGTGTGAATTGGTAGTTGGATAAAGCCGCCAACCACCGATGTCCTGTAGCATCGAGTTTAGCGGTTGACAAAACGTATGTCAGTGGATTGTTGTCTGTTCTTACTTCAAATGTGGCTCCGTATAAATAGTCATGTAATTTATCAACAATGGCCCACTTGAGCGCCAAAAATTCCAATTTATGTACTGGATAATTTTTCTCGCTGGGAGAAAGACTTCAACTTATGAAAGCTATGGGCCGTAACCCGGCCGGGTATTCTTGGTGCAGCACGCCACCTAATCCTTCAAAGCTGGCATCTACATGTAGCACATATGGCTTCTGTGCATCAGCATAAGCCAGAACGGGAGCTTCTGTCAATTTCTTCTTCAACAACTTAAATGCTTCTTCACAATCCGCAGTCCACCTATCGCCAAAAAGGCTTTTGGAAGACCCTTTCTTCTTCCCCGGATCTCCTGCATCACTCTTCAACAGGTCGAGGAGGGCTCGAGCAATTTTTGAATATCCTTCCACAAATCGTCGATAGAATCCACAAAACCCCAAGAAAGATTGCAACTCCGTAATATTTTGCTGTCGGGGCCAATTCACCACAGCTTCAATCTTACCAGGATTGGTAGCAACTCCTTCAGCAGAACCAATATGACCTACATAAGTGACCGAAGATCTACAAAATTTGCATTTGTCAGCCGACAACTTCAGCCCCTCTTCTTTTAAGCGTTGGAGTACTCTCATGAGTCGTTCTTCATGTTCTTCCAGCGTCTTTCCAAACACAATAATGTCGTCAAGATATACAAGGCATTCCCGGGGCACTAAATCACCTAACACTCTTTCCATCAACCTTTGGAACGTTGCTGGCGCACCTTTTGTACCTTGCGGCATACGAGTGAACTGAAAGAAACCCAAGGGGCATATGAAGGCTGTCTTTTCCTGATCCTCAGGTGCCATTGGGACTTGATAGTATCCTGATCTTAGGTCCAGCACTGTGAACCAACAGTTTCCATTCAGAGCTTCCAGAGCTTCTTCAATTCTCGGCAGTGTATACTGATCAGGTAAGGTTCTCCGGTTCAGAGTTCTGTAATCCACACATAGGCGAATTGCTCCAGATTTTTTTCTTACCACCACAATAGGTGAGGCATAGGGGCTCTTACTGTCCACAATGATCCCCTGACCTTTCATTTGCTGTAGAGTCTGTCTTAACTCATCAACATCCTTTGGAGCAACTCTCCGTGGTCGCTCCCGGAAGGGAGTAGAATCGGTCAATCGGAAAGTGTGTTGAGCACTTTTAGCACAACCTACATCCATATCATCCATGGAGAACACTTCCGATAATTCAGACAACTTCTGTGTCAGACGCTGATTCCAGGCCTCTGGTAAATGTGGATCACTCAAGTCAAGATTGAGATTAGGGATTGCATCTCGGATTTGAATCCTGCACACTTCAGTGTATGGATTTACTCCAAGCACAGGGTAGCAGTGGGCCACATTCTGGTATGGTCCAATTACGATCGGATGCGGTGAACAGTTCCTCACTGTCACACAGGTAGATAACTCCACTTTATTTCTCCAGTCCTTTCTCTCTGGGATCACCATCCAGCCATTCTGGTTAATCATTTCTTCAGGAGTTTCCATAAGGACATAACTCCCCCCTTCAAGCAAATCGGGAGCAATGCTGGAGGCTACTCTCAGAACTCTCTCCCCGCCGGCAGGAACTTCCACGGTTCTCTCACCGATATGATATACCATTCCATGTCGATAGCCAGTAGACAGGGCATCACAGAGTTCTCTAAGATCAGAAGATATATTCACCAGCTGAGCTGCAGGGTTCCAATCTCTTCCAAGAAACTTCTGAAAAGCATAATGCACTGCGGGACAATTAGTGCCAAGTATCACAGGAGCTGCACAAGAATCCCCTGTATCAGGGCAGACAAGAGCCGTAATCTTCATGGGAGCGACACTCTGATCTTCTAATTCAGGGACAGCTATAACTACTTGCAGGCTGCCATCTACAGGATATGATCCTGAATTAAGCCCCCACAATTTCATTTGTCCCGTAGACTGAAGAGGTATATCCCTCAGATACTTTTGGTAGAACGGGCGATAAATCAGGGTCACTTGAGATCCTGTATCAAACAGGGCAGGAGCGGCATGACCATTGACAGTGACTTTGACAACGGACCTGGAGCCCGCGATAGCGCCTATGGTCTTTACTCGGCCTGCCTTCCTTCGGTGTCTTTGATTCTGAATAGAGAAGACAGCACTGTGTCCCAATCCCTCACTGTCCTCCGTACACTGTCTGGCAGTATGGCCCGTCTGACCACATTTATAACAGGTTCTAGCATCCTTCCTCCATTGAGTGGCAGTGGGTGGAGTGGCGGACTGTCTAAGTTCTGACCGCTCCGCTGGTTTGTCCTTGTTTGAATTAGGAACAACATCTTCTTTAGAGATGCTTTTCGCTTTCTTAGGGGTACTAAAACTAATGTCAGCTTCTTGTTTCTTCACTAACTTCATTAAGTCAGGAAATGGAAGGACTCTATCAGATAGTAAGACCTTGAGTACTTGAGCAAGAGGATGATGAGGTTGTAACCCTCTCACCAACTGACTGGTTCTCATAGCGTCTACCTCTGAAGTAGATATAGCTGCGTGGTACACCAGACGTGAAAGAAGTAGCTGTAAACGGTTAATAAAAGTAGAGACATTTTCCCCTTCTTTTTGACGAACCATTCGGTAATCAGCAACCATCTGGGCAAGGTCATAGTATGGCTCAAAGTGATCAGACAGTACTTGTATATAGTCCAATGCACTCACTCCTTCATGAGAGTCTCTGTACAAGCGGATCAATTCTGCAGCAGGAGACCGCAAACTTTCACTGATATGCTGCCGCTTGCCTTCTTCAGAGCAAGACCATTCCTTCAGGCATTGGAGAGTATGTTCTTTCCATATCTCAAAGTTTTCCTCCCCTTGTGGTACTGGGACATTACCAGAGAATACTTTTAGTTTCTTGTAGTGAGTGGCCTGCAGGCCCTGAGCTAACATTTCAGTCAGCCTGGCTAAAGTGCTAATAGCACTGTCACTAGAGGAACTGCTAGCGACGGCCATACTGGGGGGGTAACTGGCTAAGCGGGGTTCTTCCTTTACCTGAACCAGGGGAGGAACAGGAGGTCGGTAATCCCATGTAGTAGCTAGTGGGTGGTTCCCCTCTGAGCTATATCGCTTCTCCATATCAATGACTATTCCCACTTCTAAATCTCAGCAGTGCCTCCAAATGTAGCCCTATTTGGGGGGGGGGGTATGAGTATTATCCCTCCCGCAACAGACTCTGGCGCTGACCTGTGTGTATAATGGGACCTGAAGCCTTCGCTGAAGGGAAGAGTGGGAACATATATGAAATATATCAGTGCCTCCACCCAGGATAGAGCCTCTGTATTACAGGGAGAATCTCTTCCTGGGACTTACCCATGAAGTACAGTTAGTAGCCTTAACAAGGATCACTGTACTAATCTCACAGTCTGAAGAATACATACAGATACCACATAAGGTTATAACAGTAGCTTTATAAGAATCAACAGGGTAATAATACATACATAAAATATACTCAGAACACAGCAATACTACAACAACCAGCAAGTCCTCAACCGTCTTAGGTTATATACCCGGGTATATATATAGATATATAGCAAGAGTCCAGTGCACAATACCTCCAGGCAACAGAAGAGATGCAGGGGCCCCTGTGGATGACTGTGGATCCTCGGATTCTTCCAGGAGATGACAGACAGCCGATCAGGAGATGATGATGGTGAGATTCTTCACAGGCAGCAAACAGGGCGACGGTGACGGCAGTAGATGCAGGCATGACTACCCTAACACTGAGTCCTTAACCTGCCAGCTAAACTACTAGTGCAACCGGGCCTCTAACTAGCTAGTTGGCCTTCGGAAGCCTAACCTATCACTGCCCTGAACTATATATATATATGGATCCCTAACTACGGTTACTAGCTAGGTCCTGTGAGTATATAGGGGGTAACACATACCTAACTATATACTGTGAAGTAAAGAGGAACAAGTGGCTCTTAGACTCCCCCAGACATAACATGTCTGTCTCAGCAGCTCTGCTCACATCTCTCCCCCCAGCAGCTCTGCCTCACATGTGTCTGACTCACTGTATTTACAAAACAAAACTTGCACTGAATGCCTGGGGTCTCTGAAGCCAAACTGCAGGGGCAAAGAAGCCAGATACATTATATACTAGTAGAAATGGCAGTTCCCTACACCTGTTTACCTGTTTCTTTAGTCTCTGTTCACACTCTGAGGTTTTATGCATTGTATCCTGTTTCTCTGGTGCTCTACACTGCAGTTCTGTCTTCCTGGTCAGCTACTACCAAACCGGGACCACCTCAGGAGGTAGCAACCTAGCAGACAACCTGCAGCAAAGACCAAATCCCCATATGGCATTTAAAGGATGAAAACCAGGGAGTCTGCTGGCATAACACCCTTAGAGGTGGCCCAGGGGCCAAACTGGTTTGGTAGAACAGCAGGGCTACAATTCGCTGCCCATGACAGACAGTTATTGGATGAATGTGGAACAAATGGACATTGATATTAATATTGGACCACTCGTCTGAAATGCACCTATTCCTGTGTCTAAATTTGATCCTATTTAATCACAGTTATAGTAATGGGGCAAGAATACACAAGATTTAGGACAATTAGAAGAAATCCTTGATAAATTGTTACAAGTGGGTACAATAAACAATGTATTTGGTGCTCCCTCTAGTGGACAAATTGATTATAACTAGTAATGTGAAAAGTTTTATGTAAACTGGGCTCACATCTGTGTTGGAGTCTCCATTGAAGACTCAATTGCAGGGACCGCCAAAGATTATCCGAGAAAAAAGTCCTGCACATAGGATTTTTTTTGCAGCACTTTCAGTTTCACTTTCCTTAAAGCCTGTGCAGCTCATAGTCTAATTTCCATACAGTGCCTTGCGAAAGTATTCGGCCCCCTTGAACTGTTCAACCTTTTGCCACATTTCAGGCTTCAAACATAAAGATATAAAATTTTAATTCTATGGTGAAGAATCAACAACAAGTGGGACACAATTGTGAAGTGGAACGAAATTTATTGGTTATTTTAAACTTTTGTAAAAAATAAAAAACTGAAAAGTGGGGCGTGCAATATTATTCGACCCCTTTACTTTCAGTGCAGCAAACTCACTCCAGAAGTTCAGTGAGGATCTCTGAATGATCCAATGTTGTCCTAAATGACTGATGATGATAAATATAATCCACCTGTGTGTAATCAAGTCTCCGTATAAATGCACCTGCTCTGTGATAGTCTCAGGGTTCTGTTTAAAGCGCAGAGAGCATCATGAAGACCAAGGAACACACCAGGCAGGTCCGTGATACTGTTGTGGAGAAGTTTAAAGCCAGATTTGGATACAAAAAGATTTCCCAAACTTTAAACATCCCAAGCGATCTGTGCAAGCGATCATATTGAAATTAAAGGAGTATTAGACCACTGCAAATCTACCAAGACCCGGCCGTCCCTCTAAACTTTCATCTCAAACAAGGAGAAGACTGATCAGAGATGTAGTCAAGAGGCCCATGATCACTCTGGATGAACTGCAGAGATTTACAGCTGAGGTGGGAGAGTCTGTCCATAGGACAACAATCAGTTGTACACTGCACAAATCTGGCCTTTATGGAAGAGTGGCAAGAAGAAAGCCATTTCTCAAAGATATCCATAAAAAGTCTCCTTTAAAGTTTGCCACAAGCCACCTGGGAGACACACCAAACATGTGGAAGAAGGTGCTCTGGTCAGATGAAACCAAGATCGAACTTTTTGGCCACAATGCAAAACGATATGTTTGGCGTAAAATCAACACAGCTCATCACCCTGAACACACCATCCCCACTGTCACACATGGTGGTGGCAGCATCATGGTTTGGGCCTGCTTTTCTTCAGCAGGGACAGGGATGATGGTTAAAATTGATGGGAAGATGGATGGAGCCAAATACAGGACCATTCTGGAAGAAAACCTGTTGGAGTCTGCAAAAGACCTGAGACTGGGACGGAGATTTATCTTCCAACAAGACAATGATCCCAAACATAAAGCAAAATCTACAATGGAATGGTTCACAAATAAACGTATCCAGGTGTTAGAATGGCCAAGTCAAAGTCCAGACCTGAATCCAATCGAGAATCTGTGGAAAGAGCTGAAAACTGCTGTTCACAAACGCTCTCCATCCAACCTCACTGAGCTCGAGCTGTTTTCCAAGGAAGAATGGGCAAGAATTTCAGTCTCTCCATGTGCAAAACTGATAGAGACATACCCCAAGCGACTTGCAGCTGTAATCGCAGCAAAAGGTGGTGCTACAAAGTATTAACTTAAGGGGGCCGAATAATATTGCATGCCCCACTTTTCAGTTTTTTATTTTTTACAAAAGTTTAAAATAACCAATAAATTTCGTTCCACTTCACAATTGTGTCCCACTTGTTGATTCTTCACCAAAAAATTAAAATTTTATATCTTTATGTTTGAAGCCTGAAATGTGGAAAAAGGTTGAAAATTTCAAGGGGGCCGAATACTTTCGCAAGGCACTGTATCACTTACTTACTCTATGGCCAGTTATCCTAGAAAGTTGGGAGATATCAGTGGGGTCCTGGAAAAACTGGACAAATTCATAAAAATATGGAAGATTGATGGCAGAAAAAGACCACATGGTTCATCTAGTCTTCCCTTATATATTATCTATTGAAATCCATGCGGCAGTATATTATTTATATAAATACCGCAAACCGCGCTGTCTCAGTACTGGTGACCTGCGGGGGTCTAACACCTAAGGACAGGCCATCAATAATAGAAAGATGAATAAATCCTTTAAAGAGGTTGTCCAGGAATTGGAGCAACCCATGTGGCAGGCGGGAGGTGTAAAATAAAAAAAATAAATAAAAAAGCATATTCGCCTGTCCCCAGCACTCCGTTGTGGGCCTAATTTTTTTTTTTATGGCCATTTCACTTTCCCCCATGCTGTATGGTAAAACAGTTAGGGCCATTATATTGTGTGGAGGCAATGATGGGTGCTAACATCCTGTGTGGGGGACATTAAACTGCGTGGGGCATATTAAAGAGGTTGTCCGGGCTTAATTATTATTTTATGGTCTATCCGCAGGACAGGCCATAAATACCTGATCGGTAAGGGGCTGACCCATCAGCTGTATGGAGCCGCTTCCAGCGCCTGTTCTGTTCACAGTACAGGGATGGAAGCAGAAAGCTCCATCCATTGTATAGCAGCCAGGCACTGTCACTGCAGCTCAGCTCCCACTGACTCAGTGCTGAGATGCAGTGAAGGTGCCTGGGCCCTACACAGTGCAGTGGACGGAACTTTCTGCTTCCAGCCCCTATACAGTGGATGGAGCTTTCAGATTCTGGCCCCATATTGTGTACAGGACAGGCGCCAGAAGAGGCTCCATACAGCTGATCGGTCCAGGGGCTGGGTGTTGGACTCTACCGATCTGGGATTTATGGTCCATCACATAGCATTTTACGCCATTTAAAGCCTTAGATGCTGTCAGATCCAGGTTTGTGTGGGCCTTTGGGTGACAAAGCTTCAGTGGGTCTCTTTTGGAGCAACTCATGTGCACCGAAGAAAAAAACAACTGAGATTGGGTGTTTTTTGCTGAGGCAGACCTACTGGAGTTGACTGTAATACAGTAAATAGAATCTGTTCAGATATCAGAAAATAAAGAGGAATTTGAGGCAGACATCTGAATAAATTAAAAAATACACAATTGGTATCACCACATTCATACAAACCATAAACACCATAAACCTTAAAATTCAAGCGCCTGCCTGAATTGATTATTTCTGCTCAACTCACCGCTCAAAAACAAAAAGTAATAAAAACTGATCAAAAAGTCTTATGTACCCATAAAATACAAGGTCTCATAAAGCTACATTGAAATGAAATACTACTGGTTTAAAGTTAAAATGTTAGATCACTAGTTGTTTGAGCCATAAATTCAAAATCTGTGATAAAAAGTGACATTTTCAGGAGGGTTTTTGCAATTTTGATGTGACTGGGGGTTAAAGGGGTTGTCTAGATTCAGGCTAAATTTGAGAGAGAGAGAAATGTTATTGTTTGTATAATGAAAAGTTGTAAAATTTTCCAATATACTTGGTAGCTGTCCATTAGCTACCTGCAAAGGAGAAACACACATACTGACATTTCAGTGAAATATATATATACTGTATATCTATGTGTGAACTCAATATGTTATATAGCTCATTGCTGAGTGTATTTCCCCAATACAGTCTTTACCATTTTCCACACTGATGGACATAGCAACATGAGAATAAAACACCTACCTAAACATAGAAATAAAAATAATACAAACCTCCCACCCATGATGATGAGTGACAGCGGTGAAGGACTTTTTGTTAATATTGTTGTCCTGTCTTGTTAATCATGTTGTCCTCCAACAGGTAATATTCGCTTTGTATTCTTCTGTTGCCAGTGTCAGCAGCCAATAGTCTGCGTGTGCCATCTGTGCATGTCCCAGAGCATTGTGTGTGCTGTTGAGTAACTCATTACTTGTAATTGTTAGAGGCAACTGGCTGTACTTACAGAAACACAGTGTGCCTCAATACACTGCCGTAAACAACTATCTCATTAATCTTATGTAATATTCTTAGACACGCCAAACTGCAGGAACAGACCTGGTAACGCACAACATCAGACACATATACATATCATTATCACATTGTCAGACAAGTCAGTTTGATGTCCTTCTTAGCAAAGAACATCTCTCTATTAAAGGTATTTTGGACCTTAGAATCATCTACATGGCAGGCATACGGATATATAGTATATACAGCATATATAGTGTAGGTATACACACATAACATATACAGTCATATGAAAAAGTTTGGGCACCCCTATTAATCTTAATCATTTTTAGTTCTAAATATTTGGGTGTTTGCAACAGCCATTTCAATTTGATATATCTAATAACTGATGGACACAGTAATATTTCAGGATTGAAATGAGGTTTATTGTACTAACAGAAAATGTGCAATATGCATTAAACCAAAATTTGACCGGTGCAAAAGTATGGGCACCTCAACAGAAAAGTGACATTAATATTTAGTAGATCCTCCTTTTGCAAAAATAACAGCCTCTAGTCGCTTCCTGTAGCTTTTAATCAGTTCCTGGATCCTGGATGAAGGTATTTTTGACCATTCCTCTTTACAAAACAATTCCAGTTCAGTTAAGTTTGATGGTCGCCGAGCATGGACAGCCCGCTTCAAATTATCCCACAGATGTTCAATGATATTCAGGTCTGGGGACTGGGATGGCCATTCCAGAACATTGTAATTGTTCCTCTGCATGAATGCCTGAGTAGATTTGGAGCTGTGTTTTGGATCATTGTCTTGCTGAAATATCCATCCCCGGCGTAACTTCAAATTCGTCACTGATTCTTGTACATTATTCTCAAGAATCTGCTGATACTGAGTTGAATCCATGCGACCCTCAACTTTAACAAGATTCCCGGTGCCGGCATTGGCCACACAGCCCCAAAGCATGATGGAACCTCCACCAAATTTTACAGTGGGTAGCAAGTGTTTTTCTTGGAATGCTGTGTTTTTTTGACGCCATGCATAACGCCTTTTTGTATGACCAAACAACTCAATCTTTGTTTCATCAGTCCACAGAACCTTCTTCCAAAATGAAGCTGGCTTGTCCAAATGTGCTTTTGCATACCTCAGGCGACTCTGTTTGTGGCGTGCTTTCAGTAACGGCTTCTTTCGCATCACTCTCCCATACAGCTTCTCCTTGTGCAAAGTGTGCTGTATTGTTGACCGATGCACAGTGACACCATCTGCAGCAAGATGATGCTGCAGCTCTTTGGAGGTGGTCTGTGGATTGTCCTTGACTGTTCTCACCATTCTTCTTCTCTGCCTTTCTGATATTTTTCTTGGCCTGCCACTTCTGGGCTTAACAAGAACTGTCCCTGTGGTCTTCCATTTCCTTACTATGTTCCTCACAGTGGAAACTGACAGGTTAAATCTCTGAGACAACTTTTTGTATCCTTCCCCTGAACAACTTTGTTGAACAATCTTTGTTTTCAGATCATTTGAGAGTTGTTTTGAGGAGCCCATGATGCCACTCTTCAGAGGAGATTCAAATAGGAGAACAACTTGCAATTGGCCACCTTAAATACCTTTTCTCATGATTGGATACACCTGGCTATGAAGTTCAAAGCTCAGTGAGGTTACAAAACCAATTTTGTGCTTCAGTAAGTCAGTAAAAAGTAGTTAGGAGTATTCAAATCAATAAAATGATAAGGGTACCCAAATTTTTGCACCGGTCAAATTTTGGTTTAATGCATATTGCACATTTTCTGTTAGTACAATAAACCTAATTTCAATCCTGAAATATTACTGTGTCCATCAGTTATTAGATATATCAAATTGAAATGGCTGTTGCAAACACCCAAATATTTAGAACTAAAAATGATTACGATTAATAGGTGTGCGCAAAGTTTTTCATATGACTGTATATTGCTTAGCTCCTGAGAGTTGCTGAGGTCCCATTCATCACTGATATCACTACTCTCTCTGCCCCTGGCGACCGCCATCTTCCCCGCTACTCCTGCTTTTCCCCCACAGACTTTCTTTACGCATCATACAATGGCCTTTGTGATCTTGGCCCTGAGGCTTCCACCCACCAGGGGTAATACTGTGTCACTTTTTTTCCCTGTTTTTCTTCATATATAAACTACTTTTGTAGTTTTGTAGGCTAAAAACATCCATGCAGTTTTTTCACACATTTTGGAATCCACACAGCGTAAACTCTGTAAATACCTTAGTGTTTTACATTACCTGCAAAGTGGATGGGATTCTGGCTAATCCCATCCACACATTGCAGAAAAATATCCGCAGTGGATATTCGTAGCGGATTTGTAAATGGCAGCATGTCAATTATCCCTATGGAAACCCTGGCGTTTTCCATATAAGTATAATAGGGACAGAAAGTCCGCAGAGGAAAACTCTGCAGACTTTCTGTGAAAGCCTTGCGCTTTTTCGCTGTGGCTTGCTACGTGGGGCCTTAACCCTACAGCTTTTTCACCACAGCCATGGCCACTCATATATAATGGCCCTTAGGCTGGAATCACAAACAGCATTTTTTATGGCTTTTTGTTGTAGCAAAAATTTTGTGTTTTTGCAGCGCTTTTTTGCCATGGGTCTGGTACTTTTCCCACAGGCTTCTCAATAGGTATTGGAAAACACATACAAATTAGGTGTAAAAATATTACAAAACTATATCACCAAAAAACACTTGGTAAAAATTGTTATGAAAACAACTGAGAATTGGCATGTTTTACAAGTATTTACAATGCTGAACAAAACAGCACAGAAGGAGCCCTAGGGGTATGTTCACACGAGATGACTCCACTACTGAATTTCTGACAAGTTTTGGTGCAGTTTATGCCAGAACTATAACAAATACATTGATAAATGTTGTGTACTGTGTATCAGATGATCTGGGAGGCAGAGATAGCTAAGAGCCTTGTATATCCAGCTGACCCTTATAGATGGCCACTGACCTGCTACCTGTAATATAGAGAACTATGTATTTATTGGATTTTCTGTGGTATTTTGGCATTTAATAATAATATATTGTATTTACATTGTAATGATACTGTTTAGTATTACTATCATTACCATTCCTGGAAATGTTCTATGTGCTATGAAAATAAAGCTTTACTACTGGTAAGACCAACAATTTGTCTAAAAATATTTATAATGAGCTATTTTTATGAAGCTTTACTGCAGGCCTTTCTATATTTGAGTTGACTTGCACAGTTGTCATCCTCAATCCTCGGATTCTGTCAGAGTTACTAAGAATCTCTGCCCGTATCACTGAATTAGGAGGTAAATTAGAATAGTAAGATCCTGTCCCATGGGTTCTGCATAGAGGCAGCTGGGTCTATACCTGCCAATTTTCAGATGAAAGACAGAGGGACAAAAACTACAAATTTACTTCTGGTAAGCTATATCCCCTTTGACTCTACCCAGTCCCACATAGTCCCTTTGCGCACCACACAGTAGAATGTGCTTTTAGTAGCCCCCACATCACATAATTCCCCTTAGTGCTAATATACAGTAACATCAATATCATGCTCTCTTGTGACGCACACAGTATAAAGTCCCCCCAGTGGCCCAAAACAGTATAATGTTCCCCCAGTTGCCCCCACACAGAATAGTGTCTCAATGCAACCCCCACGCAGTAAAATGTGTTCCCTTGTGGCTTGCACATGGTACATTATCCACCAAGTGGCTCTTACATAGTACAACGTCCCACTTGTGGTCCCACACAGTATAATGTCACACATGGCCCCCAAACAATAATGTATGCCCTGTGACCCTCAGACAGTATAATGTCAGTCATCTGACCCCCTCACAATATAAACATACATCACCAGCTTTAAGAAGAGACAGAATCAGGAAGTATGCACCTCACCACTGCTGATTTAGACATGATGACATGTTTCTACCACACCCAGTCCACCAGTCAAGCCTCCTAAGTGCTCTCCACACAGTATAATGCCTCCACACAGTATTATGCCCCCCTTAGTTCCCCACGCAGAGTATAAAGCCTGCTTAGTGGTCCCCACACAGTATAACTTTCAAAGGACAGAAAGAGGGCCAGAATGTGCAGTGCGCATAGTGCGCCACGGCAAATTTAGCTCTACCCACTTATATGTTGACTCTGCCCATTCCCATCCATTTCTCTTTGTGCCCAAACAGTATAATGCTCCTCCAGTCACCCTAATATTATATGCCCCCACATTATAATGTTCCCCTCCAATTGCCCCCCGCAGTATAAAGTCCCTCTCCTAGTGCACCCACAATTTAATGTCACCTTTCAGCTGCCCCTGGTTTAATGTCACCCTCCAGCTGCCCCATTTTAATGTCACCCTCCAGCTGCTCCATAGTTTAATGTCCCCATCCAGCTGCCCCAGTTTAAACTGGGGGCAACTAGAGGGGAACATTAAGCTATGGGACAGCTGGAGGGTTGGATTAAATTTAATGTCCCACTCCAGTTGCTCCCAGTTTAATGTCCCTCTTCATCTGTCCCCAAACTCTAATGTCCCCCTCTTTTTCCCCCCACAGTTTAATGTCCCCTCCATCTGCTACCCAAGTTTAATGACCTCCCATCTGCCCCCAAAGTTTAATATCCCCCCATCTGCCCACACCCAGTTTAATGACCCCCTCCATCTGCCCCCCAGTTTAATGTCCCTCTTCATTTGCTCCCACAGTTTAATGTCCCCATCCATCTTCCCCCAAAGTTTAATGTCACCTTCCATCTGCTCCCTGAGTTTAATGCCCCCCCATCTGCCCACCCCCAGTTCACCACTATATTCAACTTGAGGCCGGAACATACTTCCCACCGACCGGGACAGCGGGACAGGACCTGAAATCCGGGACTGTCCCAATGAATCCGGGATAGTTGGGAGCTATGTACTTATGGTAGATATAACTTTAATGAAATAGGAACTTTTAACAAGGCAAACATAACCCCAACAAATGTACAAGATGTATGCTGTTTTTCTCATTTAGATGTCATTTAGAATTAACACTGAAAACACATTTACTGTGTTGATTTTAATGTAGAAATGGCTCATAACAGCTCCAAAAAAAAAGCAGTGTTAATGCTATGATTAGAGAACAGCATACCTCGTTCTGTGCTTCAATACACAGCCTTATAGATCACTATAGTGCAGTGAGGTCGGGTCAGCCAAACCACAGTCTCAGAAATCTGGCTGACACATGGACCATAACTTCAGAACTACAGGTGATTTCTTTCGTGCTTGACAGACAACATAAAAAACCTTTTAAACCAACTTTACAGTATTTATCTGAACCAAACCAAAATGAATTGTCAAACAATCCTTGTTATGACTCACCAACCAAATTCCTTAGATGATTCACAGACAATGGCTGACCATGTAAGCAACACCTGTAAACCTGTTTAAGAAAAATATTCAGCTCCATTGATGATTGGAAAATATATGTATACAAGGTTCTCATCAATATAGATGTCTATTTGCTAATTTTAAAATGGTTCTTTTGGGGATAATGTTACAAAGTGTATTCCTTAAGTCACTTGCACACAACTGAGTGCGAGTTCAGTGTGCTATCCAGGTTTTTCCAGGATAGTACATGACCCATTCATTTCTGTCTGCCCATGCTCATGACCGCGTATTACACGGATCAGTGTGCGGGCCGACAGTCTGGGCCGCAAAACTCAGGACAGGTTCTACTCTTGTCCGTTTTTGTGGCCGTGCTTCCGTGGCCCCCAAGAAATAATTACATCCGTGTGCCAACCGTGCCGTTCACTTGCGGCCAGCGGCCCACACGGTCATGTGCAGTTAGTCTTAGAAGTGGCCCGTGGTGGCAGTATAATTTTACATACATCTGTAGCTGAGTACTGAGCTGTAACTTTCGTCTGGCTCTGCTGCCAGACAGTGCAGGGACTGGGTGTGCACCCCTGCGGTCAGATATTGATGGTCTATTATTTTGATACGACATCAAAAACATATCAGAAAACCCCTAATGATGACTACAGTGCCACTCAGTAATATATATTTTATATCTACACAAGACTGTTGTTTGTTGTATATAGTAGATACAATATGCCATTTTTAATCTATTTGTTTACTGCCAGCAAACCCTTGCAGTGTCTGCCATTCTTTTCTACATGAATTATTTAAACCTGTTTCAGCTTTTCATTTATTTTTCACTTTTGTATTTTTTTTTCCTGGCTCCGTCTCTAAAAGGAAATACTATCACTTTTATAAACCTTTGTTAAATTCCTGTTTACTTAATAATAGATGATACACTTCATGTGCCTAAGGAGTGTTGTTCACCTTGTCATGTCTTACCGCCCTTATGCTCTGACCATATTCCCTACAGGATTTCTAAATATATGAAGAGGTTTCAATGCAAGCAACACAACATGGAGGATGTGGAAGGTAAGACTGTATTCGCCAGCAGACTGGCAGCCTTTTATTAGAGAAAGCTGATCACATTGCTTGTCATTGTCTCAACAATGAAGGTTTCTGAAGGGTTTCTGTGCACGGCAAGCCCTTTAATACTGATCTTGATGCAGATCCTGTGTTTGTAGACATGTATTTTATAGCTGGTCATATACTTGTGATAAAAATTGGGCAATGATCTTGTATTTAAAAGAGCCTCCTAACTGTCCCATGATCATAGAATTTGTGTAAAAAAGGGATTAACCATGTTGGTTTTAATATGCCTAATCCTCTGTTGCCTTGAAATCCACTACCAGAGGTATCTGCTATGGCGTATTCCTTTCTCCCTGGCAAAATATACATGCATTCATGGCTCGCCATCTAGTGTACACAGCAGAATATCCTCAAGATACACAGGTAATTGTACTGAGGAAGTCAAGTTATGCATCAAAAATCACAGAGTACTGACAAAAATAATAAAATTAAAAGTTTTTGTGTTCTAAAAATATATAACTACACATGCATAGTCTAGCGAACTTGACTAGAGTATAGAAGTTGTGTAGAAAGTAAAACTGAAGCAACTTCCATGACAAACTGAACAAAAAATTATTAGCAACAATTATAAAAAAGTTAAAAAAAAAATACACACTAAGGTATGTTCTTAAAATCTTTAAACCTAAATAACTGGCTTCTGCCATAGTATCAGTAAACTGACCATTAGTCATAAATTCTGGAACGCTGGAGGTTTTAGACTAAGACTCCTGGCTTTGGCTCACAAAACCGCAGAAAAATCTGCAACAAAAAATGCTGCGTTTCCGCAATGTGGGGCCTTAGCCTTAAAGGATTTTTTTTGGCATTATTCATACTGATGACCTCTCCACAGAATGGGTAATCAGCATCTGATCTGTGGGTGTCCAACACCCAGACCTCGCACAGATCAGCTGTTCCGGCAGCCTCCATGTGTCGTAAGCTGATGCGGTGGATGTGGAGTGTGTGCAGGCTGCTGCTATTCAAGTAATAGGAGTGGAGCTGCAGTTCCCCAGATCTAGCACTATACTATGCTTCTGTTACATGAATAGGAGCAGACTGTAAACACTCCCCATCTATTGCATTAGTTTACGACACCTGGAGGCTGCTGGAAAAGCTGATCTGTGTGGGGTCTGGGTGTCGGACCCCACAGATCACACACCGATGACCTATCCTTTGGAAAAGGATAATTGTTCCTTTATTTTGTTGCTGCTAAATATGGCACACTTTTTGCACCTTGGTTATTAAATGGAATTGTGTCTGGACCTGTTTTAGTATAGTGGAAGCCATAGGTGTAACTTGATGCTCCTGGGCCCTGATGCAAAATCTGTAATGGGGCCCCTACCTGTGCCATTTAAAATAGTGATATATTTTATGTGTCAGAGGGACTTTTTGGAGCCGTATAGGGTCCTTGCCCCGATAGCAGCTGCTACTTCTGTAGTTACACCCCTGGTGGAGGTCTATGATATTTGAGGAAGATTTACTTAGCACTAATGTCTGACAATACAATACAATGTAACAGGAACCATTTTCATGAAAACTTTACTACCATTGGAAATTTGCAGATATTCTCATACAGAGGTTTCATAAATAGATATATATTTCATATAGTTTAAGAAACTAAAAAGTTCACCACTAGATGGCACATTTGCACTTTTATTGTATAACTTTGAGGAGTGGCACAAGTGGTTGTGGTCTCTACTGAGACATTTTAGGGTTAACGATAAGAAAGTAGTGGGTCTGACAAACAGCTCTGAGGTTAGAAATGTTTAGGCTCCATACATCTAAGTGGTTTCTTGTAGCCTGAACAGTGCCAGGTCTCTTTAGGTCAGTAACATTTAACCATGTAAACACGTTGTCTGGGTTTGTTTTTTTTCCTGGTTGACTCATTTTTCTTCTCCTTTCTGTCTTATGTTTCCAAGTTATGATTAATGGAGACAGAAAGGCTTGTAGTAGAAAAAGGTACACACAACCATATATAACCCCATCACGCAAGTGTAATGCTGATTTGTAACAGTAACCCATACATATCACAATGCAACTCATATACCACACAGTACAACAACCTGAGCCAACCATGCCGTGTCAACCATAGTGGGAACAATGACTGAATCCCTCATCTGCCTACCTATACAACTGCTTACCAAGGGGAGAACAGTCAATATTACCACCATACAGTGACTTAAAGGGTTTTTCCAGAATTTTTTTATGGTCTATCCTTAGAATAGACAATAGATATCTAACCGGAGGGGGTCCAACAATCAGCTCCCACTCAGATCAGCTGTTCGGAGCTGTGTTCAATGCTGACAGATGACAGCTCTGTACACTGTATAGTGCTGGGCAAAAGTTACTGCAGCTCAGCTCCCATTGATGTCAAAATGTATCCCCGTATACCATTCCAACTAGATAATGCATATGTACTGTTTGCCAGACTGCCTTTTCTTACAGTGCCTTCCGGCCTCCTGAAGAGCGCTAGCGCCTGTCTGACATATAAAGCTCCCTCTATTTCCATACCATCTAGAAGGAAGGTATATATGTCAGTGGGCACTCTTATTTTGCTCTCTTATCCTGCAGAAAGCTGTGGTTGAGCGAATTAATTGATTTCTCATATACAAGCTGTTTTATGTTACATCTGACTCACATGCTCTGGATGTCTGGTATTAGCAATACCAACAAGATGAAACGTGAGGAAACAGCCAGAGGATAGCTATAGGGGGTGCAGCGGTAGCTGTCGCTACCTGGCCCTAGACCCTAAGAGGATTCCAAAGGTTCTCTGCCACATAAAATATACCACTATTTAGATGGCACAAGGTAGGTAAAAGCCTCATGACAGATTTTGCATTGGGGCTCAGGAGGTTTGAGTTACGCCTCTGCTAACAGCCATATATGTAGTCTACACCCTATCCTTTCATTCATCACATTAGACAGCATGGATGATCATACCAAACTTTCACAGCAGAGGCCTAGCTAGCAAAGACTGGGCCCCATAGCAAATTTTTGATTTGGGCCCCCAGCACGGCATATCTCTCCTTTTCCTTGCCTTCACAGAGTATAACACCACATTTACACACAGTATCACGTCCCCCAGTGACCCCTTCACCATATATAATGTCCCACAGTGGCCACTTCACATAGAATAATGTTCCATAGTATAATAGCAGTTTCGTTTCAGACATGTTCGGTCTGAGCGAAACCGGCAGGTGAACCTCGTGAGAAGAATCTTGTGAAGTTTTCCCAACAAATACTTTGCTGCAACACTATTTACCGATCTCCATTCTTGTCCACCGTCCCCTCCATTTCTTCTTCAGTCTCCAGGAGATCCTAAAGAGGAATCGGGCTGAAGGGGAAGTGGAGGAGGCGGTGGCCAGGAGTGGGGATCTGTAAGTAAATAGGGGCTGTTACTTGCTGGTGTAATCCAGTAGAAAACAGCCTAATAAAAAAGGGAATAAAAGCAGCAGGGATCCCACCGAGCCTGCTAAGGGCAAAGGGCCCGTAGTACGGCTGCTATGGCTGTAGTTCTGCCACTGTTTCCCAGCATCGGAAACTAGAAAGGTAATCCAGGGATCCTGCTTCTTCAATATATTTGTAGTCTAGTAGTCAGCTATAACACACATACAGAATATGTAGAAGCCAGTGAGGTTGGAATACAACAGGTTTCTGTCAGATTCCGGATGTCACGTGACCTTTTTTATTTCAACATAATTTATTGGAGGATTAAACTGGTTAAGCAGGATTACCTTGTATATTTAGTCAATAAGTAAATTAATTAGAAGAAGACAAAGGTGAGCCAACATTTTCTGCATCTCCGACACATGGGCAGGGTGCGGCATCAGCATGGGGTACTTGGTTATGGATTGCTAAAAGTTTTGCTAAAAGTGGCAAACACACCATATTTGCAACAGGAGATGTGCTTTCTGATAGGGGGGTCGCCTTGTTGACAGATCTGTGTGATTCACAAAACCAGTATGATTTACAAGATTAAAATATTAAAATGTATGAGCAGAGGCCCTGCCTACCTTGTGCCATAGGGGTCTATTCTATCTGTCAGAAGGAGTTTTGGGGCCCCCTCAGAGTCTAGGGCCCAGTAGTGACTGTGAGAGCCTATAAAGGACAGATTGTACTTCTTTCAATCTACTCCTGGTTTTGTCGTTGAATACAGCAGATGTATTATCTGAATATTATTATGTACACCTACATACCTGGTTATACCCACTACATTACACTCATCCATTAATCATAGACCTATATATAATCTTAGGCATGCATTGCCCATTTATTTAGGATGTACACTAGGACTGAGGCATAACTTCAAACTCCTGGGTCAAAATGCTAAATTTGTAATGAGACCCCATTCCTACCTTGTGCCATTCAGATTAGTGGTATATTTTATGTGACAAAGGCACCTTTGGGCCCCCCCAGGATCCAAAGTCTGGTGATGACTACTACCACTGCCCACTAGGTTGTTACATCCTTGAATAGGAGTAGCGGTTGTGCAACAATTTCCCATTTTTTGTTACACTATACAGTATCACAGCCCAGCTTAACACATAGATACAGACTAGAACAGGGGTGGGCAATTAATTTTCCCATGGGGCCACATGAGAAATTGGAATGGTTTTAGAGGTCCAGACTAATATACTTAACTCAGTTCTACCCAATACCTATATACTGTATACAGTATATATACTATCCCTTCATAAAAAAAACTGTAAATGAAACATTACAATGATTCAATGAAAATGTGGAGGACCTAATTACATCATTATTTAATGATGAGATGATGAACTTTAATGAACTTGTGATTGTTCAGTTTAGAAAATTGTAAACTTTTGCAGTGTTTAAAAAACTAGCATCACATCCTGACATAAAATAGCAAATTTTTCAAAGACCAGCATCCCTTTAACTTAATAAAGAACAGTAAATGAAATATTACAATAACATGAAAATGTGGAGCACAGAATTATAGCACAATTTATGAGCATCTTCTGCAGTGTTAAAAAAAACTAGCATCACAAATTTACACAAAAAAAATCTATTTTTTCAAAGACCAGCATCACATTAACTTTGTACAGAAATGTTCAGTGAGAGAAATATAGCCTGTTCTGGGCTTGAACAAGTGCATTGAAGTCAGGTTGAATATCTGAGGTGGATATACGAAGGACAGCACACAAGTAAGAGAGGATCTGTATCTGGATTTGTTGAATTTCATCACTGAGAATGTTTGTTCACATAGGTAGGTAGATCCAAAGAGAACTAACATCCTCTGAGCATGCCTCCTTATTTACCCCCCTCCTTATTTACACAGCATATGATCCCCCTATTTATGGCCCCTACAAAGTTTATGACACCTTTTATACCCCCCACACAGTATATGACCCCTTTTTTAAAGCCTTCCCACATTATATGACGCCCTGTTATCTCCCCACCACCACTCACCTGTCCACGCTCCAGACCTGGACGCCCTCTGCTGCCACCTCCAGGGTGCGCTGTTACCAATGCTGAAGAAGGCCTGGACACTGTGCATAGCGTCTTGGCGTTCTTCAGCGTCATGATGTTAGTGTAGCGCCGCCTAGAGGAGGCAGTGGAGGGTGGCCAGGACAGGAGCGTGGACAGGTGAGTAAAAGTATCGACAGCAGGCCGCACAGAGATAGTTAGAGGGCCAGATGTGGCCCGTGGGCCGTACAATGCCCAGGTCTGGACTAGAACCAACCCTAGTACAGAAATAAAGCAACAGGACCAAGGTCAATACAAAGATATGGTACAAGAGCCCATCATAGCATATAAATATAGTGCCAGAACCAAGCTCAGTTCATAAATACAGTAATAGAACCAAGCACAGAACAAAAATACCAAGTTGAAGAATGGACAGGACCTTTGTTTTTGTCTGCTAGCTTAACAAGTCAGCTAGCAGAAAAATCAGCCTCCCATTGAAATGAATTATCAGGCAGATTTCAAGTATATTATAAGCAGGTTTCGAGGCTGAGTCTGCCTCGGATCGGATATGACTACTGTTTCTCTTCGATTCAGCAAACTGACTGTGTTGTTCATAGCAAACTCAACTGAACCAAGGAGAACAGGCTGGATCCACCCCTAGCTGTGTATCTATCGCTTCAGTGTACAAAATGCCTTCTAAATCTAATCTCCAAGATTATCTAAGAAATACCTAAAAAAAACTAAATGTGAAACATGTTTATGTACTTAATGTATGTTAAGATTACAATAATGGATGATCTCCAACTCGTTTTTTTTTTTTTTTTTAAACCTGCCCATATAGCTTACAGGTGACATATAATAACAGCAATTGGAGATAAATCTCACATTACAGTATATTTACCTGGAATATCTAGAAATACCAGTTTCTGGCCAATGCTGTACTTTCTACCTACAGTCATAGTCTATTGTTCCTAGTGTCAACAATATAATGTATATATATTTACACAGACCTGTGAAATGTCCTTTTCTTTTCTCTGCAAGGGACAGAAATCTTATATTTTGTAAGAAGATTATAGCCAATATACATTTTACCTCTGCATCAACAATGCATGAAGACCACAAAAACGTGATCAAGAATAAACACTATCAACAATATAACAATAATATAATATAACAATAACATATAACAATATATATCAATATTTACAGTACTAACTGGATTACCCTATATACTTGTCCTGTGATACTGTCTTTTCTCTGGCGATTACAAACTTTCCTGTTTTTAACCACTTCATGTGTATTTAAGATTTTTTTTTATGAATTTTCTAATAAATACTATGTATTTTTATATATTATTGTTGATAGTGTTTATTCTTGATCACGTTTTTGTGGTGTTTGTAAGAAGAATAAACATATTTTAAATCTGTCCACATAGCTGCAAGGCTGCCCCTTAGCCATGGGGCTTTGGCCTCTCTGAAAACATAAGAATATACAGTACAGTTAATGTAGTTTTGAGGTCCTGATCAAGAATCTGCATTGGGGCCCAGTTATCATCTGGTGTATTGGTATTATATTAAATTCCCCCCCCCTTGCATGTGAACTTAGTTTTATTTAAAGAGTTGAATTACTCTTCAAGCAAAACAGTCAAACCACCTGGTGGACGGAGATGCACTTCGATGGGAGCAGCAGAAATAATACAGCACTCTTCTATCTCCGGCATTCCCATTGAAGTGAATGGGAGCAGGGGTGCCTCTCCGTCCACTAGTGGTCTAGCAGCTTTGCCCATGGCTGTATTCACAGTCAGGGGGAAAACATCTCTGTTGTCAGGATTGGTGCAGGTCTAAGCAGCCAGACCCCCACTGATCAGCAAGTTATCCTCTATCCTATGGATAATACAGTGGGTACGGAAAGTATTCAGACCCCTTTAAATTTTTCACTCTTTGTTTCATTGCAGCAATTTGCTAAAAGCAAAAAAGTTCATTTTATTTCTCAATAATGTACACTCAGCACCCCATTTTGACAGAAAAAAAAACCAGAAATGTAGATATTTTTGCAAAGTTATTAAAAAATAAAAACTGAAATATCACATGGTCATAAGTATGCAGACCCTTTGCTGTGACACTCATATTTAACTCACTTACTGTCCATTTCCTTCTGATCCTCCTTGAGATGGTTCTACTCCTTCATTGGAGTCCAGCTGTGTTTAATTAAACTAATTGGACTTGATTAGGAAAGGTGCACACCTGTCTATATAAGACCTCACAGCTCACAGTGCATGTCAGAGCAAATGAGAATCATGAGGTCAAAGGAACTGCCAAGGAGCTCAGAGACAGAATTGTGGCAAGGCACAGATCTGGCCAAGATTACAAAAGAATTTCTGCAGCACTCAAGGTTCCTAAGAGCACAGTGGCCTCCATAATCCTTAAATGGAAGAAGTTTGGGATGACCAGAACTGTTCCTAGACCTGGCCGTCCAGCCAAACTGAGCAATCGTGGGAAAAGAGCCTTGGTGAGAGAGGTAAAGAAGAACCCAAAGATCACTGTGGCTGAGCTCCAGAGATGCAGTAGGGAGATGGGAGAAAGTTCCACAAAGTCACTTATCACTGCAGCCCTCCACCAGTCGGGGCTTTATGGCAGATTGGCCCGAAGGAAGCCTCTCCTCAGGGCAAGACATATGAAAGCCCGCCTAGAGTTTGCCAAAAAACACATGAGGGACTCCCAGACTATGAGAAATAAGATTCTCTGGTCTGATGAGACGAAGATTGAACTTTTTGGCACTAATTCTAAGCGGTATGCGTGGAGAAAACCAGGCACTGCTCATCACCTGCCCAATACAATCCCAACAGTGAAACATGGTGGTGGCAGCATCATGCTATGGGGGTGTTTTTCAGCTGCAGGGACAGGACGACAGGTTGCAATTGAAGAAAAGATGAATGCAGCCAAGTATAGAGATATCCTGGAAGAAAACCTCTTCCAGAATGCTCTGGACCTCAGACTGGGCTGAAGGTTCACCTTCCGACAAGACAATGACCCTAAGCACACAGCTAAAATAACAAAGGAGCGGCTTCGGAACAACTCTGTGACCATTCTTGACTGGCCCAGCCAGAGCCCTGACCTCAACCCAATTGAGCATCTCTGGAGAGACCTGAAAATGGCTGTCCACCAATGTTCACCATCCAACCTGACGGAACTGGAGAGGATCTGCAAGGAAGAATGGCAGAGGATCCCCAAATCCAGATGTGAAAAACTTGTTGCATCATTCCCAAGAAGACTCATGGCTGTACTAGCTCAAAAGGAAGGGGCTTCTACTCAATACTGAGCAAAGGGTCTGAATACTTTTGACCATGTGATATTTCAGTTTTTCTTTTTTAATAAATTTGCAAAAATATCTACATTTCTGTTTTTTTTTCTGTCAAGATGGGGTGCTGAGTGTACATTAATGAGAAATAAAATGAACTTTTTTGCTTTTAGCAAATGGCTGCAATGAAACGAAGAGTGAAAAATTTAAAGGAGTCTGAATACTTTCCGTACCCACTGTATGTATTGTGTCGTAACCCCTTTAACACATATACTTTATTTAAAAAAAAAAGACAAAAACTAACCAAAGTAAATTATGATCCTCCATTAAAAAAATTATCCTTGATATTGCAGACATAAATGCTAGAAACTTTACGACTAAAATTGCAGTGTCACAAAGTGTCAGAAATGAATTGATTTTTGTAAAGGTCTCAGCACAAATTAATGTAACCTATAATAGTCTTTGTAGTAGATGAGACATATGTACAAGGTACAACACAGAAATACTCTGAAATCTGACATAAGCATTGATTCAGTCATGTTTTCCATATTTTACAATATTTACAATCAGATATACAGAACTATTCCTGTTATATTGACTAGAGATACAATTACATTGGATGTATAATATTCTCATAAAGATATTTCCTGTAGAAAAAACAGTTATTCTCAAGCTGTAGGGCAACAGTAATTCAGTTTGCTTGATATTTTTACAAGTTAAAGACCCAGTCCAGTGAACTAGCGGAGACAGAGTCCCTGTACTGGAACAGTATATGGGCCCAACTTTATTCAATATCTTACCATACAACCACTTTGTCTCTATAACAATGTATTAGTAAAGGTTAGCCATGAAATTCAATAGGTCTGGCATGTATATGTAATCTAACAGAGATTAGGAAGCTGCTTTAGGGTGATAGGGGACCCCTTACCTACTGGGACCCTGTACAACTGCATTAATTGCATCAAGGGTGTCCACTTCTGCCTCTAGTCCGGTAGTACAGGGCAATGATCCAGCCATTCACTGCATGCGTCATTCACTTTATACAGCTCCAGAATGGCAAAATGTGTGATCGCCGGGGTCCAAGGCTGCAAAGGGGCCCATTGCCAAGTAATTACACATTTACCCCCATTATAATGCAACCCATAATCACTGTCAGTATTTGTTGGGCAAACCTAATGAGATTCAGATCGTGAATATTGGTGATTTTCGTGAGATTTTGTTTCGACCGAAAATGTCCCAACTGAAACTGGTATTGTTATACTCTGGGGTTGCTTCAGAACTCAGAGTATAATGAGCAGAGGCCCAGAGGAGGTGAATAAATGTAACAAACAGTCTTACTCACCTCCACAGCATGGGTCCCTGTCCTCTTCTGGCCTCCAAAATGATGTCAGGGACTCAGCTGTCACATGGGTCATGCAGCGTCACGATGCTTGTGTCCATATGTCATGATGCCAGTGTGACCCAAGTGACCTCTGAGACCCAGTCATAGGCCTCAGCAGTCCCTGACATCATTCTGGAGGCCTGAAGAAGATGGGAACCCAGTGAAGGTGAGTAAGACTGTTCGTTATATGTACTCAGCTCACCTGGGCCTCCGATTATAATGTGTTTTGTAGAGACCCCAGAGTTTAAAAGTAGTTTGTGGGTGGCAAGCCCCAAACATTCCTAGTTCGGTCAAACTTCTAATTTTTGACATTATACTATGTGGAGGTGGGGGGGGGGGGCTACTATGGGACATTATGCTATGTGGAGGGCTGATGGGACATTATACTGTGTGAAAGGGCCTCTATGGGATATTATGCTTTATGGGGGCCACTATGGGACATTATTCTGTCACATTGATCTTTGTCATTAATTAGGAGGGTCGTGCTTTCCAAACAGCCAATGGTACCATTAATCCATCCCTGCGAGCTAGTCATGTGATTGGCAGACTGATCTTATGAGTCATGCACAATCTGGAAGTCTCTAGTGTCTATGAAAGTTTTTGACAGCATATCATACAGGCTGTTGTAGAATTACAAAGAAAAAGTGAATTCCTGTTGGAGTGTGATTGGGCAGGTCAGTTTGCTGATCACATGACCAGCTGAGGCCATTCAAGAGCTTTATAAAGTACACAATGAAAATTATACAATGTATCCATAGGCACACTGTGTGCTGTCATGTGTTGCCATATTATGCTTCTAGTAAAAAATATGTCAGTGGCTGTAATGAGTAGTAATATGGTAGTGTGCATGACTCCTTTATGGGTTATTCTGTTCAAAGAAAATTATGATATATCCACAGCATATGCCATAAATGTAGATGGTGGTGAGATCCACACCTGTGTTGAGAATGGGATCCCCCGACCTCTGTTCTGTCTGATAAGGTAGCCTCCATGTATTGCAGCCAAGCAGAAATGAATGAAGAGGGGGCCATGCATGGGTGCAGCTTCTTCAATTCACATCTATATCATAGTTATGGACTTTGAAGTTGGTAGAATAGGGCTGTGTAAGTCCTGTCCCTGACCACCCTGGCTACGTCCCTGGTACTACTCATAAATGGGACTTCGTACAGCACACCTTCTTTTCTGGTTGGTAGATGCCTGAATTTGCCAGCACTGTTTATGAAAATTAGGATGTCCTGGAAAATTCGGGACAGTTGACAACAATGCTATAGGATTTACAGTAATGGCTAAGCAAGTGTGGAACATGCAGGCCTTCGCATCAAAAAAAGCATTGGCTCACTGCCCAAGATAACTATTGATTGTTTTTCATTGGAATGAGTATAGGACACTGCAAAGCTACTAGACAGATTGCTAACATAAAAGGCCGCAATGCAAAATCTGTACATGGACCCACAAGTATAATGTATTATTTAGAGTACTGGTCTCCTCATATTGGGAAGAGACACTGTATAACCTCCCTAGGTTCCTGGGCCTAAATGCCACTACCTGTGCACCCCCTCAAGTTACACCCCTGCTACTAGATATACAATCTGCAAAGTAAATCTCATTGAAATAGTGATCACAAATGGCTGCCTTCATCTCTTCCATTCACTCCGAGGTCAATGATTAATTCAGGGAAAGGTTCGCGGGTAATGATATTTGCACAATGATCAATAATATATCACTTCTAAGGTGTAGTCACTATAATGAGAATTTTTTCCTATTGCATTATAGCTTTGCAAAAACATTTGTGTGCAAATGCTCCATAACACATACTACAAATACTACCACACATTCAAAGCCATTGTGGGTGAATATGAGTTCAATGTTTATAAGGATTTATACTTCAAATGGAAATTCATAGTATACAAAACCTTCCAAGGTAAAGTATTAGGTTATTAGAAATGACATTCACTGCAATAAGGCTGAGTTGCAATACCCGACACAGAATATGGACAAGAGTGGCGCTGTTTCTAGAAAAAAGTAGACCTCTTTTTCTGATCTCCTCCCCACAACATTTCCAAGAGATCTGTCCAGAAACCATATCGTCTTTGTTGATAACAACTACTGGTGCTTGTCCTGAAAGGGACAAAAGAAAGACAGATAAAGATAATGGTGAAAAAAGCAGGAGGAGAGGGGCGACACACATGGAAGGAAATTGGGAAACTATAGTTCAGTCATTTTCTGCTGACTGCTTATGTGGAAGTACATAATGTAATGTATCTGCTGTATATGTTAGGTACAATGCAGATATATAAGTCTTCAGTGGCGTAAATACCGGGGTAGCAGCGGTAGCGGCTGCCACAGGGTCCGGTACATTAAGGGGCCCGGAGCCCTGTGGCAGCCGCTACCGCGAACCCCACAAACACTGCTATCATTATAACGATCGGGGGCCCAGGGGAGTTGAGGGAACATAAAAAACACTGTAACTTACCTCTCCTGCGCTCCAGCATGATTCAGGCCTGTTTGGTGACGTCCCAGACGTCAGCCGACATCATTATGCGTTGCGACGCCGGCCTGGATCATGCGAGATCTGGTCCAACATTGAAGATGGCCGAAGTAGCGCACGGGAGTGCACCGGAGCGAGGAAGAGGTAAGTAGCATTGTTTTTTATGTTTGTATCCTCCCCTGGGTCTCCGATCATTATACCCTGGGGTCTGAAAAGACCCCAGAGTATAAGAATTGTTCATGGGTGGTCCACTATGGGGCATAATACTGTGTGCAGGGGACACTATGGGGCATGATACTGTGTGCAGGGGCCACTATGAGGCATAATACTGTGTGCAGGGGCCACAATGGGGCATAATACTGTACGCAGGGGCCGCTATGGGACATAAAACTCTGTTCAGGGGCCACTATGCTGCATAATACTGTGTACAGGGGCCACTATGTGGCATAATACTGTGTGCAGGGGCCACTGTGGGGCATAATACTGTGTGCAGGGGCCACTATGCTGCATAATACTGTGTACAGGGACCACTATGGGGCATAATACTGTGTGTAGGGGCCACTATGGTGCATAATACTGTGTGCAGGGGTCACTATGATGCATAATACTGTGTGCAGGGGCCACTATGGGGCATAATACTATGTGCAGGGGCCACTATTGAGCATAATAGTGTGTGCAGGGACCACTATGGGGCATAATAATGTGTGCAGGGGCCACTATTGGGCATAATACTATGTGCAGGGGCCACTATGGGGCATAATAGTGTGCCCAGGAATACGGTTTGTGCCCAGCCCAGCCTTGGGGCCCAGCCATTCCTAGTTACGCCACTATAAGTCTTACATATAGGGATCCAGTTTTGTGTTAGTTTGGGCTATTTGGAACTCTCTGGTAGTCTGGTGAACCTTCGGTGGCAATAAACAGATGCAAGCCTGGAACCACATAAACAGCAAATCTCAGAGAGACTCAAATTGGAGACAAATGTCAGAACATATACATTTGCTTTGCAGAATGAGATATAAGACATAGCACTAACCTATGTAGTAATATATAGCTAAAGGATTGGGCTCTGGTGGTAGGGCATACCAATAATAATATACATAATAACAGACTAAAGCTACAGGTTACATTTTTATAAGGATGGTGGCAGATGACTATCTATCTATCTATCTATCTATCTATCTATCTATCTATCATCTATCTACTATCTATCAATCTATCTATAATTCTTTATTTATTACACAAAAAAATTAACATAAAAGTCAGATAAAATTATTTCATGGTGAATAAAGTATCCAGATTACAGGTTATTATAAGGAGGAACCCACATGGACAATACCACTTTCTTTCTAATTATTTTACAGATTTTTTTCAGATATTCACATTTTCCTCAGATGAACAACACACAACAGATTCCACCGTTTCATTATTTAGTTAACAAAAATTAAGCCAAAATAGAAAGCCATGTTTGAAAAAGTACCGTAAATCCACTCCAAGAATCAATAGCTTTGTAGAACCAACTTTAGCAACAATAACTTGCAGTAATGGTAGACTATTAATCTCTCACATAGCTCTGGAGGAATTTTGGCCTGCTCTTCATTATCAAGTTGCTTCAGTTCATTGAGGTTTGTGGACATATTTTATGTATGGCTCTCTTAAAGTCCCGTCACAGCATCTCTATTGGGTTGAGGTCTGGACTTTGACTGGGCCATTGCATCAACTTGATTATTTTATTTTTGAGCTATTTTATTGGTGTACTCGGGATCACTGTCCTGTTGCGTGACCAATTTTTAGCCAAGCTTTGGTTATTGGATTGGACATTTGACATTAGAATACTTTGGCATGCAGAGGAATTCATGGTTGACTCAATGACTGCAAGCCAAATTCATCTCCCCTCTACCAATGTGCTTGACATTTGTCTTGAGGTGTTTCTGCTGATTTGCTGTGTTTAGCTTTTGCCAAATGTGGTACTGTGCACTATGGCCAGACATCTCCACTAAGGTCTTGTTTTTCTAAAGGACATTGTTCCAAATGTCTTGTGGTATCTTCAAATGAAACCTAAGCTGGGTTGCCATGTTCTTTTTAGAAAAAAAAGAGGGTTCAACTTGGCAACCCTTCCAAAGAGCCATATTTTTTCAGTCTTTTTCTAATTGTATGCTAACTGATACCTGTAGAGTCTGAGATGTAGCTCCTGTTTTTTTGCAATTTCTCTGAGCATCACACAAAGCATCTGCTTTTGGGGGGGATTTGCTGGGATGTCCACTCCTGAGAAGATTGTCAATTGTCTTTCTTCCTGTAAACTTATGTACTTTACATTGCTTGAATATGGCCTTATAATATTTCCTAGAATTTCCTAAAATTGTTTTCTAGGATCATATTTCCTAGTTTATTATTGTGTTAACACTTATGTGCATTTTCCAGAACAGCAAACTGCCAAAACTTCTGCATTTATAGAGTTGGTCACCATTGTTGATGATCAATTATTCAATGGAATTTGATTATCAGCACCTGGATGCAACGTATCCTCTTAATTTATATGGAAACAGTGAGGGTGTACCTTATTTTTCATACACTACTTCTGAATTTTGCCCTAGTTTTTGTTAATAAATAATGACATGGTATGAAACGTCATGTGTTGTTGTTCTTCTAAGGCCCCATGCACACGACCAAAGCCTGCTGCCCTATATTATCCACAATTATGGCTCCGTAATTGCAGATAAAATACAAACTCATTCATTTCTTTCGCCCTATACACACATCCACATCCATAGTTTCTACGGATCTGTGTCTGCGCCTTTGAAAATATGAAGCAGATACTAATACGTGTGCCATCCGTTCCGTTCCGTTTTCAAGGGCCAATGAATCCGCATTACTGAATTATGTCTTATACTATTTTCCTATAAAATAAACTCTATCTAGTTGAAAACTATCCTTAGAAAGTCCACAACAAAAAAAGAATATCAAAATGGATAATAGCAAAGAGAGAAAAGAAATATTTTTTTTTTCTATATTATCTATTTGTACAGTTTAATTTCAGCTGCCTGGAGAGAAAAAAGTTGATATTTACTTTCTTTACTGCAAGTACAAAATATCATCATATAATGGTTAAAATATGTCCCTTAGGCAATGCACTGTGCTCAACCCGTTTCTCTGTTTTTAATTTCAGGTCCAACCCAAACCTATCAAGTTAAGAAGTAAATCTAAATATATGTTCCCTGTTAAATCAGATTACATTCCAGAGAGTAGTTTGACACTAGGGTATCACCATGAGATCCATTGTGTTCCGCCCAATGGAGTCATTGCTGTGGTGCATCAGCAAAAACAAGCCATTTTCTTGGTAAAGTTATAGTAAATAAATCTTGGGAAATCTAAGCCTCAGGGAAAGACAAATATCATGCACATGCACCATGCACATTAAATAACTGTGGGCCAAAGGCTTGGGCTGGCAGCTATTTCCCTAGATTCCACCATAGGAGTTGGCTTGGCCACACTTGCATATTTATCTTGAGCATGATGGATGATTTTCTCCAGCATTTGTCATTGAAGAAGAGTCTGGAGGCACCCATACAAAGAAGATTGTTGGCCAATCCTGCCAAAAATGCCAGGTACAGCAATTTTTCTCTTATGTGTATTGCCAGCTTTGCTATGTATACATAAACATTTATACATACTTTTTATTATAGTATTGTATGGGCGCTAATGCCCGGACTCTGTTCGCGGGCATTGGATACCGATATACCCTCTCCCTAAAGTTAAAAAATTGCCCCTGGGGCTGGTCCCCACCAGCCCTGTACCTTTGACGTTGCAGGCCGGCTCCTCTGACATTGCAGCCTCAATAGTTATATTCTTATTCCTTCTGAAGGCTCTTAAACCTTCAATAGGAATATAACTATTGAGGCTGGTGTATGACCTGCCTCAATAGTAATGTAGCAAAAGTCCCATAGACTACAAAACATTTGAAGCCCCCTGGGGGGGGGGGGGTAATAAAATAGATTTTTAAAAAAATGTTCATAAAAATAAACAGTAAAAACCTAAAAATTCAAATCACCCCCTTTCCCTAGATTTGAAATAAAGATAAATAAACAAAAACAAATAAATTATACATCCCCAGGTCCAAAAACACCAGATTTACAAACATATAAAATATTTTTCCCATGCGGTGAACGCTGTAGCGGAAAAAAAAATCAAAACAGCCAAAACACTGTTTTTTGCCTTTTCACCTTCCATAAAAATTTAAATAAAAAGCAATCAAAACTTGAGACAGTCTCCAAAAGAGTATAACTAAAAAGTACACCTAGCCCCACAAAAAAGATTCCTTATTCATCCCTGTACACAGAAATATATAAAAGTTATGGGTGTCAGAATATGGCAACTCCAAGAAAGTTTTTGGAATTTTTTTAAGGAGTTAAAACGTAAAAAAAAAGCTATATAAATTTGGTATCCCCAGAATTGGACCAATCCATAGAATACAAGGGACATGTCATTTCGGCTGCACAGTGAACTCTGCAAAAACATAGCCCGTAAGAAAGTTGCAGTTTTTCTCCAATTCTCCCCCATTCTGAATTTTTTTATAGCTTCCCAGTACATTATACAGAATATTAAATGGTACCATAATGAAGTACAATTTATCCTCAAACATTAAGCCCTTGTATGGCTCTGTGAATGGAAAAATAACAAAGTTATTGGGTTTGGAAGGTGGGGACTCAAAAATGAAAATCGAAAAATGCCTGCAGCGGGAAAGGGTTAAGATTGGTGGGTTGTCTAATTTTCAGAACTGCTACAGATCAGCAGTTTCTCAGAGTGTGCATTTCTCAGCATTGTTTATATGATGGGCACTGTGTTGCTTATTCTTGATGACAGTGGTTGTGGGGTACTATGGCTGTTCCCCTTTTCCAGTCACTGATGGACACTGGACACTGGTGTAGCGCCCATAACTGCCACTATCAAGAATACACTGTAGTGATGGGGTAGGGGATCCCTATCGAAGTTAGCACCGAGGCCCACAGGACTTTAGTGACGCCACTGCTTGTCACAGTTATAGGCCTTGGTATAAAGAGATCATTGAAAAAATTTCTGTGCTGTCCAACCATTTATTTGTACATTGTAATTAGGTTGTCCCTAAGCCATCTTTTTTTCTAAACTGAACAAGTTTGATAACCTGTCTTTATAGTTCAATCCACCCATCCCCTTAATTACCTTGGACAGGTAAGGAAGTATTGCAATCTGGTGGAGACATTCCTGGGAGACCCTTAATGTGTGTGGGTAAGTATTATCTTGCTGAAAAATGCCAGGTGGAAAACTGCCTTGAGAGGCTACACGTGTGGTCACAGGATGTCCTGCACATAGTGCTGAGCTGTTAGTGTCCCTTGTATCCCTACTAGGGGTGACTGTTGTATGTGACGGCCCCCCAGATCCACACCCAATCATTTGGCACACTGTGTCACTCTACAGAGAAGACAGGATTGAAGCACTCACCACAAGGTCTCCACTATTTTATATTTAAACCCGACCTTTGTTGGGTCATGAACAGAACCTGGATTCATAATTGATACAGTTCCATTCTGTAATAGTCCAGGTTTCTTGTCCACAACACCACTACAAACTATGGTGGTCAATAGGAGGACACCGTGACACCAAATTTCCTTCTGCTAAGTGTCTGTAAATAGTCCAGGCAGAGACAGGGGTGCGTAACAAAGGTGCCACTTGTATCCGAATTATGGACAAGCAAACTGGTAGCTGCTTGTGCTTGTCAGTGTATAAAATGATCCTCTCTACTGGTAGTCTATCTAAACTGTTCACTATTTGTACTTGTATTATTATGCTTATTTATATAGCGCCATCACATTCTGCAGCGCTTTACAGAAATTGTCAGTCACTGCCCCATATAGGGCTCACAATCTACATTCCCTACCAGTATGTCTTTGGAGGGTGGGAGGAAACCAGAGTACCCGGAGGAAACCCACACAAACATGGGGAGAACACACAAACCCCTTGCAGATGTTGTCCTTGGCAGGATTTGAACCCAGAATCCAGCGCTGCAAGACTGCAGTGCTAACCACTGAGCCACCGTGCTGCCCCTAATGGTTAGGTCAGACCGTCCTAGATAGCAGACATTTTGTCGAAAAAAACATCCTGCTTCTTAAAGGCCAATGATGCACCCCCCTCTCAAAGTTTGTTAACTAGTCAAAATGTAGTTGAATGTGTTGTAGAGGCATGTCTAGCAGTCAATGATCTCTCACCAGGAGGTACACTACCCAAAAGTAGCATTTGAGAGCCTTTTTATAGGGCAATGGGGAAAGCACTTTTATGCCCTCCCTTGGCAAGACCTAATGTCTAATCAGACTACCCATACAATCATTTACATATTTGCCTGAGACATAAGTATATGCCAAGTTTGGCAGCAATCTGACATTTCTATCATGAGTGTATTTTTGGCTTAAAAAATGGTAAATATCCTGATTGTGGAAACACGCCCTAAGGTTAAGGACACACATACCGACTATGATGTGGCTACTTACCATGGAGTTTTGCAAGCCTCTGGTATTTTCCTTGGTCTTTCCTGCCAATATTCTTTGTTTCTCACTTTCATTGTAATTTTTCATTATGTGACAGTCTTTGTGTCTGAAATCCCACCATTAATTCTTTAAAAAATCCAGTTTAACTTGAATTTACTTCCTGGATGTTGCTGAATATTTATGAGCAAACTGTAAACATGACCCTATTGTAATACTCTGACTTACATATAAAGTCAAGTATGTATGACCTGTTTATTTGTTATAATAAGGTCTACCATGGAGACAGCATGATTTTTAAAATACCGCTTACTGTATTCTTTGCAACCATTAGTCAGCACTTGGAGGTTTACATTGAAGTGCATTAACAAGGAGTTTTTGAATGTTATCATTGAATTTAATTTTTTAATTCCATTTAAGTATGAGAGTTTTTTTTATTACTCTAATGCATTTAAATAAGAATTGAAGTAAGTTAAGCAACTTTGCAAATAGTTTTAATTAAAAATAAACTGATTTGTGTAGTGTAGGCCTTTATGTATCCATGGTTACAGACTACAAACAAACCCTGTGTAGTTTGATCCTGCAGCCCTACTCCTTTCCATCAGTCCCCTAAATACTGCTAATGCTACAGTAGGGTCACATCTTCTTCAGAGGCTCCTTTTGGACCTTAGGTCATAGATTCTATTAGAAAAACTAGTGCTGATATTTATAGTCAGTGGGGTCCATTTGTAGCCATGAAAGTTCATCATGTGACGGTACCGCACTGCCATTATTTTTTTTTTCTGTTTCCCTAAGGCTGGATTCACACCAGTGCTTGGATTCCATTCGGGGATTCTGTCCCCAAATCCACCCAAAAATGTGCAAACAGGACTTTTCTCTCTGCATTTTTCAGACGAAAACCTGGTGGACCACATTATAGTCTATGGGGTCCACGGGTTTTCCACGGGTAACAGTTTTTTAAACAGATTGGGTTTCCATTTTTTGGGTCCTCAAGTGGACCCAAAGAATGGAAACCCAAGCGCAGATGTGAACCTAAAGTAACATAATAGAAATGTAGAAAAGCATGTGCAAATGTGAACCTAGCCTAACTTGAATGCTATAGTGATCCTTATGGAAAAACTAGCTGATACTGTATTTAATATTTTTTTTCACAATTACACTGTCAGTTTTTTAAACACAGAAAACAACAAAACCTTACAATGTATAACTACACTCACTACTATATCATTACACTTCACACGCATTTGATGAATTTAATATGTCAGTACTTTCCAGCCTTTAGGTATCTACTTTCTTGGTGACATATTAAACCTATCTGCCATAGTTCTCAATAGTGCACACTAGAAAATACATGGTGCATACTTACAACTTTTTTACATCCCACCCTGCGGTAAAATTACATTCTTGGCATTGTTATAAGTAGTGTTATGCTTAGATAGACTAGCATATAAATGTCCAGTACTAGACAGCATTAAGGGTGAAGATTCTTGTCTATACTAGATCATATTTCATATTCTAGTGGCATAGATAATATTTCAATGAAGGACGAATCTGCATAGAAAGAGGAAACAGTTCTTTCTTAGGCCAGGGCCCCATGTTTCGAAAACACAGCATTTTGGCCGCGGCTTAATTGCTGTGGCAAAAAATGTTGTGTTTTACAATATCTGCAAAGTGGATGGGATTCTGGCTAATCCCATCCACACATCCACACAAAAAATCTGAAGCGGAAAAACTGCATTTTCAAAAACGCTTGTGTTTTTGAAAATCACAGCATGTCCGTTATACTACAGAAATGCTGGCGTTTTCCGTATAGGTATAATAGGGGCAGAAAGTCAGCAGAGGAAAACTCTGCGGACTTTCTGTGGAAAATGCTGCATTTCCACCATGGTCTTTTCCGTAGCTTTTTTTTTGCTGCGACTCGCTACGTGTGGCCTTAGCCTGTCTATGTGAAGTAGAAAAGTAGGGTCTTTGGATGACCAGGTGACAGCTTATATGGCTGACAGGAAGTAGCTCCCAGACAGCTATTTTCTTTTCCAGAAACTAAAGGCAGGAGAAGACACGAGCACCAACAGTTAGAGAGGCTGTCCACTAATTAAAGGTCTGGACCCAGAGGCAGGGAACTGTGAAACAAAAAAAAAACATAAATGTCCCCGGCGCTCCGGTGTCCCCTGCAGCTGTCTGGTCCTGGGGGCTTGTTCTGGTGGAAGCCCTCAGAATTTTTCTGTCCTTAAAGGGGTTGTCCAGGAATTACAGTTCTGGACCAGAAAGCCTTGGGAAGGTGAAACAAAAACAAAAAAAATATGAGGCCAATCAGTGGTCTCAGCAGTTCCATTAAAAGACCTGGGATGTCACTCACTTACGTCATCGGTGACATCCCGGGTCCTTTCCTGTGATCTCTGAGACCACTGATTGGCCTGATTTTTTTTTGTTTCACCTTCCCCAGGCCTTCTGGCCCAGAACTGTAATTCCTGGAGAACCCTTTAAGGACAGAAAATTTTGAAGTCTTGGATTAGGATATAATGGCCTTGTATTATTGACTATTAGTTCCATGGATATATCCAGGTTATGCTCCAATAACACTAAGCTGAACTTTACATAGACCCACTGGTGAGCACTGGCCAGAATGAAAAATTTTGATAATGGGTTTTCTAGGTAGCCAGTAACCCAAAGACCTGAAAATTCTGACATTTTTTGTCTTATGCTTTGCAAGTGTTTTACTGCCATATTTGGTAATACTGTAAGTAACATATAGCTGAAGAATACAGTGTTCACCATGCATAACCTGTAATTCTGGTTTCTCTGTAGGAGTCAACAGTAAACACATAAAAACCCTTATATTACTTTCTGTAGCCACACCTTGCTCTGAAGCACTGCATGCTTTGTGCAATGTCAAGGAAACATCTTAGATTTCTCAGATCCTAGTGTGCCAGGTAGTTTATACTGTAAAATATTATGGATGTAAAAGTGTAAGGCATATTAAATAATGTAAAACATCATAAAGAGATAAATTATTAGAAATTAAGGTAAAAAATCAGAAAATGTAATTCTGATAAAAATCTGATCTGCTATCCTCAGCCTTTCTTCTTAGATCACTTGCAAGTCATTATTATTTACTTTTAGAGCACCATTAGCTTCATGGTGCTGTACATTATTATAATATATCCATGGGGCTGTACATTATTATATTATATCCTTGATGCTGTACATTATTATATTATATCCATGGGGCTGTACATCATTCTATTACAGTAATTCCATGGTGATGTATATTTTTATATCAGTTCCATGGTGTTGTACATTATTATATTATATTCATGGTGCTGTACATTATTACATTAGTTCCATGGTGTTGTACATTATTATATTAATTCCATGGGGCTGTCCATTTTTCTATTACGGTAATTCCATGGTGCTGTACATTATTATATTATATCCATGGTGCTGTACATTATTATATGAATTCCATGGTGATGTATATTATTATATTAGTTCCATGGTTCTGTACATTATTATATTATATCCATGGTGCTGTACATTATTACATTAGTTCCATGGTGTTGTACATTATTATATTAATTCCATGGTGCTGTACATTATTACATTAGTTCCATGGTGTTGTACATTATTATATTAATTCCATGGTGCTGTACATTATTACATTAGTTCCATGATGTTGTACTTTATTATATTAATTCCATGGTGCTGTACATTATTACATTAGTTCCAAGTTGCTGTACATTATTATATTAACTTCATGGTGCTGTACAATATTATATTAATTTTATGGGGCTGTACATTATTATAGTAATTACATTAGTTTACATACAATACACAAAATGCACAAAACAAATACATTACTAACAGTGACCAACTGGAACAGTGGTGGGATAGAGGGCCCTGCGCACAAGGGCTTATAATTGGAGGGAAGGGAGATAGAGAGAGTTGGTGAAGGTAGAAGCTGTTCAGATGCTGGCGTGGTGGCAGCAGTGTTATTTAAGGTTGTAGGTTCTCCTGAAGAGATGGGTCTTCAAGGTCCTCTTGAAGGTTGTGACTGTGGGGGACAGTCTTATGGGTCGTGTGGTAGTGAGTTCCAGAGTATGGGAGATGCACAGGAGAAGTCTTGGAGGTGGTTGTGTGAGGAGCAGATAAGAGCAGAACGGAGTAGGAGGTCTTGAGAGAATCGGAGATTACATATGAGCAGGTATTGGGAGATGTATGGAAAAGGATAGGTAGTGGATGGCTTTGTATGTCAGCGTTAACATTTGAAGCTCTATTTGCTGGGTGATGGGTAGGCAGTGAAAGGATTGGCAGGAGAGGTGGATTAAGTGAGCAGCAATGTTGTTGTTGTTGTTGTTGTTGCCAAGAAAATCAACTTTTAATCCGCATGCAAATGGCCTGTTCAGTGCATCTGGGGCATGAAGTGCCTGCCAGAGCACCCGTTTTTCCCTGTGGTTGCCAGCCAATAAGCATCAACCACAGTTACACCAAAAAGCTTATTTGCATATGGAATAAAAGTTAATTTTCTTGGCTGCAAGATTGTACAAAAAGTTATGTTCACTATGCTACTAACAGCCCCTATGGCAGCATAGAAGTTTTTTAGAAGCCATTTTAGGGGTGTTAGATTCTCTTTAAGCTTTGTATTTTCTACCACCATTTTAGTCAGGATTTAATTTGATTTTATTTTTCCTAAATTTAACTCTTTCATCTTCTCATTTATTTCAGGTTGAAGATACCAAATCTTCTTTGCATAATCCAGATTTATTGTAAACAGCCAAAACATACCCATTAATGTGGTTTATCTGTACATCTGCATACTCCTGTATCACTACCACACCCCATTATATATCTGAGAGTAAAAGCCCAGAACATAGGAGAAACATGTTCATGGATGGTATACTCCTCTTTGGCATGTTTACGCAACCCCACAGACCTTAACAGAGAGAATTACAAAAATGGGAAATCTCATGGGATCCCCATTTACCTAGGTGAAGAGGTCCCAAATTATTCAGTTGTTTACATTTAGTACACACTAAATGGGGAGTCTTACATAATAAAATAATGCAGAATTCTGTCTATAAGAAGAGTACGTGTGCACCAGATATATTATGTGTTTCAGATATATTTTACGTTTCCTCACTAGCTTTAAAAACGAGGCTAAGAGAAGTTTATTATACAAACCTTCCACTAAATTTATTATGCCACATGATCTATTCTTTTTAGAATAAAATTGAGCAATTTGAGACATTTGGACTAATTTTCATACATTTGTGCATCTGATAACCCATAATCCTATTAAATGGGTTAAATAATTCCTATTACTGTCATTTATAAATCATTTCAGCACTAGATTAATAGTAAATCTCCACATGACGGATCTTTTATGTTCATCTGTTACATTTTCATGTTGCAATTAGATTACACAAGACTCTGATTCAATGACCTGATCTAAGAATAAAAGATCTGTCTATTCCATTAACTCTTTTCTTATAGGACCTGCATATATAATGTTTTACAGTATAGGAAAGTGTATACATGCATTTGCACAGTAAAGATATAGTATACATGCATCAATATGATGATGAAATTTATCTGCATTGTGTACGTTATCTTATATTAGCTTCCTGGTGCACTATGTATATATCTTGACTCCTTGCCACATGAAAGCTGTCCATTATGCAGCTAACCTCATTGGTTCATTGTTCTTTATCTAGAATTTTTCAGCTTCTATTTTTTATCTTCCAATGACCAATGTGACAAGACAATAGAATATTTAGAATTTCTTCTGATACGTCTGGTATTTAGATATTGGTTGGCAAGGCAAAATAAACACTAAATTCTCCAACATAGGAAATTTAGTCTTGGTGCACATCATGTGAGAGCTTTAAAGGGAGTCAGCATTTCAACCCAGGCCCGCAGTTAGATAGGTTAGATTCACCTGAATCAAATTGTGAATCGATGCCTCATTTGCCAAGAGCTAGCAAAATGCAAATGAGTTCTGTTGTCTCTTAGCTTTTTTTGAGCAATGGCAATGCCCTTATTGCTCCAAACAATTAATTTGCATATTGACTAAAAAAGGAGATAACTGGGCAAAGGAGACACTGATTCACAAGGGGAAAACATTGTTTGTTTCAGGTGACCCTAACCTATCTGGGTTGATATGTTGGGTTCTAGTAACAGACTCCCTTTACGTTTCTTGTATAGACTGAGAAATCTTCTTAGGGCTCCGTTCACTTGATGAATGTCAAAAAAGTGTCTGTTTGGCATCTGTCAGACTCGAATATATCATACACAGTTTTATTTGCTATAAAGACTAGTGCTAGACAACTCTTTTCTATGCAAAGGTACACAGTAAAAACATGTACCACGTGTGTGTATTTTTTATAACATGGAAGCCTATGGACATTATATACAGTGCCTTGCGAAAGTATTCGGCCCCCTTGAACTTTTCAACCTTTTGCCATATTTCAAGCTTCAAACATAAGGATATAAAATTTTAATTTTTTTTTGGTGAAGAATCAACAACAAGTGGGACACAATCGTGAAGTGGAACGAAATTTATTGGATATTTTAAACTTTTGTAACAAATAAAAAACTGAAAAGTGGGGCGTGCCAAATTATTCGGCCCCCTTAAGTTAATACTTTGTAGCGCCACCTTTTGCTGCGATTACAGCTGCAAGTCGCTTGGGGTATGTCTCTATCAGTTTTGCACATCGAGAGACTGAAATTCTTGCCCATTCTTCCTTGGAAAACAGCTGGAGCTCAGTGAGGTTGGATGGAGAGCGTTTGTGAACAGCAGTTTTCAGCTCTTTCCACAGATTCTCCATTGGATTCAGGTCTGGACTTTGACTTGGCCATTCTAACACCTGGATACGTTTATTTGTGAACCATTCCATTGTAGATTTTGCTTTATGTTTGGGATCATTGTCTTGTTGGAAGATAAATCTCCCTCCCAGTCTCAGGTCTTTTGCAGACTCCAACAGGTTTTCTTCCAGAATGGTCCTGTATTTGGCTCCATCCATTTTCCCATCAATTTTAACCATCTTCCCTGTCCCTGCTGAAGAAAAGCAGGCCCAAACCTGCTTTGGGAAATCTTTTTGTATCCAAATCTGGCTTTAAACTTCTCCACAAAGGTATCACGAACCTGCCTGGTTTGTTCCTTGGTCTTCATGATGCTCTCTGCGCTTTAAACAGAACCCTGAGACTATCACAGAGCAGGTGCATTTATACAGAGACTTGATTACACACAGGTGGATTATATTTATCATCATCAGTCATTTAGGACAACATTGGATCATTTAGAGATCCTCACTGAACTTCTGGAGTGAGTTTTTACAAAAGTTTAAAATAACCAATAAATTTCGTTCCACATCACAGTTGTGTCCCACTTGTTGTTGATTCTTCACCAAAAAATTCAAATTTGATATCTTTATGTTTGAAACCTGAAATTTGGCAAAAGGTTGAAAAGTTCAAGGGGGCCGAATACTTTCGCAAGGCACTGTACATTGGGAACCATAGCGGCCATAGACATATTGTTACAATTCCATCAAAGTTATATGTAGGAAATTCTTTCAGGCGTATACCACTTACAGAAGACTGGAACAGGAACAGAGCCTAATTTAGCTAAAAAGAGCACATACTGTAAAGATTAGGCATACAATGAACATGACATGGCACATTTACTCCCAGTATGGATATATCTTCCTACAAAGCTATTCTGAGCATGCTATAATTATATAGCACACAATGCCACACAACCGCCTCAAAGAGAAGCTGCCAAGATGGGCAACTGGACATTTTGTAAATGAGAGGCTTGTTTTGCAGCATAAAATAACCGGTCTATACTACGTAGAAGGAAATTGTCATAGGTTCTTGAAAATACCTTGCTAAATCCTTTGTACTAGGTAACATCTAGGTTCCTTCCCCCTCCCTTTGTCCTACAGCTTCAGTTGTGAGAGTGATTCAGGTTTTATAAGAGCTGGTGACCGAGGAAAGGAATTAACCTAGTATTTACCAAGATCTTGTTGTATATCCTATGTAGTACTAGTAACTATTCTCTATGTTTTCTGCTTCTGTAGTGCCAGCTTGAGGAGAAGGCACCAGAGGAAAGTAATAATTTCCATGGTCCAGTCTCTTCTCTTGTATTCTGGGGGATAGGTCCAGCAGTAAACTCTGGGACCACCATGTGTTCTTGGCACACTGGATTCACCTGGGAATCCTCAAGTGCACAGACCTACAAAACTGCAAAAAAAGAGGTACCAGCCCAAAATTATAACAATAAGTAAGGTTTTATTACAAAGTCAATAACTGAAGTATAACAAAATACAGAGAATATATGACAAAAACACAGCAAAATGTATGTAGGATACAAATAGACCAAAAAAAAAACACTTAAAACCTGAGAAAACACAGCACCTTCATACAATGTATAAATATCAGCTGAACATACAATGGCAAAACAAAGCAATAGTATCCATATTGTATCAAATGTAATATGGCCAATATCAATTATCAGTAATACTTCAGTACCAGATTTTCATAAAGTGATCCAAGTTAACAATGTAACGATGAAGGTCAAATACCATGAAGTATATTTTCAACAAAATAGGCAGCACACCAAAAGTCCTTTATTTTTTCATTTTTGATAATGAAGTCCATGGCTGTTTGTGGCAGCCTGTTTGTTTGGGTTGTTTGTGGCAGCCTGGTTGTTTGTGGCAGCCTGGTTGTTTGGGTTATTTGTGGCAGCCTGGTTGTTTGTGGCAGCCTGGCTGTTTGGGTTGTTTGTGGCAGCCTGGCTGTTTGGGTTGTTTGTGGCAGCCTGGGATGGTCCATACAGGGGCGGGCTAGCTATCAAGCACGCTACTTAAGTGTAGGTAACAACACTGCTGAGAAGAGGGTGAGCAGGAGTACAGGCTGTCAAATGAAAGAAGTGATCTGATTGATATAAAGGGGGCCTGTTACATCCTCCAGCATTGCCATCTTTGTGCATCCACTAAAAGCCTCAGATCTTACAAGATGATGCCGCAGAAGCCTCTCTGACACTGTTCACTACAGCTGGTCACTGTCAGACTGGTCAGGTTCACAGCCAATTGTATGTTCATGACTAGGATTGTCCACTTGACAGCAGACAGTCTTATATTATTATTGGGTGTCAAAACTAACACCTTAGGAATGGGGGAGGGGTCAGAAAAAAAATACACAGGCACTACAGTCACTGCCGCTGCGACTAATACTGGATAAAGTTGGAGATTTTGGAGTGAAATAACTTCTTTAGAGCGTAACTAAACTTTCAAACAACTTTGGATATTCTGGCAGTATTTGTATCATTAATACATTTTGTAATATACTTTGGTAATCGACTTTGGGTAAATTCCATAAAATCCTGTGCTGAAATCCACTTTCTGTCCCCTGTTTTTCTATTTGCATTAGAAACCCTCACTGCTTTTGACAAGGAGTAGGGGGGAGTACGGGTGTAATCAGATTGAGGTTCCTTGGGCCCACCATACAAAATGATTCTGATGGCTCACCCTCCTACCACCCCTAGTAAATAGATCATATTTAAGTGCCTTCTGCTGGACCATTATTGTGTTAGAGGATCCTCTAAAGCTCTGGTAAGTCAGTCTAAAACTGTAATACAGAAAAGCTGTTCTGAGACCTATGTGTTTGAAGTGACCCCCTTCCAACCCCCTCTCAGCTTCTCTATAATACACCTGTACTCCCCTATAGTCCAATCGCCAATATATATACATGTATATATATATATATATATATATATATATATATACAGCCAATAGAGAAAAAGTGGATTTCACAAAAATTAGCCAAAGTCTGTTAATAAAGTATATTACAAAATGTATTAATGACACAGATTCTGGCAAAAAAATCACTTTAAGGCTAAAGCCCCACATAGGGAGCCGCAGCAAAAAAAAAAAAAAAAAATCTGGAAAAGATTTTGGTGGAAACACATCGCATTTTTTTTTCTGCAGCACTTTTCACAGAAAGTTCACAGAGTTTTTTGCCTCTGTGGACTTTCTGTCCCTATTATACCTATATGGAAAATGCCAGTGTTTCCATAGGTATAATTGACATGCTGCGATTCACAAAAACGCAACGGTTTTTGAAATCGCAGCATTCCCGTTACGGATATTTTTCTGCAATATATGGCAGGTATTAGCAAGAATCTCATCCACTTTGCAGGTACAGGCTTTTTTGCAGTGTGGGGCCCCGGCCTAAAGAAGACCTTTCACTACAAAATCTTCAACTTCAAGCATCTAGTAATAGCTGCAGCTGCACTGATAAGAGGGTAAAGTTATATGTACCTCATAGCTGAGACAGGACAACCCACTGGGAATTTACACACCGAAGCCTGGGAATTGTAGAAAATTTGCAGAAGTGAAGCACACACTTGCAGAATCCAGTGGACACTGCTTAAATTGTCTTTATTTTATTATATTGTGCTTCTGTGCCACTGGCTGTAAATATGTTATTTTGGGTGCTTTACCCCATTTTGTATGTTTGCAGCTTCCCTATTGTTATGTTCACCTTCGGTTAACCCACTGGTTGGCTACTCCTCTGATTTAGAGGGCTTGGTACAGCTCAGGTCTATCACAGGCCATTGGTCTAAGTCTCCAGAGAACCATTATTCAGGGGATCAGTAAATTGAGTGTGTGCAGGCATTCAGACCAGACCTCTGAGAGAGTCCTCAACAGCCCCTGAGGGAGAAGTAATATTTGTGGCCTATCAGCGACCTAACACAGCCCTGAGACAGGGAAGACATTGCTGTCAACCCTAAGGAGACAAGAAGTGTGCCAGAGAGGAGAAAGGAGTCGTACTTCTCAGGAAGCTATCAGCCAGGACCCATTTGCATCCAGGTATCTGGGCCCCTGGGACTTTGGTTAACTTAACCCCCATACCTAATATTGGGAGAGGCAGAGACTTATATTTGTAGTGGAGTAAAGGCACCATTAACATCATAAACTGGGCATCCCTCATCCCAAGCCTGGGAATAGCATCTAGGTGGAGACTACTAATCCCATCAGGAAGTTTCACTTTGGTTAAACTGCACCACTGCCCCCTGAGTCATTCCTGCACTTCCATCAGGGCCGTTCCAAACACCATCACATGACTCAGGGTGAGAGAGAGCCCATCTCCAATTGGAAACACCCCAGGGAAACAACTACTAACACCATCAGGCCCCCCTCATCAGTGTATGGCCTGATAGGTAGGCTGCAGGAGTTTAGTTGAGTGTACTCAGCCTAGCTGTGACATCACCACCATTACTACTATTCCCATCCTCCGGTTCCCTCCATTGGGTTGTGGCACATAGTTAAAGTGAAAGACTGCCACAACAAGGGACACACAGATTGCCCTCCGGAAGTACCACAGATCAGCACAGCCCCAGTCCCAATGGATGCTCTGTAAGAACGGTACCTTTAGAATGTGGAAGCTTTTAGATTTACCTTGTTCTATTGCAAGTAAATACTGTGAGTTACTTTTGTTTACTGGGGAACATTACTACCACTGGATGACACCCTGGGAAAAACTGGGCACACTCTTTTAGCTACTGGGTGATGGAAATGCATGTTGTACCCTAGTCTTCGAAGAAACTGCTTTGTTACCAAAAGAGGGGATAGGATTTTGACTCAGGGATCATGGAAAGGGGCAGGACTGGAAACAAATACTAGATCCTTTTGTTCTGGATGGCAAAATTTGGCTCCAGGAAGAAGGGATTCTTTTGATCACTGCTTTGGGTCCTGCTCCCTTTGTATACCACCGTTGTGTAGGATCTTGAAATGTGTATCTAGAAGCCACCATTATTAAAACACTACTAAATAATGTATTATACAGAAGGCTCCCCCCACATGTATGTTAGTGATTTAGTCAAAGAAAGACAGTACCCCATGCGTATTATTTTAACTAACTTTGTTCTTTCTTAGTAGGTTATTATCACATTTATAGGCACATATTTCATAAGTCAATAAATGATAGGCTGGTTAGTCTTAATATCAATTTATATCAACTATGCAAAGCTCAGTGTTGGGACTTCCATTATCCCGCGGTTCTAGGAGGCCAGTTTGATCAATATTGCTTTTCTTCGCTGCTTGTTTTATAGCTGATGATGGATATATAAAGCAAACATTTATTCATGGAGGACACTGGAGGACAAGTTTGCTGAGCAGCAATGAACAAAGAAGCATCTTGAGAAATACTTACATCAAAGATTGACAGGCTGTGTTTACTTAACTGACATAACAAAGCATTCTAAAGTACACCTCCCCTTTAATAGCGAAAAAAATATAATGCACAACCTGGTTGTGTTGTTATATGTATATTTATTTAAGAGATTTACTGCCTTAGGCTACATTCACACCTGGCAATTATTTGCAGATATCCAGTGCGGATTCTGCACCCAAAAACTCAGGTACAGAACTACTATGCTCTGTAGGTTATAGTCAGGGTTATAGTCCAGTGCTGCAATGTACCAAATAAGAAAATGCAGCAAACATATGGGACAGAGAAAATACTTACATTAAGTTTTTACTGTGTTTTTCACAGCTTTTTTCCTTCCCCTATTAAATCAATAGGGAAAACGCTTGCAATTCAGCAAATAAAATTAACATAACTAAATAATAAACTTTTCTGCAGCTCTTTTTTCCACAATGTGTGGATGAAATTAACTGTGGGGTCTTAGTGCATTTAAGGCTGAGGCCCTACGTTGCGCAAACGCTGCTTTTTTTGTTGTAGATTTTTTTGCGTTTTTTTTTTTTTAGCAAAAGCCAGGAGTGGATTGAGCAGAAGGGAGAAGTATAAGAGCTTCCTATATATTTCCCATTCCTTTTGTAGCCATTCTTGGCTTTGACTCTACAAACCTCAGCAAAATCTGCAACCAAAAAAGTTGTGTTTTCCGCAACATGGGGCCTTAGCCTAAAGGGTTTTTCCAAGATTAGATTATTGATAGCCTACCCTTAGGATATTGATATTAGATCAGTGGGGTCTGACAGTCAACTGATAGAAGGGACTATGGTGCTCCAGCGAGCCCTGTGTCCTCTTCATTGTTTGAGGAAAAATACATTGGTGGCCAACCTTATTTTTTTTAACCAAACACCCCTTTAAGACAAAAGAAAGCTAATATGAAAAGTATAAACGAGTTAAAATTACAGAGCTGCGTGCATGGAAACATGGCGGCAATCATCATAATAGATATGAGCAATTCATGAATATGTTTTTTGGTAGCCATACTTTCTCATTGCCCGGGGCATGATTATGTTCCTCGCTTTCCATCCCAGTTTATGTGTCATACACAATACATTATACAGTCATATGAAAAAGTTTGGGCACCCCTATTAATCTTAATCATTTTTAGTTCTAAATATTTGGGTGTTTGCAACAGCCATTTCAATTTGATATATCTAATAACTGATGGACACAGTAATATTTCAGGATTGAAATGAGGTTTATTGTACTAACAGAAAATGTGCAATATGCATTAAACCAAAATTTGACCAGTGCAAAAATTTGGGTACCCTTATCATTTTATTGATTTGAATACTCCTAACTACTTTTTACTGACTTACTGAAGCACAAAATTGGTTTTGTAACCTCACTGAGCTTTGAACTTCATAGCCAGGCGTATCCAATCATGAGAAAAGGTATTTAAGGTGGCCAATTGCAAGTTGTTCTCCTATTTGAATCTCCTCTGAAGAGTGGCATCATGGGCTCCTCAAAACAACTCTCAAATGACCTGAAAACAAAGATTGTTCAACATAGTTGTTCAGGGGAAGGATACAAAAAGTTGTCTCAGAGATTTAACCTGTCAGTTTCCACTGTGAGGAACATAGTAAGGAAATGGAAGACCACAGGGACAGTTCTTGTTAAGCCCAGAAGTGGCAGGCCAAGAAAAATATCAGAAAGGCAGAGAAGAAGAATGGTGAGAACAGTCAAGGACAATCCACAGACCACCTCCAAAGAGCTGCAGCATCATCTTGCTGCAGATGGTGTCACTGTGCATCGGTCAACAATACAGCACACTTTGCACAAGGAGAAGCTGTATGGGAGAGTGATGCGAAAGAAGCCGTTTCTGAAAGCACGCCACAAACAGAGTCGCCTGAGGTATGCAAAAGCACATTTGCACAAGCCAGCTTCATTTTGGAAGAAGGTCCTGTGGACTGATGAAACAAAGATTGAGTTGTTTGGTCATACAAAAAGGCGTTATGCATGGCGTCCAAAAAACACAGCATTCCAAGAAAAACACTTGCTACCCACTGTAAAATTTGGTGGAGGTTCCATCATGCTTTGGGGCTGTGTGGCCAATGCCGGCACCGGGAATCTTGTTAAAGTTGAGGGTCGCATGGATTCAACTCAGTATCAGCAGATTCTTGAGAATAATGTACAAGAATCAGTGACGAATTTGAAGTTACGCCGGGGATGGATATTTCAGCAAGACAATGATCCAAAACACAGCTCCAAATCTACTCAGGCATTCATGCTGAGGAACAATTACAATGTTCTGGAATGGCCATCCCAGTCCCCAGACCTGAATATCATTGAACATCTGTGGGATAATTTGAAGCGGGCTGTCCATGCTTGGCGACCATCAAACTTAACTGAACTGGAATTGTTTTGTAAAGAGGAATGGTCAAAAATACCTTCATCCAGGATCCAGGAACTGATTAAAAGCTACAGGAAGCAACTAGAGGCTGTTATTTTTGCAAAAGGAGGATCTACTAAATATTAATGTCACTTTTCTGTTGAGGTGCCCATACTTTTGCACCGGTCAAATTTTGGTTTAATGCATATTGCACATTTTCTGTTAGTACAATAAACCTCATTTCAATCCTGAAATATTACTGTGTCCATCAGTTATTAGATATATCAAATTGAAATGGCTGTTGCAAAAACCAAATATTTAGAACTAAAAATGATTAAGATTAATAGGGGTGCCCAAACTTTTTCATATGACTGTATGTGGTTACGCCTAATTCACCTTACCCTTTAAATGTGAAGTCTACATTGCAGTAGTTGAATAGACAGCAGCAAAGTTAAAGAAGGTGTGATGTAAGCATTACACTATCTATACGTTCTTATAAAATAGGCAGGCTGCTTATTTATGCTTTATGTATGTTTTACCAGTATGATCTATAATAGAATTTTATAATTAATAATAGAATAGAATATTATAGTTTATCATAAGTATTATCATGTTATTATTAATTTACTATACGAATAATATGCTAGGTTTTATCTAGACATCACCTAAATTCCAAAATGTATTAAAGGGCTTATCCACCTTTCCATCTGACGACCTGTCCTTAGGATAGGCCAACAATTTGAGATCTGCGGAAGACTGACAGCTGGGACCCCCGCAGATCAGCTGTTCAAGGACAGTGTGGCTCCTAGTGTTGGACTCCCACAGTTCTAAAATGTATGGCCTATCCTAAGGATAGGTCATAAATATTGGAAAGGTGGATAACCCTTTTGATAAATAACTCAGCAGGGCAGAGCAAGAGGGTTTACAAGTGGCAGCCTTTGGTATGTGCACCAACCCATTTGTTTTGTGTTACAATCTTGATGTTAGGCATACAGTATAGAGCTGGCACTCTATTCTGTATGTTCGCCAGCCCCCAGCTCACCCCTTTGTACCAGGACAGCTGTGTCTCCTGCCATAGCTGTTCCCGGGCAGCCACTGGACCATCATTAAGCCTTCGTGACTGCCCAGGCCCAAAATATCCAGGGAACCCATCGTGTAACTAGTGCTCCCCCCATGTTTGACACTACCCTACCATGAGGCTCATGGTACTTTCGCCATGGCCCAATACCAAACCGCGCTCCCAATGGAGTCCCGTGCTGCGATCCGTCTTCAAATGAAACAAAAAGTAGATATCTCGTAATTCCCTGGCCCCCCTTAAGCCTCCTTGGGTGTTAATCCCCCCTCCCCCTCCACCGTCACAAATTGTTGCAGGGTCCAGTCAAAGTTTTACTCAGCAATAGGTGGGCCATTCAGTAGTATAATCCATGTAATCTACCTTATAGTGGGTAAAATACATGTAAGTGGAATTGGGCTGTCTGCTTGTATATAATCTTCAAAGTAAATCTATTACATTGAAAACTCAGTCCAAACTGCAAACAGCATGTTATAGAGCAGGAGGAGCAGATACATGGTTTTGTTGGACATGGGAATGTATACTATGTTTATGTTTGTTTTTGTTTATTTACTTTAATTTCAAATCTAGGGAAAGGGGGTGATTTTAATTTTAATTTATTTATTTTCTTTAAAATAACTTTTTTTTAAACTATTTTATTAGCCCCCCTAGGAGGCTTGAACCTGCGATCTTTTGATTGCATGTTTCATAGACTGCAATACAACTGTATTGCAGTCTATGTGACTTTCGCTATATAACTATATTATTATAGTAATCCTGGTATCTTTCATTAGCTCCCGGCTGTCATAGGAACAGGAAGGCTCTCTCGACCTCACTGTATGGGAGCCATCCTGCTCCAGAAGAGGTATGGGGCCAGTGGGGACTGGCCTTGGAGGGTTTTTTTTTTTTTTTTTTTTACTTTGGTGGGGGATTACTGCAAGCAATGCACACAATCAAAATTAACTCTGATCGTGGGCATTAACTCTGGGTCTCCGCTATACAATACAGCAGAGACCCAGTGGCTATGGTGGCCGCTCTGCTTCAGAGCAGCCACCATCTTTAAAGACCTGGCATCTGCTGTACTATTACGGTGGATGTTGGGAAGGGGTTAAACATTAAAAAAAGAGTTATTCATTTTAAAACATATAACATATAAACATAGAACAGGGGTCTCAAACTCAACTGGACAAATTGGAAGTTGAAGGGCCGCATTCCTTACAGATTCTATACAATACAAATTTATTGTTAAATAACCAAAGCAGTGGCCCCCTACAGTTTAATGTCCCCCACAGTGGCCCCACATAGTTTGATATCACCCCAGCAGTGGTCCCATATAGTATAATATCCCTCCTCATATAGTTAAATGTTCCCCCAGAGTGGCCCCACACATTGTAATGTTCCCCCCAACAGTGGCCCCAATACTTACCTCACTGCTCCCAGTTGTGCTCTTCTCCCCTGTTCCAGACGTACATATGTCATAGCAGTGCACTCAGAGCAGGGGTAGAGAGTGGGAGGAGCCGGTTAGGGGAGCGGAGAGTATATACACTGAAACTGACCCGAGCTTGTAGGCCGCAGGTTTGTGGTCTATAACCTCGGGAAGCTCCAGAACTGGGTAGTGGGTTCTTTTCTCCCCAATTCTGCTGCTCCCACAGGCCGCGTGTTTGAGACTCCTGACATAGAACATATACAGCACAGGTGGTACAATACATCTCTTTTTTTAAATACACTCCTCATTTTGGCCTCAAAAACTGCACCAAAAACAAAACTAAACTGACAACAAGTTAACTATGGAGGACACCTGCAATGCAAAGGTTGAAAAGCACAGATGTATGTTTTGCAGGACAACACACTACAGAATTTCCCTTCAGAAATTTTACAACATGTTCACACCGTGTGTTCTCAACTTGAGCTGGTCTTAAAGATGTCCGTGGCCAATTACCTCCTTCCTACAGCTGTGTCCTCATGTCTTATTTATCTTTTCTAGTATTAGCAGTAGCATGTATTGTACTCCCAAGTAATTGGCGACTTAGAATCGATAGATGACATGATTTGGAGATTTATTCTTACTGTCACCTTAATAAACACTAATAATGTACAATGACCCTCACTCATGAAACCGTTTAGCCGAGTATTTATGTAAAATGGTATAAGCCAGATAAAAAAAAATTGGAGTAAATCATTCCAAGTACCTCCTTGATCTTGCCTTACATGTGGGCCCATCTCTTCACATTTCCAATCATACCTTTCCTGTCTTAGTCTAGTATTAAATTATACAAATAAAAATTATATTTATAATCTCTATTTTTTAACTGTAAATTAAATTTGCTGTTAATATGAATAGGTAAAATGATTTTGATGTTCAGTGGTGTTGTAAGGAATTGGCTCTTTTATGTACAATATGTGGATGAGAGATAGTAAGATAAGACTGTATCTTATAGGAGGGTTTCAACTCAATTGTGTATATTCACCTTCCATTTCGACCAGCACTGGCTCAGCGTCATCGCTGGGCTGTAGTAAGGGAGAGAGGAAGGGGGGAGAGAGGTGAGAGGTAGCTAGCGTGGAAATTACATAGCAGGAAGCTGAACCATGTAAACAAATGCAGGAGCTCACAGAGACAATCAGAAATCACTCAAAACACTGCTAAAGGTATATGGGTGCACTTATTAATCCATTAATAGCACTAACAGACCTTTTCTTAAAAAAAAAAAAAAAAAATTTTTGCCCGGAAAACCCCTTTAAGGGGCTGAGCATTGTTGGGGACTAGGACTGATGTGAAGAATGACTCTCTGTATATGGCTGCAGAATATGTTAGTGCTATATAAGCAACAGTAAACCAAGTATGCTAACCTGAGGCCTTACCCTTGCAGGAAGCGATCATGAGACACAATACTGTGGATGACTTTTGTCACTTATCATTAGGAATGTCCACCTGGAACCAAACAATTGCTTTATGTAAAGAGAGTTAACATGATGCTCTATCCTAGAAGTAATCTCAGTCTTCACAAATATTCAGCTACTTAAACAAATAAGGGAATACGTTGGTGCTATAAAATAAAGCGTATCATTTTATCTTAAACAATAAACCATCTAGTATTTAGGCGAGACTATCCCTTATGTAGTAAGTGCAAGGTTTGATTTTTTTTGGTCTCCTTGTATATCATTTACTACTGCAGTTAACCACCAGGCTATACATATCATTATAGCACTGCAACCTTCGAACAAGGAACCTTGCATTCTAACTAAAAGAATACAAATTACTCATTGACTCACTCAGCAGGACTTACTCCCCCTGTACTGTGGGCAGGGTGCATGCTTGGAGAATTCTGGGTGGGTTGGTCCAGCAGGTAGGAGGATCACTGCAGGTGAGTCTGGGCTCAGGTTACAGGTTTGGGAAGCTTTGCTCCTGTGACAAGTAAAGGTGACAATATTGGTCCTGACGCGTAGAGAAGAAATTATATTCATTGTGTAACTAAGGTAAGGAGTCTTCTTATATTTGTTCTGTCACTTGTAGTCATCTCCACTGTCCTTCTGTGAATTTATAAGGTACATCAACTTTCTTCTGGGGATGTCTCTTCCATTTGTCCCTTATTTGTGTGCACAATATTTCCATAGACGTTTTGCCACATATTCAGGAGTAGTTTGCATTTTTCTGATCCTGATCAGAGACTAGCGTTCACTATTCTCCTTTACTTTAGTGACTGTGACTATACAGAATATGCCTATAAGTGCGGATTTCAGTAGGAATAACTATTCTGCTAGTATCATGGGAAAGCTGAGTAAAAAGGTTTACGACTAACCAGGGAAAGTGATCAGTGAATAGTAAGTAAGTACTGCTGGTACTTTACAATTCCAATGAGACAGATATGAAGGGTGTTTCCCTATGTGACTCCTTTCTGAAGCATGTAGAGGAACCACCACCCTATTGCCCTAGGAGATGTATATCCTACAGGCAGATCTCTCACACGATAAGTAGGTTGGATGCAGGATTTACATGTACATAACTAATAAATACAGACATCTCCATACTAATCCATGTTACATAACCAATATACATCAATTATTCATTGTAGAGATTGTATATATGTTTTTATGTATATATGTATAGATTCCGGTAGTTGCTTTTTTCTGATATTGTACATTAACATGTATGTTCAGTTGTCACCTCTTTTTGCACTCTGTACATGAACCCTAAATTATATCACCTAATATTATAATACAATATACTTAACTACTAGTAACAGAGGCAGCTACGGTGTCTTGATACAGTCAGGCTTTCTAGAACATGTCGGCCATGTACACACCCAGCTGAGTTTGGCAAAGTCAAAGCTGAACATATTTCTAAACAAATATTTTTTCTCCTCCTCCTTCCTTGGTGCAGTGACTATTGTTATTGTAGGATTCATGGTAACAGCTGTCATCGTGTTTTACTAGGAAGAATGTCTTCCTTTAGCATTTACCTAGAAACTTAATAGAATTAATAAGTTACCCTTCCTAATACAAAAAAGCGACTCTTGGTTATTCAAAGCAGGGCTTCCGATTGTTACACATTAACTTTCCATCTTCCATATTTATTAAAAATAACCTTTCTAAGTTGAGTAGGACATAAAATTATTTAGTCCATTATGATGTTGACACCTGGTATGGCATGTGCCGCATCCACCGTCACATTCAATGCCAAGCCCACCAGTGGTGGTCAATAGTAATGGAATGATGGGAGAAACTTAGACTTTATTCGCAACATCTTGCATTCACTGGACATCGTGGGTCAACAGGGCTTCAGATGCAGCAATGGACATGGCGGTTGCCACCACGTCTGTCCTCACCATTATTACTGGAGAGCTTTGCCCATATTATATAATGTATGATTAATGGCACATCCATTGTAAGGTCAGTGTAATCTCTTTCCTTACATATGATAACTTTTTCTGCACACAGTATATATTATATATATATATATATATATATATGGTTTGCAACAAATTTAAGCTAATAAAGATCATGTCTTTAAGTCCATGTTGTTAAAGGAGTAGTCTGATGTAGAAAATCTCTATCCATATGCCTATTAGACATGTAATTTATTAACATGAGCAGAGTTGCAGAGCCCCCTGGGAGACCTGACTTATTCATGCATTGTATAGATAGCCAATGCTGTGATAGTGTTGTGTAATGCTTCATGTTCTCTGCAGTGCCACACCCTTAGGACTTCTTCACAGCTGCCCCCATAATAACAGCAGATTGCCTGAGGTCAGCTGATGCTTAGCAGACATGTTTTTAAAGCTGATGAATCGCCACTCCCTTTAACATCCTGATTGATCAATTATATAATATATATATATATATATATGTGGTATCACACTGTTATATAGACACTATATGACAGCATAGGCACTGTATGGTTATGTTATTTGTCTCTATATAGTTTAGGTAAAGCACAACAAGTCACAATTATTTAGGTAGTATTAATTAATATTAGAGGGCCACAGATTTGATCTAGCTCTGACCCTTTTAAAGGGGTTGCCTATGATTTTTTATGGCTTATCCTTAAGATAGATATCTGATCAGTGGGGGGCTGGCACAGCAGAGTTGCTTCTGATTCCAGTGCTAAACAATGCACTGAACCAGAAGCAAATAGCTCCATACCCTGTATAATGGTGGGGCAGCGTTACTGCAGCTTAGGGCCAATTGACTGGAACCCCAAGTCCCATCCTGGAAGCACAGTCCTTGTGCGAACGTGGCTGTGTGGATGGAAATGCCTTCATTATAGACAGTTATGATGTAGGGAGTTCCCGCATGACCAGATCACTACAGTACTGGAATGCCATAAAGCTATGAGATCAGCAGAGTAGTGATGCGACTGTGCAACATAACTCACTCTGGGAAATCCAGCCAAATTCAGTCCTGGACCATGTTTCCCGGATGGGACTTGATCATGGGAATACAGCTTAACCACTTCTTGGCCAGGTCAATTTCCATGGTTCAGGACCAGAAATGCTTTTGTTTTGTTTTTTTGTACATACAGGTTTTTTTTTTTTTCCAAATATATTTTATTTTATTGATTGATTGAGTCATAAATATTTTTTTCAGTATTCAAATAATTTTTGACACATAGGTCTGTATTTTTATGTAATTTTTTTTTGCATTACCTTAATTGTTATTTAGTGTTGTCACCAGGGGCGGGGTTACAACATCTATTATATAAAATACATAATACATATATTAAATAAAAATTAAAAATGAAGTAAAGTAAAATAAAAAAAAAAGCACAATTAGCCTCCTGACCATAACTGCAAGCTGATCTGGGTCCTCTAGAACTCAGCAGCTCTTACAGTTTCTGGTCCCCGGTGGATCATGTGACCTGCGGGTCAGAGGGAAGTTGTCTGTTCAGGATTAAGAGAGGACAAGAAATGGGTGGTCCAGAAATGGTTAAGATAACATCTATACAACAATTGATATATTTTTCCACGTCACAGTTTAATGGGATTATGCATTTCATAAAACCTGGTTTCATCCTATTAGGGAATTCTAAGCTAATATATGAAATAAGCTAATATAGGAGGATCCTCTGTTCATAGCGGAGAATTGTTAGAAAGTGAGTGTGGACAACCCCTTTACAACAATTGTCAGATATATTGTCACAGATGGATGTTAGTTTCTACATCATGACTGATATACTGTATCCATTATAATAATCTTATGTGCACTGCCTAGTGTAGCCATGAAACTGCAGTGGGAACCAGGCTGTATTATACAGTGATCCTTGCTTACACTGCTCAGATTGGTGCCACTGCCATTCCAAAGGAGAAAGAGGACCTTTCACCATCTCTACAAACTGCAGATGCGGGGGGCTGATTTGTTACCATAACAACTGGGGGCTTAACAAAGACCCCTAGGTGTGCCATCAGTATGTCTTTATTAGGATGAGACAAATAGGTTGCCTGTCAGTGTGATACTGACAAGTTATAATGTTTTGGCATACCTTCCATACCAAAGCATTATACAAGTGATCAAAAAAATAATGTTTAATAATATTTTTCAAAATGTCCCACTCTTGCCAAAAATAAATAAATATTTTTTCTTTAATAAACATATCTCTAATATTTTTTAAATGTTCACATGCAATTGCAAACTTACAAAAAAGATAACTTTTTAGCTGTACCACACAAAGGAAATACTCGTCAGTATGCAGTTTTTTTCTGTTTCCTCTCCCAAATAATTAAAAGAAAAATGAATCAATATATGGATCAACAATATGATACCAATAAAAACTATAAGGCTCTATTCACACATATGTCAAAGATGGCCATGTGATGCCCATTATTTGAATGGCTGTTAGGCTAAGGCCCCACATAGCGGGCCGCAGCAATAGAGGTTTCCTCTGCAGACTTTCTGCTTCAGTTATACCTGTAGGGAAACCGCCGATGTTTCTATAGGTATAATTGACATGCTACGATGTTGCGGTTTTGGAAATCGCAGCGTGTCTGCTGCGCATATTTTCCGACACTGTGTGGATGGGATTCTCTAGAATTCTATCCTCTTTGCAGGGACTGTAAAACGCTGCGTTTTTTTTTCTGCTGCGGCCAAACTGCAGCGTTTACGCCACTTGGGGCCCGGCCTTACTTGGTATTTTCAAAACAAAGTGGGGCGTAAACAGGGAGCGAGAGATTTATCCCGTCTATCCAGAATTCTGGCATATGTTGATTAATAAATCTCTCCCGTTGTGTTTTTATTGTGCAAAAGTTCCAAACCATGAAAAAACTATGCATATTCGGTAAAACCATATTAGTGCCGATCCGTAAAATAAAACTGACTTTATAGGGTAGGCAGCAGAAAAAAAGAGCAAAGATAAATGTTTGCTTAATAAATCTCTCCCATTGTGTTTTTATTGTGTAAAAGTACTGAACCATGAAAAACTATACATATTTGGTATAACGTAATTGTAGTTTTTTTTAAGTGTAATTGTAGTTTTTTAATTCCCTTCCAAAAACAAGTGCAATCAAAGCTGAATAACACAATTGCATGTTCCCCAAAACTGTGCCATTGAAAACTATAACTCACCCACAGAAAAGAAGTCTTCATACAGCTACAATCCTTGGAGGGTGAGGATGAAAAAATTAACAAAGTTGCTTGGTCATTAAGACATTAGAGAGAACCTGTCACTACTCCTGGCATTCTTGTATTTTACTTACAATAACAATTCTGGGACATCTTATTTTAAAACTCTGTGTTGAACTGTTCATTTTTTTTTACTCTTTTTACAAATCTATGAATAAATTAACAACTGAGTTGTAAAAGGGATATGGTTTACCAAAACACAGTCTGACACTATGAGTATTGAATGGATAGTGTCAGTCATTGTAGGTAAACACCCCTAACTGGTAACATGCAGTTATTCATTTACTTATAAATTTACAAGAGGAATAACAGAGGGATAGGACAACAAATATGGAAAAAGATGTTCCAGAATTATTAGATTATGGGTAATACAGTTATTTACTAAAACATACATGCAGGAGAGGTGACAGGTGCACTTTAAGTAAATTTCCATGGCAATGAAAATAAAGTTTCACCTGACTTGTATGTATATGTGTGTACATTGGTGCATGTAAATCTCATCGGAATTTAAGAAGTCCATTACAGAAATTTCCAAAGGACAGTAGTTTGAAGAAATCTGTCCCTTAATAATTTGCTGATTTCTCTGATAAATTTCAGTAATACTCCTTTAGATTATGACACAGGATGTGGCATTTGACATTGGTGCAGGAAATTTAGATTTAGTCTTGAACTTTTATAGATTTGATGGGCATAGAAAAGGTGAAAACCAGTTTAACCCTTAGCTTTGACTACAACGGATGTCCTGTAATCTTGTAAAGCAGGAAGAAATCTTTGAGAACTGGTTTGTCCTATTTAAAATACTTCAGTAACTTTACAGTGAGCTGCCAGGATTGTGTAAATCCAAGCTCTAATCTCATCTACAATAATATCACACTAATAGCTCAATTACTATTTTTCCATGCTTATGGTATTAAGGTAGTTTAGGGGGTGACAGAGGATAAGATCCAGATGTGTAGGGGTTTGATCGCTGGGACCCCATCAATCTGCACCCTGTTATAATTGAGTAGTGGTTTGGCAGACGTGTTGCTGATCCATTCATTTCTCTTGGACCACTAGAGATAGCCAAGTGTGGTTCGACTATCTCTGGCAATTCCATAAACATGAATGGAGCAGTAGACTACCTTTTCCGACCATACTCTATTGTGACTGGGGTGCAACATATAAGATGGGGATAACTTGCTTTGGTGGCAAAACCCCTTTTAGGTTATTTGTAAAGTGGTCTAGGCTTCCACTGGTCTTAAAATTGTCTTTGATCTGTCGGGTATCAGCGGGGAATTGTAATTTTCCTAGGTTCACCTGCGGCACATTCCAATCCCTTAGCAGCTAATGATAGGGATTCTGATAATAATATGGAATGACAAACATGGAGCTGCACCATTAAATTAAACTTCACATTTACCCATTAGAACATTTTTCCATGTATGAAATTTATTAAGTCTACAGGATAAGTGATAAATGTCTGATTACTGGGGTGGTACCATTGGGACCCTTCACTAGAACGGGGTCTCAAGTACAGCCCTTGGCTGATTCTGTCAGCCCTGTACACTTTGAATGGAGCAGCAGCACAAGGGAACTTGGACTTTATATACAGTGCTGTGCAAAAGTTTTACACAGGAAAATATGCTGAGAATTAAGGCCCAATGCACATGAAACACTATGTGGTCAGAGAAGGCTCTGATGCTCCATTGCATTCCAAAAATTATGGATCAGGTCCATTGAAACCAGCGGGGGTTGACACTCAGATGGCATCCGAGTGCATTACGCTATAAAATCAGGCTCCTCCCCCCCCCAAGCCTACAAACTCGGTCATGTGCATGAGGCCGTAGAATGCTTTCACAAATAGAAGTGTTAATATTTGATTTTTGTCAATTAACAAAATGAAGTGAATGAAGAAAAGAGAAATCTAAATCAGATCAATATCTGGTGTCACCAGCCATTGTCTTCAAAGCAGCATCAATTCTTCTAGATACACTTGCAAACAATTTTTGAAGCAACTTGACAGGGAGGCTGTTCCAAACATCTTAGAGAACAAAGACGTAAATGTAGGTTTGCTCCAATCCTTCTGTCTATTAATGTAATCCCAGACAGACTGGGTGATGACACAATCAGGGCTCTGTGGGGCCGTATCATCACTTTCAGGACTGATCCTCCAAAGGGCGATCATTATATATCTTTAGGATAGATCATCAATAAGGGATCAGTGGATTTCTGACTAGCTGTTTGAAGGGATTGTGGTGCTTATGCGAACCCAGTGACCCCTTCACTGTTTACATTGCATGCCATTTGTTTTATAGTAACCGTGCAAGGTAATTATAACCTTGCCCGTTCACTTCTATGAGACGAGCCAGTAATTACATCACGTGGTCACTATAAAACAGATGGCATGTGATATAAATAGTGAAGGGGTCACGGCACTCACACAAGCAGGTGCTGGACCCCCACTGACCTCTTATTGATGACCACTCCTTTGGACCAGTTGCGTTTCCTCTGCGGTCTTTTCCACCGAGGCGTTCCCACTCCAGCCTCATGACAGAAGTCAGGGGAAGAATGATGATAACCTGACCACTGTTTCCCTTATAAAGACAATACATCACCAGCAGCAGAGACAGCACTCATCCCTGCCACCTACAGTACAGTAACCTCTACATAGGCAGCAGAGATGAGTGCCAATCTCTGATGCAGGTGATATATGGTCTTTATAAGGGAAACAGCGGTGGGGTTATCAGGTTTCCCCATCTGCTATCATGATACTGTATGGTTTTGTGATCGCACCCCTTGTGACCATGATCATTAAACCCCTGATGCTAAGATTTACATTGAATGAAACTCAATGGGTGAAGACTCAGTGTTAGTCGTGTAATACTGTATATAAGATCTTCAACATGAAGAATCCATAAAAAGGCACCACATTATTCTTAACCTCAGGAGGGATAATGGACCTTCACCTCTCAGCCTCTATCACCTATAGCAATTACTATGCCTGTTATGGCTGTACACAGAATACCACAATACAGTATGTGGCATTGGATTGCACAAATGAAGGCATATGCTGATAAAATCACTGCCAGCTCTAGATATGCCAACCACTTTATTGTATTTATTCCCACGCTCTGCCAGGAGAGAGAAAAGAGCGGAATGTTAGCTAGATCGTGTCACACACCTGAACCTCAAATATTTGCCAACATTTCTTTGGATACAGTTACAAAAATGCATTAGATAGTAAGAAGTGTGTTAATGTGTATTCCAGGCAGATCACTGCTAAAAAAAGGAGTGAGAAAAGTCTGAATATTCATTTAGGCAATAAGTAAAAGGACCTGTCTATTCTCACTGCCTCCCCCATCCAAAAAATAATAAGATGGGGTATTCGGATCACTAGGATATGTCATATAACACTATAATAAGTTGGGGTCCACACTTTGGGGCTCTGACAAACTTAGGGATCAAGGTCCTTTGCAGAAGTAAGAGCAGATCAGTCTCTTGAGAGCTTGTCTAGACATTACTAGAGTATTACAAGAATGAAGTGGGAGCGGTGGTGCTAGGAACGTTCTCCACTTCTACCTGAAAATAAAAGTCATGGGAAGAGCTGTCAGAAGCTGCTCACAAATAACTTATTCTTCCTATGGCAACCTCTGTTATAAATGATTTGCAGCAGTTAAAGATGTCTATGTTTCTCCTTGGCACTTTAGGACAGTGAGAGGGATTCTGGACTGGCATGCAATTGTTGGCTCCTGGATACCATTATAAGGAACTACAGCTCTGGAACAATAATTATACCAGCTTTGGTAATAAAGAATGTAAGCCAGGAAGAGAATAAGAAATTGATAAAAAAAAACAGGCCTTATGAGTGGTCATAAAATGCAAAACTGGTCTGACTGGTGTGGCTTATGAAGCTATGGGTGTAAAAACTGCAGCAATTTTTTCCCATATCACAGTTCATATAAAATCGTAAGTCGCCCATCTACCCCATACACATGTGCAGCTCAGCCAAGTGGTGCATGTATGCTGAAAAAGGATGAAAAAGATGGGGTAGCAGAAATCGAATTGCTCGATCCTTATCTTCCACAACATCTGACTTGCGCCCCAATCCACTTTAGATCAGTGGTTAAATCTGTCACCATACATGGGTTCGGCCAATGCACAAAGCAGAAGGAAAGTGTTCAGAGATGTTCTAGATCCAGAAGAATGTTAAGCTGTCCGCTTTATCCATGGAGACATGGAAAGCATCTTTGCAAAGCAAATATGAGGGATTTTCACTTTAAGGCTTTAATGGTTTGGCACGCAGTTCTGTAAATTCTTCCTTCATGTATTGCACAAAGGAAGTCAGTAAAAGTAGAGAAGAACATGCAACTCTTGTGAGGTCCAGATAAAGAGCCATTAGCAAAGGGGCTGCACATACAATTCTAAGGTGACTTTGATGAGTTAGTGTTGGCATTATTCTTCTAGAAGTTTCCTCCACAAGGTTTTTTTTTTCCTCTCCTAAGTGCTGTAGGATGACTCTTTCGTGAGTCGGGGGGTTACTGCATGTAGTCCATATTTGATAGCATTTGCCTGAACATTTAGTTTTTAAGCTACTTGTTCATGGCATTGGAAATAAGTGTGGGAATAAATTAATTTAATAAAAATAAAACAATTATAAAGGGAGTCATAGAGTGTTATATGGCACATTTGTAAACTGGCATAGTTTTGATTTTGCAGTTAAGGAGTCAGGTGGAAGTTGCAGGCAAGTTAGAGGAGGTGAAACCTCATGGTGGTGAACAGGCTGAGCTTTGGAAACGGCCAACCTGAAGGATGTCATAATAGTAATGTCATCCAGGGGTAAACACAGTGGTTAAGTACTGGAGTAAGGATCTTCTGTGGAGTCACTGGTGCCCTTAAAGTGTACTGGCTCTGCTAGAATTGCAAGCTGGGGCATGCCGCACTTTTATTGCTGTCTGGCCAGGAGTTGTATGTCGTGAATCTCAATAATCAAACACTTCACCTGACTCATTCTGTGATTATTTTAGTCCTGTGATTTAAATAAAGTGGCGGCCATTTTGACACATAAAGTAAAGTGTTATGTGTACAAAGTATTGCCATTGTTGCAAAACCAAACACAGCTGCTACTAAGGTACTGTTGCTGCATACCATTAATAGACAAAGTTCATCAAGCTGTTCAATTAAGGGGCATTCTGCTATATATGGTATCCTATCAAGGTTGCCCCGAGAGACTACATGTAGGAGTAGAGGGAGACTTCGCTCCCACAGGTATGCTGTCAAGGACGTAGTGTGGTACAACTGAGTTATCCAGTTGTTATATTTCTTGCTTATAAGTGACTTTCTGTGTTGCTTAAAGACTATTCAGTAAATAGTTATAAACTGCAGCTAAGTGTCTCTAAAGTCTGTCGCCACTATGCCTGCACTATATTACAGGTGCACAGGTGTTTCCCACAATATAAAGCTCAAATGGGACCACCTTAGGAGGTAGAGGCCTAGCAGACCCCTGCAGGGAAAACCAGATCCCCACATGGGGGTCAAAGGGTGAAGACTGGGGAGTTGCCCCGAGAGACTACATGTAGGAGTAGAGGGAGACTTTGCTCCCACAGGTATGCTGTCAAGGACGTAATGTGGTACAACTGAGTTAGCCAGTTGTTATATTTCTTGCTAATAAGTTCCTTCCTGTGTTGCTTAAAGACTATTCAGTAAATAGTTATAAACTGCAGCTAAGTGTCTCTAAGGTCTGTCGCCACTATGCCTGCACTATATTACAGGTGCACAGGCGTTTCCCACAAAATAAAGCTCAAATGGGACCACCTTAGGAGGTAGAGGCCTAGCAGAATCCCTGCAGGGAAAACCAGATCCCCACATGGGGGTCAAAGGGTGAAGACTGGGGAGTCTGCTAGGATAACGCCCTTAGAGGTGGGCCCAAGCCAAATCAGTCTGGTAGCACAGTGGGTCCACAATACGCTGCCTACCCATTTTACATAAAAATTGCCAAAATAACACTGTGTGTGACACCAGTCTTAGGATTTTTCTCCTTCTCCTGGCATATTGAAATAAGTGATCGTTCGTGGGTCAGAGTGGTTAGGGATGTGGTCTTCACGACACATGTAATATTACTTACACTAGATAGCTGGCATAAACAAGACCTGAAATTTACTCCAGTTCCTAGCATCTGGCACACAGACCTCCCAAGATGCATCCTGACTATTGATAGAGATTTGCGTAGATTATGTCCCAGTTATATTGTATTGCAGTGTGACTGCATTATACTGTTTTGGCATATGACTGACATGTGACTAATTTAGAATTGATGGAACCTTGGCCTCCATTACAGCTAGAGAGAACATGGGCTTATACAGTATCCTACTACGGGCATCACTGGGAGCATAAATAGAAATGCTTTGGAGCCACTAGGGGTCAGACAGGTTTTGTTTTGTTTTGTTTGTTTGAGTTGGAAGGGACCTCAAGGGCCATCGAGTCCAACCCCCTGCAAAAGCAGGAATTCCTAGATCATCCCAGCTATATACCTATCCAGATTCCGCTTGAAGATTTCAATTGATGAAGAACTCACCACCTCCCGTGGCAGCCTATTCCACTCCCTCACTACCCTTACTGTTAGAAAGTTTTTCCTAATGTCTAATCTGAATCTCCTTCCCCTTAGTTTCATCCCATTACTTCTCGTGCTTCCTTCTGCTAATGAGAATAGGGTAGATCCCTCTGCACTGTGACAACCTTTCAGATATTTAAATACCGCTATTAAGTCTCCCCTTAGCCTTCTCTTCTGCAAACTAAGCAGTCCCAATTCTTTTAGCCTTTCTTCGTAGGACATGGTTTGTAGACCTTCCACCATTTTGGTTGCTCTTCTCTGGACCTGCTCCAATAAATCGATGTCTTTCTTAAACTGGGGAGCCCAGAACTGTACACAGTATTCCAGGTGGGGTCTGACCAGGGCAGAGTACAGCGGAATAATTACCTCTCTTGATCTAGCTTCAATGCTCGTCTTGATACATCCTAGAATTTGGTTAGCCTTTTTAGCCACCGCACCGCACTGTTGACTCATGTTGAATTTGTGATCTATTGTTATGCCCAGATCCTTTTCCCCTGTACTCTCACTTAGTACTATTCCTCCCATACTATATATGCTTCTTGCATTTCTGTTACCCAGATGTAGAACTTTGCATTTGTCCCTGTTGAATACCATTTTGTTCACCTCAGCCCATTGTTCCAGTGTGTCTAAGTCCTTTTGGATGCACTCTCTCTCCTCTCTAGTGTTGGCCATTCCTCCTATCTTTGTATCATCTGCAAATTTTATTAGTTCCCCATTAATCCCATCATCCAGATCATTTATAAAAATATTAAAAAGTACTGGGCCCAGGACAGAGCCCTGCGGCACCCCGCTTTTACTTTCTTCCAGTTTGATGTATAGCCATTTAGAATTACTCGTTGTGCCCGATCATTTAGCCAATTGTGAACCCACCTTACTGATATTTTATCAAAGCCATACTTGATCATTTTTTCAATAAGAATGTTATGTGATACTTTATCAAAGGCCTTACTAAAGTCAAGATATACTATGTCCACTGCATTCCCCTGGTCCAACCATTCAGTGACTTTATTATAGAAGGAAATAAGATTAGTCTGACAAGATTTATTAGGCATAAAGCCGTGCTGGCTCTGATTAATTAAAGCCTTCCCATCCAGGTACCTAATTAAATGTTCTTTAACGATTTGTTCAAAGATTTTTCCTACTATCGAGGTCAGACTTACCGGCCTATAATTTCCTGGGTCGTCCCTATTCCCCTTTTTGTAGATGGGGACCACATTTGCCCTTTTCCAATCTAGAGGGACCACTCCTGTTTCCCATGACTTATTAAAGATTATTGCAAGGGGTTCTGTTATTTCCTCTGCTAATTCTTTTAAAACTCTAGGGTGTAAATCATCCGGTCCTGGGGACTTGGTTTCCTTAATCTTAGCTAAATGTTCTCTTACCAAACCTTCACTTATAATCAGCTTGGAGTCCTCATTCCCCTCATCACTATCACCATTAATGTTGATATTTCCATCCATTTCTTGGGAGAAGACGGATACAAAATATGAATTTAGTAACTCCACCTGCTGATCCACCATGTTAACTTTTTCACCCTTTTCGTTCTTCAGGACTCCAATGGTTTCCTTCACTTTTCTTTTGCTCTTAACATATCCCCAAAAACCTTTTACCTTACTCTTAACTTCATAGTAAGGTCATAGTAGTTCGTTCCACAGTTGTAGCCCTAAGTGTGTGATTGATGTGGAGTCCCCATTCAGGACAGCTCTGTGGTCCATTATGTTCATTCATTTGTACTCTTTGCATTTCCTTGGATTGTATTAATAAAGTGTTCACTGCACATAATTTATAAGGTTCGCTAATGTAAATGCTGATGAGTCATTAGCCCTGTATTTTGTATGTCACTGTCACTTTAATTGTTATTGCTGAGTCATTGCACCACTTGTTCTAGTGCTTACTGGTCAAGAGTCGATGGAATGATTCCCCTGACAAAACTCTCTTTCTCCCATTGGCTGTGCCACCTGTGGTGTCTTTTCATGCTTCCCGCAGTACAGCGAACACACGCAACAGCCTGACGCTATTGTGTTACACTTAGGTGGGAAAAACTCCCTGTATTTGGAGTTTTCCCATGCTTTTCAGGGTCTTTGAGTCCAGTCCAGTCTTCGGTGCAACCAGTGCCATCAGTGTGCAGTGACTATAGCATAACCTGGGCTTTTCCTAAAAGTCAGCAGAGTGAACAGAAACAGGAACCGCAGCCAATACCTAAGTGTGAATACAATTGCTATGATGGCTAGGAGATGGGCTAATCCTAGGCAAAGCAGGCTATGAAGCATACCTCCCAACTTTCAAAGGGCAGAAAGAGGGACAACTTCTATGTTGACTCCACCCATTCCCATCTATTTTTTTCATGTGTCTCCACACAGTATAATGCTCCTACAGTCACCCTAACATTATATGCCCCCACATTATAATGTTCCCCTCCAATTGCCCCATAGTATTAAGTCCCTCTCCTCTTGCCCCATCAGTAACCGTTCCCAACAGCTTCCTCTTTCTGTGTAACACCGCACTGTCCTATAGTGTCCAGAATAGCTCCGCCCACCCAGGAGTCAGATCACACGGTCATGACGTCATGAAAGGTCCTTTAGCCCACTAGGATTTAGCATCTACCATTTAGTCTTTACCCTACTCTAACAAAGTTTGTTAACAACAAAACACTTCAGGGGCATAGCGGGACAAACTGTAAGCTATCTGGGACAGCAGGACAGCAGTGTAAAATCGGGACTGTCCTACTGGATCCGGGACGGTTGGGAGCTATGCATGAAGAACAGGCCACCATGAGAAGGACACAGATAGACTAGGCTAGATTAGAGAGCTGCAAGAGAGAGAGAGAGAGTGCAGTGAGATTAGCAACCACCAGGGCATTGCTGACCAGCTAAATGTTGACCCAGACAAAGGAGTTGCGTGTGGTTCTCTCCCAATCTACTGCGCCTAAGACTTGGATGTTTTGTCCATGGCTGCACTCTCTGATATGCTTTGTACAACCTCCTCCCCCTATTTGCTTCTATTTTTATCACTGTGGGAAGTAAGCAGGAGAACCAACAGAGGCACAGTGCCAGGAGCCGTGATTTGACCTATCTACGGTATGTTAGATTCAGCAGGGCAGTCAGCTAGGTGAAAGAGTTGCATGCACAATGCAGCAGCAAAATAGTTGGAAATGTTTAAGGAGGACATTTAAGAAATATGCTAAATTTGCATTTAGGAAGCCAATGGGCAATAAAATTATAATGATGTAATGTAGGCTTGGTCCCTCTTGGTTTGGTTCAGTGGGTTGTGCGGTGTTGTGCTTCATTTGTTGGTGCAGATTTTGCTGCATTTTTTTTAATCCAAAGCCTAGTATCTTCAAAGGGAATAGGAGATATAAAAGAAGCTCTTATACTTCTCCCTTCACCTAAATCCACTCCCATCTTTGGCTCAAGGAAATGTAGCAAAAATTGCAACAAAATCCACAGGTTTTCTGCAATGTGTGGCCTCAGTCTAATGATAGGTTCACACTAGCGTTCAGGTTTTTATGCTTCGGGTCCGCTTAGGGACCCAAAAGATGGAAACCCTATCCACTTAAAAGCAGACGCGGAAACCCGTGGACCCCATAGTCTATAATGGGGTCCACCAAGTTTCCGCCAAAAACAGCGGAGAGAAAAGTCCTCCTTGCAGGACTTTTCTTTCCACCGATTTTAAGTGGAATCTGGGACCTGGAAGGTCGAACACTAGTGTGAACATAGCGTAAGTCATTTTTATAGATAAAATATAACATGTGACTGTAGATGGGTTGGGCTAGGTTGACGTTGTATAATTTAACACAATCTTTTGCACAGAGTTAGATGTGACTGATGTGAATACAGTTGCTCTTTACGGGAATGGCTGTGTTTGCATTCAGAATTATTGGATTGTAAAACAGCCTGCACTTTAATGTATCAGTCTTCAGCACCTAAACTAATGGTGAATCCAGGCTTTGTGTGACAAAACAGGCCACCTGCCAGGCAACAAATAGTATAATATACCAGCCACGTACAATACTGACTTCCTGCCAATGCATCCAGCAAGAGACGTGATGTGAAAGTATTAACCCTTTACTTATCATCAATACATCAAACATGCTCAAACATGCTACAAGTATGTTAAGATATCTAGGTAAACTGATTCCAATGAAACTGGAGTAAATACAATATTTGTATAGTGCTATGTAATACTGTAGGTTGCTGCTATCTAAAGAATGAGGAACCTGTCACCACTCCTTGCATGTCTGTTAGCAAATACATGTATTCCACAGAAATAAAAATTCTAAAGAATCTTTTCCTGCAACTCTGCATTGGTTCATTCCTCCAGGAAATGTAAGAAATCCTCTGGTGGGCCCAAGGAACCCCAATCCAAAACCACTACCATCATCACACCACTATTCCATGCCTGCTTCTATCTGCACATACTGGATGCTTGTATCCCAGGTTGCCCTTCATTTCTCTGCATATTTGAATATATTCAAAGAAATTCAGTACTCATCACCTCATATTACACAGCACTGTAGCTATGTCCTCCTTCAGCATAATACTTAACAAAAGTGATATAAAACACGTTACAGTGTACACTACCCTGCCCTGGTAAAGCAATGGTCCTACTCTCTGCCAAACTATTACTGCCCCATGTGACTGTACCCTTGTCAGTGATGTAGTCTAACTCTAGCACTGTTCTTGTAATGCTATGATATGATTTCCCTGCTGTCACAAAGTATCAGCCGGGAAGTCACATGCAGGGGGCCAGGGAGACATGTGTTCCTCCAAACACTGGTTGGGAACATTGCTTTTATTTTTTTATAGTTCTGTATGTCTATGTCCCTCTCAAAGAGGACTTTTCACGACCTTCACCAACTCCAACGCTTTGCATCATTCAACAGGTGCTGCTCCAATGATTCTGGTGCACTTGGAATTTATTCTCTATCCCCAACCACGAGCAATCATTGCTATTATTTTCAGCGCAATTATGCTCTCATTTGTCAAGAGGGTGGTCCATGTCTTTCTGCTCCAGCCCAGGACCGCCCACTGAATAGGAAAGCATCACTGTTCTGATACTAACAGAAATGATTGCTTGAGAACGGTGGGGGCTAGAGAAAAAATTCCAACTGTGCTGGAATCAGTGGAGTGGCACCTATTAACAGATGCAAGGAGTGGGAGGTGGTGGAGGTGGTGAAAGGTCCTCTCTAAAGTAAAACTAGGACCAGTTTGAAGTATAATATTTACCATCAGTAATGTAACATTTCTCAAATATTGTCTTACAGATTCTCTGCCAAAATGAGCCAGCAGTCTCTTGCTAACATTAGTAGGAAGCCTGGATTACAAATATGGTCCATCGAGGTAAGAGACTCCTTTACTTGAAGTTTGTAGTTATGGAGTAAGGCATTGTTTCTCAGTATTGGTCTGTTTTTCAGTTGTTCTTAGTTAAATTCATTTGAAACTTGACCAAGCAGCAAGAAGTATTAAAGGGGATTTCGGGCTAAAAATAATCAGGACCTATGCTAATATAGGTCACTAATATCAGATCTGTGGGGATCTGACACCCTCCACCCCCATATATCAGCTGTTCTCAGCAGCTGATACACAGAGAATGGAGCAGGAAGCAGACAGCTCTGTCCTCCGTGTAGTGGCTGTAGAGTTAATGCAGGGTAGCTGACCTGCAAAACCTGGTCTGGCTACTGAACTAAGAACGGAGCTGTCTGCTTCCTGCTCCATTGTCTGTGTATTAGCTGCAGAGAACAGCTGATTGGGGGGGGGGGTGTCGGACCCCTACAAGTTTCATGTTGACGATCTGTTCTCAGGAAAAGGACCCACTGCCCTATAAAAGGAAGCTGGTGCTATATAGAATGAATAATAGTTAGAAAACCTTTTCCAGATCTGGTATTGGGGTTCAGGAGCTTATTGTTACACCTATCCACGCTAGTATTTATACCTACTGTATATACCCCACAATGTCAGATCTAGTTTTATATGGATCCGTGGGAGCTTAAGGGAAAGATTTATTAATCACACCATACTTTGGAGTTAAATATACCAAATTTAGGAACAATAGTTTATTAATTCATGAGGCGCCCATCTGTTAAAGGGAGTCTGTTACTAGAACCCAGCATATCAACCCAGCCCAGCAGATAGATAGGTTAGGGTCACCTGAATCTTATGGTGTTTCCCCCTTGTGAATTGTTAGCTTGGTTGCCAAGATATCACTGTTTTGGTAAATATGGAAATGAGCACTTTGAAGCAACAGGGGTGTTGCCATTTACCTCTTTGGAGCAACAGCATTGCTCTAAAGAACTTATTTGGATATTGACAAAAACAGCGATATCTCAGCAAGGAAGGCCCAGATTCAAAAAGGGAAAACACTGTTTGATTGAGGTGACCCTAACCTATCTTAGATGATATTCTGGATGATAAATCTGTTGTATCTTGGGCTTCATAAAGACAGAAAATTAAATTTATGCCTGTAGACCGCCCAGATGTCAATTTATTCATTAATTGCCATATTGGACACCAAAAGTAATAGAATAGAGATAGGGCCAGCCAAAGACAAAAATAATCTTCCTGCATTCAGTGGACCACAACCATTTCCAATATGCTTCCAGTTTTACTATTTTGGGTGACGTAAAGGTGCTCTTTATGGACACAAGTCGCATACCTTATATATTTTTCTGTATGTCAGCCTATATTGCTTAAAGCCCAAGTATCATGTACAAGGATGAAGGGTGTCACTGCTCTAATGTGCTATGTATAACATGCTGTATTTCTGATGCATATAAATTCTGCCCACTTTATGTCTATGCTGTGTGTGCCATGCTTGGAGATAAAATAAAATTGATTATAGCTAATAACCATATTAATACAACAGGTTATAGCTAATAAGTCATATTGAAGGGGTTGTCCACAATTAGAAAACAAGGTTTATTTTTTCATTGTAGGAAGTGACATCACTTCTGTTGGTCACATGATAATTCTGCAGCTCAGTCCCTTTAATTTGAATGGGACTGAGCTGTAGCATTGCCATGTGTACTACAGGTGTGATGTCACATCCTCACAAGAAGAAAGCATCTGTGTTTTCTAATCCAGATTCCTGAATAACCACTGTAATAATCATCTGTTTTCAGCCATACTATGTAACTATATGTTTTTCTATATGTACCTGTTACACCACTGCGATACAATATAACCCTACTGGTTAAGCTGTTTGAATTATATGTAGTTGTTACATACAACTAGATGTTAGCATGGACATGGAGCGAGGACTTCTGCATTATGTAACTCTTGGAATAGGAATGACACAGTGTTTTATGATATAGACAATGGGAATCTTTAATTTGCATTGATGTGTAAACCGTGTGTGCCCACGGCCAGGTGAATAGCTATTACCATGTGTCAGGCTGCATGTCTCTGTTTATACGGCCTTTATGTTGTCACAGTTTATAATATATTTGTATACACCTGAACGCCATTGAAATATTTGTCTCATGCAGTGAAGGCTAAAATGTACTAACCTGAGAATAGTCCATTCATGGTGCAGATGGATAGATAATAGATACAGATGTAGCAACGTTCAACATGGATAAATTGCTGCAGCAATGCTGCAAAATAAGACATGAAAACAGGCAAGATAAAGTTTGGTGCAACTATTTAACTGTTGATAAGTGTTACATTTTGCTATATCTGTAGATGCTCTAAATACTACTGTATGTGTTTTAGATAGATAGATAGATAGATAGATAGAAAGATAGATAGATAGATAGATAGATAGATAGATAGATAGAGACTACAGATTTATCTAATATGTAGTATCTATCTATCTAGTCTATCTATCTATCTATCTATCTATCTGTCTGTCTGTCTGTCTGGTCTCTCTGTCTATCTATCTATCTATCTAATATGTAGTATCTATCTATATAGATACTACAGATTAGATATACAGATAGACAGCAAGATACTGTAGACAGACAGACAGACAGACAGATAGATAGATAGATAGATAGATAGATAGGGTGATAGATACTGTATTGATACTGTAGATAGATACTGTACATAGATACTCTAGATAGATAGGTCAATACTGTAGATAGAGACAGATACTGTACATAGATAGGAAGTGTAGATAGATAGATTGTATACATATTCTATCATAGGTAGCAAAATATATATAGATCATTACAATACTTACAATTATATTTTTTTTAATAAAAAAAAAGTATATTTGTCATATACAGTAACTATCTAATGAGTCTTTTAGACAGATTTCACTGAATAATTTGTTCTTGCACCTCAGTCTATAGACAGAGACCTACCCCTGGGGCTCTCCCACTATACTAAATGTAGTCATCATCACACATTAGTCACACACAATAGACGTAAGTCAGATAAAGAGCATCTGTCAATGTTCATGACAGCAATATTCTCAGATGGATGTCCCACCCCATATTATTACAGGGACTTAGTACGACACAGTTGTGCCACCTTGCAGCTATTCTCCAGGGTGATGCCAAATGATGAACTGTAGGCCAACCATTAATGCCAACAATTACAGCACTTTCAGAATTGCCCACACTACAAGATCCACACAAATGTACCCATAGTATAATGTCAGACACAAAATGGTGTCTGTTAAATAATTCCAGTCCCATAGCCGTGCCCATATAATTCAGGCCATTATGCTAGCCTTAGCATTACCTGTATAACTGTACCAGCCAAAGCAGGGCACATAGAAGTGCACAAGTTACACTGCCCCATAACACCATTCCCTCATGTGCTCTATAATCACCAGTTTTCTGGTGTTAATGTGACATTATTTTGTGCCTTTCTCGCCACATTTTGCAAAAGTGGACTGACTGGACCAGAGAGCAGAACAGGCTGGGATGGGGACATCTTGGCTCAACAAATTATATTACATATTATAACTCATGCCGAAAAACGTGATTCCAATTTTTCTCTGCTGCTTTCAGTTTCATAATGATGGACCCTCGACAGACCCCCATGATAGTCAGTGGCATCCGCCAGGCTCTGTGTGTAACCGCTGTTTTGGAGGTCACACTCTCTATTGTTCGGGACTCCTGATGTAACCGAATGATGGAGAGCCAATGCTAGTGTGAACCTAGCGTATAGCTAATAACCATAACAATATAACATGTTATAGCTAAAAAAATCATATTAAAAGGAGTTATCCACGATTAAAAAACATGACTGCTTTTTCATTGTAGGAAGTGACATCACATCTGTTGGTCACATGGTCATACTGCAGTTCAGTTCCATTTATTTGAATAGGACTGAGCTGCAGCATCGCCATGTGACCAACAGATATGATGTCACTTCCTGAGAAGAAGAAAGCAGCCATGTTTTCGAATTTTGAATAACATCTTTAAAGATAATTTACATAATAATATATATAGAAACATAAATGTTCCAAGATGAGAAATTCTTTGTAATACATGCACACAAAAAATCTGACGTGTATAGTCCCTCTGAAATCAAGATGTTCTAAAAATGGCACTCAACCGAGGCCTTAGGGTACAACAATTTTTCCCTCTAAGAACAATTTTCCATTTCCTTCATGGTGCCCCCTATCTGAAATACAGCATAGGGATCATAGTTTTGGGGATTCTAAATGGAAGTAACACTATGCATTAATTGGCAGTGCTTTACTGTATGTGTTAGATGGTGTTTTTTGGCCCCTGTCATACCACTGCACTACAGTAACTCTACTAGTTAAAGGGAGTCTATCATTGGGGAAACATGTTTTTAACTGAAGCAATGTTGGAATAGCCTTTATAAAGGCTATTCTTCTCCTACCTTTACTTTTCTTCTCCTCGCTGCCGTTTGTCCAAAAAAAAACATTTTATTCTCTTATGTAAATTATGCTTAGGGAGCACTGGTGGCGTTCCCCCTGTGCACTGAGCACTCCGCGTCATTGCCGCAACCCGCCACCTGCTTTCTCCATCGGCCATTTTTCTGAAGTACACTAGTGTAAGAAACTAAACAAAAATGGCTGACGGAGCATGTTCAGTCGACTCTGCCTGAACTCAAAGTGGCTCCAGCGGCCATTTTTGTTTAATTTCTTACACCAGCGTACTCCAGAAAAATGGCCGACAGAGCAAGGGCAGATGCAAGATGAACAGAAGAAGATGCAGGGGAGTGAAAAAGCAGCGCTGGAGGCGGGTTGCGGCAATGACGCGGAGTGCTCGGAGCCTAGGGGGAACGCCCCCGGGGCTTCCTGAGCATAATTTATATATGACAATAAAATGTTTTTTTGGACAAACGGCAGCGAGGAGAAGAAAAGTAAAGATAGGAGAAGAATAGCTTTTATAAAGGCTATTCCAACACTGCTTCAGTTAAAAACAGGTTTCCCCAATGATAGACTCCCTTTAAGCTGTCTGAATTATATGTAGTTGGTTCATACAACTAGATGTTAGCACATATTATAATAGACATGGAGCGAGGACTTCTGCATTATGTAACTCTTGGAACAGGAATGACACAGTGTTTTATGATATAGACAATGGGAATCTTTCATTTGCATTGATGTGTAAACAGTGTGTGCCCACGACCAGGTGAATAGCTATTACCATGTGTCAGGCTGCATGTCTCTGTATAGGCCTTTATGTAGAAGAGTTGTCACACTTTAATAATATATTTGTATACACCTGGACGCCATTGAAATATTTGTCTAATGCAGTGAATGCTAAAATATACTAACCTGTGAATAGTCCATATATGGTGCAGATGGATAAATATTAGATATAGATATAGCAACGTTCAACATGGATAAATTGCTGCAGCAATACTGCAATAAAAGACATAAAGTTTGACGCAACTATTTAACTGTTTCTCAAGGCTTGAGAAAGGTTCCGGTTGAGACTGAAATGTCGCTACTTGGAATAAAGACACTGTTTTTGGAACCAATGGAGTGCTGCCATTTTTGCCTTTAGTATTCAATTGGAAGTTGCCATCTTCTTGTGGATTTGCACCCTGGTTATATACTAACTGTGCTGCTTTGGATTTTCTTTTTCTAGACAGACAGATAGATACTATAGATTATTTATCTATGTAATTTTCAGTATCTATCTATCTATCTATCTATCTATCTATCTATCTATCTAATATGTAGTATCTATCTATCTATCTATCTATCTATCTATCTATCTTCTATCTAATATGAGGTATCTATCCATATAGATTCTACAAATTAGATATACAGATAGCTAGCTAGCACTGTAGATAGATTGATACGATGATAGATAGATAGATAGATAGATAGATAGATAGATAGATAGATACTACATATTAGATAGATACTACATATTAGATAGATAGATAGATAGATAGATACTACATATTAGATAGATAGATAGATAGATAGATAGATAGATAGATAGATAGATAGATAGATACTGTACATAGGTAGATACTCTAGAGTCTAGAGTCTAGACAGATAGGGCAATACTGTAGATAGATAGATAGATAGATAGATAGATAGATAGATAGATAGATAGATAGATATTGTATATACTTTAGATATATATTATAGGTAGCAAAATATATATAGATAATTACAATACTTATTTACAATTATATATATTTTGTTTTTATAGAAAAAATACATTTGTCATATACAGTAACTATCTAATGAGTCTTTTAGACAGATTTCACTGAATAATTTGTTCTTGCACCTCAGTCTATAGACAGAGACCTACCCCTGGGGCTCTCCCACTATACTAAATGTAGTCATCATCATCACACATTAGTCACACACAATAGACGTAAGTCAGATAAAGAGCATCTGTCAATGTTCATGACAGCAATATTCTCAGATGGATGTCCCACCCCATATTATTACAGGGACTTAGTACGACACAGTTGTGCCACCTTGCAGCTATTCTCCAGGGTGATGCCAAATGAAGAACTGTAGGCCAACCATTAATGCCAACAATAACAGCACTTTCAGAATTGCCCACACTACAAGATCCACACAATTGTACCTATAGTATAATGTCAGACACAAAATGGTGTCTGTTAAATAATTCCAGTCCCATAGCCGTGCCCACATAATACAGGCCATTATGCTAGCCTTAGCATTACCTGTATAACTGTACCAGCCAAAGCAGGGCACATAGAAGTGCACAAGTTACACTGCTCCATAATACCATTCCCTCATGTCCTCTATAATCCTGCATTGCTCTTTAGTCTCTAGAGACTTACATGGGAGACCAAATCATCAGTCACTAAAAATGTTTCCAATAATACAAGTAAACTCAATGGAGGGACTTTATTAACCCATCTACATCAGTTTTCTGGTGTTAATATGGCATCTTTCTTGCGCCAAAGATATGCTCCATACATTATTTTGTTCCTCTCTTGCCACATTTTGCAAAAGTGGGTGGATTGGGACAGAGAGTAGGGCAGGTTGGGGTGAGGATGCCTTGGCCCAACAAATTTATTATAACTCATGCCAGGAAACTGGTATGAATTACTGTATATAGGAAATCTACGCCAGTTCCTAACTGGCATAGATTTCCATTCTATCACATAGGAGTGTGTCTGATTTATTAAGAGGTCGTAACCTTTTCAAAATTCAGGTGCACCTTGCATCAGTCTTGTACCTTATTAAGACTGGCATAGGAAAGACCAGTCTTAATAAATTCTCCCCAATATAATGTATATGTTAGAATATCTGTTGCATTTTAGTTTGCTTCTAAACTGTACTAGTCCTGAAATTCTGTATTCCCTAGACAATCACTATAGGGGCTTATATACGGTATTATTTTGTGACACTTTTATCTTCTATAGAAATGCTTGTATTTTTGCATATTTAAATGGCCTTTAAGAAATCTGTCACAACTTGACAGGAATGCCTGGACAGGTCTAACGCTCTGTAACCATACTACATTTTGTGGCACAAACAACCGTGTAGTCCCTTGATATATATGTTGCAATAGTTGCCTGAAGCAAAAATAAAATAGTGCAACACTCCCCAAACTGGATATAGGAAGGTGCATAGATAGAATGTAGATCTGTCAAAATGGAAAGTTAAAGGTATTGCTTCCTCCTCTCATTGAACACCTTCCATACTACAAGAGTTTAGCTTTTGCCCTTAACTTTTTAGAAAAAAGAAAAACTGTAAGAAGTGTCAGTATTTCACATTCCCTATACACTGCTACTATATTTCACATACACTACACTGCTACTGCATTTCACATCCCCTACACTGCTACTGTATTTCACATCCCCTACACTACTACTGTATTTCACATACACTACACTGCTACTATATTTCACATTCCCTACACTGCTACTGTATTTCACATCCCCTACACTGCTACTGTATTTCACATCCCCTACACACCTTCTATATTTCACATTCACTACACTGCTACTATATTTCACATCCCCTACACTGCTACTGTATTTCACATACACTACACTGCTACTGTATTTCACATACACTACACTGCTACTATATTTCACATTCACTACACTGCTACTATATTTCACATCCCCTACACTGCTACTGCATTTCACATCCCCTACACACCTTCTGTATTTCACATTCACTACACTGCTACTATATTTCACATCCCCTACACTGCTACTGTATTTCACATCCCCTACACTGCTACTGTATTTCACATACACTACACTGCTACTGTATTTTACATCCCCTACACTGCTACTGTATTTCACATCCCCTACACTGCTACTGTATTTCACATACACTACACTGCTACTGTATTTCACATCCCCTACACTGCTACTGTATTTCACATACACTACACTGCTACTATATTTCACATCCCCTACACTGCTACTGTATTTCAAATACACTACACTGCTACTGTATTTCACATACACTACACGGCTACTGTATTTCACATCCCCTACACTGCTACTGTATTTCACATACACTACACTGCTACTGTATTTAACATCCCCTACACTGCTACTGTATTTAACATCCCCTACACTGCTACTGTATTTCACATACACTACACTGCTACTGTTTTTCACATACACTACACTGCTACTATATTTCACATTCCCTACACTGCTACTGTATTTCACATACACTACACTGCTACTATATTTCACATCCCCTACACTGCTACTGTATTTCACATACACTACACTGCTACTATATTTCACATTTACTACACTGCTATTATATTTCACATCCCCTACATTGCTACTGTATTTCACATTCCCTACACTACTACTGTATTTCACATACACTACACTGCTACTATATTTCACATTCACTACACTGCTACTATATTTCACATCCCCTACACTGCTACTGTATTTCACATCCCATACACTGCTACTGTATTTCACATTCCCTACACTACTACTGTATTTCACATACACTACACTGCTACTATATTTCACATTCACTACACTGCTACTATATTTCACATTCCCTACACTGCTACTGTATTTCACATCCCATACACTGCTACTGTATTTCACATTCCCTACACTACTACTGTATTTCACATACACTACACTGCTACTATATTTCACATTCACTACACTGCTACTATATTTCACATTCCCTACACTGCTACTGTATTTCACATCCCCTATACACCTTCTGTATTTCACATCCCCTACACTGCTACTATATTTTACATCCCCTACACTGCTACTGTATTTCACCTCCCCTACACTGCTACTATATTTCACATCCCCTACACTGCTACTGTATTTCACATCCCCTACACTGCTACTGTATTTCACATACACTACACTGCTACTATATTTCACATTCACTACACTGCTACTATATTTCACATCCCCTACACTGCTACTGTATTTCACATACACTACACGGCTACTGTATTTCACATCCCTTACACTGCTACTGTATTTCACATACACTACACTGCTACTGTATTTAACATCCCCTACACTGCTACTATATTTCACATACAATACACTGCTACTGTATTTCACATCCCCTACACTGCTACTGTTTTTCACATACACTACCCTGCTACTATATTTCACATTCCCTACACTGCTACTGTATTTCACATCCCTTACACACCTTGTGTATTTCACATCCCCTACACTGCTACTATATTTCACATCCCCTACACTGCTACTGTATTTCACAAACACTACACTGCTACTATATTTCACATTCACTACACTGCTACTATATTTCACATTCCCTACACTGCTACTGTATTTCACATCCCCTACACACCTTCTGTATTTCACATCCCCTACACTGCTACTATATTTTACATCCCCTACACTGCTACTGTATTTCACCTCCCCTACACTGCTACTATATTTCACATCCCCTACACTGCTACTGTATTTCACATCCCCTACACTGCTACTGTATTTCACATCCCCTACACTACTACTGTATTTCACATACACTACACTGCTACTGTATTTCACATCCCCTACACACCTTCTGTATTTCACATCCCCTACACACCTTCTGTATTTCACATCCCCTACACTGCTACTATATTTCATATCCCCTACACTGCTACTGTATTTCACATTCCCTACATTACTACTGTATTTCACATCCCCTACACTACTACTGTATTTCACATACACTACACTGCTACTATATTTCACATACACTACACTGCTACTGCATTTCACATCCCCTACACTGCTACTGTATTTCACATCCCCTACACTACTACTGTATTTCACATACACTACACTACACTGCTACTATATTTCACATTCCCTACACTGCTACTGTATTTCACATCCCCTACACACCTTCTGTATTTCACATTCACTACACTGCTACTATATTTCACATCCCCTACACTGCTACTGTATTTCACATACACTACACTGCTACTGTATTTCACATACACTACACTGCTACTGTATTTCACATACACTACACGGCTACTGTATTTCATATCCCCTACACTGCTACTTTATTTCACATACACTACACTGCTACTGTATTTAACATCTCCTACACTGCTACTATATTTCACATACACTACACTGCTACTGTATTTCACATCTCCTACACTGCTACTGTTTTTCACATACACTACACTGCTACTGTATTTCACATCCCCTACACTGCTACTATATTTCACATCCCCTACACACCTTCTGTATTTCACATACACTACACTGCTACTGTATTTCACATACACTACACTGCTACTATATTTCACATTCACTACACTGCTATTATATTTCACATCCCCTACACTGCTACTGTATTTCACATACACTACACTGCTACCGTATTTCACATACACTACACTGCTACCATATTTCACATACACTACACTGCTACCGTATTTCACATACACTACACTGCTACCGTATTTCACATACACTACACTGCTGCCGTATTTCACATACACTACACTGCTACTGTATTTAACATCCCCTACACTGCTACTGTATTTCACATCCCCTACACTACTACTATATTTTACATCCCCTACACTGCTACTGTATTTCACATCCCCTACACTGCTACTGTATTTCACATCCCCTACACTACTACTATATTTCACATACACTACACTGCTACTGTATTTCACATCCCCTACACTACTACTGTATTTCACATCCCCTACACTGCTACTGTATTTCACATCCCCTACACTACTACTGTATTTCACATACACTACACTGCTACTGTATTTCACATCCCCTACACACCTTCTGTATTTCACATCCCCTACACACCTTCTGTATTTCACATTGCCTACACTGCTACTATATTTCATATCCCCTACAATGCTACTGTATTTCACATTCCCTACATTACTACTGTATTTCACATCCCATACACTGCTACTGTATTTCACATTCCCTACACTACTACTGTATTTCACATACACTACACTGCTACTATATTTCACATTCACTACACTGCTACTATATTTCACATTCCCTACACTGCTACTGTATTTCACATCCCCTATACACCTTCTGTATTTCACATCCCCTACACTGCTACTATATTTTACATCCCCTACACTGCTACTGTATTTCACCTCCCCTACACTGCTGCTATATTTCACATCCCCTACACTGCTACTGTATTTCACATCCCCTACACTGCTACTGTATTTCACATACACTACACTGCTACTATATTTCACATTCACTACACTGCTACTATATTTCACATCCCCTACACTGCTACTGTATTTCACATACACTACACGGCTACTGTATTTCACATCCCTTACACTGCTACTGTATTTCACATACACTACACTGCTACTGTATTTAACATCCCCTACACTGCTACTATATTTCACATACAATACACTGCTACTGTATTTCACATCCCCTACACTGCTACTGTTTTTCACATACACTACCCTGCTACTATATTTCACATTCCCTACACTGCTACTGTATTTCACATCCCTTATACACCTTGTGTATTTCACATCCCCTACACTGCTACTATATTTCACATCCCCTACACTGCTACTGTATTTCACAAACACTACACTGCTACTATATTTCACATTCACTACACTGCTACTATATTTCACATTCCCTACACTGCTACTGTATTTCACATCCCCTACACACCTTCTGTATTTCACATCCCCTACACTGCTACTATATTTTACATCCCCTACACTGCTACTGTATTTCACCTCCCCTACACTGCTACTATATTTCACATCCCCTACACTGCTACTGTATTTCACATCCCCTACACTGCTACTGTATTTCACATCCCCTACACTACTACTGTATTTCACATACACTACACTGCTACTGTATTTCACATCCCCTACACACCTTCTGTATTTCACATCCCCTACACACCTTCTGTATTTCACATCCCCTACACACCTTCTGTATTTCACATCCCCTACACTGCTACTATATTTCATATCCCCTACACTGCTACTGTATTTCACATTCCCTACATTACTACTGTATTTCACATCCCCTACACTACTACTGTATTTCACATACACTACACTGCTACTATATTTCACATACACTACACTGCTACTGCATTTCACATCCCCTACACTGCTACTGTATTTCACATCCCCTACACTACTACTGTATTTCACATACACTACACTACACTGCTACTATATTTCACATTCCCTACACTGCTACTGTATTTCACATCCCCTACACACCTTCTGTATTTCACATTCACTACACTGCTACTATATTTCACATCCCCTACACTGCTACTGTATTTCACATACACTACACTGCTACTGTATTTCACATACACTACACTGCTACTGTATTTCACATACACTACACGGCTACTGTATTTCATACCCCTACACTGCTACTTTATTTCACATACACTACACTGCTACTGTATTTAACATCTCCTACACTGCTACTATATTTCACATACACTACACTGCTACTGTATTTCACATCTCCTACACTGCTACTGTTTTTCACATACACTACACTGCTACTGTATTTCACATCCCCTACACTGCTACTATATTTCACATCCCCTACACACCTTCTGTATTTCACATACACTACACTGCTACTGTATTTCACATACACTACACTGCTACTATATTTCACATTCACTACACTGCTATTATATTTCACATCCCCTACACTGCTACTGTATTTCACATACACTACACTGCTACCGTATTTCACATACACTACACTGCTACCATATTTCACATACACTACACTGCTACCGTATTTCACATACACTACACTGCTACCGTATTTCACATACACTACACTGCTGCCGTATTTCACATACACTACACTGCTACTGTATTTAACATCCCCTACACTGCTACTGTATTTCACATCCCCTACACTACTACTATATTTTACATCCCCTACACTGCTACTGTATTTCACATCCCCTACACTGCTACTGTATTTCACATCCCCTACACTACTACTATATTTCACATACACTACACTGCTACTGTATTTCACATCCCCTACACTACTACTGTATTTCACATCCCCTACACTGCTACTGTATTTCACATCCCCTACACTACTACTGTATTTCACATACACTACACTGCTACTGTATTTCACATCCCCTACACACCTTCTGTATTTCACATCCCCTACACACCTTCTGTATTTCACATTGCCTACACTGCTACTATATTTCATATCCCCTACAATGCTACTGTATTTCACATTCCCTACATTACTACTGTATTTCACATCCCCTACACTGCTACTGTATTTCACATCCCCTACACTGCTACTGTATTTCACATACACTACACTGCTACTGTATTTCACATCCCCTACACTGCTACTGTATTTCACATACACTACACTGCTACTATATTTCACATACACTACACTGCTACTATATTTCACATACACTACACTGCTACTATATTTCACATACACTACACTGCTACTGTATTTCACATTCCCTACATTACTACTGTATTTCACATCCCCTACACACCTTCTGTATTTCACATCCCTTACATTCCTACTGTATTTCATATCCACTACAATGCCAGCAAATTTGCCGTAGCTAACCTGCTTCAAGTATGCCACATATGGTTCTAGAATTTATGACCATATAACTTGTATTTCATGTCGTTTATTATCCATCTCTTTCACAGAAAATGAAAATGGTTCCGCTTCCTGAAAAGGCCTATGGGAGCTTCTTTGAAGGTGACTGCTACATTGTGCTATTTGTAAGTATACATATAATAACATGGACATTTCATAGGAGTGTTTTTTATATAGTGTATATAGTGTACTATGTATGTCACGTCTACGTCACAGCTTTATTGAAGTGGAAAGAATAATGAAAACATACAAGGATTCTTCCATTCAGCAGACACCTTCCGGCTATCTATACAGAAGACAGCTGCTTTATCATGTGTGGGATTTACACATGGAAACTCCCAACCCCATACAGCTGCCATACTAATCCAAAGCAAATGAAATGCATGGGAAATAACACTTACCAGTACCAGTGTCCGACAAGTTTTTTCTGAAGTTAGAACTCCATGAAAGTTTCGTAAATGTAAATGTTTCCTTAAATAGGTAGTCCCACAGAGGCAGCCCCTGCCATAGGCATTGTTAGGGTATGTTCACACGGCGTAAAATGACGAGGAATTTTCTTCATTTCCCGCCACCGGCATTTTCACCACGGTCTAGCCGCGACAGGATGCAGTTGCAAAATCAGCTCCAAATGTGAAAATGCATTGTGTTTTTTTTGTTAGCATTTGTTACTGCAATTTCCTTCCCCTATTAAATATATAGGGAAAATGCTCGCAATTCCACAGTTAAAATTATGCTGCAATTTTTCAAAATTCTGCTTTTCCACAGCTCTTCTTTCCATGATGTGTGGATGAGATTAAATGCAATCTCATTCACTTTGCTGTAAAACGCTGTGTTTTGTTTCCGCTGCATTTCCAAAACGTGGGGCCTTAGTCTTAATTGTAGTATTTTAACCAAATTTATACTACAAAATAATCCCCCTATAGCTCCCAGTATCAAAGGTCCTCATTGTTTGCAGCGTTCCTCCTACCATTAGGTGCTACAGTATACAGTAATAATATGTGTGGATTTGATATAAAATATATTCTGCCACAGTGGATAGACCCTGGCATTGTGGTTGGGTTGTGGGAGGAGTTAAGTTTTTTTATTTCAAAGTTTTTAAAATGTATTTTTATTCATTTATCATTATTACTGTTGTTGCTATCATTATTATCATTTTTATTATAATATTAGTGATCTAATGGCCAGCAGACACCATTCAGGTGATCTTCATATAACGGGATAATAGGAAGATATAGTGCATGTTCTCCCAGCATGCTCCTCGTCATATAACAATTGCAGGCATTTGACATTGCGATGTTAGGGTATGTTCACACTCCATAATACGATGAGAGTAACAGACTTTAATGTTAGTAGAGTAATAGACACAGATAGAGATCGCTCTGTGACTCTAATGTAAAAAAACATGATGGACGCTTACTTCCGTCATGTTTGTTTACTGCTGTTGCGAAATGCTGCGTTTTACATTACCTGCAAAGTGGATGGGATTTCCATCCACACATTGCAGAAAAAAACGCTCATGTTTTTGTAAATTGCAGAATGTCAAATATACCTACAGAAACACTGGAGTTTTCCCTATAGGTATAATAGTGGCAGAAAGTCCGCAGAGGAAAACTCTGCAGACTTTCTGTAAAAAAAAGCTGCAGAAAAAAACACGATATGTTTCCGCAGTCTTTTCCACAGCGTTTTTTTTTTTTTTTGCACTGATTTGCTGCATGGGGCCTTAGCCTAAAAAAAGAAAAAGTCCTACATGCAAGACTTTTTTTTTTCTTTCAGAAAAGTAAAAAACATGATAGAAGAAAGCTTCCATCATGTTTCTTACATGGGGGTGAATGTAGATGGACACCCGATGATGGGTTCTGTCTGCATCTGTCCTTTAATGTCATTAAATAACAGTAGTGTGAACTCCCTCTTACATATTTATGCATGGGTTAAACATAGAGATGTACAGAGCATACAGATGTGCTCATTCTTGTGGTCAGTGAGAATATTCCCAGGACCATTCCAACATGTATTACCACATATTACATACATCAACCTATTAGCAGACTGTCTGCCATATTGGAGGAATCATTGGGCTACCAATAGTCATACCCACAAACTAATGCTTAGCACATAGCCTACAGTATCTGATGGATGATGCCTCCATATCACCACCTGGTGGTCACCAGTGTCCTTTCAGCTTGTTTTTACCTTTCTCTCTAACATTTCTCAAATATATTTAAACCTGGTTATTCCAGATACTGTATATGTATAGTGTGAACACAAGGTTACATTCCTCTTTTCTAACTATCTTTAAAACCTTATACATTTTCCATAGAGAAAGTCTGACCATTGTTACAGAAACATTGTTTTCACCATTAACTCTTTGACATACATGTACATTATCTGTGGGGTGTATTTCCTGCAGAGCGTTATACATGTATGTCCCTGTGATTATACAGGTGCAGGATCTGTGCCTATGTGCTCACCGTGTTAGACCGGCTGTGACTTCTAGACTCCTGCTGCAAAAGCCATAGCTGGACATAATACTAATCCCAGCAGTTTAATCCTATACAAACTGTGGTCGATAGCAATGACTGATCTAAGGAAGGAGACTCCGTCTGTCACATCATTGCTCCTGACCTCTTCCAGGAATTGTTATCACAGGGTGCCAGTGTGATGCTCAGGCTGGACCTAACAAAGGCCACCAGGACTACCATCTTAGTACACTTAGTAGGATGCTTGTCAGTATCACGCTGACATAATACCCTGCCTATAGAAATGCTGCAGTGTGTTATATTGTATGAGCGAGCAAGATTTAAAATGGTTAAATAAAATATTTGAAACCCCTGTTCTTGAAGGGGTCTTCCCCCATCCACAAGATAGTGCATAACTTGGTGGGTGTCCAACCGCTCTGTCCAAGTTGCCCAACAACCACTTCATTCGTACGTGGGATAGGACATAAATTGCCCATATAGGAAAGCCCCTTGAATATAGGTGTAGAGCTTGGAGGTAGGACACAAACCTATAAGATACTTATGGCATATCCTGTATGGCATCAGTCACATAGACTTTAAATAGAGCAACATAGCACCTTTGTCACTCCTGCCGTACAGCGGGTACAGGACCCCTGTCCTCATGGCCCTCTGGATAGGACAACCCCATGGTATGGAGGTTCAGCCTTCCAATTCACGCAGATTATTCTCGTACAATCGATCTCTTACTAATGATGAAATAGTAAGGGTGAATGGAAGTACAGAATGTACATGTTTGCTCATGGTGAAAAAGGATACTACAGAATTAAGCTGAATCCTGCCATGCCTTAAACAAACCCTGCACAGAGGAAAATGCACAAGATCAGCAAACAATGTAATTCTCCTTTGTTATATCTTTGCAGGACGAAGTACACCTGCCACTGAAAAAACATTATAAAAAGTGCAAAATATGCCTCATGCCATATAAAATAATCAAGGTTCCAGGGGTGGCACCAACAAAAGGAGGTCTCTGTGAAACAATAGTATATGAGCCCCTTGTTTTATAACTGCAAAATTTGGTGGGACATATGGTATGTCCTGAGATTATCTGATTTAAAGGGAATCTATCAAGTGTTTTTGCCACCCTAAACTGGTCCCAGCATCAAGTAATGACCTTTCCTATGGTGCCCCTTATTAAGTTTTCTGTTGGGACCAGTTTAGGATGGAAAAACCACATGACAGGTTCCCTTTAGGCCGGGGCCCCACGTTGCGAAACCATTTTATATTACCTGGCTGCAAAGTGGATGGAATTCTGGCTAATCCCATCCACACATTGCAGAAAAAAATCTGCAGCGGAAAAACTGTGTTTCTTACTTACTTTGAACACTCATGATATCACAGCAGCTCACCTGGCTAAAACCAGTTGTGAGGTCACAGCATGTTACATGTCTGAAACCACTTATGATGTCACATTGATTTACTTGATGGAAATACACTTGTCATGTCAAAATAGTATAGTTTACCTGACTGAAAATTACTTGTGATGTCAAAATGTGATGTGTATCACAGTACCTTACAGTACATAACTAATACCCTGTTGTGATGTACCAGCAGCTTACCTGATGGAAATACAGCTGTCATGTCACAAACGCTTACCAGATCATAGCACAGTTGTGATGTGACAGCAGCATACATGACTAAATGTCACTTGTGATGTCACAGCAGCTGACCTGACTGAGATACATTATGATGTTACAGCAGATTACTACTGAACTAGCGTACTCCTACTGAAACACAGTTGTGATGTCACTGCAGTTTACCTACTGGAAACCCACTTGTGATGTCACTGTAGCTTTCCTGACTGAAACGCCCTGTGATGTCACAGCATATTTCCTGACAGAAGTACAGTTGTGATGCCACAGTAGCTCACCTGACAGAAACATAATTTTGATATCAAAGCTGCGCATATGAGTAAAATCCACTGTAAAGTCACAACAGCTTACCTGACAGAAATACAGTTCTATTGTGACCACGGTTTACCTAAGAACAACCCAATTGTGATGTCACAGTATCTTATCTAATTAAAACCTCTTTGTGATGTCACAGCAGCTGAATCTCACTTAGAGTGTCATAGCAGCTTAGCTGATAGAAACACAGATGTGGTGACACGGGAGCTTATCTGATGGAGAAACAGATGTGATGTCACAGCAGTTTACTTGACAGAAATACAATTGTGATAGCACATCAGATTAACTGACAGACTTTTGTGATGATATAGCATTTCACGTGCCTAAAACCCATTACAACAATTTACCTGATGGAAACACAGCTGTGATGTCACAGTAGGTTCAGAATAGAAAGCCAGTCTGACCATTGTCATCTTGTCTTCCAAAGATCAAGCAAACATCCAGTGGCATGTCCAGTGATCTCCACTACTGGATAGGGAAGGACTCTACTCAAGATGAACAAGGAGCTGCTGCAATTTACACAACCGAGATGGATGAAGCTCTAGGAGGAAGTCCGATACAGCACAGAGAGGTTCAAGAACATGAATCTGCCACCTTTAAAAGCTACTTCAAGAATGGTATTATGTAAGTGGCATTTACTTTCTGATACCTGCTGTTGTGGCCATTATCAATAGGTCTGAAAATTTCTTATTGCTTATTATCCTTGAAAGAAAGTGCAAAGCAGATGCCGCAACTGGGATGATGTGCAGGAAATATAAATTTGATATGACAATGACAAACATTTGTAATGCGCTTTTCTCACACAAGGGACTCAAAGTGCAGGGAACGTTGTGGAGTAGCGAAGTTGTTGGCTGTCGTACAGGCGCACATCCCCAACACCTACAAGGGTCAGTTGTTTTATCGGAAGACAATTTACCAATCAGTATACTTTTGGCATGTGGGAGGAAACCGTAGTACCCAGAGAAAACGCACACAAACATTGGGAGAACATACAAACTCCGTGCAGATGTTGCCCTTGGTCAAATTCAAACCCAGAAACCCTAGTTTACAGTACAGATAATGTACACACTGATGCCATACTACAGGGATAATAATCACAGTGATGTCACAGTACAGGGATACCACATTGATGTAGCAGTACAGGGATAATAATCACAGTGATATCACAGTACAGGGATAATAATCACAGTGATGTCACAGTACAGAGATAATAATCACAGTGATGTCACAGTACCGAGGTAATAATTACAGTGATGTCACAGTACAGAGATAATAATCACAGTGATGTCACAGTACAGGGATAATAATCACAGTGATATCACAGTACAGGGATAATAATCACAGTGATGTCACAGTACAGAGATAATAATCACAGTGATGTCACAGTACCGGGATAATAATTACAGTGATGTCACAGTACAGGGATACCACAGTGATGTCACAGTACAGGAATAATATCACAGTGATGTCACAGTACCGGGATAACAATCACAGTGATCTCACAGTACAGGGATACCACAGTGATGTCACAGGACAGGAATAATAATCACAGTGATGTCACAGTACCGGGATAATAATCATATTGTTTTGTATGCTGGTTGTTATGTTCCATGCACCAGCAGAGCATACAGTTCATTCATGAGGCTGCAGCTCGTTTTTGCCCCAAGAGTGGCATAGAGTTTGCTGTCATTTATGCCACAAAAGTGGCATAAATGATGATAAATGTGGTCTGATTGAGCCCCACCTGCACTCTGTTTACTGAAAAGTAGCAAGTCTGATACAAAGACACCGCTTTTGATTATTTTAGTCACAAGTGGCGTTCAATAGTGCTGCTATTTTAAAACCAAAAAACTGGCATAAGCACAATAATGAATTCTCCCCAGTGATGTCACAGTGCAGGCATAATGCACGTAGTGATGTCACAGTACAGGGATAATGTCAACTATGACATCATAGCACAGGGATAATGCACACATGTACCCTGTGACATCAAAGTATGTGAAGAAAGTAGTTATAATGATGTCACATGCAGGTGTGATGTTGTCCCATTATAGTAATGGAGGTGCATTAATTTTCCACATCCCCTTCCATTATACTTAGTTATCACGTTAATGTACCCTAGGTTTCAGTAGAAATGGACCCCCTTATTTGACGGGCCTGATAGCAACTGTTATATCTGCTACCCTGGTATTTAAGACCATGCTTAGCAGTAAGGGTTAACAGGGCCCTAGGACAGAAACTGTGAAGAATTAGGCAGCAGGCTGCAAGACTTCTGAAAATATGTGTTTCAGTGTAGTATTAGTGTGAATACAGGTCAGGTATAACTGTATGTAGCTGTACAGTGAGCCCCCAGAATTAATTTTACTGATGGACCATAGGTATCCTGTACGAAAATGGCATTACAAGTGGCACATAAAATTTACTTCTAGACTATCAATAGATATACTGGGGTAGATTTACTAAGACTGGCGTTTTGAATGCCAGTGTTAATAAAGCTCCTAACTGTCTCAGAGAATGGGTGACTTATTAAGGGGTGGGCGCCTTACAAATCACTTGAACGTCCCAGTTTCAAAAGGGAATCTACGCCAGTTCCTTTATAAGTCATGCTAGAAAACTGGCATGTCCTGTGGATAGGAGATAAGTGTCCTTAACAGCACAATGAAACCCTTTAAGCTGTGCCTCCATCTTGTTTGCTGACTGTTTGGAACTACTGAACCTTGCTCAAGTTTGAGTCTTTAACCTGCACACACAATATCAATGGCACCCTAACCCACATCAGGCAGGTAACGTACCCCAGAAAGTACCCTGGGGTAAAACTACAATCAACATCCAAACCACAGCCCCCTTATCAAAGTTGGACCAGCCCCTGAGGAGTCTCAGAGGTCTAGAGGAGCTGACTTCAACCACCATAAGCCCAACCAAGCCATAGACTCCTCCACTGGGTTTCTGCACAATATGTTTAAGGCTATGTAACTATGTGTGTTGCTGCACTATTGAATATGTTGGTGCTATTTAACTATAGGTCATTGTTATAATTATTTATATGATAAGTATCTTTATTAGGTTATGTTGATGTAGGGTAAAAAAATATATTGTATGTATATATATATATATATATATATATATTTACTGGTATACTGAATCATGATCTGAATATTTGTCTTAATATGTAAACAACTCGTAAATGTTTTTGCAATAATCTTTTTTTTTTTTTTTTTTTTTTATTATATATACTGTACTTTGGGGTACAGTATTTTGTTTTCAATACTGAAGACTCTGAATAATTTTCCTTATATTCTGTTTCATCTCTCAAACCAGATACAAGAAAGGAGGAGTCGCCTCTGGATTTAAACATGTGGAGACAAATATGTACAACATACGTCGCTTACTTCATGTAAAAGGAAGAAAACATGTCTCAGCCACAGAGGTATGAAGGCAGATGTATTCAGTTTAACCTGCAGTGTCATTTTGGATATTGAGGTTGTTTTATTCAGCTGTATACAGGGAGTACACTCAATAGATCCACATTAAAGTGCTTAGAAAAATGCTGAAGACAATTCCTTCCATGACCTTTAAAGGGGTGGTTCAAGACTTCAAAAACATGGCTGCTTTCTTCTTCTCAGGTAATGACATCATGTCTGTTGGTCACATAACCATGCTGCAGCTCAGTCACTCATTCATTTTAAATGGGGCAAAGAGGTGACCAATGGACGTGAGGTCACTTCCTGAGAAGAAGTCCTGCACACCCCTGTAATGTAGGCAAAATTGCTTTCCCTGTGTCCCCTAAGCCCCCTCTGAATTGGGAAATCCCTGTGACATCATTACTGACATCACAGGTTTCCCTAGCAATTGTCTAAATTCTTAAACCTGTAAAGGCACAAAAGAATTTACAATCCTAAATAGTGCTTTGGCAAATTAAAGGGGTTTTTGAGGCTTATTAATTGATGACCTATCCTTAGGGATGTCACTTTTGATAACCTATCCTTATGGGTTTACATCTGCGTCAGGTATCTGTCCAGCACAGATCCATCATAAATTACCAGACATAAAAGTGCTGTCAGACCAACTTTTTGGTCCGATCATTTAAAAAAAACGGACACCCGAAGAACCCCATTATAGTCAGTGGGGTACCTCAGGCTCTGATCGTGTCTATTGTTTTCGTGGTCTATTTTTCCATTCTTTTGGTAATCTAACGGATTAGAAGAACGGAAAAACAGGACAGATGTGAACTAAGTGTAATAAAAGAACACATACATTTATATTAGGGCCGGTTCATATCTGCGTTCGATTTCCGTTCGGGAGTCCGCTTGGGGAACCCCCGAACGGAAACCTATACACATAGAAAAGCGGTTTAACTGGGAAACCTGTGGACCCCAATGGGGTCCGTGTGGTTTCCGCTCGGCTTCCGCACGAAACATGTGGAGAGAAAAGTTCTGCAAGCAGCACTTTTCTTTCCGCATGTTTCATGTGGAAACCGAGCGGAAACCACACGGACCCCATTATAGTCTATAGTCTATTCCTCAAACGGAAACTGAACGCAGATGTGAACCGGCCCTTACTAGTCGTTTCCAAGTGGGAACTTTGGCGACATTATGAGTACTGTTCCATTTTGCTCAAAATACTGAACTCACATTCTTTGTAGTCGTAACCTTTTGAATTTGTTTTTCTACTCAGTGGGAGATAAATTACAATATCTTGTTTGTTTTACAAAGGGCACAATTCTGGATCTGTATCAATGAGTCCTGTGTACTGTACAACTGGCTATACTTACAGAAGTGTCCAAGTACTTTACTGCTCTAAGCATGTCATTAATAACTTATTAATAATAATCCAGAAGTGTAACCCTCCTGCCCTCAGCCACTGCACAGAACAGTCTGTGGTGGAGGTACTAGTAATAAGCAAAAGTGGAAACAAAGTTTCCATATTTCCATATGAATGTATATGTCATAAAGTTCCCCGTTACCATTCTTTATTGTTGACTTTATTTAATAGCATGTAGTAATAATACAATAATAATACATTTTATTTACATAGCGACCAACCTATTCCGCAGCAGGGTTAAAGTACAAACAAAATGCAGACCATAGAGAGTAATAAATCAATTCACACAATGGGATTGAAGGTTCTGCTCGCAAGAGCTTACTATTTATGAGCATGTGGATGTTTTTCCTCCAAATAATAATAATGAAGCACTTCAGAATAATGTTTTTGCCTATATACTGCAACCTAGGCTTTTGTGTAACATCGTATATACCAGTTTTATTTGATGTGTCAGTTATAGGTCTGCCATCTTGATTCCTTCCTCTCTTCTCCCATTTGGTTGTCCTATTAGCAATGTGTTATTTGTGAATTAGCTGAATCGCTTGAATGACTCGAATTGACTCCTCTCTGAGAGCCAAAAGTCATGTTAACCTCTCCCCCTAAACAGTTAACCACACCCCTGTCCAGTTAACCCTGACCACTTTTAGGCTGATGGTTTGATATGACATTGAATTGCTGGGCACCCTGTGCAGCCAATAAGCTGTGGTTGTGGCCAAGGGTCATACCATCAGTTTAAAAGGGTAGAGGCTGACTGTGAACAAAGGCAGCAAGTGATAGATCAGTCACTGGTGACATAGAACACACTGCAGAGTCTCAGGGTATCCTATGAGATGTAGCTTTAGCCTGTCTCCACTGCCTCCTGCTTGTAGTATGTTTCCCACTATCAGCTGTTGCAACAAGAGACAGGGTAGTAGAGTGTGAAGATACATTGGCATAGAAATACACTGGAAACTCTGCATAAAGCACAGATCGCAGAGACATACAAGATGACTCCAATGAGTTTTCTAAATCATTATAGAGACTTTACTACATTACTGCTCTCCTGCTCCTTTATATAAGGCAGAAATTATATCTTTTATGCATGGGGAATAATACAGAGGAACAAGGAGGATGGAGTTAGGTGGAGAGTACAGGTCTCTGATAACAAAGCACAGCTGCCCATAATGATAGAGTACAAGATGTGTGGATGCAACTGATCTGGGATGAATACAAGTACACAGCTAGAATCTTATAAGTTAGCATTATATTGCCAAAATATTTCCTGGAGTTCTTTTTTTAAGTCCAGTCAGACAGCAGAGCAGCAGTATGTAAGATCTGAGGGCAATGACAATGGTGTTTCATATCAGTGTAAAATATTGCTTTTGACTCTTACAGGAGGAGCTGTCTTGGAACAGTTTTAACAAAGGGGACGTTTTCCTTCTTGACCTCGGTAAAGTGATCATCCAGTGGAACGGACCAGAAAGCAACAAAGCGGAGAGGATAAAAGTAAGTGAATGGAGAGGACAGAATGTTGTATTTAAGGAAGGGACATTGATTTGTAGACCAAACAAGCCATGGTTAGATCAGGATCTGTAATTCTGTCTGATACATTAATATAGGATGATCCATACCATTTAGATTATAAGGCCATTAGTAAGACTCTGTTGACATTTACTCATTCCATCAGGCAAAATAACACTATGTCCTGCAATATGTATTCTGGTAAAATGCAGGAAATCCAATGGACTCCCATTATAGTCAGTGGAATCCATTGGACAACTGTCATATGATGGATCCAGCACTATTGTTATTTGTGTTGTTCTGCTCCTATGACAGAACAGAATAGTGGAAGTGATTCCTTCAGATGTGAACAGAGCCTAAGGTTATTTTATTGCTGTCAAGAGCCATATAATCTCCACAGACAAACACAGCAGTACTGAAGATTTCAGGAACTTTCAGCAGAGTAATACCCATAGACAACAGTTCACACAGGGAGCTTCATAAAGCTGAGTTTGCCAGACTGGATTACACCATCAATTAATTCTGAAACGGCGCCACCCATTCCCCGGAGCATTGAATGACACATCACCACTAGCTAGTGAGTGCCAGGAGACTGACTGACTGAATAACTGGTGCCAAGTGTAAGATTTGGGGAAGGAGCAATATTCTAGTTTGCATTGGGTAACTCACTTCCAATGAAGGGAAATTTTTCAGCATGCGATGACCATATACAATAGACAATTGTGTGCTGCTGGACTTGTGGCAACAATTTTGGGGAAGCCCTGCTATGTTTCAGTGTGCACAATGCAATATCTATGAAAAATGATAATTTTTTTTGTGGAGGAACTTGACTGCCCGTCACAGAGCCCTGACCACAACCCTGACAATTACCCTGGGCATGAATAGTAATGCGAAGTGTGAGCCAGGCCTTATTGGCTGATACTAGTCCACGACATTACTAATACGCCGAGGGCTAAATGTTTACAGCCCTCCACCAACGTCTTGGGAAAATCTTTCCCGGAATGAGCACATATGTCACATTGTCCACATCATTTTCAGCCTGTAGATTATTTCATAGTATAATATTATGCCCATTTTCCAGTGCATATTATTGAATATTTCTGTCTCTACATTTATTATAGTGCATCAGTGTTCAGAAACATTCTGGGCATCAACCAAATACATGAACCTGTTCTGAGAAAATGTTTGCCAAATCTGATAAGAATAGTTCATATACTATTGGTGTTCATATGCATTGGCCTTGAGGTGGCATAATGAAGAAAGCGTGCCTAGCAGAGCCAAGTTTATTATGTCCAGTAAATCTCCATATAGAGTTTCCTACTGCTAACAAACACTATCTATCTCTTCCCAGGCTTGTACTATGGCTCAGGGCATAAGAGATGATGAGCGAGGAGGAAGAGCCCAGATTGGCATCATAGACAATGAAAAGGATTCCCCTGACTTGATGCAGATAATGACCGTCGTGCTTGGGCCAAGAACTGGTGAACTGAAGGATGCTGTTCCAGATGAGAAGGCGGACCAACAGCAAAAAGCAAATGTCAGGCTTTATCAGTAAGTAAAAGATCTAAACCCTCCAACGTTGTAGCTAATACAATGAGTCAACAGAGGGCACATGTCATTAATGTAGATATTCCCAGATTATCTGGAGTATGTACAGTACGAGGTATAGTAAATAATTACTGTTTCAATATATTAGAAAAGTGCTCAAATTAATGTCAATCTAGAGCACCATCTACAGGTTATTACAACTACTGCAAGTGCAACAGTCAAATGTGTACTTTAAAGCTGTACTTTTGCATAAATGAAAGACACAGCAAACCTTTTTGCTGCATTTTTTGCAATGTTTTTTTTCTGCAGTGTTTGTAGCTGCATTGGCATGTGTGGCCATAAAAAAACTGTTGGTTTGTAAATGAGCCTATGTGTAATGTAATGTTACTAAATACAGTATTTTACTGGCAGCTTTCTTGTGAAGTTACATGCTCCCCTCCAGAGCACTTACCTCTGTTCTCCTCTGATACACACAGCTGGGGAAATTTATTAAGTCTGTTTTTTCGTAAGCCTGTCTTAATCCATTTCCAGAGGTTCCAGCCTCTTAATAATTCTGGCACACTTCGAGAGGTCCATGTGCTGGAATTGAAATCTATGCAAGTCGGGGACTGGTGTAGACTTCTGGTATAATTCACCCCAGTTTTATGGCTTGAGTAATATAAAATTTGACATTCTAAGGTCCCCCCTTCCTGCCCTGCTGTGTCTACTTTCGTAAAAGATGCAGAAAGAGAAAAGTAGCGCATCCTTTGGCACTAAAAAAGGCCATGTGCCAAAGGTGGTCTACAGCTATTACTATTGATGCTAGTTTTCTGGGTTAGAAGGAATAGAACATTCCCCATAGTGTTTCCTGTATGAACAGGAGATCAGTCTCACAATGCAGATTCATTAGTCTGGATCTGACTCCCATAGTCCTGCGCTGATGGATACTACAGACAGCATATTTCCATCTTGGAAAGTCTGCACAGAGACAAATAGATTGTATTCAGCAACACAGTAAATGGAGATAACAAAGACTTTAGAATTAGTGTCCCCTTAAATATCACTTTCTTCTAGTATTCTATTGCATACATTGAGTAACTTCCCTACTTTATAATGTTGTTTTTTTGCAGTGTGTTTGAAAAAGATGGAGACTTGGTTGTGGAAGAAATTGCGACAAAACCTTTAACTCAAGATCTCCTGCAGCATGGGGTTAGTGGAGTACACAAAATCAAAGAAATAAAAAAAAAATATTTACCAGAATCTAGAATTTTTGGTTATTGCTCGTCGTATTTTCTTCTTTTTCTTTTGTATTTTGCCTCCCTAATACAGAACACATTTTTTTTTAACTCACAGAAGAATCTGTAACAAAAAAATCCCTCCCCATGTATGCAGTGGTACAGTATTGTACCTACCAAAAATATCTGAACTAGTACTAAGATAATATGAAAAAATCATTTTATCATATTTCATTCTACATGAACATGCTATTGTCCTCTGTTATCAGATAATGTTCAGCTTAAAGACCACCATGTACATAGCTAAAGAATTAATGCCGGCCATGCACACTGGATGTATACTGACTGAATCTGATGTTTTGGCGGGAGCGTCCAACCATCTAATTTATATGGAGGCTTCCTAAAAGATGGCAAGCGGATAAGGATTGGGCACCTGGATTTCAAGTGTCTAATCTTTTAGTTCCTGGCAGGAGAAGCTGCCACCAGGTAGTCTGACAGATTTACTCCACTCATCCTAGAGCCAAGCATATATATGTATGGGGGAGACAGGAGAGATAGCTGTCAGCTGAATGAGCACTCTGACAACAGTTATCTAATGTGTATGACCAACTTTAGATACACAACCATAACTGAAGATCTTCTCAAGAAGACATGAGGGGTTTCTCCAGCATGTAGAGTACATTTATAACAGGTTTCCATGTCCTTACCTGTTGCAGGACTGTCACATTCTAGATCAAGGAGGAGTAAAGATTTTTGTCTGGAGGGGGAAAGATTCCAGTCCAGAAGAGAAAAAAGCAGCCTTCAGCCGGGCAGTGGTAAGTGCAATGATCATGTTATAGAACAATGTTACAATTTCCAAGCAGTACTAATATAGAAATATGCAGGTCATAGGTAAAAATAATTTTCTATAAGAAAGGATAAACAAGCCATTTAATGATTGGGGTCTTCAGATAGTAGGGACCCGGGGCAACTGCCCATGCTGCCATGCTATTCTGGCACTCACAGTGGTTGCCATATTTACAGATATGACTTTTCATAATCTATATAATGATATGGTCACTTCTTTATAATGGTGTGAACTGCATCTTTACTGATACTTGTACATCAGGCTTGTTTTAGGGAGTGGCAATCTTGGAATTGCTTGGGGCCCAGTAACCCCCAGAGTAAACTTAAATCATCCAATATTTAGTGTCGTGTGGTGCTATGATTTGAGAACAATATTATGTGGGAACTATAAGGATATATTATGTGGACACATAAATAAAATATTATTTATATATAGGTTATAATTGGGCATTATGGTATTTTGGTATTTTGTAGGCTATGTGTGGCACTATTTTGGCACTATATATAACAGTTTGCCTTACACTATAATTTCAGCTCACATAATACTGTCTAAAAAGTGGCAATTGAGGCCCATCATTACTTGTTTCCTAAGGCCACATTCTCCACAAAACTTTCCAAACATGCAAAATATAAATTACCTTAATTCCAGCAGCATATGGTCTATAACATTTAGCATAACATAACAATTAGTTGAAGTGTCCTTTTAAATGATTTGGTGTTAAATCCTAATTTTGTTAAATTTAATGACAAATTTCAGTTTCATCTATTTTTGAAATGGTTAAACTTTGCATAAATCAATAGTACAAGCGAATATAAGATACTTTGTAATATCTCATATCAGAGAAAATGCTTATCTGTATCTTTTCCTCTTCCCTTCTGCACCCTAAGCTGACATTCACTCTGAAATCTCTGCTTGAGGCTACATACAATGAACGTGTGCATGATGTGCTGGATCTGTGGTAAAACGGTATGGACGGCACATGGATGCATCTGTGTGCCACCCGTGCCCCAATGGACCCTTATATTCCCTTCAGGGAGCCTGGGCCACAAAATAAACTCATATAGGACCTGTCCTGAGTATTGACCAGAGCTGATCAGACCCACAACACAGGTCTGTTATAATACACGGGGGTGTGTATGGGGCCATACAAAGTAATGGCTCAGCGTGTTAGCCATGAAAAACACAACCAGCACACTGACAAAGCACATGATCACGGGCATGAAGCCTAAAGCAGTTTACCAGATTTATGATATTGATGACTTATCCTTGGATAGGTCATCAATATCAAACTGGTGGGAGTCCAACATATAGCAGCCATTTGAAGAGGCTAAAACATTCGGACAAGTGGTGCGGTCTCTTCACACCTTGCCAGGCACAGTGCTGTACATTTTATAGTGGCTTTGCTTGGTACTGCAGCTTAGCTTTATTCGGTTGAATGGAGCTGAAGTGTAAACAGGCTATATGAGCAATGAATGTGACATCACTGACTTGTGAAGAGGACACAGTGTTCACCCAAGCACTGCTGCCACTTTAAACAGCTGATCAGTGGGGGTGCCAGGTCTCTGACTCACACTGATCTGAAATTAATGACCTATCATAATGATAGATCATCAACATTTAAATCATGGGAAAAGTATTTTAATCCTTTTTGCTAGAGCACTATGGACTGCAGCTGAGAGATATATTGTATTAAAGCTTTACACATAAGTCTATGGAGAGGTGAAGGGGGAAGTAAGCAGGGGCTGAGGGAAAAAGGAGAGACACAGGCACAAGCAAATTATTCTGGGGATGAATAGTAAGATTTTATCTCACCCATAGTGCTTTTCTGACATCAATACAGGTCAGCACTATTTTGTAATGTTTTATATGATGCTTCTGAGTGAGAAACAGAGTTACTTGAACAGATTCTCCTCTACTTTCTGTGTGCAGTGTATGACAGACATCACAGAAGAATGTCTGCACTTGAGAATTTGAGGTAGAGCATGTAGAAAACTGCTAAATTGCATAATATAAGTCATATAAATGCAAGAAATAGTGTTATCCTCACGTACACGCACTGTACTATTGATTTATACAAAGTTTGTTGAAATGTTAGGTAATATATATATACACATACAGTATATATAGTGGTTTGTTCACCTGCACCTATTGACTATTTATTTGAATGAAGTATACCACAAAATGAATATCTTAACATACATTGATAGTTCTTATTTATTTCCCTGCTCAGTCTCAGAGCTTCTAGTTGCAGGTTATAAATGATCATATTGTTAATTTTTTTTTACTATGTTCTTTTTGTAGGGTTTCATACAGGGTAAAGGATATCCGGCTACCACAAATATAGAGGTGCTGAATGACGGAGCTGAGTCCACCATGTTCAAACAGCTATTCCAGAATTGGAGAGATTATGGAGAGACACAAGGACTTGGAAAAACATACAATGTGGGGAAGATTGGTAAGATGTCTTGTAACTTTATCTGAAGATGGTGATATAAAAGTCGCTACCAGCAATAAAGTAATGGTGGTCAGTGTGGGTCCAAAATCAACCAGTAGTCTACCACACGTAAAAATCACTTCTAAATCACTAATATTGTGTTCTGGAGGCCATTAGTGACATACTGAATATACATTATTTGCATTAAAGTGCATTCTTGCTGCTGCTTATCTGTATATAAATGCACTGTTCAGTACACCCAGGGTGTGGCTATATCTGTGCCTGTTTTCAACTGTGTTCGCGGCATATTGAGACAGGTCAATCTTTAAGTTAGAATGCAGGACATGGTGGTGACCACAGGTGAAATGAGTTCTCTGGCAGATATGGTCATGCCTCTAGTGCACCGAACAGCTCATTTACATACAGTTTATACATTGATTTTCTTGGCAGCAAAATTGTACTTTGACACAAAGAAGGTATATTCACTATGGCACTAACTTACCCTACTAACTGACCCAGCTCCTCCCACCCCAGCATGTCCTTCAGTTCCCCCCACCACAATGACTTCACCCCATGTGGCTACTTCCCCACAGACCAGAAAATCCAGAAATCCGTCTTTATCTGACCACAGTCTGACCATCACACGGGCCCAGGTGAGGAAGGAGATGAAAAAGATCAAGGCGAGGAAAGCCGCAGGGCCAGATGACATCAGTGCAAGGCTAATTAAGACTTGTGGGGACCAGCTGTGTGGTATAATTACATATATGTTTAATATGAGCCTGAGGCAGGAAATAGTCCCTGAATTATGGAAATCTTCTTGTGTGGTACCAGTTCCAAAGAAACCTCACCCTATGGACCTCAACGACTACAGACCTGTAGCTCTGACATCCCACTTGATGAAGATCTTAGAGAGATTGGCTCTCACACATCTCCGCCCTCTAGTGAGCCCCGCAATGGACCCTCTCCAGTTTGCTTATCGGACGGGCATTGGGGTAGATGATGCCATCATCCACCTTCTGCACAGGGCTCTGTCTCAACTGGAGAAACCAGGGAACACGGTGAGAATAATGTTCTTTGATTTCTCCAGTGCTTTTAACACCATACAGCCCAGGTTACTGAGAGACAAGCTGGGCCTTGCTGGAGTGGACCACCACCTCTCCAACTGGATCCTAGACTACCTCACAAATGGACCTCAATACGTGAGAGCCCAAGACTGTGTGTCAGGTACTGTGATCTGTAATACGGGGGGCACCCCAGGGTACGGTTCTCGCCCCTTTCCTCTTCACACTGTACACTGCAGATTTTAGGTGCAACTCATCTAGCTGCTACTTACAGAAGTATTCTGACGACTCTGCAATAGTAGGCCTCATCACAGACGATGATGACAGGGAGTACAGAGAACTGAACCGGGATTTTGTGGACTGGTGCCAGCGGAACCACCTGAAGATTAACGCGGGGAAGACCATAAATGCAGATGCCCTCCTAAATCAGTGGACATCCTGGGGATGGGCATCGAGATTGTGAACACCTATAAGTACCTGGGTTTGCTCCTTAATAATAAGCTGGACTGGGCAGATCACATGGAGGTCCTGTACAGGAAGGGCCACAGCTGGCTCTACCTGCTTAGGAGGCTGAGAGCCTTTGGAATCCGGGGGGCACTTCTTAGGACTTTCTTCAACTCGGTAGTGGCATCAGCCATCTTCTTTGGAGTGGCCTGCTGGGGGAGCAGTATATCAACCAGGGACAGAAATAAACTTGACAAGCTGATTAGAAGGGCCAGCTCTGTCCTGGGGAGCCCGCTGGACCCAGTGCAGGTGGTGGGTGACAAAAGGATACTGTCCGTGGTGAGCTCCATGCAGAGGAAGAAGTCCCATCCCATACATAAGACTGTGATTGCGCTGGGCAGTACTGTCAGTGACCGACTGCTCCACCCTAAGTGTGAGAAGGAGCGCTATCGGAAGTCTTTCCTCCCCACCGTGGTTAGGCTGTACAACCAACACCGACCTAAGCGGAGATCTATACACACAGAGAATTGAAGTATCTTTCTGCCTGTTAAATCCCCCCCCCCTCCTCTGCTACATCCTATCTGTCTGTCTGCTGTCAATGTAATGCCTCTCACCTTGGAACATTCCTGTACATGTTGTATTTGTATTTGTATCTGCTTATCTTATCTTTGCTGCTGTAACACACTGAATTTCCCCATTGTGGGACTATTAAAGGACTATTATTATTATTATTATTATTATTATTATTATTATTATTATTATTATTATTACAACAGCATATAAGGAGCAAAGTTGTATTCCATTGGATGGTGAGAATCAGACCATGTAAGAGGGGAATAACAAACTCTTATTGGATGTGATATTAGAACTTTTCACAATCAATAATATTTTTCGGATATCCGTAAAATATCAGTCTGTTTCTGATAAAGCGAATGTGGATAAGTTGCCAAGTAGGGTTAGACACTTATGCATCTATAATAGTAGTAAAACCTATGTTTTGTTCAGCCAAGGTGGATCAAGTTAAGTTTGACATTAACCAGCTGTACGCCCGACCTGACCTAGCTGCAGAGCAGCGGATGGTAGATGACGCTTCCGGGAAGGTGGAGGTGAGTACATTAAGTGTTCTACAGACAGAAATAGGTACTACAATGTCCCACAGCAAAAAAACAGAATATATACACCACAGTATAGTATATTTACAGACATATAGGATGATAAGATACACAATACCACACTATGCTCAAACAGTACCCTTTTTTAGCCATAGGTGTCAGATACATACTGTATAGCATTAAGTTTACTTAGTTTTACTTAGAAGGAACTTGTCAGCAGGTTTGGGACATTAAACCTCCAGCACTTCTTTACAGACTGGTAGTTTAGTGTTCTAAATCTGTCTATGCCAAGACTGTCTACTTGGGGTTCTTTGATTAATGCCATTAATAATTGCCAAGAGATGAGCCCATGTTTCTCATCAGAGATTTATTCCTGGTGCTCCCAGTACATGCACATTTATCCAATACAGCCAAGTCAGTACACCTAACTTCTCTGCGCATGCACTTCATGTTGAGCTCATGCGCAGTGAAGCTAAGGTGTACTAATCTCAGCTTCATCAGAGAATGTGCCAGGAACACTCAGTAAATATATTAATGTGATTTTCTAAGTTTGACCAGGGCAGACATGGCTTAGGTAGTTTTGGGACACTAAACCACTGATGGATAAGGATATGTTGGTGGTTTTAATGTCCCCAAACCTGCTGGCAGGTTCCCATTAATAAGACATACAAAAAGTCATGTGACCATTCTACGTTTTACAGACTTTAAAGGCTATGTACATCTTTGCAACTAATTTTTTAATGTTCCATTGCATCTAAAATAAAAAAGAAACAATAATCATCCATATCTTTACTAATTCAGAACTCTCTAATAGGGAATAATTCACATAAATCATCATTACTATAAATGGATTCAGTTTTTGTAATCTTTGTTTGCAGATCTGGAGAGTCGAAAATCTAGAGCTGAAAGAAGTTGATCCAAAGACTTATGGAAGATTCTATGGAGGGGATTGCTATTTGGTGCTGTACACGTATATAAAATCAGGGAAGCCAAATTACCTGCTTTACATGTGGCTGGTAAGTGATCTATCTACCACTGTACATGTAGGAGAATTGTGCATGTCTGCTCTCAATGATCTGTTTCCTTTATATAGTAACATACAGATTAAAGAGGATGTATCTCCAGGTAATGGTTCTTACTTTTAGTTTATAAAAAGTGAGAGCCACAAATACAAATAATTCTCTAAATAAAAGTAATAAAAAATCTAAAAAAATAATAATATATATATATATATATATATATATATATATATATATATATATTCTTTATAGAATACTATTATTATACTCTAAATCTAATCATATAAGAAACTATAACATAATTCTTTACATTTAACAACTTTCTGCTATTTACATTTGACAATAATTATCAAAATGTCATGGCTTTCAGTTTATGCCACCAGCCAGGTTTATCAGTGAATGACATATACTGCACATTAGAAGTCACAGCAAATCCAGAGACTTGTGATATATTCTCTTTATATCACCCAGATACAGTATATTCTACATACAATATTGCATTATTTCATAAATCTACTCCTACAGTCACAATTCTTCTGGTCTGTAATAATTTAATGCTGCACTTAATGTGTAAAGTGCAAAGATATATCAACTACTGGTCCTAGCGAGCATGCTCTATATATTGTACAATGCACTAGTAAAGCTTACAGGAGATAAAAGTTCAGGGCAAAGAAGCAACCTACAATAATTGTCAATGCACTTCATGATAAGAATGAGCCATAATACATGCTGAATTATTACTAAACACATAAAGCAAAACTTTATTTTCAGCATTGCATGTACATTACAGTATCTCTAGATGTAAACTGTGAAAAATATTCAACATATAAAATGTGCTATAAAGTCTTTTTATATTCTTTAAAGAGGCTCGTAAATTCCATAAAAAAATACAATTTTGGAGCTTTTTTATTAGCATGTTGCATTATGCTATTCCTTTGTTATTCTTCCTATAAATGTATTAATACATTGATAAATGGACATTATCATTCCACTGTCAAAGAGCCATGTCCCTATATGCACCAACTGGGAATGGTAAACCCATTTGCTAATTTCATATTCATAAATTTTTTCCAGGAGGAATAACAGAGCAGCAGCACAATGACCAGGTTCGCTGTAATTTACTGAGAATGTCGATGAATGGTTTAATCTAACTATGATGATCACATATTTTGATACCTTGTGTCTTTTATTTGGTATAATAATAATTCTATATTCGGTATAATATGAGTAGAACTAGGGGACTCGAAACTAACAAATGAAAGTGTGAAATGTATTAATGACTGAGCAACCTTTGACTGATCCCCAATACTATATAAAGGGTATTCTGGGATTTTTATACTGATGATGACGACCTATCCCTAGGATACTATATACCATATCAATGGTGTTCCAACATCTGGCACCACTGCTGATCAGCTGAATGAAGAGTCAGCAGAACTCTCTGCAGCTTCTTCTAAGTGACTGATCACATCATGTCCAAGATCAAGACGATTCAAGTGAATGGGCCTCAGCTGCTATACCTGACCCAGCACTACATTACCCATGGAGCTGTGCCTGCTATAAAGAGAAAAGGGTGCAACACTGGCCTAAGCTCTGTGGCCTCTTCAATCAACTGATCGGTGGGGGTGCTGGATAGGCTATCAATATAAAAATCTAGGAATATCCCTTAAAGAGTCTATATAGCCTTTATGATATTTTGTTTCTTCCTGGCAGGGTCGACATGCTACACAAGATGAAATCACAGCATGTGCCTTTCATGCTGTAGAGCTGGACCGCAAATACCAGGATCAGCCAGTACAAATACGGGTGACCATGGGGAAAGAACCAAAACACTTCCAGGCTATCTTTAAAGGAAAGATGATTATCTATGAGGTAAGGTTATCTTCTGTGCTGTGTGATATGACCATCTCTATAGTAGTTACTGTGAGGGCTCTCAAGATTTCAAGGGAAGTATCAAGTGGGGCATCTGAATGGTTCATTGAAACCTTACACTTATAGGGAAGGTGTCACCAGAAAATGACCTATTTTTAAACCAAGTTATGTTGAACAAATTTTTATAAGAATTTTTAAAATTTTCCATGTCACTATCTATATTTTGAAACAGCACTACATTCTTTTAAAGAATCTGGATGGACAAGGCACTTAGATTGCATGTAAGGAATCTGGCTCATGAATTTCATGGTTCACAATTTTTTTTGTATTGTTACAGACATAAAGACTGTTCTATACTGAGCTATTCAGGGACCCTCTGCTGTTTTTGTCAAGCCATAGACAATGAGATAGATATATAGATGGTTCCTGATGAAACACAAGCCTTTATCAATAGCATCAAAGCTCCATATCAATTATATAACATATCTTATTGAAATTTTTACCTGTGCCTAGGGAGGAACCAGTCGCAGTGGGAATACAGAGCCACAACCTGCGGTCAGACTGTTCCAGGTCAGAGGAACTGATGAATACAACACAAAAGCCACCGAGGTCCCAGCCAGAGCCGCTTCTCTCAATTCCAATGATGTTTTTGTACTGAAAACTGATACCATGTGTTACCTGTGGTGTGGAAAGGTCAGTGGTTACACCTATATGTTACTCCATATTCTGCACATTCCCATTTGTAAGCTTATCTCATGGTATATAATATATTTTTTTATATTTATAATGCCACTGTAAATTACCCCTTAGGGCTGCAGCGGAGATGAGAGAGAAATGGCAAAGACAGTGGCCAATATTATCTCCACACAAGACAAACAAACCATCCTGGAGGGTCAAGAACCTGCTGAATTCTGGGTGGCTCTGGGAGGAAAGGCTCCTTACACCAGTGATAAGAGGTGGGTGCACATAAAACTGGCCACTTACCTGTTATTTTTTTATTGTCTGCATGCTGTTCCAGTTAGACAGTACTTTTAGTTATTCTTTGGAAGGATTACTATACATTTAACCCCTTCCGGCCAGAGGCATTTTACGATTTTCAATGTTGAATCCCGCCTTCCAGACTCCATAAATTTTTTTATTTTTTGTTCACAGAGCCATATGAGGGATTAATGTTTGCGAGACAAATTGTTCTTCATAATGGTATCATTTATTATTCTGTACAATGTACTGGGAAGCTGTAAAAAAATTCAGAATGGGGTGGAATTGGAGAAAAAGTGCATTTGTGCTTGTCTTACAGGCTTTGTTGTTATAGTGGTCACTGTGCAGTCAAAATTACATGTCACCTGTATTCTATGTTTCGCTACAGTTCTGGGGATACCAATTTTATATAGTTTTATTTACATTTTAACCCCTTACCAAAAATCCAAAACTTTGCAAAAATTTTTTTTTTTCTTAAAGTTACCATATTCTGACACCCGTAACTGTTTTATATTTCCATGTACGTATGCTTAGGATGTCTTTTTTTGTGGGGCCAGATGTACTTTTTAGTTATACCATTTTGGAGAACGTCTATTGCTTTGATCACTGTTTCTTAAAATTTTTATCAGTGGCAATACAGCGAAAAAACGGCAATTCGGCACTTTTGATTTTTTTTTTTTTCCTGCTACGTCACTCACAGTACAGAAAAAATATTTTTATAGATTTGTAGACCTTAATGCTCGTGATCAGTGCCCGCACTGTATTATACAGCAGAGCCCCGTTGGCTATTTAAATACCCAACATCCGCCGTAAGGGGTTAAAGGGTTTTTTCAGGACTTAAAGGGAGTCTGTCACCAGAACCCATTATATCAACTCAGGCCCAAATGGATAAGTTAGGGTCACCTGAATCATAGTGTTTTCCCCTTGTGAATCACTGTCTCTGTTATACTGCTTTATGTCCATGTGTTTTTGTTTGTTGTATAATACATTTATGATTGTCGTGGAATATTTTGTATAGATTCCAGGAAACGACTGTGCAGTATAAACCGCGACTCTTCGAATGTTCCAATCAGACCGGTCGTTTCATTATGACTGAGCTGGTAGATTTTGACCAGAGTGATCTTGATGAAGATGATGTCATGTTACTTGATACTTGGGAAGAGGTATAGTATATGATGTCTGACAGAACAGAAAGTAGCAAGATAAATTATTGCACAAGCCAAAAACAAAAGCAACCAATGGAATGTCTATTTTTTAATAATAGAATTAGGGAGCGTTCACACTACCGTAAGTAGTGTCCATTGCTAGTATCCATTACAAAATGTTAACAATGGACACTAACAGATCCATCATAAATCCGTTAAAAATTCCATCAGCACCTGTTTTTGCCAGATCCATCATATGTCCATTATTTTAGCGGGTTGCAGGACTTTTGTGTTCGTTCAAAATAACAGCCTTATGACGGACACTAAGCGTCCGTTTTTTTTACATTAATGTCTATGGCTAACGGACAGTAACAGACAGTCATCCGTTATACAGTCCGTTATTACTTTTTGTTTTTTTCTGTGCATGTTCAGAAAGCAGAACAAAAAAATAAACAAAAAAAACCTGTATAAAAACAGACAATAATGGACACTAACTGATGCTAATGTGTCTGTTTTTTTAACTGATCTGTTAAATGGATCAATTAAAAAAACGGACACATTAACATCAGTTAGTGTCTGTTATGATAGGTGTCCATTTTTTTTTTTTTTTTTTTTTAACGGACATCAGAATGTACATCCAACTGTAGTGTGAACACCCCCTGAGACTGAGTTCACATCAGCTTTAACAGTTCTGTTTTTCCGTTCCATCAGAAACAGAAAAACAATATCAATCTGTGATCTGATCATATGATGGACAAATGAGGGGAAAAGTGCTTTGGGATGTGTCTCAGCATGACTAGGCTTTCAGCATTCCCAGGCAAAGCACTTTTCCCCTTATTTGTATATGAATAAATCAGCAATTTACATGAAAATTGAATAACAGAGGAATATGGAAACTGTAGAATTACCTCTAAATGGTACTGTGATTAGGTTTATAACCAATTTACTCTTGACAGACTCCCTTTAAGAGAGTTATGAAATCCCTGACTTACAGTCATGGCCAAAAGTTTTGAGAATGACACAAATATTATATTTTCACATGATCTGCTGCCCTCTGGTTTTTATGTGTGTTTGTCAGATGTTTTTATCACATACAGAAATATAATTGCATTCATATTATGAGTAACAGAAGCTTATATTGACAGTTAGAATGAGTTAATGCAGCAAGTCAATATTTGCAGTGTTGACCCTTCTTCTTCAGGACCTCTGCAATTCTCCCTGGCATGCTCTCAATCAACTTCTGGACCAAATCCTGACTGATAGCAGTCCATTCTTGCAGAATCAATGCTTTAATTTTGTCTGAATTTGTTGGTTTTTGTTTGTCCACCCGTCTCTTGATGATTGACCACAAGTTCTCAATGGGATTAAGATCTGGGGAGATTCCAGGCCATGGACCCAAAATCTCTATGTTTTGTTCCCTGAGCCATTTAGTTATCACCTTTGCTTTATGGCAAGGTGCTTCATCATGCTGGAAAAGGCATTGTTGAGCGCCAAAATGGTCTTGGACGGTTGGGAGAAGTTGCTATTGGAGGACATTCTGGTACCATTCTTTATTCATGGCTGTGTTTTTAGGCAAGACTGTGAGAGAGCCGATTCCCTTGGCTGAGAAGCAACCCCACACATGAATGGTTTCAGGATGCTTTACAGTTGGCATGAGACAAGACTGGTGGTAGCGCTCACCTCTTCTTCTCCGAATAAGCTGTTTTCCAGATGTTCCAAACAATCGAAAAGGGGATTCATCAGAGAAAATGACTTTACCCCAGTCCTCAGCAGTCCACTCCCTGTACCTTTTGCAGAATATCAGTCTGTCCCTGATGTTTTTTCTGGAGAGAAGTGGCTTCTTTGCTGCCCTCCTTGAGACCAGGCCTTGCTCCAAGAGTCTCCGCCTCACAGTGCGTGCAGATGCACTCACACCTGCCTACTGCCATTCCTCAGCAAGCTCTGCACTGCTGGTAGCCCCATCCCGCAGCTGAAACACTTTTAAGAGACGGTCCTGCCGCTTGCTGGTCTTTCTTGGGCGCCCTGGAGCCTTTTTGGCACCAATGGAACCTCTCTCCTTGAAGTTCTTGATGATGCGATAGATTGTTGACTGAGGTGCAATCTTTCTAGCTGCAATACTCTTCCCAGTTAGGCCATTTTTGTGCAGTGCAATGATGACTGCACGTGTTTCTTTAGAGATAACCATGGTTAACAGAAGAGAAACAATGATGGCAAGCACCAGCCTCCTTTTAAAGTGTCCAGTGGTGTCATTCTTACTTAATCATGACAGATTGATCTCCAGCCCTGTCCTCATCAACACCCACACCTGTGTTAATGGAGCAATCACTGAAACGATGTTAGGTGGTCCTTTTAAGGCAGGGCTGCAATGATGTTGAAATGTGTTTTGGGGGATAAAGTTCATTTTCTAGGCAAATATTGACTTTGCAAGTAATTGCTGTTAAGCTGATCACTGTTTATAACATTCTGGAGTATATGCAAATTGCCATTAGAAAAACTGAAGCAGTAGACTTTGTAAAAATTAATATTTGTATCATTCTCAAAACTTTTGGCCATGACTGTACACTGTCTCTGCTAACTGTTTATTCTTATGAGATACAGCTTTACACAGTCTCATCTGTTTCTTGCTTATGATATGTTTCTCCATGTCAGCTCTAACCAGCTGGAAGCAGTAGACAGCAGTGTGAAGTTGTACTGTATCTCATTTAAATACACTGGAGATTCAGCACACAGCAGTCACAGATGGTATAAACAGTGTGAGTCAGATGAGCTTTAAATCTCTGTAGCTAATCATTGAATGGACTCACTATATCACAGCTCCCTTAGATAAGGCAAAAATTATAGTTTTACCAGCACACTATATATGGGTAAGATGCAGAGCAACAAGAAACACAGGTTTTGTTGGGGAGAGGAGGTGTCTAAGAGCCTGGAGGATTTGGTAGTTCACAAGATGTTCTCCACACAGGGAAGACTGGAAGAGAGATCCAGTTACGGACTAGTAGATAGCCACAATCATCTCCAATATGAGGGGTATGATGAAGAGCTTATTAGTACATGTAAATGTTCAGGCTGAAAGAGTGTTTTTACAGATAAACCTAACATGTCCGCTTCCTTGTTTTCTCCTTAGCTGTTCATTTGGATTGGCAAGTCAGCAAATGATTATGAGAAAAATGAATCCCTTAACTCTGCAAAAGAATACCTGAAATCCCATCCTGCCGGCCGAGACGTAGCAACTCCAATAATTACAGTAAAACAAGGTCATGAACCTCCTACCTTCACTGGCTGGTTCAGTGCCTGGGACTCTCACAAATGGAGTGTAAGTCCAATCAATAATCTCTCTACAGGTCTATATTAAAAGTAATTGGTTTCATTCCATTAATAATATACTGAGGGCGTCTTACATTTTTCAGTAAATTGTATTTTAAATCTGCATTTACATTGCAGAAATTAATAGTACAGGTGACTAGAAGAAACTTTGTAATATATCTTAATAAAGAAATATATTTCCTTCTCAAGACTGAGCTATTTTTTTTTTTTTTTACATAAAAGTCTATGGAGAGGGGAGGGGGGAGGTAGAGGTTGTTGCTGCTACATTCTGCTACACTCTCAGTGAGAGAGAGCTCTTCTGACACTGCTATGTCTTCAAGATAAGCTTGGGATATCGGATACGGAGAATGAATGAAGATACAGTATAATAAGTAGAGAAGGAAATATTTTTTAATAAGATATATTACAAAGTTACATAAATATTTTCACAAATATTCACTTGCACTATTCATTTATAGTAGTAGTTTTGTAGTTGGGGGTATCTTGTAAGTTTATATAAGATATGAATATACCAAGCAGGGCACACTGTACAGTACATGACCCTGGAACAGTGCTAGAAGAATATAGTATTGTCTGACAAGAATACATTGAGACAGCAAAAGGGATTTTAGCCAAGCCAATTTCACTTATCTGCATACAGCGCTGTTTCCGGATTGTTGTCCTTCATCAGTACAGAGCACTGTACTTGCTGTCTCAAGGCTCGGTGAGTCAAAAGCAAATTGAGGATTTGTTACATCCAATAGAGGGCGCATGAGCTCCCCAGCTCCTTTCCCATAATGCCTTGTGATATGTAGATGCTAAGTAGAGGGCAAAAGGCAATTAAAATCTCTACACACCTTTACTGGTGCTCTCCTCAATGTGAGAGATTCTTGTCCCTAAGAATACATTGAGACATGGTATATGTTATAGAAAAATGTTGTCTTGAACAGTGCTATTACCGTTGGTATGACACTGACCCAAAAGAGATATTTTGGAGAAGAAAAAACAGACATGGACGCACATTCTACTATTATACATTGGTCATACTCTTCTCAGCCAAATCTACAAAAATGAACATGAGGTTCTTAGTATACATATAGATCAAGGTGTATAAGCCTACTAGCCACTTCACGGCAACCACTTTATAGTGGGTCCCTACACTCAGTGGCGTAACTAAGACTGGCTGGGCCCCAAGGCGAACATTTGACATGGGGCCCCCCCCCCAAGCCACCGCCCCCAACCCCCCCAAACCGCCGCCCCCCCCCCCCCCCCCAAACCGCATTCCTGCGCACACTATTATGCCCCATAGTGGCCCCTGCACACGGTATTATGTCCCATAGTGGCCCCTGCACACGGTATTATGCCCCATAGTGGCCCCTGCACACGGTATTATGCCCCATAGTGGCCCCTGGACACGGTATTATGCAGCATAGTGGCCCCTGCACACAATATTATGCCCCATAGTGGCCCCTGCACGCAGTAGTTTGCCCCATAGTGGCGCCTGCACGCAGTAGTTTGCCCCATAGTAGCCCCTGCACGCAGTAGTTTGCCCCATAGTAGCCCCTGCACACAGTAGTTTGCCCCATAGTGGCGCCTGCACGCAGTAGTTTGCCCCATAGTAGCCCCTGCACGCAGTAGTTTGCCCCATAGTAGCCCCTGCACGCAGTAGTTTGCCCCATAGTGGCCCCTGCACACAGTAGTTTGCCCCATAGTGGCCCCTGCACACAGTAGTTTGCCCCATAGTGGCCCCTGCACACAGTAGTTTGCCCCATAGTGGCCCCTGCACACAGTAGTTTGCCCCATAGTGGTCCCTGCACACAGTAGTTTGCCCCATAGTAGCCCCTGCACACAGTAGTTTGCCCCATAGTGGCCCCTGCACACAGTAGTTTGCCCCATAGTGGCCCCTGCATACAGTATTATGCCCCATAGTGGACCACCCATGAACGATTATTATACTCTGGGGTCTGAAATGATCGGAGACCCAGGGGAGGATACAAACATAGAAAACACTGCAACTTACCTCTTCCTCGCTCCGGTGCACTCCCGTGCGCTACTACGGCGATCTTCAAAGTCGGACCGGATCTCGTGCGATCCAGGCCGGCGTCGCGAAGCATAATGACGTCGGCTGACGTCTGGGACGTCACCAAACAGGCCCGAAGCCTGCGGAGCGGCGGAGAGGTGAGTTACAGTGTTTTTTATGTTCGCTCTCCTCCCCTGGGCCCCCGATCGTTATACTCCGGGGTCTGAAAAGACCCCGGAGTATAACGATAGCAGTGATTGTGGGGTTCGCGGTAGCGACTGCCACAGGGCTCCGGGCCCCGTAATGTTCCGGGCCCTGTGGCAGTCGCTACCACTGCTACCCCGGTAGTTACGCCCCCACCTACACTACTAGGTGCAATGCTGCACAGCAACCACCACAACATGGTGCCCACAGGGAGGGCGAATGAAGTTGCATAGGGGACCCAAACAGAGCTTTTGCACTACAGTCTCTGAGCCTTTAGCTACACCCCTGCTGGCTCAATTCTAGAGGCATCTAAAATGGAGAACTGGACAGAAGTGAGATAAAAAGTGACTCAGGACAAAAAAACTAGAAAACAGTATAAACTTGGGTAGACTCGGATTAGGAAGACACTATAGATTCTTAAAGGGAAGGATGTAGAAAAGATACATTGAGGTAAGGACCTCACATAAATGATGTGGTAAAACACTAATAATACAGATCAGTACAGATATCAGTTATTATGCTGTGTGATGGTATATGGTAATGGACAGGTCACAATTATTCGTATTCGTCATTGTAGGAGAAGAAGTAGGTCTTACATGTACATTGTAACCTGTTTCTGATGAGTGCATATATGATGGAAGGCAGAATTGTTAATAAATCCCATGAACATATGCTAATATATTGTCTCCCCTGGATATTTCCCTGATAAAATGGAATTGGTCTTTTCCCAACAGTCTGATTTGTCCTATGAAGACATGAAGAAGAACCTGGGTGATGTCTCTGCCATTTCTCAGATCAGTGTGGTAAGTCTTCTGGATTTTCTTACTGGCACTTTACTTAGTGTAAGGCTTTGTCTCTGTGTGATATGAGTTATAACTAGAAATAATATAATAGCATACAAAGCCCCAAGGATATTTATAATATTTATCCATGGCTTCTCTGATCCATACATGCAGAGATCACAGCGTACATTGAGATGATGGGGCCCTATTGCAACAGAATGAGCCAAGTTTATTTATTTCCTTCTGCATACACTTTCCATGACCCTTTGGCCAATTTCAAACCCCTAGTTTTCTAAAAATGCAGTTCTTGTATAGATTCTTGTCGCCCAATAGCAAATGAGATTGGACTAGACCTGAGTTGGACCACCTCTCTGCAAGGGCCCCCATAGTAGTCACATGGACTGCCTCTGTTGTACATGCACCCTTGCAAGAGATGACTGAGTATAGTATGATTATATGGATTTGTCAGGAATTGTTTTTAGAAATGACTAAAAGTATGGAATGGGGTAAAATAAAAAATAACTCACCTTGTAAGTCCCATCCCCCTCAAGCCCTGGTGGTCTTTATTGACTTGTCCTGCAGGGATGACATGCTGTACATGCATGTGACCGCTGCAGCCAATCACTGTCCTCATGGCTATTGGCCATACATGTACATGACAGCTCAGCCAACCACTCACCTTGTGGTTATGGGCCATACATGCACATGACAGCTCAGCCAACCACTCACTTCGTGGTTATGGGCCAAACATGTGCATGACTGCTCAGTCAATTACTGATCTCAATGGTTATGGACCATATATGTACATGATAGCTCAGCCAATCACTGATCTCGTGGTTATGGACCAAACATGCATGTGACCATTCAGTAAATCATTGATCTCAATGGTTATGGGCCATACATGTATGGTATCACTGCAGAGAAGTAAAGAGAGAATGATGGGAACCAGTGTAGCAGCAGAGGATTTAACAGGTTACATATATTTTATTTACCACATTCTGCTTATGGTAAAAGTTTTCGATAAATCCTTTAACTTCTCAGTATTTGATGGTTTGCCTAAATCTAGCCGTGGTCCTTAAATGAAGTTTACATTTTATTTCTTAGGACCTGCAAAACACAAATCTAAACAGCACAAACAAAGCTGGTACCCAAGTAAAGAAGGAGAATAACAGTGTAAACGTTCCTGTATATAAGTCACACATCAATGGTGGCGTGCCAAAAAACAATGATAATCATGCCAGTTCCAATGGAAATCAAGCACCAAGTCAGAATCTCCCTAAAGTAGAAATAGTGAGCAATGGAAGTAAGGTCTTCGATAAGAGTTTGCTTATTAACAAAGTTGCAGAAGATTTACCTGATGGTGTAGACCCCAGCAAAAAGGAGGTAAGTAGACCCTGATAATGCCACATTAGCACTGCAGTATGTGCCGATCAAGCAACGTTAGTGCCGCCTAACGTGTAATGCTGAATACAGCAAAGTCTTCATATCTGTTTGCATGAAATAGAAGTCTATGGATGCTGTATCATGATTCCACACAATTCTGAGGTTTGCGGAGCTGTAATACAGCCATATACATGAATAATACAGCCATATACATAAAGCCTTAAAGGGGTTTTCAGGGCAAAAAATGTTTTTCAAAAAAGATCTGTTAGTGCTATTAATAGGTTAATAAGTGCACCCAAATACTTTTAGCAGTGTTTTGAGTGATTTCTGGGTTTCTCTGGGAGCTCCTGGCATCTTCTGCATTTGTTTACATGGTGTCGCTTCCTGCTGTCTTACCTAATGCAATTCATCATGGTACTTGTAGGTCAGTGATGGCGAACCTTTTAGAGACCGAGTGCCCAAACTGCAACCCAAAACCCACTGATTTATCGCAGAGCACCAACATGGCAATTTCACCTTAATACTGTGCAGATCCACAATTGCGGACAGTTATGGACCCGCAAAATATGGTTGTGCGAATGGGGTTTTACAGAGCTTTCAATAATACAAAACAACTTTGTACTGAAAGGTAATAGTTTGCATTAATTAATGTTCACTATTTACATCTCACAGGATCTGTTTTATAGTGACCGTGCAATGTTATTACTGCCTGTAATAATATCACATGTCTGCTATAAAACATATACTGTGTAGCATAAATAGTTAGGGCAGCACGGTGGCTCAGTGGTTAACACTGCAAGGATGCCAAGGATAACATCTGCAAGGAATTTGTGTGGGTTTCCGCTCACACTCCAAAGACATACTGATAGGGAAATGTAGATTGTGAGCCCTATATGGGACAGTGACTGACAATGTCTGTAAAGCACTGTGGAATATGATGGTGCTATACAAGTAGAAATAAAAAAAAAATAGTGAAGGGTCCCCTGATGGTACAATGTGCTCCACAGTGGCCCCCAAACAGTACAGTGTGCTCCACATTGGACCCACATAGTACAATATGCTCCATAGTGGCCGCCAAACAGTAAATCATGCTCCACAGTGGCCCCCACGAAGTATAATATGCTCCACAGTGGCCATCATGCATTATAATATGCTCCACAGTGGGCCCTCACACAGTAGTATACACTACTTACTCAGTGTGCAGTCCCATGAAGAGCATCCTTCTTCTGATCGCAGACGCTGATGACTAATGTCAGGGCAGAGGTCATACTCTGAAGTCAATGTAAGCTGTACCAGGCTGAGTGATCAGGGCGACAGCGCGTGTGCCAACAGAGAGGGCTCTGAGTGCCGTCTCTGGCACGCATGCCATAGGTTTGCCAACACGGTTGTAGGCTCTCACACTAACTCCTTCTCACTACCACCCCCTCCCTGTCTCCCTAAGCTATCCCGCCCACTACTAGCCCTTCCCAACTAACTCAATCCACCCCACCCCATCATACTTACCTGTCTTCCTTACAGACTTCCGACTGTGAATGGCTTCTCCTCTTTTTTCACTCTGCTGGTGCTTCGCTGCAGTCAGCAATCCACGTTTACTGCGCAGGCGTGGGAGGCTCCTGCTCCCACGCCTGCGCAGTAGAGGTGGATTGCCGGCGGCGCCAGGACTATTGCAAATGCACCAGCAGAGTTAAAAAAAAAATAGGAGGACCTGTCCCGCAGAAGGAAGTCTGGAAGGAAGATAGGTAAGTATGATGGGGGGGGGAGTATTGGTGACATTCCATTTCTGGAAACTGGGAAACGGAACGTCACTGGATAACCAGAAAATGTTCGTGGGGCGGTCATGTGGTCATATGGGTAAATATACATTTTCGTTAAACTATGTAATTTAGAAAGTAGGCGGGGAGAGGGTGTTTAGATTAGGTTATGAATTTCATTTTCTCCCTGACATCCCCTTTAACATGAATCTCCAACTTTTTCATTATGTTGTTTTAAAAGGATTTTCCAGACTAGAGATAAAATCGGAACGCAATCCCTATTGAAGTTAATGAAGCATGGCAGGCACTTGGATGACACTCGTATGTGCCTTCCATTAAAAAAAAATAGGAACTAACTTGACCTGCAGACTCGGTTGTGTGCATAAGGTCTTAGGCTTATAGATGTGCTAAATTTATCAAACATTGTCTGACAACTGCTACATTTAGCACAAATTCTGTGAGCGCAGACTCCAACAATGATGTACTTACATTACTGATAATTTTTTTTCTTTTCACAGATGTACCTGTCTGATGGCGACTTTGCCAATATTTTTGGAATGTCCAAAGCCCAGTTCTATCAACTGCCCAAATGGAAGCAACAAAACGTCAAAAAGCAACATGGCCTCTTTTAATACATAGAATTTCAATTTTTTTTTTATTTTTTTAAGTTGCAAAACTTACAATTCATCATTTGGAGGGAGAGAGAGAAGTCACATGCACAGTCATTGTATACTTGTTAACGTCCACGACTATTAAGACCTGACAACCTGCGCCCTCTAGTGTTTAATTCTATGGACTGTGGTGTCTCAGACAATCTGACCTTGCAAATTTTAGCTCTTTTCCATTGATTATTTGTACCATACTACACTATTTATCCGCTTCCTTATAGATAGATGCTGATATGAATAATTAATCTTGGTAAAAATGTTCATAAAAGCAGCTTCAGGTCCACCAGCCCATATTACCTACTATATAATTTACTGATCGACATTACATACTATATAATTTACTGGCCAACATTACATACTATATAATTTACTGGCCGACCTTATCTAACTCACCCTCCATAGAAGTGAAGAAGAATGGACCAGGATGCCATATGACATCACATTCCCCAGTTACAACCCCAAAGAAGATCCTGAAACAGCCTTTAAGGGCGGCTGCGTCCATATAGTAAGAAATGCAGTTGTGATGGGATTATTTAGGTCCTTCCCTTTAAATATAACATGGAAATTTTATGTTAACTGGGATTACTGTATAAGGGGATTGAGAATATTGTGCCTTTAAACACATGCATATTCTTTTATAAATGTATTATTTTATGTTATATATCCATATAGTGTATAGTATATAGTGTACCGTATATCCACAGCTTCTTCCAGACACCAGATTTCACACACAATGTATCTCTCTGAGTGCAGCATTTTATTCTCAGATATTTTATGTTTATTTTGTTGTGATCCGTCCATTACACATTTTAGTTCCCACAATAAAGCTAATAAATATCATTTATTGTCTGTATACTGATATTATACACTATCGATCAGATCCTCTTGCTCCATAAATCTCAATGATGTGCCATTATCCAAGTCTTTTTTCTATTCTGTTAGTTTTGTTTAATTCCAATGTGTGATCCAATAAACACGGTAAATTCAGTCAACTGTTCTTTTCACTTGGTTGGAAGAATGAGATAAAAGGTCTGAATTACTGAAGAATTATAACTACTAGTTCTCTAGGAAGCAGGTCAACAAGAAATCTACAAGTATCTTACAGGGAGAGCGAGGACATCCCATTCTAAATTCATAGACATTAATATGGAGTTACATAGTAAGATGAGGATGGACAAAGACACACCATGTCACCCCATGTCATGGGAAAAATTCCTTCCCATCTCCTGTCTGGCAATCAGCTTGTCTTTACCAAAATCAAAAACCCATAACCCATAATATTTTTCCATTCAAGAAAGACATCCAGGCCCTCTATGAACTTGCACAATGAACCCACCATCACCACACCCTGTGGCAGTGATTTCTATAGTCTCACTGCTCTTATAGTAACAATTCCCTGCTATGGTTTTTGGTGAAATGTTCTCTCCTCTATGTAGAGGATGTTCCCCTTGTCACTGTCACCGGCCTAGGAATAAAAAGATCATTAGAAAGTTATTTGTGCTGTCCCTTCATGTTTTTGTACATTGTTATTAGGGTTCCCCGTAGACGTCTTTATTCTAGACTGAAAAACCCCAATCTGGGGTAATCTGGGGGTGGTCCTCCATTTGCAGCGAATACAGATTCTACTCGCTTTCAAAAAGATTTTGGAGTGTCTGTGGGAATTTTTGACCATTGATCCAGAAAAACATTTGCAGGGTCAGACTTGATGTTGAGGAAAGGGCCTAGTTCATTCCAAAGGTGTTGAATGATGTTCTGTGCAGACCAGTCAGGTTCTTCCATACCAGCTCTTCCAACAATGCCTAGATGGACCTTGCTTTTTGCACTGGGACACAGTCATGCTAGAACAGAAGAGGGCCTTCCCCAAACTGTTCCGACAATATTGGAATCAAGCAATTGTCCAAAATGGCTTGGTATGTTGAAGCATTAAGATTTCTCTTTACTGAATCCACATTATTTTATCCATTGCTGAAACATATTAACCCCTTCCCAGCAGAAACCCTGACCTAATGCATTGCTTTTGGGTGTGACCCCCCCAGAGTTCCATGTAGCCCCCCCCATGGCTGGTCCCCTCCGGTCCCATCACTTCTCCATTGCAGCACAGCTCCCAGGCCTGTCATAGAAATATAGCTATTGAGGCTGGTTTATGAGCAGCAAATTTCCCATACACTGCAATACAATGTATTGCAGTATATGGGACGTGCAATCAAAAGACTATAGGTTCAAGCCCCCTATAAAACAAACAAATAAAAAAAACTAAAAATTCTAATTACCTCATTTTCCCTAGACTTGAAATAAAAATAAAATAAAATAACAAACATATAAAAATATTTTTCCCATATGTTGAACGTTGTAGCGAGGAAAAAAAAAAAAAAAAAAAAATCAAAAGAGCCATACCACAATTTCTTCGCCTTCCATAAAAATTTTAATAAAAATCGATCAAAACATCAGATGTTCCCCAAAATGGGATAACTAAAAAGTACATCTGGCCCGGCAAAAAAAAAGACACCTTATGAATATGACGACTCCAAGAAATTTTTTTTTGCAAAGATTTGGATTTTTTTTAAGGCGTTAAAATGTAAAAAGAAAAACTAAAATGTGTAAGAGGAGGAGCACTGCACCTTTGTAATAGTCAGTATGTGAAACAATTGTACATTATATTTTGGCTTTTCGATACAGTAGGTACATTTCATATATATGTACAAGCAGTGACTGCGGTTGTGCATGGTATTACATCTCAGCCCCATTCACTTTAAAGGGAACCTGTGAGTTTGATTTGGGACACTAAACTACCTACAGGTCCTTATAGACTGGGGGTTTAGTGTCCCAAATTGCCCAGTTATAAAGTCGTCCGTGCCTGCATTTAAAAAAAATAAATAAACCTTTATACTTACCTTTGGTGTTCCCAGCACCTCCGCAGTTCTTCAGTGAAATAGAGGATGTACCTCCCCCCCGGCTTCACTGCACCAGTGCTGGAGGTATGGGGCATGTGCACTGAAGCTGAGGTGTACTGCGCTAGCGCAAGGAGTACAGCGTCAGGGTGAGCTTAAAGATTTTTTAATTTTTATTGCGGGCACGGATGGCTTTATATAACAAAGCAATTTGGGGCATTAACCCCCGGTCTATAAATACCTATAGGTGGTTTATCACCCTGACAGATTCCCTTTAATGGTGCATTACCAGGTATATCCTGTGGCCAGGTATGGTAGTGTTTTTAGAAGAAAGCAGACATATTTTTACAATCCAAATTTTGCAAAGGTGACCTTGCTGGCAGTGAAACTGAAATCTTACTCTAAACTACACTATGACATGAACTAAGTGAAGATCAGGTAAATTTAATGAAAAACAAGTCCCCTATCCTCCTCTATTGACTCCTTAGTCTATTGCTCGATGATTATTCTGAATTACAGATTACATCAGCCACTTAAAAGAAGATTTTTTTTTTTTGTTACTATATCTTATTTCTATAAATAGATGTAATAAGCAGTGCTTGTGATAGGCAGGAATCGTCTACCATGTATTCCAAAATCGCCCTCTGGTGGTAAAACATAAATCACACACCCAAACTTAGGAAAGAGGCTGCATAACTTTTATTTGCAAAACCTGTCCCATGAGTTTTAAGGCCAACAATTTTACATTGCATAGATAGAAGTAAGACATGCTAGAAGTAACTGAAAAGTAATGGGACACGGAAAGAAATCCAGCTCTAAACATAACCATAAAAGACATAATATTAACATAAAAGATTGCACATTGTCTGGCATTTAAAACAGGCCAACACAAGAACATATACAAAGTAAAGTAATGATGTAAAAATAATTTATAAAGGCACATTATATATAGGTTATATGCTTCCCTACTGAAACAATACTCCAGCTTCCTGGCTTACTGGGACCATAAGTGAAAAACCTGCTGAATGGTTGGTATTCTACAGAAAGCAGTCTTCAGATATAAGGATATTTACAATAGCAGTTGTGTGTATAGCCAGCCTTACCTATATAACAGCAGGATGCAGTAGTATATGTGTATGTCCACATAGGACAGATACTCTCTAGACTTTCCGCAGTTTACAATAGCAGTAAAGTGGATGAGACTTTACTAAAATGCTATGGAAACAGTGTACATGGACACTGAGCTATGGAGCATATTTTAGAGTGTGTACACACAGGCCTGATAACGCTGCAGATTTTCTGCGATCGAAAACAGGTTGTGGATGAGTTTACTAAATCTCATCCCCTTTACTGTAATATACTGTGGAACTGCATGGTAGAAAATCCAGAGGGTATCCACTATGTGCAAACATATCCTAAATACACAACAGGTCTGCAGATTTGACCCCTTACACCAAGCGGGGTGAGATCTGCGGAGAATTCACAGCAAAATTTGGCTTGGATCTGTCACAGATTTTTTTTTTGTCTGCTGAATTTGTGGATATAGCCTAAAAAAATGGGAAAAAGCAAATGCAATAAATGAATTCTAGTCTGGCATACCCCGCGCTGATACAATTGGGCGCAAGCTAAACCCTTACAATATAAACGGTAAACAGTTGTGTAATACTGCAGACACTGTAGGATATCTGTACAGATGGTACTTGTCATGGCCAGTGGAAAACGGAATTATGTTTTCTAGTAAAATGAGGAAGCAATGGCACAATATTCAGTGCAGGTAGGTGACTGTACACAATGCGGTACTGAACAGGTACAATAGATCACAGTATGTAGTGCTTTACACAGACCACCCCGCAGCCAGGTATGGCAGGGACTGAAGAGGCCAACTTGTTTTGTCAGTTACTTTATAAGGAAATTGTCAGTTACTTGTGGCGGCCATAAGTTAACATGCGGGCTCTGAACCCTATGTAAACATACAGCCATCATTTTGGCATTACTTAAAAAGATAACATGAATTATTGCAATTGATATAGAAACCCACAACCACTGTAATTATGAAATCACTGTAATGCCAAGCATTCAGGCAGTAAATCAGGCTTGTGTGAATAGGGTTCTAGATTCTAGTCTGCAGCTAAGGCGAGACGTCTGACCTTCCATAATGTAGGTGAGCTAGTACCTGCTGAAGGTGCCAGTAGTGATCTAGAGAAAGATGTATGCAGTATTTGCTGGCAGATGTGGAAAAGACCGCACTCTGTCATTACTTCCCCAAGATGTCCATCTGCTAATACACCGCACTCCTGTAAGGTATCTGCGTCTTCTTACACTTTGCACGTGTGATTGGGGGGATTGTATCAGATTTTTTTTTTTAAACACAATGGACAGCAAAAAAAGAGTGAAGCTGGCCATATTTATAATATTTTTATATATCAATCAATCTGCAAAGTTTGGCATGAACAACTGACCACCAGAGGTGTCGGGCAATGGATTATTTCTCGATCCCTACTGAGAACACATTCAGCTGCGTAAAGAGTGCATGTGTATGGGAAGATCAGGAGGTACAGCTGTTGGCTGAAAAAGTATTCAATGGACAGGTATGTCATGTGTATACAAAAACTAAGATATTACTACCAGATCAGCAATGGCATTTAGAACCCGTGTTATGGGAGGTCAGATCTTTATATAAAATATCATAGAACAAGTAAAAACACAGGTACTCCTGACACCTGCAGTAGTGTTATGTTAAATGTGTTGCACCAAGTTTTGAAGTTATCGATGGGACAGGGAATAACTTCATGATTGGAAAGGCACCAAGAGCTGGTGCTGGTACCCCACTGTTCTCAAGATCAGGGTCAGGTTCTCCTGTCCAGCACTGGGCGCTCCCATAGAGAATGAATGGGGTAGCAAGGTGCATTCTCGGTTTGCTGCTCTATCAGGACAGGAGAATTGGACCCTGCTCTCAGGATCGGTGGGGGTCCCAGCAGACCGGACCTCCACCAATCATGAAGTTATCTCCTATACCATCGATAGGGGATAACTTCAGACTTGGTAACCTCCTTTAAGGCCTTAGACGATTCGTTCTGCTTTTCATAACTGTTACCTGAGCTATTGCAAATGTCATTGAACTTGTCGTGTATGACCAACCACATGTAATTTGAAGGATGTGAGAAAATCTGTGATTGTCAAGAAATTACAGTGATGTGTCTGAATACGATTAAAGCAGTTGATATCTATCTTGCATTTACATTACACATAAAGGGTTTTTCCCACTAAAGACATTTATGGGTTATCATCTGGGTATGCCCCACTGATCCTAAGAGATGGTCATGCATATGCTATCACTCCATTTTAGTTAATAAGAGATGCACAATGAGTGGAGCATACTCAGTTGGTCATCTCATGCTACACATTTCAGGATATGTTAAGCCAAGAGCAAAGAGATTTTCTGGCCTATCCATTCAATGTGCTATTTACTGGTTGTCTATTGTGGGAAAACCACTTAAAGGGAGTCTGTTACCAGAACCCAGCTTATCAATGCAGCCCTGCAAAAAATATAGGTTAGGGTTTCTGGAATCAAACAGTGTTTTCCTCTTGGGAATCGATGCCTCTGTTGCAAGATATTGTGTTTTTTTTATCAATATGCAGTTGAGCCCTTTGGAAAAATGAGGGTGCTGTCAACATACCTCTTTGTGGAGCAATAAGGGCGTTGCAGTTGCTCCAAAGTTCATTTGCACATTGCCAAAAACAGCAATATCTTGGCAAGAGAAGTACCAATTCACAAAGGGAAAACCCTGTTTGATTCAGGTGACCCTAACCTATTGTTCTATAGGGTGGGGTTGATATGCTGAATTACAGTTAAAGGAAAGTACAAGAGTGCTAGTTTGGGTTCCCTTTCAAGTTCATGTGCAAAACAGGTTAAACCAAAAAGTGGACATCCTTAATAAAAAGATTTTCTTTTAAATTAAAATTCATTAAAATAGTCATAAAATCGTTGCTGAGGGTTGTAGTACAGCTTTTCCTAACAGCTTACAAAACAACTACTTCTGACCTAAAATAAAGGCAGCTAAAAAGTTGTTAAAAAAAGAATAAAAATATAAAACATTGTAAACATGTTAGTCCAGTATCAGACTTTGCTTTCTTGGAGCATGACATGCACGAACAGCATGGCAGATGGAAGAAAATCTCCATTCTTATTCAAAAGGTGTATGTGTCGATAACCTGCAATTCAAGAGGAGAAACATATCCAGGATTAGGGATGACTAGTACATGTTTGTGGTATCCCAGCTTTTATATCTACAGAGTAACCAACACAACAATAGCTTTTTAAAGTGGGAAATAAAAAGTTCCCTGGTGACAGAGGCTCTCATAAGGGAGCGTTCACACTACTGTTAGTAGTGTCCATTGCTAGCATCAGTTACAAAAAGTTAGCGATGGACACTAACAGATCTGTCATAAATCCGTTAAAAATCCCACATAGCCATTATTTTAGTGGATATAATAAACGTGGGGTGCAGGACTTTTTGTCCACTCAAAATAATGGACCTGTGACAGACGTTAAGCATCCATTGTTTTTTTTAACATTAATGTCTATGGCTAACTGTTGGTCGTCCGTTGTGCTGTCAGTTTTTTTTTTCTGCACATGCTCAGAAAGCAGAACAAAAAAAGTAAGCAAAAAAAACGGACAGTATAAAAACAGACATTAATGGACACTAACTTATGTTAATGTGGCCATTTTTATAACTGATCCATTTAATGTTAGTGTCCATTATGATAGGCATCGTTTTTTTTTTTTTTTTTCTAATGGACCCTATCAGAAAAGACACCCAACGGTAGTGTGAACGTCCCCTTACAAAAAAAAAAAAAAAAAAAAAATTATACATATATATATATATATATATATATATATATATATATATATATTAATAATAATATGAGGCTATACTCTGTGCAGAGTGGCGGGTCCAGTACACCTCACGGGCCACTGTTGCCGATACAGCAGAATAGGTCATAGACTTCAATCAACGACAGGTTTTAGTAGTAGCTGAAGCTATAATTAGTGACATCATCCTACACTGCCAGCCAGCAACGCGCCAGCGAGGAGAAGCGGAGCTGCTGCTCTGCAACGGAGGAGCAGGAGATTTTTTTTTTTTTTAATGTCATCCTTAGATAACCCCATTAATGTAAAAAAAAAACAAAAACAAAAAAAAACAAACAAAAAAAAACAAACACTACTGGAACATTCCTTTAAAAAAGCTGATTATACCCAACTATGTATTTATTATATATCTCTCAGACCTTCTGATGAGTCTGCGGTATGATGACACACTGACATACATGCTACAGGCCATGCCAATTTGGGACCTGTTATGCAAACCAAATTGTAGGTAGACATAAAAGTAGTTACATGATCCCTAAGCTCTTTTTTGTAGAGGTTCATCTATCACTGGCCACTATGGTACAGGATTAGGAAGTCAGGATGCATTCATTACCTAGTTGTAAACTGGTCAGTGGAAGTGTGTATTGTCCCACAAAGTCATTCCGTGAAGAAATGTCGTAATCCTCCACCAGGAATCTCACCAAGGTAAGGGCGGGCACATCGATCTCAAACTCAAAATGCTCATTCCACATGGGCTTAAACCCTGAAATAGGTCAGAACAAAAAGTTGAAAAAAAGGGAGAGACCTGTGAATCAAGCTGAGCTTTGTGGCAGAAGTCAGAGGGCAGCCATCCCACAGACGCTTCTCCACTTTTTTTATATAATTGTCTTCTCTGCAGCAGTACTTCAGCATAAAGTGTAGTCCTCCATCATGAGGAAGACTATGGGGTTTTCATGCTGCAAAGGTTGGGGCATCACAGATAGATACAGAAAACTAAAATGTTTCATCAGATTTGATGTACAGTATATTGTTTTGGACTGGCTTAGACTGTGCCTATGTAAAGCACCAATCCTTCTTACCATTGTTTTCAACAACTTTTGAGAACTTCCTCTCTTTGTCCCGTGCGACCCCTAATATCTCCACAGTTACAAAGGGGTCCACTATTGAGGTCTTCTTCTTGTTCAGTTTTGGTAGTTGCTGTCCAGAGATGATCTAAATATATTATCACTCCATGTTAGTAAGGTGTAATTACTTTGTATTAAACTTTAAAAGGAACATTAAAGATCTTGTACAAAAAAACAAAACAACATTCTGTCCTTTTCTCCACTGATCTCCTGTATGCCTTTCATCCCACTGTTAACTCACATTACAAATAAAAACAGAGAAATACATAAGGACATCTTCTCTATGCTCCCCAGTAGCTCAACCATACGCCCCAATCCTCCTCCATGTTCTATGTCTTCACAAGACAACTGGCTGCAGCAGGAGCCTCTCCCCTCTGCTCTGTCTGCAGTAGGACAAAAGAGTGTTAAGTCCCACCCCCTCAGTCAATCTCCAGCTAAAGATCAAGCAGATTAACCCTTCTGTTCTGCAGTATTTGTACAGGACTGTGTATTTTAGGAATATGTAGACAATGCTTCAGCCTGATACATAGTGGAGAAAGATCATCTCATGTTTACTTTTATCATTTGTTTCTAGTTTTAGTGTTCCTTTAAGGAGATGGCTAGTTACATTGTGAAAGGTACATGAGATCCGTAGAAAGTTCAGCTTTACAAAAATACAAAGCCTTCTATTATGTCAAAATGATGTGTAATGTATTTGCCATATACAATGAAAAAAAAAAACAATACTCAACCATTATGTTAAGTTTCTTCGGAGTCCACCACTCTCCATCTTGAATGGACTTTGGATTGAATTTAGATTGATTATATCGAAGGAATGATGGTTTAAGGACATAGCCGCAGAACCCATTGTCACGAAACTTGCCTTGATAGACATCCATTTCTGTACAGGGGGTCTGGAAATTCAAAGCCACTAAAAAAAACAAAAACAAAAAAAAAAAAAAAACCCAGCAACATTGTGTTAGTAAATGCTGGATTCTTGCCTAACTACACATAAAAGAAACCAAGGAAAGGATGAGCATATCAGATATCACAGGAAGCAACAAGTCAGAGAAAAAGGGGAGTTGAGGATGAGTAACTTTTCCTTTGAAATACTTATTATTCATCATCTCTTCTCTGCGTATAATCAGGATTTGGTGACACGCTCATCAATCTTATTGCTGACCTAAAAAAACCTCCAATGTCACAAATGTAGCTGGCACTGGATTAAAACTACAGCAGCAGATAGACTAAGCGCGCATTGTGATATCAGACAATTTCCTATTTCATTTGCTAAGAATAAAAGATTAAGCAGGAAAAAAAAAAGAAATCTCTAATATCCCAAGCACAGATGGTAATATAGCTTTTGATGTGGCTCCGCTTTACAGAATATACTTTTTTGGTGACAAATCCATTTATTTGGGACAATACTTCCCAACCTGTCACGATCCTGACACAATTATCTCATAAAAGGGGGATTCTTTAAAATACAGGATCTGAAAAAAGAAGAACACGTGACTTACAGCTATAGTGTTATACTCAGATTTAGAATATAGCTCCCATTTAATTAGTTAATTTAGTTATTACTTAACCCGTTCACACCTGCTCCATGTAAATTAATGGGCTAATGGCATGGCCTGTGTGTCAGACATGGCCTGTGGCATGGCCTGTGTTATTCAATTTACATACATGTCTTTGATGGGCCTGTTCTGTCTGATTTGGCAGTCATTTGTTAAGCCATACACATTAGATCAGGGGCGTAAATATCGGGGTAGCAGCGGTAGCGGCTGCCACAGGGCCCGGGACATTAGGGGGCCCGGAGCCCTGTGTCAGCCATTACCGCGAACCCCACAAAGCACTGGCGTAATGATCGCGGTCGCAGGGGGTGCGACCGCGACCGGACCCGGCAGGGTACGGGGCCCGCTGGAGATGGCAGGGGCCCCGGACCACTACGATAGCGGTCGGGGAAAGCCTGGTTCCCCGACCGCTATACATACTGTTATTGGAAAGGGACCCTGGCATATTGCAGGCCCCTTTCCAATAGATGGCAGCCCGGGGGGAGGTGACTGAAAATAATAAATACATATTCTCACCTCTCCTGGGTACAGCGTTCGGTCTGGCGCTCTTCTGTCATGTGACTGAGGCCTGTGATTAGGCCCCAGCGGTCACATGGGGGCGTACTGACATCATTATGCGCCCGCGCCCCATGTGACCGCTGAGGTCCAATCACAGGCCTCAGCAGCGACGTCGGAAGAGGGCCTGAAGACGCTGAAGACGGTAGGATGGAGCGAGGATGCCAAGGAAAGCTAAGGCAAGGTGAGTATATATCTTTGTTATTTTTAATCACCTTCCCTGGGTCTCCAATTATTATACTCTGGAATCTGAGGAGACCCCAAAGTATAATAATAGCACCGAAGCGGAGGGGGCTGTTGGGAGCATATAATACTGAGTGAGGGCCACTGTGGAGCATATACTACTGGGTGAGGGCCACTGTGGAGCATATACTACTGGGTGGGGCCACTGTAGAGCATATACTACTGGGTGGGGGCCACTGTGGGGGAGGGGGGGCCACTGTGGGAAGCATATAATACTAGGTGGAGACCACTGTGTGTAGCATATTATACTTTGTGGGGCCACTGTGGGGACCATATTATACTGTGTGTGGGGGGAGCAATGTAGAGCATATAATGCTGTGTGGGGGCCCATTGTCGAGCATATAATACTATCTGGGGCCACTGTTGAGCATATTTTACAATTTGAGGACCCGTAACCGGTTCGGGGGGGGGGGGGAGGCATGTCAAATGTTCACCTTGGGGCCCAGCCATTCCTAGTTACGCCCTGCATTAGATATACAGTATATCAGCTGCACCTGCTGACTTTGGTAGGATTGGTTAACTACCTGAACCTGCCTAACAGCAAAAGGGTGGGGAAATAAGGATCAGGCAACTGGATTTCAACATGCCCAATCCTTTTGTTCTCATAGAGTTAAGCTGCTGCCAGGGGTGTATGGAAGCCATTCGAGGCCCAGTTATCAGGAATGAATACTGTCCTGTATAACAGAGCCTTTGGTATTTTGTTGGCCAACTGCATCTTTTATACGCACAAAAAAAATCATTATTTGTCAGCTCTGTGCAAATAGTAATGTGATACCAACAAACAATGAAACAGCATTTGGGATTTTGCTAAGAATTGGCCATCCCCATGTAGTTTGCATCGGCCTGTGTAAGAGGGTGTTGATTGACGTGGTATACCATCTATTGGTGCTCGTCCTCCATGGTGTCGGTCCATGCAAAGCAGCCTTTACTCCCCTCTCCCTACTTCCTACTAGCACATGCATGTTTCCAATGGCTATTTGGATGATGATATTAAAGAAGAGCAGTGGTTAGAAAATGTAATGCACAACTTTCTCTACGACGCACCCACCTATCTGACAGCCCACATTCCACATGTCTACAGCACTGTAGTTGGAAGAATCTGTTCTCATGCCGTCAGGATAAATTCTGGTCAGCTGTTTCGAATTATGGCGAATAAAACTGTTTCCTTTATTGAAAAGAGAAAAACAATACATGAAATAAGAAGTAGATGAAATTACCTTATTTGTAATACTAAAAATGCAGATATTAAAAGGGATGTTCCAGCTCATATTTTTATTATATAATAGTGCTGCTGAGGGACCCATAAACATCAAAAAACAAGCCTCCGTTTCCAGCTTTGTTCATCTGTATACAAGGTACCTAGCTGACGTCATCAGTAAGGTCCCGTTTATGTCAGGCGACTGCTGCAGCCAATCACAGGCCTCATTGGTGACCTCTTGACAAATGACACGAGACTGCTGCGACATGCCACTTGTGAAGAGGTGACTGCTTAGGCCATGATCAGTTGTAAACTGGAAGGCGGAGCTAACACTGCTGGAAACAGAGGTCCAGGTAAAGGTTTTTTTTTTTTTTTTTTTTTTAATTATGCTTACAGCCCCCTCAGGAGCAATATTAAATGATAAAAATAGGAGTTGCAAAACCCCTTTAATTCTAATAATATGTAACACTACAATGACCCATACAGGTCTTGATTTCACTGCAAAGGGGGTGAGAAACCCTGACAATACCTGAAAAAAAAAAAATTCAATAAAGGGTTAACTGAAAGCCTCTATGAGTAGGTTTCACTAAAACAAAGTAAAATACACGTGACCGCTGCTCCATTTACCGCTATGTGACTGTCAGAGATAGCCAAGTGTAGCACTCTGTCAGACCCATAAAAGTGAATGAAACATGTGCACCATTCCAGTGGTTGTGACTCTTAAGGGATCATACATTTATCACCTATCCTGCTGATAAATGTTTGCGGGCAAACCCCTTTAAGACTTTTATTTTGTGCTATTGAAACCTACTAAAAGCACTTTTCTGAAAATGGCTTTTGGTTATGTGGTGGTATCTCGGGCGTGATCTATTATATTCTCACACATTGCTAGCCAAGAATTATGGCAGCTGTAATGTACGACTACATTGATTAGAATTATAAAGTAAAGCCATGACCATGAAATTAAAACAAGGCAATTAATCCCAATCTGTCAACGAGAACACCCTGCAAGTAAACAGTGTTGCCTCCGTCTTACCTGACTCATTGGCCAGCTTCAGAGCTTTGCTCTCACTTACGGAGGACATTTCGTAGAATGACTGATGCTCTGCAGCATATTCAAAGCCACGGAAATGCACACTCTTGCAGTAGATCACTGTGTCGGACAGTTCCTTGGCCAGCTTCAGCTTTGCACCCTACGATACAATTCAGTGTAAATATGTCGTACTAACACAGTACCTATCGAACTGTTCAAAAAAATATGTTCTTTTTTTGTCCAAGACTAGTCTGCTTACCGCGCCTTTCTTGGCATGGACATTAGACTTGACAGCTTCATCGTCCATTTCTGCAGCCTCATCCTCATCAGACACATCCTCTGCCTCAGCGATGCCGTTCTCAGTTTGCTTGATGCTGGCTTCCAGTGAGTTGAGCTTCTTTCCTTTCACTAAGATTTTCCCTTTTAGTTGCTGAAACAAATGAGCCAAAGTTTAAGAACATAAAATACAGTGGGGAAAAAAAGTATTTAGTCAGCCACCAATTGTGCAAGTTCTCCCACTTAAAAAGATGAGGCCGGCCTGTAATTGTCATCATAGGTAGACCTCAACTATGAGAGACAAAATGAGAAAACAAATCCAGAAAATCACATTGTCTGATTTTTAAAGAATTTATTTGCAAATTATGGTGGAAAATAAGTATTTGGTCACCTACAAACAAGCAAGATTTCTGGCTCACAGACCTGTAACTTCTTCTTTAAGAAGCTCCTCTGTCCTCCACTCATTACCTGTAGTAATGGCTCCTGTTTGACATTGTTATCAGTATAAAAGACACCTGTCCACAACCTCAAACAGTCACACTCCAAACTCCACTATGGTGAAGACCAAAGAGCTGTGGAAGGACACCAGAAACAAAATTGTAGACCTGCACCAGGCTGGGAAGACTGAATCTGCAATAGGCAAGCAGCTTGGTGTGAAATCAACTGCGGGAGCAATAATTAGAAAATGGAAGACATACAAGACCACTGATAATCTCCCTCGATCAGGGGCTCCACGCAAGATCTCACCCTGTGGGGTCAAAATGATCACAAGAACGGTGAGCAAAAATCCCAGAACCACACGGGGGGACCTAGTGAGTGACCTACAGAAAGCTGGGACTAACGTAACAAAGGCTACCATCAGTAACACACTACACCACCAGGGACTCAGATCCTGCAGTGCCAGACGTGTCCCCCTGCTTAAGCCAGTACACATCCGGGCCCGTCTGAAGTTTGCTAGAGAGCATTTGGGTGTTCCAGAAGAGTATTGGGAGAATGTCATATGGTCAGATGAAACCAAAGTAGAACTGTTTGGTAGAAACACAACTTGTCGTGTTCGGAGGAGAGTGAATGCTGAGTTGCATCCAAAGAACACCATACCTACTGTGAAGCATGGGGGTGGCAACATCATGCTTTGGGGCTGTTTCTCTGCAAAGGGATCAGGACAACTGATCCGTGTACATGAAAGAATGAATGGGGCCATGTATCGTGAGATTTTGAGTGCAAACCTCCTTCAATCAGCAAGGGTACTGAAGATGAAACGTGGCTGGGTCTTTCAGCATGACAATGATCCCAAGCACACCGCCAGGGCAACGAAGGAGTGGCTTCATAAGAAGCATTTCAAGGTCCTGGAGTGGCCTAGCCAGTCTCCAGATCTCAACCCCATAGGAAACCTTTGGAGGGAGTTTAAAGTCCGTGTTGCCCAGCGACAGCCCCAAAACATCCCTGCTCTAGAGGAGATCTGCATGGAGGAATGGGCCAACATACCAGCAACAGTGTGTGCCAACCTTGTGAAGACTTACAGAAGACGTTTGACCTCTGTCATTGCCAACAAAGGATATATAACAAAGTATTGAGATGAACTTTTGTTATTGACCAAATACTTATTTTCCACCATAATTTGCAAATAAATTCTTTAAAAATCAGACAATGTGATTTTCTAGATATGTTTTCTCATTTTGTCTCTCATAGTTGAGGTCTACCTATGATGACAATTACAGGCCGGCCTCATCTTTTTAAGTGGGAGAACTGGCACAATTGGTGGCTGACTAAATACTTTTTATCCCCACTGTACATTATAGAAGCCAAAATTGTATTCATTTTCACAAAAAAATAATAGTAAAGGAAAGTGTTCTATATAAATAATTATATTGCTAACATTAAATTGTAGGTTCAGCCTCCCAGAGACTTACTCCATATGATCTAGAGTTCCATCAGTTAGGTGCTGTTCACATTACGTTTATGGCCTGCATTTATCGCATACTCTGGCATGTATACAGTCATATGAAAAAGTTTGGGCACCCCTATTAATCTTAATCATTTTTAGTTCTAAATATTTGGGTGTTTGCAACAGCCATTTCAATTTGATATATCTAATAACTGATGGACACAGTAATATTTCAGGATTGAAATGAGGTTTATTGTACTAACAGAAAATGTGCAATATGCATTAAACCAAAATTTGACCGGTGCAAAAATTTGGGTACCCTTATCATTTTATTGATTTGAATACTCCTAACTACTTTTTACTGACTTACTGAAGCACAAAATTGGTTCAGTAAGGTTTTACATTTGATGAACATTTGCTAGTAATTATTAGATCTTAAGGCAATGTCTCACCTCTGGAGATGGGAAATCCTTTATTTTTCCTTCAACTGGCCAAGTCAAAAGCATATCCCCAAGCATTTCCTTCATGTGCTTGGCCATAGTCTTCTGCTGATCAAGACTGCAGTGATTTTCCAAAGAAATGATCACAGGGTAAGGAGAAGTCTTAAGGAAAGAAATGTACAATTAGGTTTTTGTCTTCAGTCCTGGTTAGTGACTTCAATGTTTAACAGGTTGCGCTATAGCAGAGAAATAGCCAGTGATATGTAGAAGAGATTAGTCCAGGGCTTTAGGTGAAGCTGCCTTAAAAGCTACCTCCAATTATAAAACCATTATTATAAATGAATGGCATATGTGAATATAAGAAATGTTGTAATATATCTTATTTAAGAAATATGTATTCCTTCTCCATTTGTCAAGCCAAGTTACTTTTTACATATTAGTCTATGGAGAGGGGAGTAGAATGCTGTTGGAAAAGACGTCCCAATAACTGTAATTCCTAAACCCTGCTGCACTGAGGGTCAGGAGAAATTTTAACACTGTTTCAAAGTTTTATCAGTCTACAACTGCACAGAGGGAGGCAAAAAGTGAATTAACAGTCCTTCTCCCCCATCCCCGCCAAAAAGTTCTGTGTGTGAGATGGGTACAGATTCAGACTCTATGTAAACAAACAGTCAGAGAAGACGAGGAGGAGTAGAGCAGCCTAATAAGTGGAGAAGGAAACAGATTTCTTTAATAAGGTATATTACAAAGTTTCTTATATTCAGCTGTACTATTCATTTATGATTTATAATTGGAAGTAGGCTTTAAGCTGGTCATATAATATAGATTTTGGTCGGCTAAAATGACTGATTCTGGACGACGATCATCCATGAAAACACAGTGAATGTTCGTTTGTGATGGCTGAATTTGGTCTGCCAAAAATAGTTCAGCTGTGCTGGATATTTATAGCCAGTGGTTGACGGAATTTATCAGTGTTTGGCATGGATCAGCTGCTTTCAGCTATATATTTTTTTTAATAAAATGACTAAATTGTCTTCCTGGCGATCGCGTCTTTTATGTGTAAGCACTCAAATGCTAACTCTACCGGGCTTTCAGAAATCCATGCATAAGCTATAGAAACACCACCATTCAAATGAATGCAACTGATTTTTAGTTGCAGAAATTTCTGAAACAAATCTGCTGTGTGTGATACCCCTAGACCATAAATCAGACACAGCAGCTCTGTTATGTGATAAGTGTTTTGACAAGACAAGGCATCGATAAAAGCAGCACTGGTAGCATTTTAGAGCTACATGATGATGTGTACTGCCTGTATATCTCTGCTGGGGGTTATCTGCCTCTACATATGCATCATGTAATGGTTTCACAGTAGGGCTGAAATGTCCCCAGGGCTGTGAAGTTGGTAGGCCAAACCCATGACTCCTATTTTTCCACAGACCAACTCAAACTCCTGAACCGATTCCTTCACTAAAGGCTGACAGGCACGGGCATTCAGAAGCAGTAAAGATTCTATAATTTATGAAAAAAAAAAAAAAAAGTGACTGAATTCCTATGAAGGTAAATATGTAACAAATTATATCATACCAATATTATATAGATTATATACATAATTACAAATAATTAATTTTATTTTGAAGCTGGGGTTTTTTCCTGACTCCACCACCAGCCAAAATTGGTCCCTACTCTGACTCTATGTCTCCAACTCCACAGCCCTGATGTCCCATCGTGTAACAGTGAAATATGTGACAAACACACAAAAATTGGTCAGAACTGCCAAACCATGTGAACAAGAAATGCAGGTTCAGTTTGCTGTGGCTGCAATACAAATCTGATATGATTCCAAAACACAATATTTCAAGATATTTCTCTGACAAGTTTCTACATTGGAGTTTTGCAAGTGCTGACACCGAATTGCCACAATGTTCAACAGAAGGATCTAGCCATTCTGACACTCTTCACTTACCTTAAAGGCATAGTTCTTTATAGCTTTGATGACATCTTTGAAAAGGATTTTGGAAGTGAGTGTGTAGCCATGATAAATAACCGGTTCTCCATTAGGTCCATCCCAGCAATCCAACTCCACACAACGACAACCCTTACTAAGAGCCCTGCATGAAAAATGGAATAGCTAAATAAATCCATACATCACAGAGTCATCAAAATGGAATTAAAATGCTTGATAATAAAAAACAAACAAACATTCAGTAATATCAATCTAAAGGCTGTATCTATCTTCAACTATAGTATTATGAAGTTGAAGTAAATAATTCATTGAATCTGCAACTCTGAAGATTTGCAGATTTTGTGATAAATAGCATAGGGATTGCAAGGAGCTTACCGTATATAAGCTTCAGTGCTGCTCGGACCCTTCAGCTGGTCTTCCATCAGGTAAGTGTTGTGTGAGGAGGAGATGAAGTAGTGACACAGTGGTTGCTTCATGTCCTGATAAACCTTACTGTGTGCCAGATTGAATACACCTCCATCGTCAGATAGCAGATAGATAAGGAAGCCATCTTTAGTCATAGACTGCTGCTTCTTACCTGCAAAGGAAAATAAGAGACACTTAAGGAAGCTCTTCAATGAGTAAGAAACACTTAACCCCACCATTTTTTACCCTTGTAACACCATGTAATAAGTTTAACCACAAGAACTTTGCAACAGAATCATGCTGCCCCCATGCACTGCCATGCTTATAGGGGAGATATCACTGATACTGTACATAGAGTACTATAGAGACTTGTTCTCCAACAGAGAAAACATATATATATATATATATATAACAAATGAAAAACAAAATTGGGGTGATGAGGTGTAAAAGTCTATTAAACCAGCAGAAATGGAACTAAGTAGGTGCCATATAATCGTATATAGAAGATTATTGGTCAAGCACATTGAGGTACAAAAATGTTCCTGAAAAAAAAAAAAAAAAAAAAAAATCTGAAGCTTTCAGGAAGACAGGCCGTGATAAAATGGCACCATAAATCAAATACATTTTGAAAGGATGGTTACTCTAAGTATTATAGATATTTCTAGGCAGAAGAGCAGGGGACTAACATAAGAATGTACTCATCCCAACATTCAGAAACATTTTGTCCTGCTCTGTTGCCCCTGCAACATTCTGGTCAAATATGGTAAGGCGAGGTTCACACATGAACACAACTCATAAATACAGGTCTATAGACCTGGACATCATGTGCCTTCTTAAACAGCAGCCACTGAGGAGAGGACTACAAGCCTGATGGAAGACAAATGATGAAAGCATCTACATAGTAATGACAGCCAGCCTACCTTCTTCACTTGGCTCATACTTGGTGATCAAGGACTTTGCTTGGTCTAAGCTCAATGTTTCTTGCTGCTCATCCTTCAGGAATTTGTGGAAGCCACTGGCGGACATGAAATTCTCACTATCCTTATATGTGGAAAATATAACATCGATCTCTTCTCGTGTTGTCAGGATCTTGTAAAACTCTTCTATTTCATCATCCTCCAGGGATCCTGTCCTTGATCTGTCACATTGCTGAAAAATCGACAAATCAAAAATTTCATGTATATTACATTGAAAAGATTAATGTATTTTAGAGAAAGACAAAAATCTGTCTCAGAAATGTTCAACCTCAAGAAGGACATGGTCTATTTTGGTCCTTAAAGGAGTTTTCAGCCTAAAGATATTGTAGCTCTAAGAAGAAGTCAAAAATATCAGATCAGTCTGTCAAATGTTGTCGCCATCGAATGGCTGTTCTCAGAGGATGGAGCAGGAAGCAGACAGCTCTGTTCTGGGTGTAGTGGCTGAACCAAATCACTGCAGCTTAGCCCTCATTCAAGTGAATGGGATCTGATCTGCAATAAACTGATCTGGCCACTACATAGAGCAGTCTGCTTCCTGCTCCATTCTCTGTAACTCACCTGATAGATGGGGGTGCTGGGTGTCAGGGACCTCAGGATAGTTTATCTTATTGGTCCTATAATACATACTATTCCAAAGCATTATTGCCCATCAGTGTTATACTAACATACAACCTATTAACAGGCAGATAATGGCGGCGGACATGGAAATCCATCAGCATCCCACGATTGGTTTGCAGTTTTCCTCTCCCTATAGAGAAGACATGCCCACTAGAAGGAATAGTTATCAGCTGACAACTAACCGGTGATCTTACCTGGAATATCTGTTTTGCATAGCTATCGTCAGTTTCAATGTTTACTTCTTGCAGGAATCTCTTAAGCTCTTTAAAGCTCATTTTGTTATCCTTGTTTTTATCAGCTTTCCGTAGACAGGCATGGATCCAGCTATTAACGTTATCAAGGATTAATATGGTATTAAATTATAGTTTTGCACTTCCTTAAAAGATGACTTTTCACCACCTCCACCAATTCAAGTTCTTAGCATCTGTGGAGGCGCCACCGCACTGATTCCAGCACTGTTGGAATTTTCTCTCTTTCTCTGATGTGCTATTTAAGCTCTGTAATGTCAGGAGGGCGGTGTCAGGCAGGGGGCCTGATTCAGAGCTCCAATCAGAGGCAGTCAGTGTCAGAGCTCAGAATCACACCCCTTGTCTTCTCCTGCCTGACACCGCCCTCCTGACAGTACAGAGACTAAATAGCATATCAGGCACCAAAACTAACAGCATTGATTGCTCAGGAATGGTGGGGGCTAGAGAGAAAAATTCCAACTGTAGTTATCAAATGGAGGTGGTGAAAGGTCGTCTTTAAACAGACAAAGGATACAATACCTTTAACATGAGCAAAGCCCTGATCAATGACATAGGACGGAGATCACGCTAGTTTTTTCTTTTGTTTTCACAGTACATTTACAATGTTGTCGCAGGATTTTCCCTATTTACACAGCGGGAAGTGCAGCCAGCAAGCTATCATGTATCCCCCTTATGTGATCAGACAACAAATGAGGGTTTACGTGTATGTTGGGTTTACATAGGACAATGACTGGGAAGGAACAGTCATTGGCTAGTGTAAAAGGCCTTTAATATGTGTAGAAACCCTTGTTTAATGAAAAGTTCACATTAACTGAACTAGGTATGCAAAATGTTGCCAGAAATCTCTTGATGTGAATGAATGCTATTTGTACTGAATTACTCAATAGTTTTTACAGCCAGGTAGTAAATTGTAGTGTGTCAAATGTCATGGAAAGGTTAGTAAAATACAATCTGCTGGTGCCTCATGCCACCACTTCAGAACGTGCCAACCAATAATTACAAGATCTCAGGGTAGGAGACGGTTTTCAGACATATTTTTATCCAGAGCCTACGCCCTGTTTTTACTGTTCCCTGCAATTAAGAACATACGTGTACTATAAAACATGGTTGATAGCAGTTTACAGAAAACACCACAAAATACAGAAGCACATTTATACATGGACAAAATGTGGAATGTGTTGTCAGAATTTAGAAATAATGATATTGTCATTTATTCCACAAAAAACAAGTTCTAGAAGAAACTTCTATATTATTAGAAGGGCCGACCAGTCATAATATGTCACTGTTAACACTGCTGGTGGCTCAGGCATAAAATGTGTATAACTTATTCAAACCAGGTGTGAAAAAAAAAAGCTGCAAAGTAAGTAATGCTTTCAGTACAGAACTGTTAATAGTTTATTTTTGTCAATAAATAAAATGAAGTGAATGACAAAAACAGAACTCTAAATCATATCAATATTTGGTGTGACTGCCCTTAGCCTTCCATCATTTCTTCTAGGTACACTTGCACAAAACTTTTGAAAGAACTCGGCAGGAGGTTGTTCCAAACATCTTGGAGAATTAAGCACAGATCTTCTGTGGATGTAGACTTGCTCCAATCCTTCTGTCTCATCATGTAATCGCAGACAGACTGGATGATGAAAGATCAGGGCTCTATGGCGGCTATATCATCACTTCTACTCCTTGTTCTTCCTTATTTTCAAGATACTTCTCAATGACATTAGCTGTACGTTTGGGGTCATTTTCCTGCTGCAGAATAAATTTAGTTCTTGAACTCAAAGGGGTTGTCCCTTTATGGACACTTATCCCCTATCTACAGGACGTAGAGTAAGAGTCCAACCACCAGGGGCCCGATTGCTGGGTCCTGCAGTGATCAGGAGGATGGGGGACCGAACGTTCTCCTAAGGCTTCCTTGTGAATTGAGCCCCAGTGACCGGTGCTCCACTCACTTCTGTGGGCTGCCAGGACTGTAATCTCTGGCAGCGCCCATAGTCCCATAGTGAATAGTGAATGGAGCGCTAAAATGTGGGGTAATTTGGTTAGTAGATAAATGTCCATAACGGGACAATCTCCTTTATTTAATAAACTTAGTTCTCCAAGATGCTTGGAACAACCTCCCTGCCGAGTTCCTTCGAAAACAGTGCACAAGTGTACCTAGAAGAACTGATGCAGTTTTGAATGTAAAGGGCACACACCAAATATTGATTTGATTTAGATTTCTATTTTGATCATTCATTTTATTTTGTGAATTGATAAAAAATAATTAACTAGGGATGAGCGAACTGGTTCATAACAATATTTTCAAAGACTTTGAGTTCAGCCGAACTCGAAATTTTTGGGGCTCACCACCCACAAGCCACAATTATACTCAGGATAATAAGCAAAGGCCCAAGGGAGGTGAGTAAACATAACAGAAAGTCTTCCTCACCTCTCCTGGGCTCCGTTGTGGTGTCTGGCAGTTCCTTGGGGTCCTCTTTCATCCTCTGGAATGATGTGAGAAGCCCAGGGGGACCAGTGAGGCCTGTGATTGGACCTCAGAGGTCACATCGGTCACACTAACGCCAGGAAAAGTTCAACTCACAACACTTATGAGGTTCACACAACAATACTATTAACACTTATATTTCTGAAAGCATTCTTATAGTGCAGGATTTATTTTCCACACCTGCCTAAAACTTTTGCATAGTACCATAAAAATCAGATCTGTTGAGGTCTGACTACGTCGTCTACCGTCACTGATCAGCTTATTGAAGGGGACATGGAGCTCCAGAAGCAGGCACAGCTCTGTACATTGTGGCCGTGCCGAAGTACTGCATTGATGCAATCTTGATGACCTATCCCAAGAACAGGAAATGAAGGATATATGCCATGATCGGTGACAAATGAAACTGACAGTATGGCAAATATCTTTTCAAACATACCAATATCTGAGGTTATCAATGATAAAAAAAAGTTGTTCAAGTCACTGGCACATTGACATGGTACAATCTGTACATTAGATCTCTGCAGACACTATAAAGGATACTGCTGCAGCTTCTGCTTCTGGTTCATGGACCGAGAGTTACTCATAATTTTATTTAACCCTTCGGTCCATCGAGCAGCTTCTACATTAGAGCTGGCGATCAGGTCGAGGTTCTTTCGTTGACCCTTAAAGATAATAGAGAAACAGCGGTCGCTTGGGACATCATTGGCAAACCTCTTCATCCCTTCTGTCTCATGGCCAAGACGCACATCTTCAACGTCATCAATGCTGACTGACCGAGGGAAAGGAAAATTAAATTAATCCACACATAATAAAAAGATGGGTGTATAGGGATGTTTAGTTATGTGCAGAAGGCAATATACAGTAGATGTGTCATTTATGGTATAGATTATTTAGGGTTAGCCTCTTCCGAGTTCATGTACTGGTGCTGTATGATGGTAAGACATCTTTTCATCCCAGGAGAACAATTAGGACGTCTCCAGATTTAGTCAGGCTCTGTATGACCATCTAAGTGATTTCTAAATCATCACCATGAGGTCTTCCTATCTCTGACATTTATGACATATCCACAGGTTTGGAGGGACCTCTATTTTGAGAAAGGAGATCCCTCCAAACCTGTCTTACTCTAGGCTCACACTAGCATTCAGGTTTCCGTCCTTGGGGTCTGCTTGCAGGACTTTTCTCTCTGTTGATTCTAAGTCTTGTATAAAGACTGAAACGCTAGTGTGAGCCTAACGTTATGGCGACTGTGAATAGTGCCTGCAGCTCACTGATGGCATTTACTGGCTGTACCGAAGGGCTTCAATTCTGACCAGACAAAGATCCCAGGAGAGGAGTGAAACGCGTCATCACTACCAAATTCTTTGTTAGAGGGTTTTTTTGGGCTAAACATATTTATGACCTACCCTAAGGATATCCTAAGGATAGGTCCTCAATATCAGATTGGTGATTTTTTTTTAACTGAATTTCCAATACAGAAATGGTAATTAGAATATACTAAAAGCTATTTTCAAGATCATGATCCGACTGACTAAAGCCACTGCCGATCAATGATAAATGCATTAATCGGCGGTTGTTTGCATCGTCCTTATATTAGTCGACTTAAAGTACATGGGGCGTAGTGATGGCTTCAGCAACATTCTTCTTCCATACACTGTTATTGCTTATCAGTAGCACATCTCTGCTTACAAGATGTCATGTGCCGCTGTTAATCTTGCAGCTACCAATTGGGAAAACAAGGGTCTCATAATCCCCATTTAGCTATAGCAGTTAATTGGCTAAACCAAACGTCCATATCTAGGGTTGGGATATGGATGAGACAACACTACAGTACATGGACCTAATCTGTATATGTACACTGTACCATCGCATACCTTCTGACAGGACACATTGGGGCAGATAGATGTGGTTTAGCTTTTAGAAAGTGCAATGTTTAGACAGTCTTGGCTTTATGCACATGACCATTCATCTCTATGGCCCGTGTATGGGGCAGTGAGCCTGTAGTGGACAGACTCACTAGGTGAAGTGAATAGGTCTGTGGAGGCACATACTGCACACGGATATCATCCATGTTCTGTCCATGCTGTTTCACCACGGACCAGCTATATGTACACAGTCCTGTGCATGTATCCTAAAACGCCACCAGATTTTCCAAGGTGGTTTGAAATTGTGCTGTACTTTTAGACCATCTAGTTAACTTTACACCACTTATTAGCCGGCTTAGATTCTGACACTATTGTGCCAACATTTTGGTGCACAGTTTTGCATATTAAGCTCTACCCATTTACAAGAAGCCACACCTAACTGTCAGACAAAGCACAAAAATGAAAGTGTCTAAAACAAACAAAATGAGGTGTAAAGCATGTATGCCGTTTTTTGGAACAAATTACACCTGAATTCTGGTGCATTTGTATGACTATCTGCCCCGTTGTTTTTGAACAATATAACTTTGTGCGCTCAACTGCAAAACAGGAACACACACACCCAAAAAGAACACTATAGTCACACGCCTGCTTGTTGAGGATTGTAAGGTATCTACAGAAAAAATTCCGTTAAAAGGGATTGTCCAGGCAAACCCTCCGATCAGACATCAGGCGTGGAGAGATGACTCTGCAACCTGACTGCCCAGTGTGCAGCTGCAAGTATCAAACCCGGCAAGTATCCTGCACAGAGCAGGGGGAGTTCATGGGACCTAGAAAAGCACTGGGACATCCTACAAACTCCATACAGATCTTGCCCAAGTTGGATTCAGTCTCGACTCCATTGTGGCAGTGAATAGCCATGTATTGGATAGGAGCAGCCTGTAGATTGTATATTTGCAGACACATGAGATACTATACTGTGACAGGACATCTTCCAGATTACAGTGACATTAGAAGGAATTGTTTCCAGCTCAATTCCTCCCAGTATCCTCGGGCAGACACAATCTTCTCAGCACTGTCTAGAGCTCTGTCTGACCCAGAACAGGACGATATCATTGCCCAATAAATAATATGGAAAATCATTACCAGAATTAGAATTACTGTGGAAATTTTACGAGCAGGGATTTTTCACTAGGAAAAAAGGTAAATCAATCATTGATTCAGTTTTTCTTTCAATGAGTTTCTGTAAAGATGTAAAACCAGACACAGCTCATGGTCAAGTGTGGCCCAATTTAAAGGGATGGTACAGTTTAGAGGCCTTTATGCAGTGTAGGGTCCTTTAATAAGATTAGAGACATACCTTTGTGGCCACAAACTGATGAAGCAATGTAGAAATAATCATCTTTTTATGGATATTCAAATCAGCTTGCAAGTGCACCAGGGGCGGGCCAGTGTGCCAGATTCACCTACAGACAGATGCTGCACAAGCCTAGAGAGAGGCTAAAGACGAAATATGCCATTGCTTGCTAAAAGGGCAGCGGAAAAATTAGAGGGCTTTCAAAGCACTTGTGGCTACCTGTAGGCAAGGCTGTGGAGTCTGAGCTGGGACCAATTTTGGGTGGAGCTGGATTTGGAAAAAAACGCTACCGACTCATTTAAAAGTTAAATGATTTTTTTTTTTTTTATTTAGATTATACAATTCTAATATCATATAATTAATTAGATGTATAGTTTGTTACATATTTGCATTCATAGGAAGTCAATCATCATGAATTAGAGGATCTTTACTGCTTCTGACTGACTGTGGCTGTCAGCCATTTATGAAGGAGTCATGCTGTAGAAAACTAGAGAAGTCAGTCGGTGGTTTATCCTACCAACTCCACAGCCGTGTCTGTAGGCACCTCAGGCCATGTCCTTGTACTTGAGGGTGATTTCCATATCCATAAAAAGATGAATACCTCCGAATTGCTTCATTGGTTTGTGGCCACAAAGTTATGTTTCTGATCCTAGTAAAAGCCCCTACACAGCATTATAATCGGTTTGGAGGTCATTTTAGATGTGGCAGACTCTCTTTAGGGTATGTTCACACAAATCTGTGGCAAATTCCGTCCCGAAATCTGCCTCCCATTGAAAACAAGATCGCAGAAGGATGCGGAAAAATTAAGCGTCCTGCTCGATCTTGCTGTGGAGTCCCCGGCTCGAGACACCCTGCTGATTATATGCCCATTCATCTTGGCCTAATCAGCAGTGGAAAGCCACGACAGAATGCCGATGCACTGCATTGGCATCCCATCATGGTTAGGCCATGACCGAATATACGGCGGCGGAAAAAGAAGAATTCCTCTTCATTTTCCGCTGTGTGACCATAAGCTAGCATTTACTTTTGTTCTTAACAGTGCTGAGCAGCAATGAAGGATCGGCAAGTGTTCACCTCTCCTATTTTGTAGAAATAACATGCACATTCCCAACTCACTACTGAACTGGGGACAATAAATTCTAACAACTTTTGTCAAGCAGTTATCTATTACCAAGCTATCTGGACTAGTGCATCAAACTTCCACAATAAAATAGGTGCTTTCTTTTGTGCTCACTTTGCCCCCCTGCTGAGTGGAAGGGGATCTACACTGTAAAACTTTTTCTGGCACAAATAAAAACAAACAACTGTTAAAAATTCAGGCCCTATGGACTATTTCACATAAGCGTACTGTTGTAGGTGTTATCGAGATGACCTATATGGACAATTAATCAAAATAATTTAATTCACCATTTCAAAATTGCCATGATGCATCAGTATTTCCACAGTGAGCCATAAGTATTTTTATCAGGATTTGCACCATTGGGATTATTTTCTATTAGGCAAAAACAGATATAAACTTTCTATTGTCCGTTCTAAGTACGGATGTATTATTGATTAAGAAGGGATGTAATGAAGATGTCCATATTTTATTCAGTCTCCACAGAATTCTATAGGCCATTTACAACCACAAAATGGATGAAAATAGCTCATGCCATGTTTTTAAAAGACAGGGGTATTTTATTACAGATTGGGAAAAAACTGGATTACGGAAAGAAAAAAAAAAAAAAAAAAAAAGGTGGGGGGTGAGATAAAATTATGGTCATGTGAAAGCAGCTTAAGGACAGTATATCACAAGTTTTGCGCATATGTGCCCCAGTTGCAGAGATATTGGTGCTGTTAGTTTCAGTACCAATATTCTGTGTCAGGCCGGGGGCCTTACAGCTCAGCATGATCCACGCATGGTGAGGAATGCCCCTCTGACAGTACAAGACCGTAGAAGTGTAACGTCAGGGGGCGTTCTTCACCATCCAGCGATGACACTGAGCTGTAAGGCCAGCCTCTCTGACAGTGCACAGATATCGGACCAAAACTAAGGGCACTGATATTTTTGCAACCTGGGGGGTTAACTTGCGAAAACTGACATGGTCCTGAATTCAACGCATTGTCAGCTTTCCAGAGGTGTATAACATGGCCGGTGTTAGAGGACATGAAAGGTCCTCTTTACAGGGAATCTGTCACAAGAACTCAGTATATCAACTCTGCCCAGCAGACAGATAGGTTAGAGTCACCTGAATGAGAATCGGTGTCTCTGGTGAATTTTGTTCACCCTTAGAATTATTCCAATGTCCGTACATTTTCAGCTAACATAGAGGGCGTTTTCCAATTGCCATGGATGATTCTGTTTTCTCTTTCCCATTCCCACAAAACTAAAGGACACTATGAAACAAGGAGAGGTGCCATTGTAAATACAGATGTTTCACCTGGATAAACAATGTCCTACAGGTCATTCTGATTATAAAGTGACATCCTGCAGAAATCTCAGTGTGTGCTGGATCTGGCCCTCGGCATGCATGCCAAACTCATCTGCTAGCCAACAGAGGGGAGAAAAACACAAGAACTGATATCAGAGAAATACAAAGTCCACTCATAAAAGGGGAACGCCGCAGCGAGCATTGGCTGGAAGCAGATGCCTTTGATTTTCCAGCGAGTAGAGAACACACCCAAGAACTTCTGTCTCATGTTACAGCTATTACATACAGGGCATTGACAATTCTCATTGTCAAATCTACTTACCCCATATTTATTCTACAAGTTCATGGTGGCTAATGGAAATCTGATTGCCCAAAGACCGCAAACAGACAAATGCGTGTCACCGGGCAGCCTGTATTCTTGTCTACCCAGTTATATATGTATTATGTTACAGCAGCTGCATCAGATCCTGTCCTGCAAGCCTGTAACAGTTTTACCCAAAGAGGAGAAAAAAAGCCACCTGTGAAAGCTACCCCTTATACTTTCAGGTATATTTACTCATCATTATGACTTCAATACATGAGTATATATTATATATACATACATACATACATACACACATAGTTTTCCTCTGTGGACTTTCTGCTTCCATTATACCTATAGGGAAACCACCGGCGTTTCCGTAGGTATAAATGACATGCTGTGATTTCCAAAACTGCAATGTGGGGCCCCAGTCTTAGTCTGCCATAAATACACTACCGTTCAAAAGTTTGGGGTCACCCAGACAATTTTGTGTTTTCCATGAAAACTCACACTTTTATTTATCAAATGAGTTGCAAAATGAATAGAAAATATAGTCAAGACATTGACAAGGTTAGAAATAATGATTTTTATTTGAAATAATAATTTTCTCCTTCAAACTTTGCTTTCGTCAAAGAATGCTCCATTTGCAGCAATTCCAGCATTGCAGACCTTTGGCATTCTAGCTGTTAATTTGCTGAGGTAATCTGGAGAAATTTCCCGCCATGCTTCCAGAAGCCCCTCCCACGAGTTGGATTGGCTTGATGGGCACTTTTTGCGTACCATACGGTCAAGCTGCTCCCACAACAGCTCAATGGGGTTGAGATCTGGTGACTGCGTTGGCCACTCCATTACAGATAGAATACCAGCTGCCGGCTTCTTCCCTAAATAGTTCTTGCATAATTTGGAGGTGTGCTTTGGGTCACTGTCCTGTTGTAGGATGAAATTGGCCCCAATCAAGCGCTGTCCACAGGGTATGGCATGGCATTGCAAAATGGAGTGATAGCCTTCCTTATTCAAAATCCCTTTTACCTTGTACAAATCTCCCACTTTACCAGCACCAAAGCAACCCCAGACCATCACATTACCTCCACCTTGCTTGACAGATGGCGTCAGGCACTCTTCCAGCATCTTTTCACTTGTTCTGCGTCTCACAAATGTTCTTCTGTGTGATCCGACCACCTCAAACTTCGATACATCTGTCCATAACACTTTTTTCCAATCTTCCTCTGTCCAATGTCTGTGTTCTTTTGCCCATATTAATCTTTTCCTTTTATTAGCCAGTCTCAGATATGGCTTTTTCTTGGCCACTCTGCCCTGAAGGCCAGCATCCCTGAGTCGCCTCTTCACTGTAGATGTTGACACTGGCATTTTGCGGGTACTATTTAATGAAGCTGCCAGTTGAGGACCTGTGAGGCGTCGATTTCTCAAACTAGAGACTCTAATGTACTTGTCTTGTTGCTCAGTTGTGCAGCGGGGCCTCCCACTTCTCTTTCTACTCTGGTTAGAGCCTGTTTGTGCTGTCCTCTGAAGGGAGTAGTACACACCGTTGTAGGAAATCTTCAGTTTCTTGGCAATTTCTTGCATGGAATAGCCTTCATTTCTAAGAACAAGAATAGACTGTCGAGTTTCACATGAACGTTCTCTTTTTCTGGCCATTTTGAGAGTTTAATTGAACCAACAAATGTAATGCTCCAGATTCTCAACTAGCTCAAAGGAAGGTCAGTTTTATAGCTTCTCTAACCAGCAAAACTGTTTTCAGCTGTGCTAACATACTTGCACAAGGGTTTTCAAGGGTTTTCTAAACATCCATTAGCCTTCTTAAACAGTTAGCAAACACAATGTATCATTAGAACGCTGGAGTGATGGTTGCTGGAAATGGGTCTCTATACACCTATGTAGATATTGCATTAAAAACCAGACGTTTGCAGCTAGAATAGTCATTTACACATTAACTATGTATAGAGTGTAAAAATGTGTTTTTCTTTCAAAAATAAGGAAATTTCTAAGTGACCCTAAACTTTTGAACAGTAGTGTGTATATATATATATATATATATATATATATATATATATCTATATTGCACTAAAACTGCAATATGTGAACACTGGCTCATTAGCGACATGGGTTTTCATGGACTTTAATACTGAGGAGTAATCTTACCAGATAGGTGGGGGGAGGGGGGTCAGACTCCTGGTAACCAAACAAACAGTTTAGCTGTTTGAGGCTACGGCCCCACGTTGCAGAAACGGAGCTTTTTTTTGTTGCAGATTTTGTTGCGGTTTTTTGAGCCAAAGCCAGGAGTGGATTGAGCATAAGGTAAAAGTATAAAAACTTCCTATATATTTCCCATTCCTTTTGTAGCCATTGTTGGCTTTGGCTCAAAAAACCGTAACAAAAAAAAGCTGCGTTTCCGCAACGTGGGGCCGTAGCCTAAGGGGGCCAAAGCACTCTGTAAGAGGCATCAAACCAGGCCCAGATCTGCACATCGTGCAGTGGCCATGAATGATACTGAAACCTCCTCAAAGTCAGGTGAATGGGACAGAGCTGGAGTTTATTCATGGACATTATTCCTGTACTTCTTTCTATTCTAGATTGCTGTGGCCCCTTAAATCAGCTGATCAGCCAGGATGCTGGGGGGGGGGGGTCAAACCTTCTCCAATGTGACACAGGATTGCTCATGTATAAACACAGCTGAAATACGCTGCAGGAAGGAGTAGAAAACTGCAGTAACAGCTTTTGTTTTTTTTTATTTTTGTCTCCCCCACATAAGTCTATTGAGAAATCGCAGTATTTCAGCAGTTAAGGTAAACATGGTGCATTTAAAAAATAAATAAATCATTCCCACAGTGAAATCTCGTTCACTTTGCTGGGACTGCAAAACTCCGTAACGGTCAAAAACATAGCTTTTCCATAATGTGTGAATGTGTGACCTTAGTCTTTACCAGGATAACCAGTGTTATGTATGCCTTCTATGAAGGAGGGTATAAAATCTGACACTCCAGTTATAACTTAAAGGGAATAGGTCACCAAAATTATCCTATTTTTCAAACCAAGTTTTATGTCAGGCATATTTAAGAATTTTTGATTGAATTTTAATTTCCCCATGTCTCTATTAAAATATTATATTATTAAAAATTATTATTATTATTATTATTAATAATAATTTTATCATATCCTGTAATTCCCATTGTGGATACTAAGCCTAATAATAGACTGACACTTGCAGATTCTGAAGGGGTTTACTTTGCAGCAGTAATCTCATTTACAACACAGTAAGGGTTACAATATAAGAGAACACCTTTATAGATAACACCTATAATGATCCATCAGTGCATCCACTACTGACATAAGATGATATCACAGCTGATCTATTCCCCCTCTCTCCATAGCTAGAAAACTCTCCCTTAGACCTTAAAGAGTCAGCTCCAATCTATTGCTTCCTATGTTCATCCCTATGCCGTTAAGAACACCACTAACAAAGTTAGTTAATAGAGGAGGGGAGTAGCTCAGGGAAGATGTCCTCCTACATAACAATGTACAAAAAAAAAAAAAAAAAAAAAAAAAAAAAAAAAAAAAACCCAAAAAAAAAAAAAAAAAAAAAAAAAAAAAAAAAACCCCCCCCCCCCCCCCCCCCCCCCCCCCCCCCCCCCAACCCAAAAAACCCACAACCAAAAAAAAAAAAAAAAAAAAAAACCCAAAAAAAAAAAAAAAAAAAAAAAAAAAAAAAAAAAAAAAAAAAAAAAAAAACCCCCCCCCCCCCCCCCCCCCCCCCCCCCCCACAACAAAAAGGAAAAAAAAAAAAAAACACCAAACCCCCCCACCCAAAAAAAAAAACAAAAAAAAAAGTTTGGGCACCCCTATTATTCTTAATCATTTTTAGTTCTAAATATTTGGGTGTTTGCAACAGCCATTTCAATTTGATATATCTAATAACTGATGGACACAGTAATATTTCAGGATTGAAATGAGGTTTATTGTACTAACAGAAAATGTGCAATATGCATTAAACCAAAATTTGACCGATGCAAAAGTATGGGCACCTCAACAGAAAAGTGACATTAATATTTAGCAGATCCTCCTTTTGCAAAAATAACAGCCTCTAGTCACTTCCTGTAGCTTTTAATCAGTTCCTGGATCCTGGATGAAGATATTTTTGACCATTCCTCTTTACAAAACAATTCCAGTTCAGTTAAGTTTGATGGTCGCCGAGCATGGACAGCCCGCTTCAAATTATCCCACAGATGTTCAATGATATTCAGGTCTGGGGACTGGGATGGCCATTCCAGAACATTGTAATTGTTCCTCTGCATGAATGCCTGAGTAGATTTGGAGCTGTGTTTTGGATCATTGTCTTGCTGAAATATCCATCCCCGGCGTAACTTCAAATTCGTCACTGATTCTTGTACATTATTCTCAAGAATCTGCTGATACTGAGTTGAATCCATGCGACCCTCAACTTTAACAAGATTCCCGGTGCCGGCATTGGCCACACAGCCCCAAAGCATGATGGAACCTCCACCAAATTTTACAGTGGGTAGCAAGTGTTTTTCTTGGAATGCTGTGTTTTTTGGACGCCTTTTTGTATGACCAAACAACTCAATCTTTGTTTCATCAGTCCACAGGACCTTCTTCCAAAATGAAGCTGGCTTGTCCAAATGTGCTTTTGCATACCTCAGGCGACTCTGTTTGTGGCGTGCTTTCAGAAACGGCTTCTTTCGCATCACTCTCCCATACAGCTTCTCCTTGTGCAAAGTGTGCTGTATTGTTGACCGATGCACAGTGACACCATCTGCAGCAAGATGATGCTGCAGCTCTTTGGAGGTGGTCTGTGAATTGTCCTTGACTGTTCTCACCATTCTTCTTCTCTGCCTTTCTGATATTTTTCTTGGCCTGCCACTTCTGGGCTTAACAAGAACTGTCCCTGTGGTCTTCCATTTCCTTACTATGTTCCTCACAGTGGAAACTGACAGGTTAAATCTCTGAGACAACTTTTTGTATCCTTCCCCTGAACAACTATGTTGAACAATCTTTGTTTTCAGATCATTTGAGAGTTGTTTTGAGGAGCCCATGATGCCACTCTTCAGAGGAGATTCAAATAGGAGAACAACTTGCAATTGGCCACCTTAAATACCTTTTCTCATGATTGGATACACCTGGCTATGAAGTTCAAAGCTCAGTGAGGTTACAAAACCAATTTTGTGCTTCAGTAAGTCAGTAAAAAGTAGTTAGGAGTATTCAAATCAATAAAATGATAAGGGTACCAAATTTTTGCACCGGTCAAATTTTGGTTTAATGCATATTGCACATTTTCTGTTAGTACAATAAACCTCATTTCAATCCTGAAATATTACTGTGTCCATCAGTTATTAGATATATCAAATTGAAATGGCTGTTGCAAACACCCAAATATTTAGAACTAAAAATGATTAAGATTAATAGGGGTGCCCAAACTTTTTCATATGACTGTATTTGGCTGACAGCAGAGCTGGGATGAGACAGGACGTGATGTGAGGTCGGAGCAAGGGGTCCAACAGGAGAATATAAAAGGTCTATTGTAGAATAACCCCTTTAAATGGAAACTGTTTGGTGCAATGAGGGCATCACTTTTGCGGTCATTATATCAAACATCTAGGCCTTTCAGTGCCCAGTGCCTGGCCCTGTCAGTCACAGCAGGTAGGTAGTTCTTAGGTGTGATGAGAGCAATGGTTGTGCCCTCCTTGTACCAAACAGCTTATTAGTATATCAGGAAAAAGCTAATATCTTACCAACAGAGGGACTGATCCGGAAGCAGAAAAAGTGTTTTATTCATGTGAACCCTGGCTATCTGATGGTACTTATACCTCAATAGGGACTGTTCTGGTGACTCCCTTTAAGGATCCTTTCACACAAGCAAATGTTCTTCCTGTAATAAGTGCTGACTAGTGACATATAGAAAAAAGTCCATCGACTGTATTGGGACAAACAAGCCATAATCCAATTGTTCATCCTCATACGGTTTGCATTTGTTGGCCACTCACGAAATACGAATGATCGTACAATTGTTCATGGTCATGGTCTGTGTAAGAGCCCAGATAACAACCATCTTCTATTGCTGATAACTTGTTATTACGTGTACGGTAACTTTTAGTGATATTACATCTATCTAATCATTAGATCCTCCAGAAATAGCATTTACTAAGTAAGACCCACAACTGCAACACTGGGCAGCAAGCTATAAAGGAATTAAATAGAAATATATCCCAAAAGTGTGACACAAATGTGTACAGTCATCACAAGGGAATGTATAATCCTGCTGGTAGTACTAACTCACTTTTATGGCTACTCTTCTTCCTAAGGAGGACTCAGCAGGATGCCGGAGATGCAGGCCGTACGCCAACATGTAAATGTGTGGTTAACCTTCACGGTTTCAGACAATCAGGGCATTTGCATAGAGTACATTACAACATGGCTGCAATCCAGGAATGTTATGGATCCTGATCTGTTACCTCAGTCACGGACAGCTGGATATTCATATAACCTTGATGCAGATCCACAATGGGACTGTACATAAAGCAATCCTGTTATATAATAGGTGGCAGAGAAAAGATCATCAATAATACCCAATATAATGGTAGTATATTTCACATTGACCTATAGAACAGAAGCAAATTTCACTGGGCCCTCCACGACCATTGAAGTGTGGGGGGTCATATGTCACCCCCAGTTAAATGGAATAGCAGTCAAGCATGTGGACTGTCGCTTCATTCAAGGTCTATGGAAGAGGTGCAGATAGTGAAGTACAATGCTCAGCTACAGTGCCTTGTGAAAGTATTCGGCCCCCTTGAACTTTTCAACCTTTTGCCACAATTCAGGCGTCAAACATAAAGATATAAAATTTTAATTTTTTGCTGAAGAAACAACAACAAGTGGGACACAATTGTGAAGTGGAACGAAATTTATTGGTTATTTTAAACTTTTGTAAAAAATAAAAAAGGTTAAAAAGTTCAAGGGGGCCAAATACTTTCGCAAGGCACTGTATCTTCAGCAAACGCAGAGATGAATGGAGTGTTAGGGGAATACCTATGTGAATGAATGGTGGGGGATGCTGCAGTCAGACCCCCGCCAGACACTTTTCCTATGGATACGTCTTAAGCTTAAAAAGTGATACAACTTAAAACTTTATAAAACAAGGATATAAAGCAGAGCTGAATTTATCATTTAGTAATGTGATAATACAAGTGACAAACAAGAAAGGACTCTTTTATACTCTTTCCAAATCCTATTATCTTACCTGTATTCAGACTACAGGCTCCTCAAAACAGCAGCTTTATCAAATATAAAACATCTTGCCATGCAATGTTTTACTGTATAAAGACTCCTGAGGCTACAAGTGTTTATAGTGGTAATGTAAGTCAGACAGCACAGCGGGGGGGATGTTATTACTTCAGATGCAGCAAGTATAGCTTTCCACTTACCACACAATTCCGACATAAGAAGTTGCTGCTCTGTGGTTGCCGGTGGCTAAACACAACTTTCAGTCATCTTTGATGTTGGACTGATGCAACAAACATTGAACATCACGTGAAGACGACTGATAAAAGGTCAGGATATTCCCCAACATTATCCTGGGCAGTTATTTACTTTAATATTAATGTATAGGAACATATATTATACATCATAGACAGTATAGTATAGTATCTGCTACAAGTAATGTGGACTATACATTTACATGTCAGAAATAAAGATGGTTGTCAAGGCAAAATATCAATGGCAAATGTGGAGAGTCTAGAAGAGAAAGAAGTTGTCAGCCACAATGTACTGGAGATTATTCATCTGGTCGGATTCCTACTCCAAGAAAGCAAAAATCATAACAAAACTTTCCAAGGATATGCCTCTCCCTTCCTACTGCAGGACTGTGTATTGTGTTACTTTATACTCTGCTATAGTTTACTACCTTTGGCTTGTCTTACCTACTGACTATATTACTGGCAGTTTTACTCTAGTATGTGTCTGTTATACATATCCACTAGTAAGGCCTGTTAGGATACATTACACACCCAAGTCAGGGTGGTCTGCTACATGAAACCAGGGTCTCCTAGCATATATTGTGTATCATGTTTTTATGGGTTCATTTTGGGTGTTCTGTTTTTGTACATGAATTATTAAAAATGTATTTTTGTGACTTTGGAGATATCTTTTTTTGTGTGTCAATCCTCTCTCTTTTTAGTGTTAGTCTCTGTACTGACACTAGAGCAGCACTCCTTTTTGACTGCTTTACTATACTAGCAGTGCCCACTTATTTTAAACAAAAAAAATCCTAGGTCACTCATTTAACAATGATAAGATATCATGCTATAGAAAGTTGGCACAGAACTACTGTAAGTCAGCCTTTTCAGTGGCTTTTCTGTCCTGTGATGCAGTGTAGCTAACACATTAAGGCTAAGTTCACATCTGCGCCAAGGTCTCCGTTGGATTGAGGACTTTTTCCTTCGCCAGTTTCAGTTTTAAATTGTGGAAACCCAAAGGACCCAATTATAGTCCATGGGGTCAGTAAGACTCCATGTGTTACCACTATTTAAGCTGTCTGCCTCTCCATTGTTCTGGTTCCCTGATGGACTAGAACAAGTGAGAGGCAACACTAGTGTGAACCTAGAGTAAGCGTCAAGTGTGCCTAGTTTGAGTGAATGAGCACTTAAGGTTATTGAGGTATGTCCTGGATCCAGTGCTGTGCATGGTCAGTTGGCAAATATTTTGAATCCAAAAATAAAAAAAATCACTTCATGTTGAAAAATTAAACATAGAGTTGGCCTAAAAATATATTATAAAAAAAAAAATAGTATTTTTAACTTATAATAAAAAATAATATTCTTACAACCTGCAGTGTGTTTAGGAGCTCAATAAAGGCTTGTTTAATATTGACTTCACAGTATAAACTGCATGTGGTAAACTACAGGTGGACTAACCAAGTGTCCAGAATGTATCACTTAAAGGGATTATACCACAAAGCAAGAACAGGAGGACCTTTCTTCCGTGGCATATTAAGCCTGATCACAGCCAGCCCGAACGTGGATGTGGGCATGACTGGTGGTGAACGGTGCTCTCATTCACTTCTTTGGGAGCACCAGAAATAATCCAAGTACAGCATTCAGCTATCTCTAGTGCTCTCATTGAAGTGAATGGGAGCGTAGGAGAAAGCTGAGTGCTTTACTTTACGGTCTTGGGCGCTCCCACTGAAGTGAATGGGAGCACCGTCCTCCACCAGTCACAGGCTAAATGTGCAGTGGAGAAAGGTCCTTTAAGGGAATCTTAATATTTAAGGTGCATTAGTAAAATCACATCTGTGACAGGCCAACTCCTAGCACCCTCAGGATCAGTTGATGGTAGGGGCAGCGGTACCCTAGAAGCAATCACAGTTGCCAGGAATGGTACCACGGATCAGTTTACATGAAGCCAGTCACAGTCGTTACATAATGTACAGAGCTGTGCCTGCTTTCGGAGCACTGCTGTCTCTTCAGTCACCTGACTGGTGAGGATCTGACTCCTGGCAAGGACACGTCATCAGTATTAAAGTCCCAGAAAACTCTTAACTATAAATCTATGCAGTGGATTTCAAGATCTGTATAAAATAACTATTGAATGTTATTCTAAGAAATGAAACATAATTTTGGACCTACTGAGAGAAGAAAAAAAAACAAAAATGTTGTTTAGGGTGGGTGTTTGCTTTAAGCAGAATGGAGGAAATGTAAGAGCGATAACTCCTGACTTCAATCCAGATAACACAGGAGTCACTTATCTCATACAGGAAACTCTGGAGCTTCAAAAGATGGCAAAAGCAGTCCAATGTTTTAGCACAATGCGGCAGATGATATCTGTAAATGTATGGGATGTAGCCCTATACTAACTTAATAGCGAACACCTGCCTTATTGTCCTTCAGGCATTGTCCAGAATGAAAAGACACAGCCATGCAAACAGCAGTGATGGGCTGTGGAGGACAAGGGAGGATTCCTAGGCTTTTACTACAGAACAGTAAAAAGACAATGGACAAAATAATGGAATACTCTGTATTGCGAATGGGCCTAAGCTGCAATACCCTGCATCACCACTAGTAAGTAGACTGCAGCAAATAACCAGTGAGATACAGGTGGACTGGCAGGTGGCCAGAATGCACACTTAAGAGTTTCTGGAAATTGTAATATTCATGGTGGGCCATCAAAATCATATCTGTGAGGGCAATTTCTAGCACCTTTCGCTGATCAGCTAATTGAAGGGGCAGCGGTGCCCCAGAAGCATGCATAATGGCCATGAATGGTACTGCAGATCACTACTATTTACATGACAGACCAAGGTAAACATTTAGGAGGTTGCAGCTCATGCAAGAGTGCAGCGGCCTCTCCAAACATCTGATTGGTGGAGTCATACTCCATTGTTTTATAGGGGTTGTCCAATTTCAGACAAGTATTGAGAGACAATTGTGATGGTTTGTATAATGAAAAGTTCTACAATTTTCCAATATACTTTCTGTATCAATTCATCAGTTTTCTAGATGTCTGTTGTCATTCTTTGTTTACTTCCAGAGGACAAAAAAACAGTCCATGGTTGTGTGATGTACAGTCCATTGTCACGTGACATACAATCCATGGTCATGTGATAAATACACAGGTGCACAGCTTGTTACAGTCACAGCACTATAGTCAGAAATTCGCCTGGTAACGAGCTGTGCACCTGTGTGTTCATCACATGACCACGGACTGATTTTTATCCACTACTTGCTGTAACTCATTCTGCTTAATTCCAGAGATATAAAAAACCTCGTGAGGAATTGATACAGGAAGTATATTGGAAAATTATATAATTATACAAACAATAATATGTCTATTAAAACTTGTTTGAAACTGGACAACCCCTTTAATATAGGATAGGCCATCAATATCCTGATATGGGAAAGTCCATTTAGATGAAATACTACAAATTCAGTTAAAAAGTTCGGATTAGTAAAATTCACTCTTCTAGGATTCCTTTGGATCACCATTTTGAATGCTCTGGAATACAATGACTTTCATGGTGGATTCCAGTCAGGTCTTACCACGAAGGCCAAGTGTTGGAAGATCTTTTCTCATCAAAATGGAAATGTCAGGAAGAAGACAACAGATGGCGCTCTGAGAATAGATAGATGTCTCATCAAATGGTCTTTAAATCTTTTGAGGCATTATGCCTCAATATCAATATCAGATTCTGCCTCAAAATCAGCAGCAGATTCCACCCTGATTCTGCCTCACATTGTTTTCAATGGGAGGTAGAGATCACAGCAGGACGCTGAAAAAACGTCTTGCTTGATCTTGCTGCGGAGTCCATGGCTCCAGGCTCCCCATTGATTAGACCCATTCATCTGGGGAATCCATTCATTTGGGCCTAATTTGCAGCAACATAATGAAGTCCGCCACGGAACATGAAGAGGAATCCGAAGCGGATGTCACCCTCAAATTCCTCTTAACATTCCACATGTGAACATATACTTAGAATGAAAAACTGACTATACATTAGGGATTGCCTTGGAGACCACCACAAACCTCAATATACAGAGATGGCTGGGCAGGGAGCTATGACACATGCTTCTGACATCACAGTCAGTAATAAACTGATAAGACACAAAGGGCAAGTACAGCCACTGCTGCTGGATCATGGTGGTGGCCGTAACCCTAGTCAATGAGCTACAAACAATGAAGGTGGAGAGGGGTCATTAAATGGAGAATGGTATACTTATGACAGAGGAATGTATTTCAGATTATTATTATTATTTTACCATTATCGGTCATGTCCCCCATTTCAATAAAACACAGGATTGTTCTCTTTAGTGACTTATGACCATCAGTCACCTGTCAGGCTTGTTCGCGTCACAAGAAGGTGACGATGGTCTGCCGAAAATTTTCTACATCTGTCTTTTTTGTTGTCCAAAATCTTCAATGTATGGGCTACTTTAGGTATGGAACCCTCCAGGAACATATACAAAGATTACGTCATAAGTCTACCAATAATATCAGGCTGTAAAGTTACTATCTGGGTTATCAGTACAGTTATTAGTTCTCTAAAGAGAAGGGCAGGTTTGTAAGTAGTGATATCTAACAATGGCAGGAAACCTGGATTATCACAAAGCTGTCAGCTAGGGTTGTGTTTGTATACCAATTGCAGATATCCCTGTCTCTCTATGATTAACATGACCTTTAAGGAAAGTGTCAGAAAACTGCTCAAGCTTTTATGACACCACCAGATAACATGAATTATCTATGAAAACATAGGATTGTGAGCAAACTGCAGCGACTACCAGTCTGATCACAATGGATGATATAGTCACTACAAAAGTCACTACAAATGTAATACTGATCTGGCTTCCCTGATCCCGCAGTTCATACTGACTAACACTGCCAGTTGTCGGCTTGTTCAGGCATGGACATGCATGCTCAGCCAAGTGTGCATATGTTCAGAACAGGAGATTGGAGAAAACCACAGCCAGACGTGTCTTCTCAGTCCAACAGCAAAAGGACTGGCATCCGAAAACTACCTGATCCTTATCCCACCCCAATATCTGGCATCTGGGGAAAGTCGGGAGGCTCTCAAACACATTAGAAATCAGCAGGTTAGAATAATATACATCTAATGTGTATGGCCAGCATTACCCTATACTGGCTATTGACTTGTATTGGTTGTAATGTAAATGACAATTGTAGGCTGTCTGTCTTTGTGTGAACAGATCTGCAAGTGGTGCAAGCATATAACATATTCTATGGGTTTTGCCCGCTACAGAAGTTATACTGTAGTGGTCATATTTAGGCATTGTTGATAACAAAAAGGCAGCTGAAAACAGGTGAGTTTTAAAGGGGTTGTCTTGTTATGGATGCTTATCCCCTATCCAGAGGACAGCAGATAAGTGTCCTTTCGCCAGGACAGAAAGTCCCCTTAGGGCCTCCTTGTGAATTGAGCACCAGTGCACTTGCATGACCAGAGCTTCATTCACTTCTATAGAGCTGTGGCCAATGCCAGAGATTACAGTCCCAACAGCCCCATAGAAGTGCACTGGCGCTCAATTCACAAGCAATCAGACACTTATCCCCTGTCCTGTGGATAAGGGATAAGTGTCAATAATGGGACAACCCCTTTAAAGCATGCTTTGTGTTACTAAAAGTGGTCCCCAGTTCATTAAAGTGTACCTCCATTTATAAAACAACTTTAAATAAATGAATAGCACAGATGAATATAAGAAACTTTGAAATATATGTTATTAGAGAAATATGTTCTTAAACTCAGTGGAGGCTATCCATCCGGGTTTTCCTTTTTTTGCATTACTCCATGAGGTATACATCCCAGTGTATACAGGTGACTGGGAGGAGGAGGTGCAACAAAAAAATTCCCTGAATGTCCTTCATACAGTGTTTTTATGGTGGTCATTCAGGAGGATTTTTTTTTAGGTGCACCACCATTTTAGGGCAGGTTTTCTCAAGTTATTCCTAACTGAAGTTGATGAACAAACTGCAAAAAAAAAAAAATCTTTGGGTCAAGGGCTGCTCGGGTGGCTAGTCCAGTTTCATCTATAATGTTAGAGCACGCAATGTTGATTATTTTCATTGCTTAAACACTTTGGACAATACAGAGTTAAAGGTAATATACAGCCTGTAAGGGTTTTCCACCCGAACAGATGTGGAGTGAGCCTGGCTGCTGTCCAACTTATTCTGCATCCTGCAAGCTAAAACACAAGTTCTGCTGCTACATGGTTATGTATGTTTTACCATAATACCGCCATACTGTCACACAGCTTCTTGGCTTACCGGTTGGATGGTGGGTTTTGTTTACAGTGGTGGTGCCATATGACTATACCTGCCTACATAACATTTTACCACATAGGATTCCTCTAATGCTACTTTGCAAGTCACATGGCACCTTCTATATTAACATACTTAGTCCTCATGTACATAGATATATGATGACACCTATAGACTTCTATGGGACTGAACCCCCCGAAGTACTACGCAAAAGGGGACATGACCTTGGGAGAGGGGGACCAAGATCTCTTGGAGTAATTATTCTCGATATTTAACTACATGGACTTAATATGGGATGGTTCCCTTTTTAGAAGTAGGAAACTGTCTGTGTGACTGGTGGTCACTGTGGGGAGAGTAGACGTTATGAAGTGATGTAATGTTCTCTCTCATTGTCTCTTCCTCTTTCTTTAACCAGAAGAAACAAAAACATTTCCCACCTCTTCCCCCCCAATTGTACAATTGTCAGATTGCTTTGTTTAACCTATTATTATATATTTTACTTATCTGTATTTTTTTGCTATTGTACATATGGTATTTAAAAATAAATAAATAAATAATTGAAATACATTAAAAAGAAGCAAAATAAGACCCCAAAAAACACTGAATTGTATTGAGGATGTGTGACATCATCCGTTTAAGCCCATGGGACAGGCAGTTCTTCAGCCATGGTGCCCCCCAAAGGTTTCCTTCACAGGGGTTGTCTTCCTCTCCCGAGTGCTGGATCAGGCTCTTCATGAGTTGGAGGTTTGGTGCCTTTGTTATAGATGTTGGCCGATTTTAAGTCACATTTTGTGTTTCAGGCCTTTAAAAAGGTTCTAAATTAAAGTCAATGTATGAAATCCTGCTGGGCCTATTGATGGTCCCTGCTATAATGTTGTGTTTGGGGAGTCAGGTGCTGCGGCAGGTTCTGGTGGGATCATTTTCATTTTAATTAATAGAAGCTTTTAAATGTAATGCTGGTGAACCCAGCTTGGGACCCAGCTTAAAGGATATGGTAAGGATAATGTCATTCAGGGACGGCTTGACTGTTAGGCTGCGGCCCCATATTGCAGAAATGCAGCTTTTTTTGTTGCAGATTTTGTTGCGGTTTTTTGAGCCAAGAATGTCTACAAAAGGAATGGGAACTATATGGGAAGCTCTTATACTTCTACCTTCTGCTCATTCCACTCCTGGCTTTGGCTCAAAAAACTGCAACAAAATCTGCGTTTCCGCAACGTGGGGCCTTAGCCTTAAGCACAGAAGCAAGGATCTTTAGGAGGTTTATTGGTTCCCTTAAAGTGGACAGACTTTGCTAGAATGCCAGTATCTCACAGTATCCATGAATCCCAATAGATAACTTCTCATCTGACCTCCTACTGTGATCTTTGTAGTCATGTGGTTTTCAGATAAATCTTTGGCCATTTAACACCCAGAAAAATTGTGTTTTGCGTATTAATTTAGATCATAGGTTCACTGTATTTGGCTCACTATGCAAACGACTGGGGGTCCATAACTCACGTACTGTAGCTTCACTTGCCTCCGACTATAATATGGATGGAGGTGTTCATATGAATCATACAGGACAGAACGTTGTGGAATGGGCTACTACTATAAATCTACTCTCCCCTAAATTCATTGCTTCCGGAGGATAATAAGCCATAATACAGAGTCACCAATACACAGTATGAAAAGCATGGAGAGTACCTATACCTATGGTATGAAGCCATAGAGGTTCTGTGGGCTCCTATAAAGCCTACTGTGTACAAGTAAATAAACTGGACGGAGAAAAAAAAATAAATAGCAATGGGAATGGCCAACCATCTAAAAAGTGTATGGAGAGTTCCTGACCATCTCCCAATGGAAGATGTCGGAAAGGGAGGGGAAGTCAGCTATGTTGGATTTCATGTATATTGTGAGTATCGGCAGGAAAGAGGGAGAGATAACTTGCATGAATGAGCTTTCAGCTGACTTATCTTAGCTATTGCAAGAGTTCAAATAGCAAAACATTTCAGGCCACTTTCTGGCACAAAATTTATGCTAAAAACGTAAAAATTTTTGTACATGTTAATTTTTCTCAAAAAGAATTGCGACTTTTCCCATGTAGGGGGCATTGGGGCTTAGCGGTAGGGGGCTAATATGACATTATGGTACATGGAGAGCAGGAAAAGATAAAGGTTTTTTTTTGTTTTTGTTTTTTTAAATCAAAGTTATCAGACAAAACATTAGAGGAAGAGGAACTAAGCAGATTGCATATCCAAATCCTACCAGCTGTATTAATCTCATGCTAAAGGAAGTAACAAAAACACTACAAAGTCTGCAATGTGTAGTGAGCCTCCCTCCAAGTATTATGGAATAGGATCTACTGTATATGTCGACATAGCTATTCCTAACTATAGGAAGTCACTGAGACATCCTATTTTGAAGCAATATTTATTCACACACCTGACCGTAATATACACTGTACATAACAGGTTGTGGCTGCATAGCTGGTCATGTCAGTGCATGTACTGGCTTCCATAGGGAGTTCCTTAGCCCACTCACTCAGACAAGAAAATTTAGATTTTCTGAATGCCAGTGACTAATAAAATGTCAGCAGCCAAAAATGTGAAATTTAGATTTCTCTGTAAACTGAAGGTTCTTACGATTCAGAATCCCTTATAAAAGGTTCTGGATGGATGTCAAGACACAAGATTTGAGCTTCCAAATGTCTGTGTTTGGAGAATCCCCTTGTGGATTGCTGCTATGAACTCAAAAAAACTCAGGTATCTCAAAAAATGCCACACATGCCAGAACAGCAAGCATTTACTATACACTTCCTTACAGGTTGTTTAGCGGCAGTGTGTGGAATTACAGCTCGGTCTTATTCACTTGAAAGGGACTGAGCTGCAGTGAGATACAGCTAGCTTAGCCACACTTGACTCAGTTAAGTTCGGAAAGTCCCACAGACTTTGAACAGAGCAGCAGTGGACATGCTCAGATGCTCCTTCCTTACAAGGGGTCACAGGTTATCATGATCCTGAGGGTCTAAGTAGTCCAACCACCATGATCAGACCTCCTATTCTGTGAATGGGGGATATACGTTTTCATTATGGTAAAACCCCTTTATATTCATACAAATCCTTTATAAGTAAACATCTTTGTCATCTACTCACACATTTGTGAATCTGGAGACTTCAAGATCTTCTTCGAGTCATGCCATACAGTCTTACAGTCCTCCTGTAGCTTGTAAAACCGAGGCCTTTTCCATGAAGCTGACTTGACTTTAGACAGTGGACTTCCCTTTAGAAGATACTTCAGATCCTCGTCATCTTGTAAACCTGAAGAAGAAAGAAAATTTCATGTAAGAAAGGTTGTAATAGATTTCTACAGATGGACTATACATACATGTCATCTCTCCCAGAACATCCAGGAGGCTCCTGCAAAAAGTAGTGGCCTCCAGGTGTCCTGAAAGAGTTGGCAAATCTCCTGAGCCCAGCGGGAATTCTCCCATGCCCGCCGAGCTCTTGGTCATAATATATGTGATGTGGGTACTTTAAGTGCTGGTCAAGTTAATAAAAAGGGGTGTGACCGGGTACATTTTGTGCCCATGTTTAAAAAAAGGGGCATGGCATGCTCCAAAAAGTGTTAAGCCCCAAAGGGCCAGGTCTCCCTGATGTCCCTCTTTAAATCTTGCTAAGTATACAACAGTAGCATATGCTACTTTCAGAGTGGTATACATTGGGGAATGCACTTTATGTATATAGAATTTCTGATCCAAAAAAAAAAAAAATGTGAACAGACCTCCTGTACGTATTATGTTCACCAAATGCAAAGAAGATTGACAAAGTGACACAGCAAGAATAGGAATAAACTGTCAGATCACTCCTCGCAGCCCAGCAGGCTGTACTGTACATTCTACGGCTCCATTCACATTGTTTACACCCATTTCCATAGAGATCAGTGTAAAAAAATACTGATCCGATTCTGCTACTGTTACTACATTTTTGTGTCCTTCCTTATCAATATCAAAACTAATGACAGTACCTCGTGGGGCGGTTTCTACACTTTCCAAAGATGTCTTTCTTACTCTGCTTTGCAGTTCCATTTTCATGAAAATCAGCATTTTATTCTTAGGCAAATGAGCTGAAAATAGCTTTAGGGGAGTTTCTTCTCCTGCCAGGGCTTCGCTCTACACTCCAGATAACCAAGCCTAACTGCAGACAAAGCGTGACAAAGTGGGGGATGTCACCCAAGCAATGGTATGCAGAGCAGCATGGCGGTGACAGGTGATTATTTAGTGCAGAGAATGAAGCCCAGCGGGAGAAGAAACTCCCCTAAATCCCTTTTCATGTAATTTGCATAAGAATAAAACATTAATCTTCATAAAAATGGAGCTGCAATGCAGAAGAAGAAAGACCTCTTTGGAGAGTGTAGAAACCGTCTTACAAGGCACTGTCATTAGTTTGATACTGATATTCCTGCTAACAGACTCCCTTTGACTGTTCATCACGTGACCAACTTTACTCTACTTCAAGTACAAGCAGCAGGAGTAGAGCAGGGTTGGTCATGTGAAGACGATATGTATAAGATGTATAATGGTCTTCTTTCCCCCGCATCCCAGGGACTGCAGTGCTAGAAGCCTTGAGTCTCACATGAGCACTGAGACCAATCAGAGGCCTTAGCAGTCACTGTAGAGGGACCGGTGACGTCACTCACATAAGTTGCCAGTTCCTTACCAGCAACTACTGAGGCCTCTCATGGTCTCAGCGCTCACATCACCCTCACAGCTTCCAGTGCTGCGGGCAGAAAGAGGACCAGGAGCAAAAACCATGGCCGCTCCATTAGTTGCTCTAAACCCTGGACAACCCTTTTAATGTCGTCTGTTCTGATCCTCTGACGGATCAAAACAGTAATGAGAATATACAGCTGTTACTGACTGTGTCTCTAACTGGGTTTATCTCTAGTCATATTACAGCAATCTCAAGAATGTGAACCTTAATATAACACAAGAATCTCAGTTCTAGGTGGTATACAGCCCAAGACAAGAGTTGCTGGTAGCGAGGACATCCTCGTGAAGTCCCCTCTGGGGAGGATTGGCCATTAATATTAGATCTGCTCTCAGACACAGACTTCAATGCGGCAGTGCTGCAGTACTAAGGATAGCCCATCAATATTTCATATTTCATTATTACTATGTTCCAATGGAATAACCATTAGGTAACCATTGCTCATGTGCCCATTGCTGTGCCCGCAATGGGCACATGAGCAACTGGACCATGGTGGCCTGGCCTGATGAATCAGGTTTTCTTTTACATCAAGTGGACAGCGGGAGCATGTATAATATATACCTGGGGAAGAGATGGCACCAGGATGCACTAGGTCCTGACCTTCTACCCCAGTTATGCAAAGAAATCACCTTTATAGACTGGAGGTGAAGTAAAAATGACACTTCATAATACACATGTATCTGGTATAAACAGGGTCACTAAATCTGTTTTTACAGCACAGTAACTTCTTTATAAGAGTTAACGTCTCGCAGATCCCCACCCCCTCATTATACATCTCAAGTACACAAAAGAACTGACCCATAACACAGTTTTCATTTCCAGCTCTACAGAGTCCAGAAACAAAAGCACCAAAGGCACTAGGTATGGTCACAGTACACGAGGAAGGTTATAGGTGTCATAGGTGTGGTTCTGGTTAACAAAGTATGAAGAGAAGGATAAAACAAGTAACCATGGGGCCAACACTTAACAAAACTTGTAATGGGGCCCCATTGTACCATGACCACCTTAAGCATCAAGTTCACAACTTGAAAAAGTGTAGATTATTTTGGTCTTCCTTACACACAGTGACAACACACACATTGACGTCACAGTACAGGGATAATATACATAGTGACGTTACAGTACAGAGGTAATGTCCACTATGACATCAGTTTTCTAAATCCCATGACATCACCAATAGTTATCAATAACTGCACCCAAGGTTTTAGCAGCTGCTGTGCGGTCCAACAACTAAGGGGCGTATTTCTACATGTGCTATCCAGGTAGTTACGCCCGTGGATGTGGAGATGGCCACTAGACAGATGTGACCGGTGTGGACCTCACCACCAGTACCAGTATATACCAGCTTTTACTTTGTTTTGTAGAAGAGTAATGCATGTAAAAATGCACATATGGTGGCGTATGCCCCTTTTTCAACTTGTTATCCACTGGTTGCTAGAGGAACATTGGGCAGGCGACCATCAGTGCCACAGTGCGCATTTTACAATACTTTCCTTACCACAGATACAATAAAGAGACTTATTGTTGCCCTGATTCACTCTCACCCTGACTACTGTAACTCCTTACTAATTGGTCTTCCCCTTACTAAACTCTCCCCTCTACAATCTATTCTGAATGCGGCGGCCAGGCTCATCTATCAGTCTAGACGCTACAGCGATGCCTCCGGTCTGTGTCGGTCACTACATTGGCTGCCTATTCAATACAGAATACAATATAAACTTACCACCCTCATCCACAAGGCTCTCCATAATGCTGCACCTCCCTACATTTCCTCCCTCATCTCTGTCTATCACCCAACCCATGCTCTCCATTCACTCAATGACCTAAGACTGACATCCTCTATTATCAGAGCCTCACACGCTCGTATACAAGACTTCTCCCGAGTTGCACCACTTCTCTGGAATGCTCTATCTCAGACTATCAGATTAACCCCCAATTTCCACAGCTTTAAGCGTAAACTAAAGACATATCTTTTCAGACAGGCCTATTACAACTCCTAATGTAAACCTTTCCGTAGTTAGAATCCCTAAAACGTACCCTCCTCTGTTTATGCTCCAACATAACCTCACAGGATATTGCGGTGACCAGATGGAAGGTAACGCTGCAGTTGGGATTGCGGGGTGCAAACAGCACAGACTTGTCACGGTCTCTGGGCACGAGGGCGCAGCGCTGGTGCTGTCCCACGTTACCACCACTGGTACCGGTGATGAGGGGGCTGCACAAATGTTGGTGGTGATTGTTCCCCCGGGGCGCTTCCCCTATACTGTGCCGACTGGTGGTGTTTGGGGCGCCCTGATGTTGTCGGTGCAGAGTCAGACACAGAAACGGTTGTAAAGTTGAACTATTACTTCCATGGGTGTGGAGGCACAAATGCTTAAACAGTTTCAGTACACAATAACGGGGTACGCCTGGTGACACAGCAAAGTCCTGGGGTGCAGGGTAGACTTGATGAAAGGTGTTCCTAGCCCCTTATACTTCAGTGTTACAGCCCTAAGGTGCGTCTGGGCTCCTATTTGGCTCATAGGAGGATGCCCACCATGATACTAGTACATAATATTCCCCACTCACGTTATGTGGTCCTGATAGCTCAGAGTTTCGGGGTACAATAGTCAGGGTGGCAGGATATTCCACAGGTCTGGCCTTGGCCCCTGGATCCTGTGATACTTGCTATGGAGCACGTGTTCCAGAATGTTCTCTCCACAGTCTCATGCTGACAAGATAATGATGCTTGACTTCCTTCAGGGCGATGGCTAGGCAGACAGGGGACAGGATCTTCTGAATAGCTGGAGTATGTCAGCTCTCCAACCTTCCTGGGCCTGTCTAGGACTTGAGATTCCTGCACTAAACTCACTGCTTTCTTCACAGGACATCACACTTATCTCCTCACCTCCTCCTCCTAACACTCCACACTTCTAACTCCTCACACGCAGGACCTTCCTGCAGGGGTGTTACCATGGGGACCCAGTGATCAGCTGACTCCTCCCCTTTTCCCAGGCGATGTCCTCCCATTGGACATTTGGTTACTATTCAATCCTATGGGAGGTGTAATGCATGTGTGAGGCTCACTAGGTGGCGCTGTGTTGTGTGAGACTCAGGACCCCCTGCTATGTCACACAGGCTATGAAGCAACAGGAAATAATACAATGCACAGAGATCACCCTCAGCCCAGCCATAGCCAGCTCTGGGATGCCACATACTCCCCCTCTTTCACTGAGCCGACCTCGGCGACGGGCTGGGGTGAAGGTGAGAAATGTAACATAACGTTAATAAATACGAATAAAGTGCAAATGTCACTAACAGTTTAGAAAAATATAATACCTAGAAACTTGAGGTAAGACCTCCCGGCATAGTCCTGGAATGTCCATGAGAAGTCTGAAGGGTAACGGAGAGATAATTAAACTCAGACTTATGGAACCTTTTGGCGGTACCATCAGACAGTCCATATAGAAACAACAGTAGTGCAAATGGGTCCAGAGGCTCTGTGGCACAAATTTTGTGAGTGTCCATTATCATGAGAGTCTCTCTGAGAAACAATAAACAGTCCTTTCTGTAAGGAAGAGTAGGCACTCTAGCACGAATGTCCATACCGCAATGGGGTAACAGAACTTCCTTGGCTCGGTGAGCCAGGCACTATGGCTTGGATTGTTGCATATAAATGTAAATACTATATTACATGGCAAGATATTATATATATATACTGTATATACACACAGGAAAAACATTAATGTAATCAGAGCAGGAATAACATATATACAGAAGCAGAGACAGTTAACCTCTTTTACCCAAGGACAGCCATGGCATCACTATAGCGTGTTGGAGGTATGCCTTTTGTGGTACGCTCAGAACGCCTAAGTGGAACGAGATTTGAATCAGGAACAGAGTCACTGAAATCAATTAAATCATCTGTCGAAGGGTTCTCTTGCACTAGAGCAATTGGTGGATAACAGCTAAATGGTAGTAGTTTAGGCGCCCACATAAGCTCAGTTAACGTTGGGGGTCTCTCTTTCGCTTCAGAAGGTGACAAGATCTCTGTACTCGTTGTCTCAGCTGGGGGCACCTCTGCGGGTAGTCCTTCTTTAAGGCACAGCTTCAGACGGTTTCGGTGTACTACTTGGGGCTGTCTCCCAGGTTTAGAGATCTCATACACGTCGGATTCAGGATATGGTATGGAGATGACACTGTATGGTTCTTTCTCCCAGAATGGATCCAATTTCCCATTCCGATGGTTATTCCTTAACCATACACGGTCGGCAACTTTCAGGGGCGCTGCATGGGCGTGATGGTTGTAATCCTCCTGTTGTCTCCTACGAACCTCATCCATGCGCATTTCAACTATCTCTTTAGCTTCCTCCATACGTCGGCGGTGTTCAACAACCCAGTCTGTTATGGGTAGTGGATTGATGGTGTCAGGGACCTTCACACCAAGGGTTAAGTCTGAAGGAAGTTGACCTTGTCTTCCAAACATTAGATAAAATGGTGCGTATCCCGTAGATGTTTGGGGTGTGTTGTTGTAAATATAGGCCAAGTCCTTGATACGCTCAGGCCACTCAACACCAGGTGTAACTGCGGCTGTTCTTAGCATGCCGATGATCACTTGATTTGCCTTCTCGCACATACCATTCCCTTGAGGGTGATACGCTGTGGTTCGCAACTTCTTGCAGTCTTGGAACTGACACAGCTCACGGAACAATTGGGATTCAAACGCCGATCCACGGTCGGTGAGGATATGCTCAGGACAACCGTAATGGTGGACAAACTCTGCGTAGAAGGTCTCAGCCGTAGTTCTTGCTGTAAGATCTCTGACAGGCACGATGACAAGGAACTTGGAGTAATGATCCACCATTGTCAGAGCGTAGCTGTAGCCGGAACGTGTGGGACCCAACTTCACATGGTCCAGAGCAACAATTTCACACGGCTTTTGAGTCTTAATTGGATGTAGAGGGGCCTTCTGATCTCTTCGACCTTCCTTGGTGATACTACAGGCGGGACACTCTCGGCACCAACTCTCAATGTCACTCCTCATCCCAACCCAATAGAAGCGACGACGGATGGTAGCTTCGGTCTTTTGTACCCCGAAGTGACCGGATCTGTCATGATACGCCTCAAGTATCATCTGTGCGTCTCTTCTTGGTACGAGGATCTGATGAAGCCTTTCACCTGTGACAGGATCAAGAGTGTTTCTATGTAGAAGGCCTCGTTGGACAAACAGGCGCTTCCTCTGTCGCCAAAGGCGTTTTAATTCCATGTCATGAAGACCTCTCTTTACACGGGTTGGTATTCTTCCTGTAAGCAGGAAATCTGACAAATCTCCTAAAACTCTGCTCTCTTCTTGGAACGTTTTCCACAGAGATGGCTCCTGGAGGGATTCGGCAGCTGTTTTCGCCAGAGATTCTCCTTCTACAGGGACACCAATAGCAACCTGTTGGGCAAACTTGTTGTAGAATGGTGGCATCTCCACCTCTTCCCAGATGTCTTCTCGGGCTGGTTCTTCTCCCACAGGCAACCTTGAGAGTGCATCAGCGTTAGCGTTGGACTTGCCACTGCGATACTTGACAGAGAACTTGTAATTCGCGAGTCTTGAGGCCCACCGTTGTTCAAGGGCTCCCAGTCGAGCAGTGTCCAGATGCGCCAACGGATTGTTATCTGTGTACACGGTAAAGGGTGTGGCAGCCAGGTAGTCTTTAAACTTCTCTGTCACGGCCCAGACAAGCGCCAGAAGTTCGAGTTTGAAAGAACTATAGTTCTGGTCGTTCTTCTCCGCACCTCTCAGACTCCTGCTGGCGTAGGCGATGACTCGCTCTTTGTTGTCCTGAACCTGGGACAACACTGCACCCAAACCTTGGTGACTTGCATCTGTGTACAAGCGGAATGGCTGACTGTAGTCGGGATAGGCTAGAATTGGTGGTTGCGTCAGAAGTGCTTTAAGCGCTTGAAAGGCTTCCTCTTGACGCGCTGTCCAGTCTACCGAAAGCTTTCGGTTGTAGTTTTCTCTGGGACAACCGCGCAACAACTCGTTCAGAGGCTCGGCTACTTGGGCGAAGTGTGGTATGAAACGCCGGTAGTAACCTGCGAATCCAAGGAAGCTTCGGACTTCTTTGACGGTAGTTGGTCTTCGCCAGTTCTGGACTGCAGTGATCTTTTCAGGATCAGGTTGGACGCCTTGTGCGCTCACGACATGCCCAAGGTAGTGAACTTGGGGTTTCAACAGGTAGCACTTGGAGGGCTTCACCTTTAGGCCGTGCTGTATAAGTACCTTGAATACCTCGGACAGGTGACGAAGGTGTTCTTGGTATGTCCGGGAGAATACAATAACATCGTCCAGGTACAGTAGCACACTCTGGAAATTCTCATGGCCGAGGCACCTCTCCATAAGCCGTTGGAATGTGGCTGGGGCATTACATAGCCCAAATGGCATACTATTGAATTCAAAGAGTCCCATCGGGGTCGTAAATGCAGTCTTTTCACGATCTTCAGGCGCCATAGGGACTTGCCAGTATCCACTGGTTAAGTCCAGGGTCGAGAAACAGGTAGCTGATCCCAAAGCCGTTAGAGATTCCTCAATCCGCGGCAATGGGTATGCGTCTTTGTGCGTGACGTTGTTGAGTTTACGATAGTCCACACAAAATCGTAGGGTTCCGTCTTTCTTCTTGACAAGGACTAGCGGGGCTGCCCAGGGGCTGTTACTCTCCCGGATGACATCAGCATCTCGCATCTCTTGGATCAACTTTTTCACCGGTTGGTACATCGCTGGTGGTATTGGACGGTGACGCTCCCTGATTGGATGGTGGTCGCCAGTCAGAATGCGATGTTGTATGGTCGTGGTCTTACCAAAGTCCAATGGGTGTTTGCTGAATGCCTGTTGGTAACGCTTGGCCACATTGCGAACCCCATTGATGTGCTCTATAGGGGTATTGGCGTCTCCCACGTTCAATTCATCCCACCAGGACTTCGTGGCTCCATTCTGAATGTTCTCAGCAGCTTGGGTGGAACGCTGTGTGGCGGTAGAATCACCAGAGAGAATGTCTTCTGGTGCTAACCGGTGTAGCAGGGCCACAGAGTGGAACTTGTGGAGGTTCACGGGAGCATCGCCCAAGTTGACTAAGCGGACAGGAACACGTCCATTGGAAACTGTGACAAGGCTGCGGGCAGCCATGACAAGTGGTTGGCCATCTACCTGTATGGGTTGTAGCAAAGCCTCGTAGTCCTGATTTTCTATGCCCGGACGGGCACGGAACCACACCATAGTTTCTGTTCCAGGCTGTAGGGTTACTGGACGGGTATCTTGGATCCGGACTCGACCAATTTCACCTTGTTTGTTGGCGAACTTGTGCTGGGCATTGAGTACACGAATGGCCCGCTGAATGGTCTGCTGGTCACTGGGAGAAGCTGTAAGGAGAGAGGCATGCAAGGCATCCAACACTTCTGCAAAGCAATGGCATAAAACATTCATGCCTAATATTACAACTGCAAACCTATCATCCTCTACATCAGTGACAATTACACCCTGTCTAGGCAGTTTCAAGTCCCCAATCTGGATAGTGGGTTCCCAATAACCCTGCTGTGGTATGGGCTGTCCATTGCTGGCACACAGATTTATCCATGTGTCAGGTGTTCTATTCAACACATCTAAGTCCCAATGTTCAAGGAACACCTGCTTGCGCAGGGTTGTTACCTGAGATCCAGTGTCCACCAACGCTGTCAGAGGGACGCCGTTCACCCGGATTGTGATGTGTGGGCAGGCTGAGACGAAGCGTGACAATGGCACTGAAGATTCACCTGGGCCCTTCTTATTTCCTCCCGAGGGGCGGCCCGCTGCCTCGGGGGTGGCCCGTTTAACTGAAAACACTGAGGCCTGGTGTGTCCATATCTATGGCAATAGGTACAGTATGGCCTCTCACTCTGCGGAGGTTTCACTGAAGAAGGACGTCTGGGTGGCGACTCAGGTGAGATGTTGAGACTTCGCAAAGGATCACTTGACGATGAAGACGTCTGGGTCAGACGATCTAGACGGACGGTAATCTGTTCCATGGCACGGGTCAGATGATCCACTCGGGCCAGAAGGTCATCTCTGGAGTCTGCTGGTGTAGTCTGCGCAGTTTGGGCAGCAGGTGAGGTACCCAGAGGTAGTGGCAGGACAACTGGAGCAATGCTTGTTGAGGGTCCAGGTAAGGGAGCACAGATGACTGGGCTCGGCTGGGGCTGCTTCTGTCCCAAGACCTGGATGGCAAGGGCCTTGAAGTCAGCAAACGTGATGCTGGGATGTTTTGCAGCAAGCATTCGCAACTGACTCTGGAGCAATGTGGTACCTGCCCCTTCTATGAAGCGGTCAAGCAAGATTTTATCAGTGTCCACATTTTCACGTGGATCCACTTGCACCACAGCTCTGAACGCCTCTTGGAGGGATAAAGCATAGTCCCGCAGGGTCTCACCAGGTAGTTGTCGTCTGGAAAAGAAGCGCATCTTTACCTCGGAGACAGATCACACGTCAAAGTTCACCTGGAGTTTGTCCAGAATTTGCCCAGGGGTTCTTTTGTCAGAGGCAGGCCAGGATTTGACCTCCCTAGCTGCAGCACCCTCAAGCTGGCCCAGCAGGATCTGTATCTGCTGTTCTGTATTCAGAGGATAGAACTGGAAGAGAGACAGCATCTTCTCACGAAAGTCCCTGAGGGTATGCGCCTCCCCTTTGTAGCGCGGCAGCCATGGTGCGCCAGGGTAAAATAGCATGGAGAATGGTAGGCTGCTCGCCATGGGCACTGCTGGATCACTAGAAACAGATGGCACAATGTCACTTTGCTCAGTCATGTTGTTTGCAGGTATGACTGGAATTAGGTCGCCGTCTCTTTAAGAAACTCAACTGCTTGCTGGCAGGGAATGGAGACTACAACTTGGAATGCTGTCCCTTTAAGAATGCTGTAGCTATTAACAGAGTCACTGTGATGCAGGCTGACGGTGTGCTCCCCCTCTTTAATGGTGGCACTCCCCACGGACACTGTACACGGAAAACACTCGCTGGGGCCGTGGGAGGACTGAAGACAAGGACAGGGAGGCACAGTACTCACCGACAGCAGCTGCAGCGTGGACCGGAGATCAGCGGTGCACAGCAGGGACGGTGATGCGGCACTGGAGAGTCAGAAATGGCGCCGGCACGTTCGCCTTTCACTTTCTTGTATGGGTGCGCTGGAGCATTGCGCTCAGCATTCTGGGCTCTCCTAAGATGGCGGCAGATGGGTCTCCTGGCCTCATGGGCAGTGCTAAAAATCTCCCGCACTTTTGCAAGGTACAGTTAACCCTTTGTGGGCGTTCTTACACAGCAATGTGGCGCAGCAAACAAGTCCTGGGCGTTTTAACTCTTCCAGGGCTGTAACACACTGAGAGGACAGTCTTTAGGGCTTACTTCAGGGGTTTAGGGCGCCCCCTCTTTGTGGCAAGCACTCTCAGGGAATAAACTTGATCTTAGCAAAGTCCACAATAAAGACCGATGCTCTGGAGACAATTTGGCGCACTTTTCGTGGCGACTTTCTCAAAATGGCACACACCCGTATCCTGTTCGTGACGCCAGTTTTTCTTGCGGTGACCAGATGGAAGGTAACGCTGCAGTTGGGATTGCGGGGTGCAAACAGCACAGATTTGTCACGGTCTCTGGGCACGAGGGCGCAGCGCTGGTGCTGTCCCACGTTACCACCACTGGTACCGGTGATGAGGGGGCTGCACAAATGTTGGTGGTGATTGTTCCCCCGGGGCGCTTCCCCTATACTGTGCCGACTGGTGGTGTTTGGGGCGCCCTGATGTTGTCGGTGCAGAGTCAGACACAGAAACGGTTGTAAAGTTGAACTATTACTTCCATGGGTGTGGAGGCACAAATGCTTAAACAGTTTCAGTACACAATAACGGGGTACGCCTGGTGACACAGCAACGTCCTGGGGTGCAGGGTAGACTTGATGAAAGGTGTTCCTAGCCCCTTATACTTCAGTGTTACAGCCCTAAGGTGCGTCTGGGCTCCTATTTGGCTCATAGGAGGATGCCCACCATGATACTAGTACATAATATTCCCCACTCACGTTATGTGGTCCTGATAGCTCAGAGTTTCGGGGTGCAATAGTCAGGGTGGCAGGATATTCCACAGGTCTGGCCTTGGCCCCTGGATCCTGTGATACTTGCTATGGAGCACGTGTTCCAGAATGTTCTCTCCACAGTCTCATGCTGACAAGATAATGATGCTTGACTTCCTTCAGGGCGATGGCTAGGCAGACAGGGGACAGGATCTTCTGAATAGCTGGAGTATGTCAGCTCTCCAACCTTCCTGGGCCTGTCTAGGACTTGAGATTCCTGCACTAAACTCACTGCTTTCTTCACAGGACATCACACTTATCTCCTCACCTCCTCCTCCTAACACTCCACACTTCTAACTCCTCACACGCAGGACCTTCCTGCAGGGGTGTTACCATGGGGACCCAGTGATCAGCTGACTCCTCCCCTTTTCCCAGGCGATGTCCTCCCATTGGACATTTGGTTACTATTCAATCCTATGGGAGGTGTAATGCATGTGTGAGGCTCACTAGGTGGCGCTGTGTTGTGTGAGACTCAGGACCCCCTGCTATGTCACACAGGCTATGAAGCAACAGGAAATAATACAATGCACAGAGATCACCCTCAGCCCAGCCATAGCCAGCTCTGGGATGCCACAATATGATGCCGTATAAGACTAACTTTACGTGTCCAGGCACCATCTGCACGTTAAAGGACACGACTGGTGACGGCTCATACAGCTTTATATATGTGTAATGACAGTAACCTCTATTACACAATTGTCTGACCATTGTATAAGCAATGCTACGTTTGTTGCCGCCCCTGCTACCTCCTGTGTCACCCCCTCTACCTCATAGATTGTAAGCTCTCGCGAGCAGGGTCCTCAGTCCCATTGTGTGAATTGACTCTTTTTTGTCAGTACTTGAACCCTACAAGTTGTACAGTGCTACGAAATATGTTGGCGCTATATAAATACAATTTATTATTATTATTATGAGAAATAAGACAGCAATGCTGAGACCCCTGCTGGGGCTACTTGACTTAATTTTGGGTCTCTCTTGAGCACCAAATTCTGGGGTTAAAAATGAAAACTCCCATGTACTTACTATATGCAATATAACGTACATGGCACTTCAGAGGAATAAAAACTGCCAGGGTGCCCACTAAACTCAATGGTTGTCATTGCTGTTACCTTCTATGTGGAGTCAAAATAGGGAATTCTCCTATATAAGTGTACTGCAGCCATAACACTGCCACATATTGTTTAGCCTGTAGCTGCAAGATGATAAATAACTAGGAGCGGATACAAGGCCGACACGTCTGGACATCTAGTGCCAAAACGGATTGTCTGATGTATAAGTAATAGAATAATAATTGTATTCCCTATGAAATAACAATTCTGGAGCATATTTCCATAGAGCTCTACATTGTGATGTCACTCTGTTTTTCCTCTAAGAAATTTAAAGCTAAATTGACAACTGGGTGTTACCATTTTTTTCTACCAATCTCTACACATTAATACCATATCAATCTGGATACAATTACGCCCTATTGTAGAAGGTAAATTCACACAACTGAATTTCAAGCCCCAAATTTTGTCTGGAATCTGCTGTACCCTGCTTGGTCTTACCATGGATTTCGCGACAGATTCAGCCGCGGAACCTGTGGTGTGAAACACTCTGAATAGCCCCACTGTATCTAAAGCTTATTAGTGAGAGCACAGGGACGGAAAGTAGAGAGGAATCTAAGGCAGAAGACTGCCTCAAATTCCTCTTCACTTTTCACTGTGTGAATCCAGCCTAAGGTGAAATGTAATGCTCATGTAGCACACCCGTGGGTGGGCCTTGATTTGATTATGGGATGTAACCCCTGCCTAGAGCCTTGGTGACACCCCAAATATTCCCCAACTTTCTGACACGATTTTCCTTTGTCAGCAGAAAACATTTATTGGAACAGGTTAGTAAAATTTCCTCAAAACAAGTTATAAAGTATATAAGTAGCAATATAAAATGACAGAATATAAAATGATTGGCTAATTAACCACATGCAAGCATCTAATCACACAATAACTCCACTTCTATGGTCCAACTGGTTCAGAATGCCCTCAGAAGCTTGTGTCTGAGGTGAGGGAAAAACAGGTTTAAGGAGAACAAAATGTGTCCATAGTCCTCTAGTACCAAACAAAAAGAGTCCAATATATCCACAACTGTGCAGCTCCCAAATGAATCACAAATAACCATGCAGAGGTGGGGATGACCTTTAGGTGTAGTCTCTCTCCTTACAGACAGATGGGGGAAACCTCAGGCTGCTGGCTCTCACTTGTTCCCCTTACTGTTAGGGAGCGTTCACACTACCGTTGGTGTCCGTCAGTAGTGTCCGTTGCTATTGTCCGTTACAAGATTTTAGCTACGGACACTAGTTGAACTGTCAGAAATCCGTTAAAATTTCCATTCATTTCAATGGGTTTTTATATTGTGTCCGTTAGTGTCCGTTTACACCAAATCCGTCAGAAGTCCGTTATTTTTTCACGGACAAAAAATCCTACATGCAGGACTTTTTGTCCGTTTGAAAAAAACGGATTCTTGATGGACAGAAAGTGTCCGTTACTTTTTTAACATTGAAGTCTATGGGTAGCGGACTTATAACGGACAGTAACTGATAGCCATCAGTTACTGTCCGTTATTTTATGTCCGTTTACTTTCCCTGCGCATGCTCAGAAAGGGGAAACAAAAAAAAAAAAAAATAGCAGTGTTAGAGGACATTTCGTGTCCTCAGGCACATGCGGTTTTACATACCGCTAGAAAGCCGACAGCGCGCTGAATTCAGCACACTGCCGGCTTTCCCGGTATGTGCCCCGGGGCTGGAGATATCGGCGGTGTAATGTTTTACTGTTAGAAGGGCGCTGCGAGGAACTCCCTCCCCGACACTTCTCTTTGTTCAGAGACTTGTACTGAGGGGGCGTTCCTCACAGCTTGAGCGTCATCGCTGGGCAGTAAGGAGCGCCCCCTCTCTCTGTTCTCGTCTATAGCCGGGTACTGTCAGAGGAACGCCCTCCCTGACACTTCTGTTCGTTCATAGCGCTGTATGAGGGGGCGTTCCTCGCAGCTGAGCGTCATCACTGGCCTGTAAGGAACGCCCCCTCTCTCTGTACTGGTCTATAGCCCTGTACTGTCAGAGGGGGCGTTCCTTACTGCCCGGCGATGACGCTAAGCTGTGAGGAACGCCCCCTCATACAGCGCTATGGACGAACGAGAAGTGGCAGGGAGGGAGTTCCTCACAGCGCCCTTCAAACAGTAAGTAAAGTAAAACATGCCGATATCTCCAGCCCCGGGGCACATACCAGGAAAGCCGCCAGTGTGCTGAATTCAGCGCGCTGTCGGCTTTCTAGTGGTATGTGACATTAAAAAATGGACACTACCTGATGCTCATCAGTTAGGGTCCGTTATGATAGGTGTCCGTTTATTTTTTTTTTAACGGACACCTTCATAACGGACTCCAACGGTAGTGTGAACCCTGCCTTACAGATACACTTCACATCACTGGCATTTATCTCTGTATTTCACTCCAATCTGCAGAATTATAATTGAAAACTGGGGCTGCATCTGGTGTGGCTCCTTCATGCATGTGCCACTGCTTTTTTTTCCTTTAGTTGAAATGGCTGACTGCATTACAATTCCAACATGTGTCTTTAGTGAAATGGTGGCAGCCTCACACCGTGCTGTCTCTCATCCAGCTATCTAGTAATGTCCACAAACTGTAACTTGTACTCAAGGCCCGGGCACGTGTCTGCTAACAGGCAGGTTCTTTACAGGTCCTTTCTGAGGTGATCCACAAAATGTCCTCTAAATCAAGAAAACAACAACTGAGCCTCCTCACTTCCTCTCTCCTCTCCTCCCCCAACCCACTCCCGTTGGATCGTGGGTCCTGTAGTTTTTTCACTGTGTCTCCACTGACTAGCTCTGAGTGTAATCTGATCCCAAAGCACAGTCTGAACTAAAACAACATTAACTGTTTATTTGCTGAAGAATGTCACTAGCAGAGGGACTCTACACTCAGTTATCAGTTTATTCATAGATTTTCAGAAGGGATAAAAGAGGAATAACACAGTTTTAAAAAGGATTGCTTAGGACCTAGCTATACTAGGTATATGGCTGGAATCAGCTCTGCTCCTATTCTGTATGGAGCTCCGTATACAGGTTCTGGCCGAACACCTGATATACAGCTTCTAGGGGACGAAATAGCTGACCGACACTGGGTCTGAGTGTTGGACACAAACAATCTGATACTGATGACTTATCCTTTGGATAGGTCATCACTATCCAACTTTGCTGGGTCCTGGACAATCCCTTTAAAAAAAAAGTAAAACGGACATCAGAAAACAGACATATCAGAAGTGGTGATAGGCTCTCTTTAAAAGAAATCAGGATATTGATGGCCTAGCCTTAGGATACAACATCAATATCAGATCGGTGAGAGTCTGACTCTCAACACCATGGCTTATCAGCTTTTTCACGCATACAAACACTTTGGCCTCTTTAGTTTTTTTCTAGGTCCATCTACTGCAGGTCTCACTATCAGAGATGAAGGTATCGCTGCTTAGTCCCATTCAAGTGCAGTCACTTACTGATTTACAGTGTATGTTTTATTGGATAGATGTATTATCTCCAATGACTACTGGTTGTTAAAAGTTTATCAGCTGGATGACAAAACAGGAAATTCTCTAGAATGGGAAGTTTTACACCCTGGTAATACACACAGTTACAGCCATAGCAAGACTCATTGGAAGCTCCTCTGGAATGTAAATGCTTTACAGATCTGACTGTAATTTATGGAGCCTTATAGGGTAAAGAAAACCCCACTGTCCATAACCAGCAACCAAAAAGATTTTACTCACTTATAACACAAAATACAAATGTTTAGAACCTTAGTCCCATACACTTGCATTGGATCGAGCTCCTGAAAGATCATATGATGCCCAAGCACAGTGGTCTCTCTCTCTAAAACACTTTTTTGGAACAGTGTTTTGAAACACTTTGGGACTCTTCATTTTTCCATAATCTCCACATTTTAAAAACTATGACTACAGCATGTTATTCTGTCACCAATGATTTGGCACGTATCAGACAGACAAAAAACAATTAAAAGAAAGAGACAAGGCACTTGAAGGGATAAACACAAACCATGTGGTCCCATAGTAATACAAACCAATGAATGTAATATGGCCAAACATGATGCAGAAAAGTTCAAGAAACAAAAACAAGAATGGCAATCTCCTCAAAAAGGTCTATATGCAAGCAAGTAGTATAAAACACACCGAAACAAAGATAAACAACAGTGAATAATACGTCAAGTAAATAATTCATCAACAAACAATTCATACAATCAATTATTTATCAGTGAGAAAATGTAATAATTACATGTAGCAAACAAATCCTACCAAGTGTCAAATAATGTGGCACCCAATAAATAAATATACACAAAGAATCAACTCACAATTAATGTTGGTGAATCAAAAGGATGAGGGACGTGGCCAAAAAAGCGCTGGAGCCCCATGTGTATTTCTGCCCTGGAGCGCAGCTTCCTTTAAAAGGGGCTGTCCAGGCAAAATTGGACAACCCATTTAAATCAGCCGGGAGCAGTGAAAAAGATTTTAAAAAATGTATACTCACTTGTCCCAGATGCTCTGGTGTCCTCCCGGCACGTCCCGGTTCTTCTGCTCCGGCGGCTTCTCTTGGGTCTCTTCTGGAGTTCTGCTGAAGCCTCTGATTGGCCTTAGCAGGCCTATGGAAGAGGACCAGTGATGTCACAGGTAGTGACATCACATGCCATTCGCTGATTGGCCTCATTGGTCACGTAACCGCTGAGGCCAATCAGCAGAACTCCAGAAGAGATGCGTTCAGCAGAAGGAACGGAACACGCCAGAAGGACATCAGAGCATTGGGGACAGGCGAGTATGAATTTTTTTTTATTTTTTTCTATGCCCCTGGCTGATTTAAAAGTTAAAAGGGTTATCCATTTTTGCTTGGACAACCCCTTTAATGTGCTGTTTTCAATATGACTTCAGCCTCTAAGTCCCCTCCACTTTCCATCGTGGCTGTTACTTGCTGATAAATGTGGCTCATGCGGTGGGTTCTGGCGCCTGAATCAGCCACAAAATCCATGTAAGATCAAGCAGGATGCTTATTTTTTCTTGCACTGAATACAATGGGAGGCAGGGAACTTGGCACTTATTTTGAGATGGAATCTGCCTCAAAATCAGTGCCAAACTCTGCTGTGTGAACATACCCTTATCTGATGAGAATCTTTATAAACAGAGGTTGGTCAAAAGCCCTCTCTTCTAATCCCCCAATATTAGGGCTGGGCGATTAATCGACAAATAACCAAAACTGAACATCAACCAGGATAAGTGACATGATTTTGGTCACGTTGGTTATTTTGGTTTGGTTACTACAATATTTGCAAAGTTCCACCTGCAGATTCATTGGAACCAAACACGTCAGAACCAAAACTGCTATTATTATACTAGAGTATGATCAGAGGTCCAGGGGAGTGGATCAAACATAAAACAGTGTAATTCACCTCTCTTGGCTTCGGGCACAACTCCGTGCTGTCTTTGGGTCTTCTAAGTGACATCAGGGCCCGCTGAAGCCTGTGATTGGACCTCAGTGGGTCATGTGGTGTGGTGACCCATGTTACTTCTGAGGCTCTATCACAAAGATTTCCATTCTGCGGCCGAAGCCTTTTCAATAACTCAGGTTCACCGTGCCTCGTCCAGGACCTTTATAAAGACTGGTGTAGAAAATGTCAGTCTTAATAAATTCCCCCCATAGTCTTTTTCTGGCAGTTTTTGCTCCAGTTTGTTGAACCAAGCTAAGAAGGCCATATACTTCGCTTTCTTGTGTATAATATGCACAGCTACTGCTTCCCCGTATAACATCACCTTATAATGTCCAGCAACCGTTCCTCCAAACAGCTGGTGTCACACAAAAGTAGGACCAAAAGAAATGGGAAATATAAAGGAAAGGATTATACTTCATTTAGCTGGACGCACTCCTGGCTTTGTTGAAAAAATGCACCAAATCTACAAAGACACTCTGGCGCCAGCCAATAACTTGCAGCCGGCATGTACAGAAATGCAGAATGTACATCTACTACAATACACAAAGTAATGCATAGTATATGGGATATGTATTTGTTATACAACAGATATATCATTGTCCATACAAATGGAAAAATCATTTATAGTAACTAATATCAGAATGAATATTGCAAATTCTTTATAGCAGAGGTCCCCAACCATCGGGCCGCGGCCCAGTACCGTGCCGTGGATCACCTGATTAAGGGCCGCAGGTTCCCTGAGGTGAACCCTCTGCATCTTCTATTTTCCTCCCAGCGGTACCATAGAATGGTGGGGGGGGGGGTCAAGGAAAATAGAAGATGCCCACAGGCCGTGTGCCAGAAGAGGTCCTGCCCACCAGCACAACAGAGCAATGAATGGTATGTGGGGAGAGGGACTATTATCTGTGGGGGGCACTATTACTGTAACAGTGCCCCCCATAGGTAATAGCATTAGTTATGTGGGGGGAGAGAACTATTATCTGTGGGGGGGTGCTATTACTGTAACAGTGCCCCCCATAGGTAACAGCATTAGTTATGTGGGGGGAGAGAACTATTATCTGTGGGGGGTGCTATTACTGTAACAGTGCCCCCCATAGGTAATAGCATTAGTTATGTGGGGGGAGAGAACTATTATCTGTGGGGGGTGCTATTACTGTAACAGTTCCCCCCATAGGTAACAGCATTAGTTATGTGTGGGGGAGAGAACTATTATCTGTGGGGGGTGCTATAAAGGCACTATTGCAGAATTAGTGCACCCCCCAGGTAATAGCATTACTTATGTGGGGGTATGCTATTACAGATATAGTGCCCCCCACAGGTAACAGCACTACTTATGAGGGGGAGTTGTTACCAATGGAGGGGGGCACTATTACTAAACCTCACCCCCAACTAGATCCACCCCCCCATCAGGCCACAGAAAAATGGTCTTAAATGAAACCAGTCCTTGGTACAAAAAAGGTTGGGGATCGCTGTTTTATAGTACGGTAATATTATGGAGGTGATAAGATAGTTTCGGGATGATCTGAAAAAAATGTCCAACAAATGATTGGACACATGGAAGAGATTATACAAGGGTTAATAATCTATTTTAGTGGCAGAATTAACGAGCGGCTCTAAAACAGCTACGAAGAGTTGTAAAGCAGCCAGCACATGGGGCAACGTTAGGGGTTAATTTGTTACGTGTGCAAAAAAGATAACACACAGTATATAAGGGGTATCTGCACCCTGGTCAGGCCTGATCACACCAGTATTATAAATGGCAGGTGGCAAAAATTCATTTTTCACCCTTGCACAGAATAATGAAAATTCCACACAAATTGTGTCGCAGTCTTGGGTTATTTCCATTGACTTTTACAGAGTGCGAGAACCGCACAACAGCCACATCCATGACATCGTATGTACAGTATGTACCACAAATGCACCCGCCATACAGAGCTGTGTGGTTTAATGCAGCCTTATAGATGCCATATGCAAGGCATTAGAAGTCAGTCATAGGAATCTTCTCATTCACCTCTATTGTAATTATTCTTGTAAATCACATAATACAATAATAATAATAATAATAATACAATATAATAAAGTATATGGAGGCAGCTGGATGGAGGCGCACTACCTGCGGCAGCTGGATGGAGGCGCACTACCTGCGGCAGCTGGATGGAGGCGCACTACCTGGGCAGCTGCGTGGAGGCGCACTACTTGGGGCAGCTGCATGGAGGCGCACTACCTGCAGCAGCTGCATGGAGGCACTCTACCTGCGGCAGCTGGATGGAGGCGCACTACCTGGGCAGCTGCGGGGGGGGGGCGGTGGAGGCGCACTACCTGCGGCAGCTGGATGGGGCCCCTACCTGCGGCAGCTGGATGGAGGCGCACTACCTGGGGCGGCGGGTGGGGGGCGCACTCCTGGGGCAGCTGGATGGAGGCGGGGGGCGCACTACCTGGGGCAGCTGCATGGAGGCGCACTACCTGCAGCAGCTGCATGGAGGCACTCTACCTGCGGCAGCTGGATGGAGGCGCACCCGCGGCAGCTGGGTGGCGCTCCTGCGGCAGCTGGATGGAGGCGCACTACCTGCGGCAGCTGGTTGGAGGTGCACTACCTGCGGCAGCTGCATGGAGGCGCACTACCTGCGGCAGCTGCATGGAGGCGCACTACCTGCGGCAGCTGGATGGAGGCGCACTACCTGCGGCAGGTGGATGGAGGCGCACTACCTGCGGCAGCTGCATGGAGGCGCACTACTTGTGGTCAGAAACAGTCACAGTACCTGACTGCTCTAGAACCTGTGGAACAACAAGCCCCAGCATACCCTCACAGTTTGCACTGGCAAAACATGCTGGGAGTTGTAGTTGCAGAACAGCTGTAGAATCACAAGTTGGAAACCAAGTGTGAACACAACAGAAACTTCTAGGAAACCTTAGTGAGCAGGACACCATTATAATAGACAGCCCAATGCCCAATAACTACGACTAGTCACACAGTCCTGGCCGCAGGTCTCCTACCCAGCCGGCTGCTGTTCATCAGGGTCACTCTCCGGCTCGTCTCCTCAAGGATCTGCTCCTGGGACTTGGTCCGGGAGGGTCTTCTGCCGATGCATTGCATGTTGACCCCCACAACATGGGCTCCCCCGCCACTGCCCGGACACCCCCCCTCAGCGCTGCTGTCACCCAGTACACTGACTACTACTAGAAGCCTGAGGGAAGACGGGAGAGTCCATAAAGGAGGAGGCGGGAGGGGTGTGGAGTACGGGAGGAGGGGACGGGGAGGAAACGTCAGAAAGTAGGAAACAGGAAAAAATCGGTGCGAGTGGTGCGAACAACGGGGACGGTGACTGGTAGTATAATGTGAAGCACGGGGTACATGGCAGGGCAGTATGAAGAGGGCACAGACACCACATGTGCCATAGACACATCACTGAGGGGCACAGAGGTACAAGCGCGGGCGGCGGTTACCCATAGCAACACGTCAAATCACTGCAATAGATGAACTGTATACATAGCCTATATATATAAATGCGTGTGTGTTATATATATATATATATATATATATATATATATATATACACACCATTGCTGTATATGGTTTGGATACATCTGTAATATATATAGATATACATGTATGCCTGTGTATACTAGTGCAATATAAAGTACATGTGTAATATAAAAGTGTATCTATGAGATCAGGTCTCTGGGGGTCTGACCAGTGCGACCCCAGTGATCAGTAAAAAGGGGGCCTGAATGTCACCCATGTCTCCTCCACATGAATGAAGTGTCAGTATGCTTACGTGACTGGCGCTCCATTCACTTCTATGGGGCTTCAAGAGATTGCAGTCCCTAAAAGTGAATCCATAAAAGTTGGACAGAGATCTGACTCTTATCCCCTATCCTGTGCACAGGAGATAAGTGTCTTTAATGACAAAGTCCCTAAGGCTCAGGCCCCACGTAGTGAAGTGCAGCTAGAAAACGTATCAGGATTTTTTTCTGCAGTATTTCTTCCTCTATAATATATATTGAGCTAATGCTCGCGATTCCGCAGCTAAAATTAACATTCTGCGTTTTTCACAAGTGCATGTTTTATGAAGGCAGCAGATTTTCCTCAGCTCTTTTTTCCCCGCAATGTGGGAATGAGATTAGTGAAATCTCTTTCACTTTATTGGGACTGTAAAAGACTGCATTTCTGCAACATAGGGACCCACGTAGTGGAAACGCCGCTGCAAAACCCGCAGCGGTTTACAGTACCTGCAAAGTGGATGGGATTCTGACTAATCCCATCCATACATTGCAGAAAAATATCCACAGCGGAAATGTTGCGATTTCCAAAAACGTTGCGTTCTTGTAAATCGCAGCACGTCAATTATACCTACGGAAACGCTGGAGTTTTTCGTATAGGTATAATTGAAGCAGAAAGTCCGCAGAGGAAAACTCTGTAGAATTCTGGAAAAAGTGCTGCAGGAAAAATTGCAATACGTTTCCGCTACGGTTTTTCCCGCAGTGCTTAGCCTTAAAGGGATAGTGTGGTAATTACAAGTTATCCTCATCCATCCACATTATCAACCCCCTCTGCATCCATACTTCTTGTGATCTTGGAGGTCCTAGCAGTCCAATGCCCATCATTCTAGCAGTTATCCCCTATCCGGTGACTTGCTGTTGTTATGTTTTTGGCAGATTGGCTTTTACCGGTGAAATAAGTTTAGAGCGGTGTATCACACATGGCAGCTCATCCCTTACAAGTTTCAGGCGGCTCACCTTACAATTGCTCATAGTCCAGTGTCTGTGCTGTTTGTATGTAGTAAGGCATGTAATTTGACATGCAATTGACTTTGTATAATAATCCCATCATATTGGGTGAGCAGTGCTAGTAGAAAGACCTGAATTAGAGTCACACCCCTGCCAAATATTTTGACTACTAATAATGTGACAAAATGCTTAAAATAGCACTAAAATGACAAGTCATAAATCCACAACATAAGGCGACATGTATCCGGCTGTGTGCGTGTCGCTGGGCCGTGATTAAGCAGCACAGACGGTACATGAATGACATCTGGGTGCCAGCCCCATTCAGAGATGTCAATGAGCATGGGCTGCAAAACGGAAAAGAAATAGGACCTGTCCTGTGTTTTACCATGGTTAGCACACAGACCATACACCTGGCCATGTGCATGAGTTCTGAGGCTAAGGCCCCATGTGGCGTCCCACAGCAAAAAAGCTCATCGCGGTTCTTCCCGCAACACATCGTGGTTCTTTCTGCAACACATCGCGGTTCTTCCCGCAGCACTTTTCACAAAAAGTCCCATGGTATGGGGAAAAATACTTTTTGTGGCTTAACCCCTTTAAAACAGAGCAATTTGGGACACTAATCCCCCAGTCTTACGGACCTGTGGGTGGTTTAGCGTCCCAAATCGCCCTGACAGGTTCCCTTTAAATGGATCTGCTAACTGGATGTAAAAGTTGCAATCTGAATGGAGCGTAAGGTCAATTGTACATTGATCTCCTTTAACAACCTCTTTGATGTTTGGCAATCTGTGTATTGTAAATCTTTATGATGTACAAGGAGAAATGAAAAACTGAGCCATGTAGTGCCAAAACTAGAAGCTGGTCAGTATATAGTGAAGGAGGGTAGCTGAGGCACAAAAGAGGCAGGACATTGTAGGGGACAGTGACAGGGGATAGGACTAATGGGAAGCTTGTGCATTGTGGTTGCGAAATAGACCAGAAAAGCCCAGATAGACAAGGAAAGGAGAAGTGGACGACTCTGATCAGAGAAGATGTCACGAAATGGGGATAAATACTTTTCGTGGCTTAACCCCTTTAAAGCCAGTACGGGAGATTTTCAGAAAGTAAAATATTGATGACCTATTCTTAGGATAGGTCATCGCTGTCAGTATCAGATAGGTGCATGGCCAACACCCAGCACACCCATTGATCAGCTATTTGAAGCAGCAGCACCACTTGTGTGAGCACCGCATCCGCTTCACAGGCTAGTAATGTCATGATCATTGTCCCATTCAAGTGAATGGGGCTGATCTGTAATACTAAGCACAATCACTAAATAATGTACAACCCTGTTCCTGGTGAGGCCACGTGCTGTCCAAACGCTGCAGTCTCTACAAACATTTCATCAGTGGGGGTGCTGGGTGTTGGACCGCCACTGATCTGATATTGATGATCTATTCTAACAATAGATTATTAGTATATTAGTCCTGGAAAAACCCTTTAACAGCAGCTCAGGCAAGATGGCAGCCTCCATAAGCGTGCAGAATAGAAAATATCAGTAAGTAAAAACAAATTAGATAAATTATTGTTTTACAAATGAGTTTTAATTAGTAAAAAATATAGGCGATACATTCCCTTAAAGGGTGTTTAACCCCACACCATATTTTGAAAAACCGCTATTTTTGGTAGTGTTTTCCGGCTTGTTTGATGTATTTGTATGCAGATGTTAGCTGGCCGGATGTTCGCTGTGAAGGAAATCTGAAACGCACTACAAAAGGTTTTTGTGGTATTTTTCCTCACATCATGTGCAATTTTTTAGGTTCATGCTGTAGGTTTAGTGTGGGTGTTTTTGTCAGGCAATTTCTCACATCATTCATATGCTGCTGTGATGCGCGGAGGACGTTTCTCTCCATTGGTTTCAGTATAAAATCGTCAGAAACCCGGCGAAACCCATTATAGTCTATGGGGTCTGCGGGTAACCGCATTTTTAGTAGACGGGCTCTCCGTCTTTTGGTCCCAATGCGGACCCGAACGATGGCCAGGCACATGCTAGTGCAGGGGTCCCCAACCACCGGTCCGCAGTACAGGACCAGGCCGTTGGGGGCCTTTTGCCGGTCCGCGGGGCGACGGGTTGGCCTCAGTAGACACAGCTCCCGGCACATTATGTGGGGCGGGTCAGCGATCTGGCCACAGTGTCGTGGCTCCTGGCATAGCTAATGGTGGGGACCTGGTCTACAGCGCTGTACAGCAAGGTCCTGCCAGCACCCTCCGGTCTACAACGCCCACCCCGCTCCCTGCCCCTCTGCCGGGCCGTGGTGAAGAAAAAGTCGGGGATCGCTGCTCTAGTGAACCTAGCGTAAGCCAGGAATGGCTTCAGCAGGAAGGAGCAGTATAGTTCCTTCTTTTATATTTCACATTCCATTTTAAATCACTTTTGACTTTCACTCAAAAAACTGCAGCAAAATCTGCATCGCAAAAAAAAAACTAATGGGAGGAATTTATTGGCACTAGCTGCGCCTGAATTATTATTGGCCCCAATTTCCATAGATTTTGGTCTAAGTCATGCAAGACAGTAAATTTGTTGCTTTGTCTCCATCCATCTCACCCCACTTTAGTGAAAGGTGGTGAGTGGGGATAGAAGTAACAATGAGGTACTCTTTGACACAAGAAAGGGCCATGCACCATAGATGTGTCACATTTTCACCCAGGAAACTGGTGTAGATGAGTTAGTAAATTCCCCCAATGTGTTTCCTCAGCCTTAAAAAAACATCTGTCTGCAGAAAAAAAAACAGTATACAAAAAAGCCATAAAATCAAAGGGGTTGTCCCGTGTGGACAACATCATCTTAGAATGATCAGATGATCTCTGAGTTCTGGCTTCTCCAATCTGATCCTGGTGATCAGATGTTTCACCAAGGGAAGGCCCAAGTGACAGCCCTAGGACCATGCAGGACATATAAAAGAAGTACTAACATGTACTGATGTGAGTAAAGTGCTTTGGCTGTGATGGAAAGCTCCAGGATCTGACTAAAAGCTGCTTTTCTTGTCTTATCTTCCTCTTTGCCTGCTCACTCCTCCCCTCCCCTCTCCATAGACTTGTATAGAGATCTGGGTCATGTGACCTGCAGTCTGTCTCTAGCGATTTTCAAAGTGAAACTCCCTTTAGCAAGGGAGGAGGGCAGGGAAGCGGCCTGATAGCAGCAAAAAGAAGCTATTTTCTCTGATATGATAAATTACAAAGTTTCTTGAAGTCACCTGTACTATTCATTTATTGAAATGACAGTGTCTGTTTCAGGGTCCAGTCACATGGGCATTGTCCACATGTGGACTGACTTAAATGGGACACATTTATTGAATGCCAGTCTTCATAACCCCGACACTGGCGAAACAGACACTTCATTTATGAAGAGGGATGTCCCAACTGGCGTTTAAAAGTCTTTGGTGTAAAAGAGTTTTTTACACCAAATATCTGGTGGAAACTAAATAATAAATATGCCCCATTATAGTTAATGCTCCAGTTCACATGTCTGATTTTCTGCATGGACCGAAAATTGCAGCAAGCGCTATTTTTGTCTAACTTTCAGGGGAATCTCACCGACAAAGCAGTGAATGGAAGTCTGGATAGGCTCTACATTGCAATAATATCCCTATATATGTGCCAAATAAATGTGCAATGGAAAGAAACCAGGACTTCCTTGACAAGTAACATGATACTGAAATAGTGACATCTAGTGTTGAGATTTTGAATTACATTTACACTGCAATTAATTAATTTTAGTTTGAGCAAATCTCAAGTCTGTAGACAGCACAGTAACTGTTATATGAAAAAAACAGACCTCCCAAAAATGAGGCTCCGTTGGATGAATGAAATATATGTTACTATCTGTTTTGAAAGTGTCCTACAGTTGACTTCTTTGTATATACTCCTGTGCTGTATTATACTGACTGACTGGTCTGGCCACACTGCAAGCTGCTCATATTATTGGAGATGAAATTGCCACTGAAGCCTGTACAGTAACAGTAGGGAGGTACATAAGGTCCCTACAGCTCCATACTACATTTAATATGGGGGAATTTATTAGGATGGACATTCAGTACGCCAATCTTAAAGGGAACATGTCAGGTGTTTTTTTCACCCTAAACTGGCCCCAGCATGTGTAACCCCCTGTGACTACTTAAGAGAATCTAAATCTGCATATGCCCATTGAAGATTTTCAAAACTTATCACTTGACTTTTCAACAAAAGAAATCTTAGTGAGGGGAACCATAGGAAAGAGTATTACTTGATGTTACACATGGTGTAAAGTAGAACTACAATTGTATGGTGGATTATTTTTGTACCAAAAGTGGTGGAAAACCCTTCTGGAATCCCTGACAGAATGTTATAATGCAGATAGGAACATAGCTTTAAAGGGAGTCTGTCAGCAGAATTCAACATATCAACCCAGCCCTGTAAATAGATGGGTTAGGGTCACCCGAATCAAGTGGTGTTTTCCCCTTGTGAATTGGTGCCTTGTGATATGGCTCTATTCAGACAACATTTACAACATCCATTTAACCGATGTAAACTGATGGTCATTCATTTACATAGACATTAAGGTTAAAAAAATCCATTTCTTTCCATTATTTTAGATGGTCACAAAAGTATGGTACAGGTGCATCTCAATAAATTAGAATATCTTTGAAACGTTTATTTCTTTCAGGAATTAAATTAAAAAAGTGACCTCCTATATTTTCTAGATTCTTTACACACACAGTGTTTTATTTCAAGTGTTTTATTTCTGTAAATGTTGATTATGGATTACAGGTAATGAAAACCCAAATCTAAGAAAATTAGAATATTGTAAAAAAGTTCAGTATTGTAAATTCAGTGAGTCACCTGCCAAGGATTCCTAAGCCTTTAAATGGTCCCTCAGTCTGGTTCAGTAGGACACACAATCATGGAAGACTGAAATGAATGAACGTTTCAAAGATATTCTAATTTATTGAGATGCATCTGTATACTATGTTTTTGTGTCTATGTAAACAGATGACCATCAGTTTGCATCCGTTTGGCAGATGTTCTAGACCAGGGGTACGCAACCTTTTTTGTTTGGCGTGCCGATTTTAATTAAAAAATCAAAGATGATGTACTCGGAGTGCCGGGCAATAATTGTAAGTCTGACGACCCCTAAACTAAAGTCATATACCACAAACCATATCACAGAAGTGCTGCCACCAGATGCTTTAGGACACATGCGTTTACTGCTATTTCCTGGGACGCTCCTGTACTTTCCAATTAGAAGCAATGAAAGTCCATGTGCATCCCGCAATTAGTGGTAAATCTGTCCAGGAGCACCGTATGGCAGCACCCTCAGGGGGGTGACACACTATGTATCTGCATGCAGATATAGTCTTAGGCCACTGGAACTTTTACTTCAATGTAAAACTGCGTTCACATGGTGCATTTTTGCACAAAAAAAAAAAAATGCCTGTGTTTTCTGTGCAAAAACACATCCTTAATGCAGAAAACACACCGTTATACAGAATAATGTCCCATAGTGGCCCCTGCACACGGTATTATGTCCCATAGCGGCCCCTGCACAAGGTATTGTATCCCATAACAGCCTCTGCACACAGTATTATGTCACATAGTGGCCCCTGCACACAGTATTATGTCCCATAGTAGCCCCTGCACACGGTATTATGTCCCATAGCGGTCCCTTCACACGATATTAGGTCCCATAGCGGCCCCTGCACACAGTATTAGGTCCCATAGCAGTCCCTGCACACGGTATTAGGTCCCATAGCGGCCCCTGCACACGGTATTAGGTCCCATAGCGGCCCCTGCACACGGTATTAGGTCCCATAGCGGTCCCTGCACACGGTATTAGGTCCCATAGCGGTCCCTGCACACGTTATTATGTCACATACCACCCCCCCCCCACAATTTTTTTCCCCACCGCCGCCCCCCCACCCTTTTTTTCCCCCCCCCCCCCCCCCCACAAAAAATTTTTCCCCCCATTCTCCCCCCCCCACACTTTATTCCCCCCTAGCGGTCCCTGCACACGTTATTATGTCACATAGCAGTCCCTGCACACAGTATTATGTCCCATAGCGGTGCCTGCACACGGTATTAGGTCCCATACCGGTCCCTGAACACAGTATTAGGTCCCATAGTGGTCCCTGCACACGGTATTAGGTCCCATAGCGGCCCCTGCACACGGTATTAGGTCCCATAGCGGCCCCTGCACACGGTATTAGGTCCCATAGCGGCCCCTGCACACGGTATTAGGTTCCATAGCAGCACCTTCACACGATATTAGGTCCCATAGCGGTCCCTGCACACGGTATTATGTCACATAGTGGTCCCTGCACACGGTATTAGGTCCCATAGTTCTCTTCAGAGGTGACAAACATAAAAAAACAATGTACTCACCATTCCACGCTCCGCAGCCGCTCTGTGTTCTCTTCGGCGCTTCTGCCTGTAGTCAGCGACCGCTGATTGAGTCTCAGGGGTCACGTCGCTTCATTATGCGTAATGACGTCAGACGCAGACGTGACCTCTGAGGCCCTGTCAGCTGTGCCGGCAGATCGCACAGCCGCCACGGAGCGCAGGGAACAAGGTGAGTATCATTGTTTTTTATGTTTCATCACTTCTCCTAAGTCTCCGCTTATTATACTCGGGGTTCTGAAGAGACCCCACAGTATAATAATAGCAGTTTCGTTTCGGCCTTGTTTGGTCCGATCGAATCTGCTGGGTGAGGACTCTGCCGCCGTGCCAGTGAAATAAGCCTCGCGTGCCACTCTTGGCACACGTGCCAGGGGTTGCCGACCCCTGTTCTAGACGGACGTAAAAACATGATCTGAATTGAGCATACCACTGTTTTTATCAATATGCAAATGAGCTCCTTGGAGCAGTGAGGGCATTGTCATTGCTCCAAAGAGGTAAGCAATAACTTTTCATTACTCCAATCTAATTTGCATGGGCTAGGATGATATGCTGGGTTCTGGTGACAGACTCCTTATGTACTGTATTAGTGTTGCATTATGATCCCTGTATTGTGAAATTGCTGTTTATTACCTCTATTCTGGGATATCATCATGCTCATTATTTCTGGACTGTCTGACTAGGGCTGTGGAGTCAGTAAGCCAAACTTCTGACTCAGACTCCTTACACAGACTATTTTTTTCCCTTCACCCACGACAGCACCGTCTTGTTCTGGAATATTCAATTACCAGTAAGTACTGTAATTATCATTTTCCACAGCCTGACTCTGACTCCTGCTCCAACGCCAACTCCTTCATAAATGGCTGAGCGCCTGAAGCAGTAAAGATCCTCTAATTCATTAAAAAGCTAGTGACTGAATTCCTATGAAAATGCCTATGAAAGAAAATATCTAACACACTAAGTATCTAATGAATTATACAATATTGATAATTGTACATTATAATTAAAAATAATTACAGTGTAACTCACATTTTACGTTTCTGGGTTTTTTTTTGCTAGTATGTCAGGGGGTGTGTTGTGAACATTTTTGTAATATACTTAATTAACCTATCAAACTTCCTTTTAATAGAAAACAGGCTGTAAAGTTCTCATTAGCAATGCTCTAAGTAAGCTTTTCCAGGGAGACTCTGTCCGTACACATGTACTCAATGTAGTACATAGGGCTGAGACATTTACCAAAGGGGGAAGGATGGTCACTTCAAATGGCTTTATCTCTGGTTTTATACCACCTAGAAAAATGGTTCTTGTATCATAAGACAGCTGAGATTCAAGACTGTAGTGATAGCTGTAAAAGAATTAGAGATATCGCTAGTTAAAAACACAGGAATATGATTTTATATGCAGCATGAGCTGATGCATATTAACTTCACATTCTTGACTGTGTTTTTAACTAGTGATATCTCAGGTTCAGTCTTCAATGAGAATCTTCATTTTCTTGTGATACCAGAACCATTTTTCTAGGTGGTATAAAACCAAAGACCATCCCCTTTTTGGTAAAGCTAACTATATACGGACTTTCCCTAGTAACAGTTCAGTTATGCTTTCAGGGATGCTAAGGAGAATGTTACAGCCTTTCTTAAAAAGGAAGTTACATAGGTTAATAAAGTATATTATAAAAATGGTCACCAAACACCCCCCAACAAAGAGGAGGAGAAAAAAAAGGGGAGTTACACTTTAATCATTTTATTTTGAATCCAGATTCGGAGTCAGTAACATAATATTTCCAACTCCACCCAAAATTGGTCTCTGACTCCAACGTCACAGCCCTGTGTCTGACTGTGTAGTAACACCCACCAACACCCAATTGTCAACCTATATATAAAATCAGGCATAGAAGGAGTAACATAAGAAAGGCACAACACAAAGGGGCACATTTATTAAGACTGGCGCAGGGACTGAGATATTTACGAAGAGGCCAAACGTGCGTCTCAATATCATTCCTCTGTGCCAACCGGAATGATGAATTCCCCCCCAAAGAGTTCTAGGAAAAGATGCTCCAGTATTGTTATTATATGCATGCTCAGACCAAGGAGAACTGTCAGGTTATTGTAAATTATTATTATGGTATTAGTATACTTTTTGTCATGTGAACAGTCTTAGAGGGACCTTAAACACTTAGGCCTCATCCGCACGACTGTGTGCACAGTCAGTGTGCTAGCTGTTTTTTTCAAACGGATGACATCCATGTGCCACCTGTGCCATTCAATCACGGCTGGCGATCCACACACGGTCATGTGCATGTCGCCTTAGTATTACAGATAGCATCAGAAATACTACATGAACAGCATTTCCCTGTTTACCATCTGTGGTTACGCTAGCACACATGCTGTGTGGACAGGATCGCAGTTTTGCATACACACAGGTGAGGGCACCTTTGTTCTCACTAGTATTTCTGTTTACTTTGGTCTGACATGTGCTTTTACAAAATCCAGAAAGGAATCTGTCACAGTCTGTCCTGATCTGTTTCTTTTTCCCACCTCATTGAAATGTTTTCTGGGATTTTGATACTGACAACCTATCCTTAGGATAGATCATCAATATAAGATGGATGGGTTATTCTTATTCTTGCCATTAACAACGATATTGATATTGATGCCTTATCTGAAGTCCTGGTTAACTACTTAAAGTTGGGGCTCACGTGGTGGAAACGCTGCTGGAAAAAAACACAAAGTTTTACAGTCACTGTAAGGTGGATGGGATTCTAGAAAATCCCATCCCCACATTGCAGAAAATACACGCAGCAAACATGCTGCGATTTCCAAAACCGTTGCGGTTTTGGAAATTGCAACATGTCAATTATACCTACGGAAACGCCGGCGGTTTCCCTATAGGTATAACGGAAGCAGAAAGTCTACAGAGGAAACTTTTTCTTCTGCGACCCACTACATGGCCCCATGTTGCGAAACGCAGCTAGAAAAACACTGCAGAAATGCATCGTGTTTCTTTCCTGAAGAGTTTTTCATTGCATTTTCGCAAAGTTTTCCTCTCCAGACTTTCTGCCCGTATTATACCTAAATGAAAAAAAAACGCCAGCATTTCCGCAGTTATAATTGACACGCTGCGATTTACAAAAACCTGTCAAGTGGATGGAATTCTGACTAATCACATCCACACATTGCAGAAAAATACCCACAGCGGACATGCCACGACTGGAAATCACAGCGTGTCAATTATACCTACAGAAACGCTGACTATTTCCGTATAGGTATAATCGAAGCAGAAAGTCCTCAGGAAAACTCTGTTGACTTTCTGTGAAAAGCGTGGTGGGAAAAACCACAATGCGTTTTGGCTGCAGCTTGCAACTTGGCGCCTCAGCCTAAGGCCTCATGCACACTACAGTGACAAAACATTTGTGTAATGGGTAACGGTTTCAGAACAGTTAAACGTATGAGTGTATTCACATGTCAATTTTTTTAACAGACAGTGAATAATTTCCATCAAAAAATGGGACATGTCCCATTTCTAGCTGTTTTCAAGGTCTGATGGACCCAATAAGAGTCATTAGGTTGGTCTTTAATGTCCGTCAAAAAGCATTTGTATCAGAATGATGGCCACTCAGCCGTAAAAAAAAAAAAAAAGAATTTAATTCATCCATTTTTTTTAACAAACAGTTAAAAAAGATTGACAAACAGACATGAAAAAAACTGCCAGATGGCTGGGAAATGGATGAAAAATATGTTATATACGGATAGAAAACAGACATTAAAAACAAACGTATCCGTTTTTAATATCCTTTTTTTCAATGTTAGTGTGCATGAGGTGTAAGAACTAACTGCTCCCTTTCGTGACACAACCCTGCATGCATTGTTAGACCCCATAAACACGACTGTGTGTTGGAGCCAATTTTGCAGCAGAATTCAGCGCAGTCGGGCGATACGCGGAGTGATATCCGTGTACATTCTGTTATGAACTTCCCTCTATGGGGGCTTCTGATCTGTTCTGTTCAGATGAAACGGAGCAGGATAGGACCTGCTCTATTTTCAACGGAACGGACCCTTAGATAGCATACATGGACGTGCGCATGAAACTACAGCCATGCAGTGTGGCTATTTCCTGCCTACAACAATACAGTATGTCACCTCGCTGCAACCTTTTTCTATCCCTTGTAATACCAGCTCAAGGAAATAATAATAATAATAATACATTTTATTTATATAGCGCCAACATATTCTGCAGCACTGTACAACTTGTATGATTCAAGTACTGACAAAAAAAGATACATTACAAAGAAATAGTCAATTCACACACTGGGACTGAGGGCCCTGCTCGCAAGAGCTTACAATCTATGAAAACATGCTCAAACATATAAAACTATTTTATAACAACCTGAGGGCGATCCCACACCCTTATATACATACTGCAGTATTTTAGCTGGTATCAGACAATCCATCTGACCGTGCTACACACATAGACCCATTACAGAGCCACGTATTATGTAGCCACAGGCTCTCTGTATACTATCTATTGTGGTTTACATTTTCCTGCTTTAGATATTTTATATTCTACATTTGCTTACAACAAAGGTTTCCTCTCTGGTATAGATGAGATGTATTGCAAGAATAGCTATTCCATAATATACACCAGCATTGCTTCCATGAACAGCTGGAATAAAGACAATATATCGGGATGTCCATGTAATTTTATCTGCTAGAAGACTCCAAAATGTTGTTGGAAAATACCAACTAAGGAAATTGTTTATGTAATAAATACCATGTGAAGACTTGCAAAACTAAAACCTGCAATTACATGAAGACAATGACAAGGTGATAAACTGTATCATTATTTGCACATAACTGTAGTTTCCACCCAGACATTCTTGCGTTGTTTTATCCTTCTAGTTTATTTCTAGTCATGTCTGTCTATTGTGTTTATTTCAGGACTAGATTTTAGGTAGCATTAAAAGGGCAAATGTTTTGGGCACACACCCTTAACACGTAACAAGTATCATTACCATTGGTATGCAGGTTCAGACTGACTGACAGAGAATGTTACGGTGGGACCAGCAGAACACAACTCTGAAGCTAACTTTGGCAGAATTTGTCTTTAGGACCTGCTATTTTTTTCACTTTTTAACCTGCCCATGCCATGTACTGTAAATTAATGGCTAATGGTCTGTCAGAAGCCCATTATGTACAGTGAAGGAAATAAGTATTTGATCCCTTGCTGATTTTGTAAGTTTGCCCACTGACAAAGACATGAGCAGTCTATAATTTTAAGGGTAGGTTAATTTTAACAGTGAGAGATAGAATATCAAAAATAAAATCCAGAAAATCACATTGTATAAATTTCATAAATTTATTTGCATTTTGCAGACACAAATAAGTATTTGATCCCGTTCTAACCATTAAGAGTTCTGGCTTCTACAGACCAGTTAGACGCTCCTAATCAACTCGTTACCTGCATTAAAGAGAGTTCTCTTATAATGTCACCTGTATAAAAGACTCCGGTCCACAGACTCTATTAATCAGTCAGACTCTAACCTGTACAACATGGGCAAGACCAAAGAGCTTTCTAAGGATGTCAGGGACAAGATCATAGAACTGCACAAGGCTGGAATGGGCTACAAAACCATAAGTAAGACGCTGGGTGAGAAGGAGACAACTGTTGGTGCAATAGTAAGAAAATGGAAGAAATACAAAATGACTGTCAATCGACATCGATCTGGGGCTCCATGCAAAATCTCACCCCGTGGTGTATCCTTGATCATGAGGAAGGTGAAATATCAGCCTAAAACTACACGGGGGAACTTGTTAATAATCTCAAGGCAGCTTGGACCACAGTCACCAAGAAAACCATTGGTAACACATTACGCCATAATGGATTAAAATCCTGCAGTGCCCGCAAGGTCCCCCTGCTCAAGAAGGCCCACGTGCAGGCCCGTCTGAAGTTTGCCAATGAACACCTGGATGATTCTCTGAGTGAATGGGAGAATGGTCAGATAAGGAAAAATTGAGCTCTTTGGCATTAACTCAACTCGCCATGTTTGGAGGAAGAGAAATGCTGCCTATGACCCAAAGAACACCGTCCCCACTGTCAAGTATGGAGGTGGAAACATTATGTTTTGGGGGTGTTTCTCTGCTAAGGGCACAGGACTACTTCACCACATCAATGGGAGAATGGATGGAGCCATGTACCGTAAAATCCTGAGTGACAACCTTCTTCCCTCCACCAGGACATTAAAAATGGGTCGTGGCTGGATCTTCCAGCAGGACAATGACCCAAAACATACAGCCAAGGCAACAAAGGAGTGGCCCAAAAAGAAGCAAGGAGCTCAGAGACAGCTTTCTGGCACAGATGGGTGTAAATTTGGCACCTTTTTAGCACATGGCCCTTTCTTACATCAAAGATACGCCGCCACATCATTTGTTCTGTGCCCTGGTTGCCACTTTTTGCAAAAGTGAGCAGGGCAGAAACAAGACAAGCCAGGGGGGAAGTCTAAACCCAACAAAGTTACTGTAACTTATGCCAGAAAGCTGGTGTGAGTTATACCCAAAATCTACGCCAGTTGTTAACTGCTGAACACTGTTGTATTCTGGCACATGGGAGTGTACATAATTTGTTAAACTTCTTAATAACTCAAGGGCATCTCACGCCAGTAAAGGACTTTATCAAGACTGGCATACAGAACGCCAATCTTAATAAATTCCCCCCAATATTTGAACTTTTATGGACAAAGAATATTACAGAATTGCTTTTTTTACCAGAATTGTGCCACAGAAAAATACAGCTCATCCACAAAAAAGCAAGCCCTCAGACAGCTACATCAACCATAATATCAAAATGTTATTGTTCTGGGAAAGCTGATAAAAAGTAAAAAAAAAATCTGCTGCGCTATAGATGCCATGGCAGTAAGAGGGTGAAGCAGAGCAACCCAGAAATAACAAGTCTTTAGTTATATGTGTTGTATATATTCATTTGCAGAAGACTGAAGCTAATATATAAAGCTCAATTAACACCTCTGCTGCAAAATTCCTAATTATATGTTGTACTATAGTATTATGTGCCAGGCCTGTCTCATAATAAGTTATGCAAACTTGCAAAGGTCAACCCCTTATGGTTACTGTGAAGCATTAATCTAGTATTACTAAAGACATGTAGAAGAGAAATGTATACAGTTAGGTTATTCTTAAAGGGGTTTTCTCATCATAATATGCCATTATTGAATGATGGTCGCACAACTGCTAGGCTAGGGAAGTGCCATCAATACCTAGCAGTGGTTTGTCCTTGATCGCATCTTTTATGTAGGCGTAAAAGTCGTGGGTTGTCGGCAGTACATCCCCTCATATAAATAAGAATGTCCTGCTAACAATACTGAAATTGTAGGTGCCCAAACAATTACATTTATGTTTGTCATGTGGTTGGTGAACTACTGACCTAGTGCGGGTATTTTATTTTTACAATCTTTATTGATGAGGGTGGGTTCACACCTGCGTTCCAGTCCGTCCGTTGCCAATCCGAGTGATAATCTCGGCAAACGAGATTGGCATCGGATACAGACCGGTCAGCGATGCATTGGTTAAAAACCCATTCATTTGAATGGGTTTTTAAAGCAATGCGAAGGTGTCCGATTGCACCCTCTGCGCTGCGAATCCTTTTTTTTCGTCGGAAACAAAGTCGGACAGGCAGGACTTCGTGTCCGACGAAAAAAAACGGCTTCGCAGCGCAGAGGGTGCAATCGGACACCGTCGCATTGCTTTAAAAACCCATTCAAATGAATGGGTTTTTAACCAATGCATCGCTGACCGGTCTGTATCCGATGCCAATCCCGTTCGCCGAGATTTTCACTCGGATTGGCAACGGACGGACTGGAACGCAGGTGTGAACCCACCCTGACCGGTATTTTGGTGAAGCTGAACAGGAGGAAATCACTGCAAATACAGTGAGTACAGAAAGTGTTCAGACCCCTTTAAATTTTTCATTCTGTTTCATTGCAGCCATTTCCTAAAAGCAAAAAAGTTCATTTTATTTCTCATTAATGTACACTCAGCACCCCATCTTGACAGAAAAAAATAGAAATGTAGATATTTTTGCAAATTTATTAAAAAAGAAAAACTGAAATATCACATGGTCATAAGTATTCAGACCCTTTGCTGTGACACTCATATTTAACTCACAGGCTGTCCATTTCCTTCTGATCCTCCTTGAGATGGTTCTACTCCTGCATTGGAGTCCAGCTGTGTTTAATTAAACTGATTGGACTTGATTAGGAAAGGCACACACCTGTCTATATAAGACCTCACAGCACTGCATGTCAGAGCAAATGAGAATCATGAGGTCAAAGGAACTGCCCAAGGAGCTCAGAGACAGAATTGTGGCAAGGCACAGATCTGGCCAAGGTTACAAAAGAATTTCTGCAGCACTCAAGGTTCCTAAGAGCACAGTGGCCTCCATAATCCTTAAATGGAAGAAGTTTGGGACGACCAAAACTCTTCCTAGACCTGGACGTTCAGCCAAACTGAGCAATCGTGGGAGAAGAACCTTGGTGGGAGAGGTAAAGAAGAACCCAAAGATCACTGTGGCTGAGCTCCAGAGATGCAGTAGGGAGATGGGGAAAAAGTTCCACAAAGTCAACTATCACTGCAGCCCTCCACCAGTCGGGGCTTTATGGCAGAGTGGCCCGAAGGAAGCCTCTCCTCAGTGCAAGACATATGAAAGCCCGCATAGAGTTTGCCAAAAAACACATGAAGGACTCCCAGACTATGAGAAATAAGATTCTCTGGTCTGATGAGACGAAGATTGAAGTTTTTGGCGTTAATTTTAAGCGGTATGTGTGGAGAAAACCAGGCACTGCTCATCACCTGCCCAATACAATCCCAACAGTGAAACAAGGTGGTGGTAGCATCATGCTATGGGGGTGTTTTTCAGCTGCAGGGACAGGACGACTGGTTGCAATTGAAGGAAAGATGAATGCGGCCAAGTACAGAAATATCCTGGAAGAAAACCTCTTCCAGAATGCTCTGGACCTCAGACTGGGCCGAAGGTTCACCTTCCAACAAGACAATGACCCTAAGCACACAGCTAAAGTAACAAAGGACTGGCTTCGGAACAACTCTGTGACCATTCTTGACTGGCCCAGCCAGAGCCCTGACCTCAACCCAATTGAGCATCTCTGGAGAGACCTGAAAATGGCTGTCCACCAATGTTCACCATCCAACCTGACAGAACTGGAGAGGATCTGCAAGGAAGAATGGCAGAGGATCCCCAAATCCAGATGTGAAAAACTTGTTGCATCATTCCCAAGAAGACTCATGGCTGTACCTCAAGGAAGGGGCTCTACTCAATACTGAGCAAAGGGTCTGAATACTTTTGACCATGTGATATTTCAGTTTTTCTTTTTTAATAAATTTGCAAAAATATCTACATTTCTGTTTTTTTTCTGTCAAGATGGGGTGCTGAGTACATTAATGAGAAATAAAATGAACTTTCCTCTTTTAGCAAATGGCTCCAATGAAACAAAGAGTGAAAAATTTAAAGGGGTCTGAATACTTTCCGTACCCACTGTAGCCGTATGTCAGGCTATATACATCCTAGTACTGCGATTCTGGTGTCATATTAAAGCTGAGAATTCTCTATTTGTGATAAAGTGGAGCCAGGAGAAGACACAGTGGAGAGTGGGGGCTGAAGATGCAGTTCTATGTGGAGTATAGCTCATGATACAGCTATTTGAAGTGACACCCTCTCCACCAGCCTAAGGCTACGTTCACATGACAAAGGTTACAATTTGAGTGTATGGAGGGGTGCGTGAATATGGACAAAAATAGGACATGACCATCATGTAACGAACTGTCAAAATAACAGTCATGTAAATATCACCCATTCACTTGAATTGAATTTAATACTGCTGTGTGACGTCCGTCAAAAAACTATTGTGTGAATATAGTTTTAGAAAGCTGCATGTAAGAGAGGAGGCACCATGGGAGCTCACAGGCCGCAGGGAAATAGTAGGAGAGAGGCACAAAACCTCATCATGACTGTAAATGACACCAGGGGGAGAAAAATATAGACTTTTGTTCATGTTATCAACCCCCCAATCCATGCTTGTTCTCTGCTTGTCTCATATGGGGATCTTTTAGAAAAAAAAAACAAGAATGTAAAAACGTTTTGCACAAATATTTTCTGTTCATTCGATGTGATCTAAAGCTGATTTAGCCTGACAAAAGATCTTTTTTATGCCACTTCTTGTGTGTTTTCAGCACATTCTCTAACATTTTTCACATAACATCTAAACCTAATGGAATTTTACTAAATTGTAAAATCTACTGTCTCCGTGTAAACAAAGGTGGAAAAATAGGAAGCACCCTTTGCAGTCTACCAAAAAGGACCATTATATGATATAATTATAGCGAATTATAGTGCAGTCTCCCACTGCACAGCTAAGACATTACTGACTGCCATAAAACCACCCACACATTGTACTGTTTGTGTCTACTAAACCCACATAATCTCACAATTACTCTGGGTTAATGTGGGGCCAAAGCTTTTAGGAAATTGTGGAAATAGCTTTTTTTTCAGTAAATCTATTCTATGCTTCAATTATACCTATAGGGAAAACACCAGTGTTTTCGTGGATATAATTGACATGCTGCGATTTACAAAAACGCAATGGTTTTTGAAATTGCAGCAGATTTTTTCTGCAATGTGTGGATAAGATTAGCCAGACTTTGCAGGTACTCTAAGACTCAGCATTTTTTGCCAGCCAAAATGCTGCGTATTTGTAACGTGGGGCCCCGGCCTTAGAGGGGTATATTTTTTGTATTACACTTTTCTTTATAAACTAAATAATCCTTACGATATTATAGTAATATCCTTACGAAGTATAGTATAGTATAATGCATGGTATACTGCGGCATGACACAGAGTGCTACAGTGTTCCCCTTTAGTAGATCTCGGGGATTACAGCCTGAAATGCATATATGAAAACCTTTTTATATTCCTTTTCCTAGCAGATTGTGCCGTCAGTACTTGGCAATGGTTTGTTTTTGATCACATCTATTATGTTGGCGCAAAAATCACGGGTTATCAGCAGTACATTCCATTGCATAAATAAAAATGTCCTGCTAACAACACTGAAACTGTATGTGCCCAAACAAATACACTTAGGTTGCTACCTGGCTGGTGAGCTACTGGCCTAGCCGGTATTTCTACTTTGAGTGCAGGTATTTTATTTTTACAATCCTCATAGGACAGTCTATGGCTGGGGCCCCCGTTGCAAAAACACTGCGTTTAACAGTACCTGCAAAGCGGATGAGATTCTGGCTAATTCCATACCACCTAGAACTGTGATTCTGGTGCCATATTAAAGTGGAGGTGGGATCTCCTAATTGCTCTTTTGTTGTTACTTTGGCCCTGTACACCCTGCCTTCTATCTTGTTGTGTATAGGCATATACTGACATAATTCGCCCACTGACTGCTATTGTAAACTTTTATACTTTTTTTTTTATGTGGTGGCCCTCTGATTAGGAACATGTAGTCTTCTGTACTTTGCCATACTGTTGAAAAAAAGGTACCCATACTAGGCCAACAGAGGCTAAAAGGACACTCCGTTGGTTGAATGGTGGCCTGTGGATATACATATATACTGGGAGCTTTCCTGGTGCAGCGTGACGCAGAGGTCAGAGACATCTTATGTGTCCCCATGCTTTACTTATCATTTAGGTTTTTCCAAGCTCTGTGCATTATTGCTACTGAATTCTTCCATATCTAACACTTCCCACTCTCTACACAGCCCCCTACTGGAGTGAGATTGCAACAAATTATGCAACTTTTCAAAAGGTTGCATTTGATAAATCTGGTCTGCATCAGTTTAACAGACTTACCAATACCCTATTTTGTGGCTTTTTGGAGGCAGAATTCTGGAGTGCCGGGCTTAATAAACTTCCTCCACTATGTATCATCCCAGGACACATTCTAACATTACTTCTCATGACTATATAAGAATCATACGACTAAGCACTAAACAAAATCAAAATTGAATTAGGTGGAAATCTCCATGGTTATAACAGTGCTCCTGAACGTTCCTTGTTATGTAATATATTGTGGTGTAGACGTTCTGTTGGGTTCTCTGCACTCAGCATTGATGAGAGTGTTCTGGTATTCCTGTACATTATCACCAGCGGTCATTTCCTGCTTTGCTACAGGTCACTATACATGTGTTGACTGAAGCAGAAATGAACAGGTCACATCAGGTTACAAAGACTGCAATGGCAGATGCCAGTACATAAATACATTAAATAAAAGAAGCCAAATGGAAACTTACCAAAAACTAAATAAGAGAAATGCTAACACTGCATATTTTATTACATTCCCAAATGTGCAAAATGTAAAGAGGGGGCATAATTCAGAGCACATGAAGTCTACAAAAGAGCATATTCACGTTCTGACTTATAGTATATGATGTTGTACATACGTAGTCTATACACTGTACCATATAAAATAAACTATTCCTCTTTATAGTGACATAGTTTATTGTACCTTCACATTGGGGGGTCTGCTCTGCTGCCCCTACACTCTACAGCACTGCCCACAGATAATACATACAACAGCCTAAGGGGGCTCTCTCATCATGGCAACCCCTACCCATATGCTCTATTAGATCATAAAGGAGAGAATTACATCACTGGTCATTCATAGTCAAAATCATCTGTTTGCCAAGGGCCTGGAGATAAGGCGAGCAGATGAGTGCAAAGAAGACTGATTGGGTTGAGACAATCCCTTTAACAATGTTTCATTTTTTTGCCACCGCTTATAACTTTTAGGCTTGGCCCCATGTAGTAAAATTAAGCTTTTTTAATTTGCTTTGCGGTTACTGTAAAGCACAGGATTTTTTTTTTTCCCCTGAGTTTGCACAGCAACCAAAAAAGTTGCGTTTCCACAAGTGGGGCCTTAGAGACATTTCACAGATCAGTTCTTAATGATAATATGGCCCGTAGGTTCATGATAACAGCACAGAATATAATGATGGATTAATTGGCCCAAATATACTAGCTGGGCTGCACGTCATCTTGGTGCACAATGACATATCTCGGCTTCTGTGCCACTGTGGGCAGAGAAAGGTGGGAATATAGGAGGTCGGGTGCAGATGCCCCAGTCTGTCAGATTTACTATAACTCACAGCAGAAATCTACGACAGGCGCACTCACATATACAAAAATTAAGAGACCGGAGCCTCTTTGTAATTCTGGGGTGCCTTGCACCTGTCAGGGAATGAACTAATACACGTAAGAATCGTCAGTCTTAATAAATTCCCCCCACTGAGTATAACTGCAGATGAATCTCACCACCTATAGGTAGCTGCTGAAACAGCTGTCTGCAGATGGATACCTCTGCATGGCTGATATCCCAGGTAATGTTTAATTGAGTTTAACATTTTCTAATTCCTTTTTTCTACTAATGTTAAAGCTTGGGCTGCTTGCAGTCACCACTAGGGGGAGCTCAGTACATTAGAATTTATACACTTTCCCTAAAATTCTACAGGGGCTGTAAAAATATCTATGCAGTGAGCTATCAAATGGCAACTATAGGAAAACACTGATTTTTTTTTCAGGTAAGCAAAAGAAGAAATTTCATGCTGGGCCCTCTTTCCAGTACGGACCTAAAGCAGCCGCATGATCTGCCTACATGGAAGATATGCCACCTCTCCCTAGAGCTACATTTGGCCAAAATCAAATAGAACATATAAATAGAGGTGTAACATGTAGCCATGTTTCAAGGGTTGGGCTAATAAATAAACATCTAGCAATATGCACTACTTTACTTGAGTTGGATAGCAACAAAAAAAGTAATGTTTGCTGGTTCTCCCTTATGGAGTTATTGGACTTCTTGGGTGACGGGCCATTTGGAGCTGCTTCTAGTAAGGAGCAATATATCAGTCATTTTTGAGCGACCCAGCAACAAAATATTGTGATTCATAGTCTCGGCCACACACCATGAAGTCTACTTCCATATATTTGAGACCTGTCACTCAGTTTTGGATAGCAATGTACTTAAAAAGGATATGACAATGCAGTATTTTGCTAAAATTGGATTGGCCTTGTCACTGTCATGTGTGAGGGCGTGATAAATGATGCAATGAGTATGGCTCATGTGGGTTTTCTGAATGTACAGTGGGGAAAAAAAAGTATTTAGTCAGCAACCATTGTGCAAGTTTTCCTACTTAAAAAGATGATGCCGGCCTGTAATTGTTATCATAGGTAGACCTCAACTATGAGAGACAAAATGAGAAAACATATCTAGAAAATCACATTGATTTTTTAAGAATTTATTTGCAAATTATGGTGGAAAATATGTATTTGGTCACCTACAAACAAGCAAGATTTCTGGCTCTCACAGACCTGTAACTTCTTCTTTAAGAGGCTCCTCTGTCCTCCACTCATTACCTGTAGTAATGGCTCCTGTTTGACAGTGTTATCAGTATAAAAGACACCTGTCCACAACCTCAAAACAGTCACACTCCAAACTCCACTATGGGGAAGACCAAAGAGCTGTGGAAGGACACCAGAAACAAAATTGTAGACCTGCACCAGGCTGGGAAGACTGAATCTGCAATAGGCAAGCAGCTTGGTGTGAAGAAATCAACTGTGGGAGCAATAATTAGAAGATGGAAGACATACAAGACCACTGATAATCTCCCTCAATCAGGGACTCCCTGCAAGATTTCACCCCATGGGGTTAAAATGATCACAAGAATGGTGAGCAAAAATCCCAGAACCACACGGGGGGACCTAGTGAATGACCTGCAGAAAGCTGGGACTAACGTAACAAAGGCTACCGTCAGTAACACACTACTCCACCAGGGACTCAGATCCTGCAGTGCCAGACGTGTCCCCCTGCTTAAGCCAGTACATATCTGGGCCCGTCTGAAGTTTGCTAGAGAGCATTTGGATGTTCTAGAAGAGTATTGGGAGAATGTCATATGGTCAGATGAAACCAAAGTAGAACTGTTTGGTAGAAACACAACTCGTCGTGTTTGGAGGAGAGTGAATGCTGAGTTGCATCCAAAGAACACCATACCTACTGTGAAGCATGGGGGTGGCAACATCATGCTTTGGGGCTGTTTGTCTGCAAAGGGACCAGGACGACTGATCCATGTACATGAAAGAATGAATGGGGCCATGTATTGTGAGATTTTGAGTGCAAACCTCCTACCATCAGCAAGGGCATTGAAGATGAAACGTGGCTGGGTCTTTCAGCATGACAATGATCCCAAGCACACCGCCAGGGTAACGAAGGAGTGGCTTCGTAAGAAGCATTTCAAGGTCCTGGAGTGGCCTAGCCAGTCTCCAGATCTCAACCCCATAGAAAACCTTTGTTGGGAGTTGAAAGTCCGTGTTGCCCAGCGACAGCCCCAAAACATCACTGCTCTAGAGGAGATCTGCATGGAGGAATGGGCCAACATACCAGCAACAGTGTGTGCCAACCTTGTGAAGACTTACAGAAAACGTTTGACCTCTGTCATTGCCAACAAAGGATATATAACTAAGTATTGAGATGAAGTTTTGCTATTGACCAAATACTTATTTTCCACCATCATTTGCAAATAAATTCTTTAAAAATCAGACAATGCTATTTTCTGGATTTGTTTTCTCATTTTGTCTCTCATAGTTGAGGTCTACCTATGATGACAATTACAGGCCGGCCTCATCTTTATAAGTGGGAGAACTTGCACAATTGGTGGCTGACTAAATACTTTTTTTCCCCACTGTATAACACATATTTGAAGAGTATTGTTAGGAATCACATTATCTATACTTCTGATTCTCCACCCATCAGCAATTGCTCCTTCATTGCAGCAGTGCTGGTATAGATGGTGTACAGCATTGTGCACGCCCGTCGTTTTAGGGCCTGTTCACAGGCAGAAAGTGAGGAGGAATTTGAGGCAGATTTCCATCTCAGATTCCTTAACCCTTCGGGGCGTTGGCTTTCCACTGTTGCTTTTATTCATGAAATAGCCTCATATCAAAGAGCCTGTTCAACAGAGTGTCTCTGTTGTGAGTTCTGTGTTTGTACATGGAAGATCAGCAGATCAGGAACAAAATCAGTAGCAGAGCCGAGAAAGAGGTCAAGGTCAAAATCAATCAGAATCAGGAGCACAAGCAGGAACCCTCACAGGAACCGGAAACCATGAACCTATGTTGCTTGGGCGCAGAGTATTGAGCAGGTTTATAATAGTGTGAGCTGCTGGGCAGGGCTCACAGGCGTACTTGTTAAACCTCTGAAGTTGCTGAGAGGTAGAGCGTGCTTGCCCTAATGGGCTGGTCCAGGAACACCAGCATCAGACGGACAGATAAATTAACAAACACAGGCTGCATGGCAATAAACCAAGTTAACCAGGGATTGGTGCTTGCTGGGAGTAGTAGTACGACGGCGATTGTAGATCACCGTTGTTACACTTATCAGAGAATCATTTAAACAGCATACTACTATTATTACTACTATTACCAATACTTTCCTTGACTAGGAGGACATGGATGCTTTGTGCTGAGCCACTGTGGCTACTACTGTACTTGTGTTAATACACTATATCTTGCTATATAATGGCATCTAAAGTATGTTAAGAATGTGATAATATGTTCCTTCTCTTTCAGTAAGTGACATCAAGGATCTCTCACATATTGCAAACTTTTATTTAGATGAAATAAATGCACTAAACTTCCATGCACTCGATACAGAGTCCCCATGGGTCTGCAGGCCAGCCTTTGTTTGCTTAGTGAGGTACAGTATGGACCCATAGCAGGCTGTCAGATTTCTATCTGTAACATGGCTGTGCATATGAGCCCTAAAACATTGAGACACAGAGAAACATGAGACAAGACTTTCTACTGTCATTACTTGCAGCCAGTGAATGAGAACATTTATATTTATATACAAAGGATAAAACCAATACAGACACACTACTTCTCACAATGAAGAGTTTGCTACAGTTGTATCTGGTCTAGTTTGCTACAATAGTGTTAAAGGAGTTACCCAGCTTCCAAAAGTTATCTGCAAATACATCCACAGCAATGTTATATCCTTACTGTTCCCTTGTGCAGCCTTTGCTTGACTTTATTTTACTTGCTGCTCCTTTTATCACTGTTATTTAAATACAGTGAATCTGTGAACAAACTACATTTCCCATGATTCATCTTCTTGCTCTCACTCTCTGTGTACCCCTCCCTTGTCCATTCTCCCCTACAATGAAATCACAGGTAATAAATCACTCCCACATCGGAGGTCACATGATGCTGTGATTTTACATTTGCTGGCTTGGGGGTAGGGGTAGTGAGGTAGGGATAGTGAGCTTGCACATTTTTAAAAGTTGTATAATATTGTAATGACTCTCTTAATCAGTGGATCTATTCACAGGACTGTTCATATCATTATCAATCAATCATTAAAGGTGTTTTCTGGGACTGAGATATTGATGTCACATCCTTAGGATAAGCCATCAATATGAGATTGTGGGGGTTCAACTAAATAAGAAAGAGCTACAAACAGGCTAAGTGACAGATGAATATGATGTCACTCGTCTGTGACCACTGCTGCCGCTTGTTCAGCTGGTCCGTAGGGGTCCTGGGTGTCAGGATAGGTTATTAATATTTTAATCCCAGAAAACCCCTTTAATATGCACATAGGTGTTCTGTGTTTCCCCTCTTCAGTGTCACTGTGATGTTCGTAATGGGGCACAAACAAGACACACTCACACAAGAGTACACTCATATTGAAGGAGTGGGAAACTGTAAGATAAGAAGAAGGTACAGCCCATGCTGCACTGAAAAACCCATGTGAATGCTGAATAAGGGAACTAGCTGACTACCACTGACCTGTCAAGGTTAGCAGAGAGAGGGAGAAATCTGAAGAAGGGAGGTATGTTGGGGACTTGGAATGAGAGCGGGTCCATGCTGGGATTGAATACCAAATGTATGCATTGGGAGAATATCTTGGCACACACATCCAGTTGAAGCCACAGACCAAAGGCCCAAGGAACCCACAAAAAAAAACAATATATACCACAATATATACATTTTTTACAGTATCCCTCTAATGCTATTCTAAGCAAAGACAAAATAAATATGCTGACACAAGACACTGGGTGAATGGGGCACTACATATGAATGTATGCTGAAGGTAGGGCATAAAGGAAGTATAGCATTCTAGTTATAATTCTAGGCGCCATGTTCGCTGTCTTCAGAAAACAGGAGGCTACACGTGCATAATCTCCTTGTACTATAGTAAACCAGAAACAGCTTATCACTCTTAACTATTTCCATATGTTGATATTTCCATATATATTCCATATATTGACTATCTTGGCAAGTTATTGTGTATGTTCCACCAATATCAGCACTACAAACAAGAGCCATAGTCGCTTCAGTGTAGTAGGAATACACAAGTACAAAGAAAAGGAACCATGAAATAAATAATACTACTGTAAATTGAAAATGAAATTCTTGCCTTGTATTGTCAAACAGGAATAGAAAGCCACAATGTAATTGTCGGTAAGATATATACGTACTTGCATTCAGTAAATCAACATACAGCCTTGGATGTGGTTTTCTGTTTCTAGTGTTGGATACTCCTTAAAGTGCATAATTCTCTTTGAGCACCATTTTACACATAGTGAATCTAGTGTACGTCTGTACGTAGTGGTTTTCCTACATTAGCCATAATAGTAAAACCACCTGCCTAATATTGTGTACCTTTCATGATGCCAAAAACAGCTCTGATCTATGGAGGCATAGACTCTGATGGCGCCTGTGGTATCTGTGCTAACAGCAGATAAGTCCTATAAACTGTGAGGTGAGGCCTCCATAAGTAAGACGATTTCCAACATGTCCCACAGAGGCACGACTGGACTGAAATCTCGGAAATTTGGAGGCCAAGTCACCACCTTGAACTCCTTGTCATATTCCTCAACAATTGTTGCAGTGTGGCAGGGTTCATTATCTTGCATAGGAGGATGCTGCCATTTTGAATACCATTGCCCCGATGGTGTCTACTTGGTCTGTAACCATATGTCTGCAGAATATTGCACAGAGTATTACATTGCCTCTGCCAGCTTACCAACTTTCCATAGTACATCCTGGTGCCATCGGTTTATCCAGTAGCCGGCCCTGTAGCAGGTTGTCCATTCTTTAACCATCTCTGGCAGGTACTAAGCACTGCAAACCATAAAAACCCTACTCTTACAATAGACCATCAATGCTTCATTGGTGGATCCAACTGACAAGATCCCTCTGATCTTCAGTTTATCTGGGAGTATTGTTTCATGCATATGTTTGGCTGCAGTCCAGCTCCATCCAGACCATTGAACATTGCCTGTCCCTTCATTTTAATGACTTGCAAAGTTCCTGAGTATTTCACACAGATGCAGACAAAGAATCTAAATTGTTTTATGTTACAATGAATGTCAAATTACAGAGCCATTCTACAGCGGAATCATTGCTAATATGGGAAGATATCTCCATAATGGCGGTCCACTGAGTGTCTGTGTCCTGTGTCTCAGTAATATAGGGCTGCAGGATACACTGTGTGCCCCCATATAGGCACAGGCTTTCTTTTTTTGTTTTTCTTTAATTATATTCCAGTTTTGTTTAACTACCCCTAAACTAAGCCTTAAATGTTCCGATAATTGTGACACACTGTAATGTACTGTACATAGATGTGCAGTTTACTGTACATGAATAATGATTCTCCGTGCAGCCGCTTTTCATTAACACCCATTTTCTTTTCTGTGAGGGATTTTCCTAAATAAATCTGTGTGATTTCAGTTTCATAGGAAACATTCAGCACTTTGCTTATAACATTGACATGCAGTCACTTATCAAATGTTTGTGTTATCAGGTAGAAGATCGAGATGTTATGTAACTGGGAGCAATAGTCTGCAGATCAGCATTAATATTAAAGGGGTTGTCCGGGATAAAATGGAATTCCTACACTAATCTAAACACTCTCCCCCAGCCTACTTTCTAAATTACATACTTTAGCAAAAATATATATGTACCCATATTCCTGGGACGGGCACATTTTCTGATTATCCGGTGACGTTCCATTTTCCCGTTTCCGTAAACGTCACCAATACTCCCCCCCCCCCTCCACCCCATCACACTTACGTGTCTTCCTGTCCAGACTTCGCTTCTGGGACAGCTCCTCCTCTTCTTTGATTCTGCCGGCGTGTGCTACTAATGCCAGTAGTGTGACATGTGGCAATAGCTTATAGTAGCAAAGACTGCGTGAGCTTAGCGTGCTTCCCCTGATTCAATCAGGACTGTGGCTGATGTGCCTGTGGACATTGTGATTCTGGTGCTGTCACTGAGGACAGCAACTGCAACTGTGTTTTACTATGAACCCTTTGTGAGCTGTTTGGAAATGGAACTACTTCCATTAAAGTACCCAGTGATCCTGAACTGTACAAGTGTCTGAGTGCTTATTCAGACACATCTCTAGAAGCATTTAGGGTAAGGGGGAACGCTAGAGGCCCTGATCTGCACTATTGCATTATATCCATTAGTGCCTCCTTACACAACGTAATGCGTCATTAGTACCCTCACATAACAAATTTTCAGGGACTTCACCTGAAATTTAGGACTTCCCCTTTGATCAATGGTTAGGGGTTATGAGGAAGTGTTTGCCAGATAGAAGATGCTTTATACTTAGCAGCACTATGGCTCATAGAAGGGAGTCCTGAAAGGGCCTCTATCTATGATATCCATATGCTCTGTGGCACATTATTAAGTCAGTACCTACCAGTGGATCCTCTGGTCCTTGTCTCCATAGTATTATGTTCTTTTTGTCCACAACTTGACATTTCCATAATCAGTCACTAACACCACTATCACGCAGATAAAATGAAACAGTTTGTCTATATGGGTATGACCAGACTGAATACACCAAGTAGTTAGCAACTGTGGCAAAAAATCCAACTGCAGTTAGGGAATAGTTGCTATGTTGTATACACACAAACTTTGTAGACTATAGCACCCATGGGTACAATCATATAATTGCATATAAACTGTATGGTGATACAATGACATTGCCTGACGTCAGGCTACAGATGAGCCAAGTACCAGAGCTATATATCATATAAGTATCTAAAATTACATTCCTCAACATGAAATATTCACCAACTGGGAATGTCTTTAAATCCAAACTACAGGAAATAGAGAAATGTGTTTTTGTGCATTTGGCAAAATATCTGATATAATCTAAAAGAGAAACAAAACCCAGGTCCAGATCACAATGTTTTTGACCATCACTTCAATGATTCCAATCTCCTGGTAGTTGACTGTTTGTGCCCTTTTGGGCATGTATCTTGGGACATTACCAGGACTAACCTTGGAAAACTGGGACTCATTGATACTGAAATATACATATATTTGAAGGGGTTTTCTGGGCAAACAGTATTGATGATCTTCATATGATGGGTCAGAACTGTGGTAACTCAGCAAAGCCACTACATAGAAAACAGAGGTACCCGCTTCCAGCTCTGTTCTAAATATAACAACTGTAGAGAACAGCTGATCAGTGGGGTTCCCAACTTCTCTGCACGATCGTAAGATCATACAGTTTAGTAGTGTATGTATATGTCCCTTTCCTTCTCTATTTGGGCCCAGACCACCATGATGACTTTTTCACAACATGTCTGTACACACAAGCTTATCATCATTCCCAAACACATGTATGATTTTAAAAAAATTGCACATGTTAATGCATGTAAAAATTTGTAATAGCACCCTAAGTCTGGTGTGGGAAACCTCGCGCCCCGCTGGTTTATGGGTCAGGTCACAGCTGCAGCCTCTGCAACCCAATATTTACACCAGCGACTTATATAATATTCCTCAGACTCTATATACATTCACTACTATGGTCACGTATTCCTGATGCAGTGCAGATAAGTTATACCTTGTTAGTGACTATATATTGTATATACAATATAAAATGAATGAATGTAATATACTGTATATATATATATATATATATATATATATATATATATATACACTACCATTCAAAAGTTTGGGGTCACCCAGACAATTTTGTGTTTTCCATGAAAACTCACACTTTTATTTATCAAATGAGTTGCAAAATGAATAGAAAATATAGTCAAGACATTGACAAGGTTAGAAATAATGATTTTTATTTGAAATAATAATTGTCTCCTTCAAACTTTGCTTTCATCAAAAAATGCTCCATTTGCAGCAATTCCAGCATTGCAGACCTTTGGCATTCTAGCTGTTAATTTGCTGAGGTAATCTGGAGAAATTTCCCGCCATGCTTCCAGAAGCCCCTCCCACAAGTTGGATTGGCTTGATGGGCACTTTTTGCATACCATACGGTCAAGCTGCTCCCACAACAGCTCAATGGGGTTGAGATCTGGTGACTGCGCTGGCCACTCCATTACAGATAGAATACCAGCTGCCGGCTTCTTCCCTAAATAGTTCTTGCATAATTTGGAGGTGTGCTTTGGGTCATTGTCCTGTTGTAAGATGAAATTGGCTCCAATCAAGCACTGTCCACAGGGTATGGCATGGCATTGCAAAATGGAGTGATAGCCTTCCTTATTCAAAATCCCTTTTACCTTGTACAAATCTCCTACTTTACCAGCACCAAAGCAACCCCAGACCATCACATTACCTCCACCATGCTTGACAGATGGCGTCGGGCACTCTTCCAGCATCTTTTCAGTTGTTCTGCGTCTCACAAATGTTCTTCTGTATGATCCAAACACCTCAAACTTCGATTCGTCTGTCCATAACACTTTTTTCCAATCTTCCTCTGTCCAATTTCTGTGTTCTTTTGCCCATATTAATCTTTTCCTTTTATTAGCCAGTCTCAGATATGGCTTTTTCTTGGCCACTCTGCCCTGAAGGCCAGCATCCCTGAGTCGCCTCTTCACTGTAGACGTTGACACTGGCGTTTTGCGGGTACTATTTAATGAAGCTGCCAGTTGAGGACATGTGAGGCGTCGATTTCTCAAACTAGAGACTCTAATGTACTTGTCTTGTTGCTCAGTTGTGCAGCGGGGCCTCCCACTTCTCTTTCTACTCTGGTTAGAGCCTGTTTGTGCTGTCCTCTGAAGGGAGTAGTACACACCGTTGTAGGAAATCTTCAGTTTCTTGGCAATTTCTTGCATGGAATAGCCTTCATTTCTAAGAACAAGAATAGACTGTCGAGTTTCACATGAAAGTTCTCTTTTTCTGGCCATTTTGAGAGTTTCATCGAACCAACAAATGTAATGCTCCAGATTCTCAACTAGCTCAAAGGAAGGTCAGTTTTATAGCTTCTCTAACCAGCAAAACTGTTTTCAGCTGTGCTAACATACTTTCACAAGGTTTTTAAGGGTTTTCTAAACATCCATTAGCCTTCTTACACAGTTAGCAAACACAATGTACCATTAGAACACTGGAGTGATGGTTGCTGGAAATAGGTCTCTATACACTGATGGGGTTGTAGGGGCTTCCATGATTGAACAGGACAATATGACCTGACTGAAGGCCCCTTTTCATAGTTACAAATTAAAATATGATTTCTGTTCAGTCTAGCAGCAGTATATTATTCTCAAATAAACAAGGTAATTAACTTTTAATACTGTGCTAATAAAGTATAACTGATATCTTGTGTCAACCTGACACAAGAGAAGTTATCAGATGCCAGGCAATCAATAATTGCTTTTATTGCTGTATTAGCTTTTAAGGGGAATTTCTGTATAACTCTTATGTTAATGATTCTGTAAGGATTAACCACTAAATGTACTAAAATGAACCTGCTGACGCATGATTAATAAGCATAAAGTATTAGCTGGAAAATTCCGAAATATTAGGTATACAGAATGAACTTTGACCATACACGTATGCACCCTTTATTAAAAATGTATAAAAAGGATTGACTTGATCAATAAAGTGTGCTTGTTCTCAGATTCACTCCTGACTCTGTGTTCATTGCATCTGGCTGTGGCCTCCATCTTGAAATCAGACTTCCATCCAATATATCTCATTGATCTGCTTAGGATCGAACTCATCAACACCTATGTAGATATTGCATTAAAAACCAAACGTTTGCAGCTAGAATAGTCATTTACCACATTAACAATGTATAGAGTGTATTTCTGATTTATTAAAAAAAACTGTGCTTTTCTTTCAAAAATAAGGAAATTTCTAAGTGACCCTAAACTTTTGAACAGTAGTATATATATATATATATATATATATATATATATATATATATGATCATATAGCTGGTATCTTTTTTTTTTTTTTTTTACCACTGGTGAAAACTAGGCCAACACCGTTAAAGTGAAACTACAGAAAATTTTTCATTGTGATTTCTGTAATAAATGAGGTCTGACAAGTGCCCCATCATCAGAGATGCCCAAGTTGGATTTCCATGCTGTCATGAACATGATAACCTTCTACACTACACAAGTTATGGTTGTTCACTACTAGTTCCATCTCTAATGGTCAGCAGCATTGGTACTGGGAGTACATATGTATACTATGTAATGAAATATAGAGGTTCTCCACCTGAATGTATACTTACAGAAATCTGGTTAATGATAATGACAAAGAATTGGGATTATGCATGGCACAACAAAAAGTATCTTGAAAACTGCCAAGCTTCCCTGCCCCTTCTCTGCTCTGAGTCCACTGCCAGTTTGGCCTTACCCCTCAGCTGTGTGGCAGTGCATGCCAAGCAAACATATTGTCTCTTGTACCACAGCTGAAAACTACACTGGCACTGTGCCGTAAGAATAAAGCAGCTTTGTATCAGCCCAGCCATTCTATTCTGAATAAAAGCATGAATTATCAACCAGATTTTCCTGAAAATGAGTTGAGGTGGAGACTCCCTTTAACAAATAAAATAAATATTAACAGGCTTTCCCAGGAGTTTTTTTTTACGGACTATCCTTAGGACAGACAATAGGTATCTGATCACCTATCCCTGTACTATACAGTGTATGAAGCTGGAAGCAGATGGCTCCATATGCTGTATATTGGCTGAGTGGCATTGTGCCCCTCAGCTCCAATTGACATGTGATTCTAGCGAATCCCATCCACAAATTGCAGAAAAATATGCGCAGTGGAAATGCTATGATTTCCAAAACTGTCGTGGAAATCGCAGCATGTCAACTATAGCTATGGAAACTCTGGCGGATTCCCTATAGGTATAATTGAAGCAGAAAGTTTCTGTAAAAAGTGCTGTGGGAAAAAACTGTGATGCGCTTCCGCCGTGGTTTTTCCCACACTTTTTCACTGCGGCCCGCTACGTGGGGCCTTAGCCTTAGGCTGAGGCCACACATTGAGGAGAAGCTGCATTATATTAGTGCAGATTTTGTTGTGGTATTTTGCGCCAAAGACAAGAATAGCTTCAAAAGGAATGGGAAATATAAAGGAAGGTCTTTTACTTCTCCCTTCTGTTAAATCCATCCGTGGCTTTGGCTCAAAAAATGCAGCAAAATCTGCAATAAAAACTGCAGTTTTTCCTGCAACGTGTGGCCTCAGCCTAAAAGCTTTATCCTTAACCTACGCTTATACACTGTAGATAAGAGTGGTGTAACTATATGGGCTATAGTTGCAACCAGGGTCCGTAGTCCAGGGAACCCATTGGCCGCCATGCCCAGTCAGGCCTGTGCTGTGGCACATACAAGGTCCTGGTACTGGCAACAACATTGCATGCAAGAGCCTGAACACAAGAGAAACCAGAAGCTAGGAGGTGTAACTTATCACCTGTTTTTTTGTTTTTTGTCCGATCTGGTTTCTGATTCATTTATTAGCTTTGGATTATGATGTAGGGGTATAGTCACAGGACCTGATCCGGGGGTCTGAATTAGGGGTCTTGTCTAGGGTTTGCTTTATTCGTCTTAGGGTGGGTTCACACTTGCGCCGGCACTCCGTCCGCCGCGAATCCGACCTAAATGTCGGAAAACAGAATAGGGACTGGATAGGGAAAGGTTTGCGACACTTTGCTTAAAAACCCATTCACTTCTATGGGTTTTTAAAGCAATGCGGGTGTGCACTTACACCCTCTGCGCCGCAAAGCCAGTTTTTTTTCGTCGGACAAAAAGTCCTGCATGTCCGACTTTGTTTCCGCGAAAAAAAACGGCTTTACGGCGCAGAGGGTGTAAGCGCACACCAATTTTCCGACATTTAGGTCAGATTTGCGGCGGACGGAGTGCCGGTGCAACTGTGAACCCACCCTTATCTGGGCACTGATTCCAGCAAGTGAAAGTGGGTCATACAAAAGTTTGGCATGAGGCCCTGCACTTTCTAGGTGTGCCCTAGCCTGCCCTGAATAGTGAACAGGCAGGAATTTCTCATTCCTTTACACACAGCCCCTGGAGTTGTAGAGATTACTTAGATGACTTGTGATGGGAGGGATAGGTATGTAGGTGGGGGAGGCATAGCAGAGAAGAGTGTGAAGAAAGTATTTTCTAACAGGTTAGGTCCTTTTACATTGCAATACTGTATCATTCTAAATTTCCAATCTATTTATCTCTAGTCTAGATCTGAGCATGAATCCTGTGACAATCCATCTTCTTCTGACTGGAGGGTGTTTACATTCTTTATGTGTTTTCATCGAAAGTTAAAGAGTATTTTCCACTTATAATACATATCTGCTGTCCACAGGGTAGAGGATAAGTGTGTGATCACTGGGGGTCCTGAGAACAGGGTTGGGTGGTCTTCTCAAAGAAGATAGGTAGTATGGAGAATCAAAACTCTGTCACAGACAGTGTGGTCTGAGTAAAGAGTTGGTCTTTTGGGGAGGTTTCACTGTACTTTGTGTTTCAGTTCATCACCAGATGACATATTTGATTGTTGTCATAGGGAGGCAGCAACCACTTATGTTACTAGCCCTGCTGAGAAGTGGACACAACTTTATCTAGTTTATGCAGTCCTCTGTTAGTTAAAAGGGTACCTCCATCTGGTTATCTCCACATAATCAGCCTTAAATGCCTAATAGATGCAGCTACCACCTCTGGGACCTGAATCTGTCTTGAGAACAGGGATCCCTTGAAACATCTTCGTGGCCACAATGAGGGAAGAGATGGCCATGAATGTCCAGATGAGAATACCTCTTTAACTACATCAACAGTAGCTGCATTTGTTTTCGTAGTAGTTTACTACAATGTATCAGACTGGAATCCAGACTGTTCAGGTCACAAAGCATTGTGTAGATTAAATGCAATTGCATCCACTTTTCCATTGAGATCAGGACCAGGCATGTACAGGTTCTCATACGACTGAGTTTGGGTCAGGAAACTTGATCCATCCAGTATCAACTGGATTTACAGACCTGAACCTGGCTCTGCTGACATGCTGAGATCAGTTCAGCTGATGCTAGGTTCACACTATCACTACGGTCTCCATCGTTTGGTTCCACTTGTGGACTTGAACAATGGAAAGCCAAACCACTAAAACAGTGGTTACACATGGATACCGACGGACCCCATTGACTATAAACTGAAAAGCAGCGAAGAAAAAAATCTTCCGTGCATGACATTTCTCTCCAATGATTTTTGGCAATTTCTGCAACGGAGTCTGCGGGTGCAGATGTGAACCCAGCCTGAGCCTGCATTCTGCTAGTAAATCTGGCAAATACATATAATTCATTTAATATCTTAAAAATGACAAGGAATGAGAAAACAATGGATATTAGAAATTTGCAGAAGTTTGAATTTATGCCTTAAACATTATTTAAATTAAAAAAAACCTTCAATAAATTATCAGGATGTTCCCATAATGCTGGTGTACACCATTGTCTTTCAACCAGACTTTCAGGTCAGGTGACTTAGAGCTGTCACCAATATGTCTAATTACACGTAACAGCATAATGCTTATTTAACCCCTTAGTAACCTCTCTATTTAAGGTGGTGCTGCAGAGGAAGTTTACAGTGTTATGTGCTGTATGAACCGGATCCTCAGGCTGTGGCTAACAGACTTGGGCATCAGATCATTGACTGGAGATATTGAATGCAGTATCTAAAGTTTTGACTGAGGGAGGGGGCAATTGTGACCCCTGAATGTGTTATTATTGTTCAAAAGTAGTAAAACAAATAGTAACAAAAACTATACATATTTGGTATTGACAAAATTATACCGACTCTTAGGGGCAGTTCACACTACCGTTACTATGACAGAAGACAGCAACGGACATTAAACTGTCACAGGGTACGGTCACAGACTGATTCTGTGTCCGTTCCCATTGACACTAATGTAAACATGACGGGCTCTATCTTCCGTCATGTTTGTTTACTTTTGAAACGGAAGATAAAGTCGTGCATGTAGGAGTTTATCCTCCATTACAAAATTGTACAAACTTGATGGAAGCTAGCTTCCGTCATGTTGTTTACATTAGTGTCAATGGAAACAGAATCAGTCTGTGACTGCTCTCTGTGACAGTTTAATGTCCATTGCTGTCATCCTATGATGGAAGACAGCAACGGACATTAGTAACGGTAGTGTGAACTTTCTCTTAGAATTATGGTAACATGTTATTTATACTGCTTTTTACTTCACCCCTCTCTACCAAAAATAAATAAATAAAAGTTAATCAATATATTTTATGTACCCAAAAATGTTGCCAAGATGGATGCATATGGGATAAGGGTGAGATTTTTATGCATCCAGAATTTTTGACACGTTTATCATATTTGTTTTATATTTGCTAGTCCTTAATATTACTTGCCATTTATTGCATTAGTGGCTCAGTGGTTAGTAGTGTTGTTTACAACACTGGGGTCCTGGGTCAAAATGGAGTCAGTCACTAGGAAACTCAATCTCAAACCAGCCACGGTGTATTGTAGGGGACATTATGCTGAGCACCAACACTCCTTTAAATGGTTTTGAAAAAGACATTTTAAAGCGTCACTTCAGTGTTTTGTTTTTTTTTTAGTTATGCGGGGTAGTTATCAAAGTAGATTCAGAATCAATGTCTAGTACCTGTACCCATGTCTAGTACCTGCACCCATATCTATTTCATGTTTCTGCAAAACACTGCAGAGTTGATAATACTACAGTATATACCAGTATACCTTAGACTGCAAGAAAGATGTTGCCAAAGATCCTGAAAGGTCCTGGCAGCTGCATTAACTGCCACTGATAACCCTGGGGAAGGTGATGGAGACATGGTGACCTGACTGTGGGAAAGGGGAGAACTATTGGCAGTATGTGAGAGGGGGGCTATATAGCAAATAGATTATAGAAGGGACAGGGAGAAGAGAAGAAGAAAGGCATTTTCATAGCAGAGCTACCATGAAAGAACAGGGCGATGGGGTGGGATAAATCTGAGGTCACATGGTAGTAGAGAGAGATGTTTACACAACAATCCATGCTATAAAAAAGAGTGATCATGTGATTTATTGAAGAAGGTAAAAATTGGCATAAAGAAAGATACTGTTACTAGTAAGAGGATGGTCCTTCAGACAATATGATGAGTAAAAAAAAAAATCACTGGAGTGACTCAAGTAATATGCAAAGAATGCTCAAGTGCCTGTTTTTCAAACCTTGGGGACTCTGGCACCTGTCATTGCTCTTGAGCCTCATCTGCATATCTATAGCAAAAACAAACAAACTGATTTTTCAAGGAAATCTATTGTACTATCCAAAGGTATAATAGAGATCAGCATACTGTCCCCTACAATTCAATGTGGCTGGTTTACATCGAGTGTCCTGGTGTCAGACTCTCTTAAAATCTGACCAAGGGTAACAGCTGCAAAGATTTTGTATGTTGTCCCCGTGTTTGTGTTTCCTCCCACGCTCTACACACAAGCTAATAGGTTCATTTGCTTCCTCTTGTGTGTGTTGAGATTGAGGAAATTCAGATTGTGAGCCCCAATGGGAATGGTAAATAATATATATAGCATTGCAGGAAGAGTTAAGAGTATATGTGGGTAATAAGGTCCATGTAAAATCAGCGGAGGAAAAAGTCCTGTACAGACACCTGATGGACCCCATTATAGTCAGTGAGGTCAATCAGACTCCTTGCAGTCCCTTGACTGACCTGAACTATGGAAAGGTGATGCTAGTATGAACCTAGCATAATTTAGTAGCAATAACAATAACAACAAGCCATTATCCTACAAAATGAAGTAACACTGACTCTTCATTCTAGCAGAGATCTGTTTACCCCTAGGAGTCAGGCTAGAGTATACAGTACTTTGAGGAATTTTTAATGCAGCAAATAAACAAGAATGTGGATTAACACTGATTTATAAAACTATGCCAACCATGCAAATGAACAAGGATTAAAACATCTGTTGGATGACTACCGATAATCCACTGGGCAGAGCCATCCACGTTCTGTACTAGTTTAGAAAGATATCACAGTGTGAGGTTTCCCATAGGACTGCAGGTACACCAACTATATTGTGTTAACATACTAAATTATTTCAATGCCCAAATAATGCAGACCTAAAGGGTTAAAAAAACAAATTCAACTCTGCTACATCTGTATATTACATCTGCGGAAGTTAAAATGACAAGGCTATCACCGTAACTTGTGCTGCTACTCTATGGAAGCTGCCATTGATATGTTCCAGAATAAAAAGTACTGGGAAATCCTTTGTTATTGCCAGGCCTTTCTCTTTAAAGCATGCATGCACATCTGGTAGCGGCAGTACTTATTGATGTACTTACTTGGTAATGAGCCATTAGACTCCATACTTGTGGCGAAATGCTGCAGTCAGCAGGGTACACAGTCAGTAGATGAGCGGTTCCAGTGTAGAACACAGAGTTCTGTAAAGTGAAGGAGGCGTCTGCCTGAGTGTTGTAGTCTTGTCATGGGTTACACCGTCTATCCAGGCTGAGTGTGTGACATATATTTGGTCCAGCAATAAGCTGTTCACCAGCAGTCTGAACACGCCCAGCCCAGCACATCCAGCCTGCTCTCTGCACACTCAGGCTGCAGCACACAGGCACTACTGTTCTCTGCTATGTTTCAACATGAACAGTTGTGGGATTCCTGATCATCGTCACAGATCTGTACTTCACTTTTTCTTCAGGGTGATCCAAAGTACAAACTGGAGTTGATTTTTTCTGAAACTTTTGTTTTTTTACCGAGACCTAAATAAATACATCACAAAGTTCAGGAAACTGCTTATACAGCAAGTTGTTCCCCACTCTCATCATTGTAATCGCTCAATTCTCAATGGTCATCACTTCAATAATAGATAAAGGGAACTGCACAAACTTACAGGTGGACACATGTAAGGTGGTGAAGCCACCCCCTTCCACAATTCTGGCTTGGGTTGAGGACTTGTGGTCTGCAAGAATGAGCCCCCACTCAAGATAAGCATTGCACTGTTGTTTGCTTGCATTTATGCTCTGTGCGTGGTACCAATAAAATGTTTGCAGTGTATATTTAGTGGCTTGGTAATACTGATGTCTATAATTTGTGTTGTTCTCCTATCACTTTAAATGTTACTGCTGAGGCATTGCGCCACTTCTTGCTCTAGTACAGGGGTCAGCAACCTTCAGCACTCCAGCTGCTGTGAAACTACAACTCCCAACATGCTCCATTCACTTCCATGGGAGTTCCAAGAACAGCGGAGCAAGATTGCATGCTGGAAGTTCCAGTTTTCCAACAGCTGGAGTGCTAAAGGTTGCCTACCCCTGCTCTAGCATGTTATAGAGAAGAGTCATCCCCTAATGGTGGAGCTCTGTTGCACCTATAGACTGTGCTGCACGCAATTTTTTTCACTCTTCTCAAAGTATGACCTAGCATGCTGTGGCTTTCTGTCTCGCCAAGGTGGGAAAATTCACTTTAAAGGGAATCTATGTGGGCAATTGGGACACTAAACCACCCACAGTTCCTTAGGGACTGGGGGTTTAGTGTCCCAAATCTCCCTGTTACAAAGCCATCTGTGTCTGCAATAAAAATAAAGAAGCTTTATACTCACCCTGCTACTGTACTTCTGGCACCGGCGCAGATCTTCATTGAAGCCAGCTCAGCTTCAGTGCGTACCTAGGGAACATGCACAGTGAAACTGGAGTTTACGTCCTCGGCTTCACTGAAGAACTGTGCAGGCAGCGGGAGCACCAGAGATGAGTCTGATGAGACTCTTTGGATTTATCTCTGGGTAAGGAATATGTTGGCACTATATAAATGAAATGTATTATTATTATTATTATCAATAAAGATTTATTATTTTTTAAATGCAGGAACAGATGGATTTAAAACAGGGCAATTTGAGACATTCAATTCCAATTTCTGTCATGTAAACATACACTAATAGTTGTTTTCCCACTCCTTTCAGGAGTCCGGGTCCAGGATTTTATTCTGTGGTAATCTGGCATTCAGGATAGTGTTAGTCCCAAACCTGTATGGAAAACTAGTGCACTGTAGAACTGCAGTAAGAGTCTGTGTGAGTTTGGTGTACATTCTCTGTGCAAACAGGAAAGTTGCTGAGTTTCTGCAGGTCTTGAGACTCTAATATTGAAGTAAAGAGCTTTGTCCTACAATTCTGTAAGGGCATATTCATCTACAATACACTAGAGTCTAGACACACAGAGAAAGAGCAGGACGCAGGCTGCCTTGATTCACATTGGGTAGCTGGCGTAACATGACATGGCTGCTGCAACAGTGGGATACTTTCCCTGCTACACACAGCAGGTGAACTTGAACAAGGCTCTACTTATAAATCGATAAATGGCGTGTTGTAAAGGATCCTTTACGACATTTAATGTTTATACTCTTTCATTGTTTTCATTGAGAGACTAATTTATCTGCACCTTTTTGGTATATGAGATTCTGTATAGCCACTTGTTGTGTAGATTTGATTCTAACATATAGCACATGTATGTTACCCCATTTATGGTAATCTTCCTGGATGCAATTACTACCACGGGAGCAGTACCTGTGGATATATTATTTTGTCCCCTTATGATGTGATACATGTAATTTTCTTTATATGTTATGTATCTCAATAAATTATATGTTTTATCATTTTATATGTGTGGAATTTTTTTTCGTATATTTATTATTTGTTCCACCATTCTTTGTAAGGATTGGTCATGATACTAGCCCTAATTGTTGTTATATACGTTTTCTATTTACAGAAGGTTTTGTAACATAGCTTGGTGCAGTTTTTGGCTTAAAGGGGTTGTGTCATTATGGACACTTACCCTCTATCCCCTATCTGATCGCTGGGGGCCTGACCCCTGGGTTCTGCAGTGATCAGGATGACCAGGGGCCAAAAGTCCCCCTAAAGCCTCTTTGTGAGGCAGCAGCTCCATAGAATTGAGTAGAGCACCTGTCACACAAGTGCATTGGTGCTTCATTCACATGGAGGCTTTAGGTTCCCCATGCTCCTGATGGGAGTCTGGCCCCCAGTGATTGGACACTTACCTGTTGCCCTGTGCACGGGCCCCTTTAAGCTGCAGCTTGTACATTGTCTCACTCACAAAGCAGCTCTCGCTTGTACTTGGACATTTTCCATAACTCTGGCTGGTCTACACTCTTCATGCCAGTCCACTGTTTGGGCTGCTGTCTTTCACCAGTCCTTTCAGCTTCCCTCTCAGCACCAGAGCAGCAGGGGCCGCTCACTGTCACTCCCTCTGATCAGGCTAGTATTCACTTATAGTCCGACAGGGTCTCCCACAGTCTGGTAGTTTTAGGGCCACTACATGCTTTTGCCTTATTATGCAGTTCAGCGGCTCTAAAGTCAGTGTGTCTCACTTGCTGTCAGCATCTTGGGCACTACCCAAAATCACCTTCGTACTGCAGTTGGGTGGTGTGTCCTACGCTACTCCTCCTTAGTGAGATGTGCCAATTTATGAGCATTGTATTCTCCCAATTCTAAATACTGCCATTTGGCACATGTGTGCACTTGTATTTATCCTTAGGACGCCATTCAGGGTCATGTTAGCATGCACTTCATATGACCCAGCGAGTCCAGCTCTGCAGCCAACGCCCTTAAAGATCCAGTATACAGTATGTGTTATAAGTTACATTTACATTTGTGCCACTGGCTACCTGCAAAAGGGCATATATTTCTGTGCATGATGGTTGTTTCATCAAGACAGACAATTATATAATAGTTACATTTCATTACATATACACCAGCAGTATAATAAACACAAAAGGCCCAAAATCTTGGGAACTCATCTTAGACAGAAATCTAAAACCTGCTGCCTGAGAATTCATTTGTTTTCTTGAATATCCATATACAAGGCTGCTCCAACATACCAAACTTGTTGGCTGGTTTGTGGAATGTCACCTTGGCAGCTGGCCAGGTGAGATGACATGTATAAAGGATAGGAATGAGGCTACACTTTACCTCTAGGAAGAGATCTATGGACCTGCCCCTGCAGGCTATCCTAATATCTCTTGTATTTTCTATAGTGCTATTTGTGTCTATGACATAAAACACAACATAAAGGCTATTATTACTTCATTTCACACCAATGTTCAGTATCATAGTAAAGAAATCCAAAATTTTAAAAGGAATCTATTAGATCCAAAATGACCCTATGTCCCCCACTCCTGTAATAGTACCATGAAATTCCTTTCATAGGAGCAGAAACATACTTTTGTGGCCAATACTGAAGCAATGCAGAAATAATCATCCTTTTTTTATGATATGCAAATCAGCCTGCAAGTGCCCCGGAGCTGACCTGATTTGCCCGATAGGATGGTTGAAAGTGTCATTCACAGATAAAGCAGTGTTGTGCTCCAACTCCAGAGGAGAGTCAGAGCACTTGCAGGCTTGATTTGCATATTCCTTGAAGGGGTGATGCCATTAATAGTATTTATCCTCAATCCATAGCATAAATACCTGATGAATGGGGGTATAACCGCTGAGACCTCCACTGACCCCGAGAATAGGGGTCCTTTCCTCCAGCTGCACATTCTGACTGCAGCCAAGTTGAATGTAGGCATGACTGGTGATGGACGGCGCTGCCATTTACTTCAGTAGAGATGGGGAATGGGGAACCCCTGTTCCTAGGATCGGTTGGGGTATTAGGAGTCTTAGTCTTAGGCGTAACTTGACACTGCTGGGCCCCAATGTAAAATCTATAATAGGGCTCCTACCTACCTTGTGCCACTTAGAATAGAGGTTAATTTTATGTGGCAGGGGTGCCTTTGGGGCTCCCTCAAGGTCCAAGTCCAGTGACTACTACAACTGCACCTCCCATAGTTACACCCTTGACAATAATATGCAGTCATATGAAAAAGTTTGGGCACCCCTATTAATCTTAATCATTTTTAGTTCTAAATATTTGGGTGTTTGCAACAGCCATTTCAATTTGATATATCTAATAACCGATGGACACAGTAATATTTCAGGATTGAAATGAGGTTTATTGTACTAACAGAAAATGTGCAATATGCATTAAACCAAAATTTGACCGGTGCAAAAGTATGGGCACCTCAACAGAAAAGTGACATTAATATTTAGTAGATCCTCCTTTTGCAAAAATAACAGCCTCTAGTCGCTTCCTGTAGCTTTTAATCAGTTCCTGGATCCTGGATGAAGGTATTTTTGACCATTCCTCTTTACAAAACAATTCCAGTTCAGTTAAGTTTGATGGTCGCCGAGCATGGACAGCCCGCTTCAAATTATCCCACAGATGTTCAATGATATTCAGGTCTGGGGACTGGGATGGCCATTCCAGAACATTGCAATTGTTCCTCTGCATGAATGCCTGAGTAGATTTGGAGCTGTGTTTTGGATCATTGTCTTGCTGAAATATCCATCCCCGGCGTAACTTCAAATTCGTCACTGATTCTTGTACATTATTCTCAAGAATCTGCTGATACTGAGTTGAATCCATGCGACCCTCAACTTTAACAAGATTCCCGGTGCCGGCATTGGCCACACAGCCCCAAAGCATGATGGAACCTCCACCAAATTTTACAGTGGGTAGCAAGTGTTTTTCTTGGAATGCTGTGTTTTTTTGACGCCATGCATAACGCCTTTTTGTATGACCAAACAACTCAATCTTTGTTTCATCAGTCCACAGGACCTTCTTCCAAAATGAAGCTGGCTTGTCCAAATGTGCTTTTGCATACCTCAGGCGACTCTGTTTGTGGCGTGCTTTCAGAAACGGCTTCTTTCGCATCACTCTCCCATACAGCTTCTCCTTGTGCAAAGTGTGCTGTATTGTTGACCGATGCACAGTGACACCATCTGCAGCAAGATGATGCTGCAGCTCTTTGGAGGTGGTCTGTGGATTGTCCTTGACTGTTCTCACCATTCTTCTTCTCTGCCTTTCTGATATTTTTCTTGGCCTGCCACTTCTGGGCTTAACAAGAACTGTCCCTGTGGTCTTCCATTTCCTTACTATGTTCCTCACAGTGGAAACTGACAGGTTAAATCTCTGAGACAACTTTTTGTATCCTTCCCCTGAACAACTATGTTGAACAATCTTTGTTTTCAAATCATTTGAGAGTTGTTTTGAGGAGCCCATGATGCCACTCTTCAGAGGAGATTCAAATAGGAGAACAACTTGCAATTGGCCACCTTAAATACCTTTTCTCATGATTGGATACACCTGGCTATGAAGTTCAAAGCTCAGTGAGGTTACAAAACCAATTTTGTGCTTCAGTAAGTCAGTAAAAAGTAGTTAGGAGTATTCAAATCAATAAAATGATAAGGGTACCCAAATTTTTGCACCGGTCAAATTTTGGTTTAATGCATATTGCACATTTTCTGTTAGTACAATAAACCTCATTTCAATCCTGAAATATTACTGTGTCCATCAGTTATTAGATATATCAAATTGAAATGGCTGTTGCAAACACCCAAATATTTAGAACTAAAAATGATTAAGATTAATAGGGGTGCCCAAACTTTTTCATATGACTGTAGTTACATATGATCGCCATTCATTTAAATGAGAGGTTTGCTTAGTACAGTATGAACTCCCAAAGGCTGTAAAGCGCAGCCACCTCTACATTGAACTATATGAACACTATAGCGCAGGGAATCAGCAAATGCTGTTTTGTGGAACATCCATTTTCTTCAAAGGGGAGGGCTGCAGAGAGAGGAGGTGCTCTGAGGTGACCTCCATGCCCTCATTTTCCTAAATGCCCTATATTTTTATCCTTTACATATAATCTGTGCTGTTGAAGCAAATCGCTGCCAAGGCAGAAATAACTGCTCATAAATCCCAACCACCAGGGTAGGACATATGGAAACAGTCAAGCGGTGCTGCTCTCTGCTCTTTCCGTAACTCCCATAGAGGAGAATGGGAGCTAAAGAACCAGCATAGCACATTTAGTTACACTGCTTAGCTGTGCTATACTGTTTTCATAGAAAAACGCTGCGGAAAAAAACCACGATGCATTTTTTGGCTGTGGCTTGCTATGTAGGGCCTTAGCCTTAAAGAGGTTGTCCAGGCAAAAATGGACAATGCATTTATTTTTTTAAAAAGGCTGGGGGAAGTGAAAAAAATTATACTCACCTTTCCCCTGTGTTTCAGTGCCTCCTAGCGTGGTCCGGTCCTCTCAATCCAGTGTTGAATTGTGGCGGCCTCATCGAAGGGCATGAGATGTCAGCAGAAGGGATCCAGGACGTCACAGATGGCAAGCAGTTTCACTTTGAGAAGACGCAAAAGCAGCAGGACCGGACTGTGCTGGAAGGACACTGGGGGACATGTGAGTATGATTTTTTTCATTTTTTTCACCTCCCCCCAGCCTATATAAAATATAAACAATTTGCCTAGACAACCTATTTAAGGATGTTTCTAGAACGTCAATGTGATAATGTATAGCATCTATTTTTTCCAGAAGCAGTGCCACATATCTCCATGGGCTAAATCTGGCACTGTATCTAATCCCCATTCACGTGAAAATTACTGAACTGCAATACTAGACACAGCCTACAGACAGATGTGGTTGTGTTTCTGGAAAAATGGAGAATTTTTTTCTAATCCTGGATAAGCCCATGTTTAGGCCACCACAAATCTGCAGAAATTTCCAGTACAACACATGTACAGTGGGCAGTGTCGGACTGGGATGTCTAGGGCCCACCAGTGGAATTGCTTCTAGGGGCCCACCATCAGGACCCCTGCAGATCAGTGGTACCGAGACAGGGCGGCTAAAGGTAATAACATGTTGGAAGCCATGTTGCTCACCTGCCATACCATGTGCACCACTCACTACCTAAACCTACTGCTACACCTTGTATGGAAAGTGAACAGCGTGGCTCCTAGAATTGTTACCTGTAGCCGCACTGTCCTGGAAAAGCTGATCTGCAGAGGTCCTGGCTGTTGTATCATCACAGATGTAATATTGCTGACCTATCCTAAGGACAGGCCATCAATATTAGAAATATGGATAAATCCTTTGAAGAGGTTGTCCAGGAATTGGCACAACCTATGTCCCTTGCGGGAGGTGTAAAATAAAAAATAAATAAATAAAAAAGCATACTCGCCTGTCCCTGGCGCTCCGTTGTCCACTGCCAGTGTCCATTCAGTCTTGTGCTGGTGACTCCTTGCTGGGAGTCCTGCACCTCATGTGACCGCTAAGACCAATTAGGTACAGGATTTCCAGAAATGAGGGGCCACCATGAGACTGAACAGACACAGGCAGGGGACAACGGGGTGTTGGGGATAGGAGAGTATGCTTTTTTGAAATTTTTTTTATTTTTACACCTCCCTGTTGGCCGACACAGTGGTCGCTCCAGTTTATGGACAACCTCTTTTAAGCCAAATTTTTTTATGGCCAATTCACTGGTCCCCCTCATACAGTGACCTCTTCACTGTTCCTCCATACTGTATGGGGAACAGTGATGGAGCCATTATATTGTGTGGGAGCAATGATGGGGGCTAACATCCTGTGGGGGGGACATTAAACTGTGTGGGGCATATTAAAGGGGTTGTCCAGGGTTAATCTTTTTTATGGCCTATGGTCAGGATAGGCCATAAATACTTGATCGGTAGAGGGCTGACACACGGCCCTATTAGCTGTTCGGAGCCACTTCCGGCGCCCGTTCTGTACACAACACAGGGCTGGAAGTAGAAAGCTCCATCCGCTATTTAGTCTCCCGGCGCCTTCACTACAGCTCAGCTCCTACTGACTTCAATAAGTGCTGAGATGCAGTGAAGGTGCCCGGCTAATACACAGTGGACAGAGCTTTCTGCTTCTGGCCCTGTATTGTGTATAGTACAGACATCAGAAGTGGCTCCGTACAGCTGATCGGTCCGGGGTCAGTCCCCTACAGATCAGGTATCTATGGCCTATCCTGAGGATAAACCATAACAAATTATGCCTGGACAACCCCTTTAATATACACCCCTAATGCACCACACTTTAAAGAGGTTGTCCAGTATAATTTTTGTCTTTTTTCTAATTAGTCCGGGAGAGGTTAATCCCCCCCCCCCCCAAAAAAAAAACAAAAAAACAAAAACATACTAAACATACTCACCTATCCCTGATCCTCCGGTGTCAGCAGGTCCCAGCCCGGTCCGGTCCTGCTGCTCCGCTGTATTCTTTTGCCAGAAATCCTCACTGGCTATGACGTCCCAGGTCCCTTCCTTTAGGCCGCTGATTGGCTTCAGGGGTCATGTGACGTCACGTGCAGGGGGAACTTGCGCTGGAAGAAAACCGCGCTGGCAGACACTGGGGACAGGAGAGAAAGTTTGGGTTTTTGTTTTTTGTTTTTTACCTGCCCCAGTGTAATTAAAAATTTTTTTTTTATCCTGCACAACCCCTTCAATGTCCCCCAGGCTATGAGCCTCCATCACTGCCCCTCCAATGACCCCATCAATGGTCCCCATACAGTATAGGGGACCAGTGAAGGGGTCACTGTACAGGGAGGAATATTGATGTTTATATGCCCATACAGTGGCCCTTTCACTGGTCTCCCCTATAGCAATATTGGAGTTTCTACGACTTAGGTATTGTTATGCTGGAGCCCTAGAGCAGGCACCAGCAGAACAATACAGTGAGAAATTAGCTGGGGTGGGAGGGGGGGAATTACAACTCTTAACAGACCCAGAGCATCTGGAGTTGTTAGGGGTTGTAGTTATCAGAGTGGTCAGTGAAGTTGAAAGATTTGGGGGCAAAATAGGGGGGAAAAGTTGTTTTTTTGTTTGCGTGGTTAATTTGAACTTACCTTTCACACTGCTGGTCTGGGCTGCTATGCAGAAACCCGCCGCCGCGCACAGCATCAGTACGTCCGTGACGCTTGCAGCAACAAGCTGCAACTGGATTGGTTCCAACGGCTGCCCATCAGGATCCCCCTACCCCCTCCCTACAGCGAATTCTTGATAGTGGCGGTTACGGGTGCTGCAGCGATATCTCAGATACTTGAAAGAGATCCAGCTTTAGTACCCATAACCGCAGTTATCAAGAACATGGTGAATGAGCAGCGCAGCACCCGGCATGTAAACAATACTGGGACAGTATAATATGCTCCACAGTGGCCCACACACAGCACACAGCATGCTCTGCATTGGCCCCAACACAGCATTATATGCTCCGCAATGGCCCAAAGCATCATTATATGCTCCGCAGTGGCCCCAAAGCAGCATTATATGCTCCGCAGTGGCCCCAAAGCAGCATTATATGCTCCGCAGTGGCCCCAAAGCAATTATATGCTCTGCAGTGGCACCCAAGCAGCATTATATGCGCCGCAGTGGCCCCAAAGCAGCATTATATGCTCCGCAGTGGCCCCAAAGCAATTATATGCTCTGCAGTGGCACCCAAGCAGCATTATATGTGCCGCAGTGGCCCCAAAGCAGCATTATATGCTCCGCAGTGGCCTCCAAGCAGCATTATATGCTCCGCAGTGGCCTCCAAGCAGCATTATATGCTCCGCAGTGGCCTCCAAGCAGCATTATATGCTCCGCAGTGGCCCCAACACAGCATTATATGCTCCGCAGTGGCCCCAACACAGCATAATATGCTCCTCAGTGGCTCCCACACAGTATTATATGCTCACAGTGGCCCCCACACAGTATTATATGCCCCACCGTGGCCCCCACACAGTATTATATGCTCACAGTGGCCCCCACACAGTATTATATGCCCACTGTGGGCCCCACACAGTATTATATGCCCGCAGTGGCCCCCACACAGTATTATATGCCCAAAGTGGCCCCCACACACTATTAGATGCGCCACAGTAGCCCCCCCCCCCACCCTCAGTGCTATTATTATACTCTGGGGTCTCCTCAGACCCCAGAATATAATAAACAAAATAACAAACACTTATACTCACCTTGTCTTACCTCTCACAGGGGCATCCTCGCTCCGTCCTGCTGTCTTTCCCATCTTCCTTGGTCCCCTGGTCTCCAGGTCCCGTGCCCCAGACGTCACCGCTGGGGCCTGTGATTGCACCTCAGCGGTCACGTGGGACGCGATGACGTCATTACGCTGGTGCGTTCCATGTCACCGCTGGGGCCTAATCACAGGCCCCTGCAGTGAGGCCGGAAAAGTGCCGGAGGACAGCCAGGTGAGTATTTTTTTTTTTTGTCACTTCCCCTGGGCTGGCATCTAATGGAAAGGGGCCCGGCCCCTCTCCATTAACAATAGGTATAGCGGTCGGGTAACCAGGCCTTACCCGACCACTATCATGGTAGTCCGGGGCCCAGGCCATTTCCAGCTGGCCGCGGGCCCCGCACCCCTCCGGTTGCAGTCGCAGCCCTTGCGACCACGATTGTTACGCCACTGTCCACTGGTCAGGGGCCCGATCGGGATAGTCAGGAGCCGGATCGGGCCCCTGACCGTCCCGATCAGACCCTTGACCTTTGCATTGGCAAAATGAGTACTAATAGTCGGGGCTCGGGGCCCACCGGGGGATTCACCGGTTCCCCTGTGGGCCAGTCCGACCCTGACAGTGGGTACGGAAAGTATTCAGACCCCTTTAAATTTTTCACTCTTTGTTTCATTGCAGCCATTTGCTAAAAGCAAAAAAGTTCATTTTATTTCTCATTAATGTACACTCAGCACCCCATCTTGACAAAAAAAAACAGAAATGTAGATATTTTTGTAAATTTATTAAAAAAAGAAAAACTGAAATATCACATGGTCATAAGTATTCAGACCCTTTGCTGTGACACTCATATTTAACTCACTTACTGTCCATTTCCTTCTGATCCTCCTTGAGATGGTTCTACTCCTTCATTGGAGTCCAGCAGTGTTTAATTAAACTGATTGGACTTGATTAGGAAAGGCACACACCTGTCTATATAAGACCACACAGCTCACAGTGCATGTCAGAGCAAATGAGAATCATGAGGTCAAAGGAACTGCCCAAGGAGCTCAGAGACAGAATTGTGGCAAGGCACAGATCTGGCCAAAGTTACAAAAAAATTTCTGGAGCACTCAAGGTTCCTAAGAGCACAGTGGCCTCCATAATCCTTAAATGGAAGAAGTTTGGGACGACCAGAACTCTTCCTAGACCTGGCCGTCCAGCCAAACTGAGCAATCGTGGGAGAAGAGCCTTGGTGAGAGGTAAAGAAGAACCCAAAGATCACTGTGGCTGAGCTCCAGAGATGCAGTAGGGAGATGGGAGAAAGTTCCACAAAGTCAACTATCACTGCAGCCCTCCACCAGTCGGTGATTTATGGCAGAGTGGACCGAAGGAAGCCTCTCCTCAGTGCAAGACATATGAAAGCCCGTGTAGAGTTTGCCAAAAAACACATGAAGGACTCCCAGACTATGAGAAATAAGATTCTCTGGTCTGATGAGACGAAGATTGAACTTTTTGTCGTTAATTTTAAGCGGTATGTGTGGAGAAAACCAGGCACTGCTCATCACCTGCCTAATACAATCCCAACAGTGAAACATGGTGGTGGCAGCATCATGCTATGGGGGTGTTTTTCAGCTGCAGGGACAGGATGACTGGTTGCAATTGAAGGAAAGATGAATGCGGCCAAGTACAGAGATCTCCTGGAAGAAAACCTCTTCCAGAGTGCTCTGGACCTTAGACTGGGCCAAAGGTTCACCTTCCAACAAGACAATGACCCTAAGCACACAGCTAAAATAACAAAGGAGTGGCTTCAGAACAACTCTGTGACCATTCTTGACTGGCGCAGCCAGAGCCCTGACCTTCAACCCAATTGAGCATCTCTGGAGAGACCTGAAAATGGCTGTCCACCAACGTTCACCATCCAACCTGACGGAACTGGAGAGGATCTGCAAGGAAGAATGGCAGAGGATCCCCAAATCCAGATGTGAAAAACTTGTTGCATCATTCCCAAGAAGACTCATGACTGTACTAACTCAAAAGGGCAGCATGGTGGCTCAGTGGTTAGCTCTGCAGCCTTGCCAAGGACAACATCTACAAGGAGTTTGTATATTCTCCCCGTGTTTGCGTGGGTTTCCTCCCACACTTCAAAGACGTAACGATAGGGAATGTAGATTATGAGCCCTATATGGGACAGTGACTGTCAATGTCTGTAAAGCGCTGTGGAATATGATGGCGCAATATAAGTAAGCATAATAAATAAAAGGGGCTTCTACTCAATACTGAGCAAAGGGTCTGAATACTTATGACCATGTGATTTTTCAGTTTTTCTTTATAATAAATTTGAAGAAATATCTACATTTCTGTTTTTTTCTGTCAAGATGGGGAGCTGAGTGTACATTAATGAGAAATAAAATGAACTTTTTTGCTTTTAGAAAATGGCTGCAATGAAACAAGGAGTAAAAAATTTAAAGGGGTCTGAATACTTTCTGTATCCACTGTATCTTGCTCATGCAACAGATTTTTCTAGCGAATCTCATTTACACATTGCAGAAAAATACGTGCAGCGAAATGCTGCGATTTCCAAAATCGTCGCTGTTATGGAAATTGCAACATGTCAATTATACCTACAGAATTGTTGGCAGTTTCCCTATAGGTATAATTGAAGCAGAAAGTCCGTAGAGGAAAACTCTGCGGACTTTCTGTGAAAAGTGCTGCAGAAAAAAAAACGCATTGCATTTTCACCGCGGTATTTTCCGCACTTTTTGGGCGCAGCTCACTATCTGGGGCTTTAGCCTCACGATTAGAGATGAGCGAATTGAAGATGACGAAGTGGAATTCGATCCGATTTTCAGGAAATATTCAATTTGCATGGAATCCGGATTTCCTGATGCTTCGCGGTAACAAATATTTAGTAAGGACCTTTGTGACATCAGACGGCCACATCATATTCTCTAGTGATGTGATTGGGTAGGCGTGTCTTTGCTTGTTAGCAGATCCTTCCACATGAATAAAAGTTGTCCGTGCTGGAGAGAGAGAGGCATGACCGCAGCATCCAAGGGCTTCCGCCATTTTGCTACTCACCCACCTGCCCCGGCTCTCTGCTGCCAGGAAATAGCTGTTTATTCGCCGCAAATTAATTCAGATCGAATAGAATCGTATTGGAAAATTTGTCGAAGTTGCCAAATCGAATTTTTGAAAACTTTGCTCATCTCTACTTACAATCATTTACATCAGAATCTGGCATAGATTTGCCATTCTGGTCTTCCTGTTATTCAGACTGCTGTACAACACTTATCTGTACTGTACTACTCCTTGATATTTTCATCTGAAAAGTATAGTAATTTTATGGAAGCTTAATAGATGAACCTTTTAGCATGGGCTCCATGATGTCTGTGTATAATATGTATCCATTGTGGTTATCTTGGATTTTACTATGAAGATGGTCAGTTAAATATGATGCAATCACATTTTAAAGAGATTATCCAGGAATTGGACAAATCCCCCTGGAGGCCAGGAAGCGATAACATGAAAAATAGGCATAAGCACACTCACCTCTCCCAGAGCTCCATTGTTTGTCGCTCCGGGAGAGCTGAGTGTGCTTATGCCACATTTCTTGTAAAGAAGTTTGGATTAGACAAGGAAAACTTCAGTGTCAATAGAAGAAAGCTCTTCTCCTATTGTTTGGATGGTTTTATGCTCAGACTTTTCCCTCGCGGGCACATTCTTATTTTTATTTTTTGTACAGAATTTAGCACTGTGTTATTATTACAGAAGCTGATCACTTTCTTCTCTACTAACCTATCATCACACCTAGACAGGTTTATGGAAGCCTGAGTCTGCTGTTTCATATGTCAATTCACAGGGCAACAATGAAAATCTGAATTCCCCAAAGCCCTGAGGATTATTATCATAAAGGTCCCATGTTTAAAAGAAGAAATTAGAATAATAAGAATAGATATTATGGTAAATCCAAGTTTGCACCCAGCTGGTCTCCCACTCCCTAACATATATCCTTTTGTGATCTGTGGTTTTGGAAACCATAAGACGTGATATCATATACCACTATGCCTTAAAGGGAATGTGTAGTCTGATCTGCAGGCAGCATGGTACAGAGCAGAAGGGGCAGATATAGCCTTTTTGGGGGCTTGTGTGCTTGTTGCACTTTATTTATGACAGTTTTGCCCTTTTTTCAAATTCCTTTTTGTTGAGGAATGGAGGAGTAGCCAAAGTGGAGTTTCTTTACTCGCCATATTTATAACTTGCGCATATTTAAAAAGGTGCAAAAAGGTGCAAATGCACTGCAGTACACGGGTAACACGGCATTGGAATCACATGTTTGTGCAAAATTTAATATTCAAGTGTGCCTTTTTAGAAAAACAGCTGCAAAGTGCACGTGGCAAAAAAAATTGCGCCTATTTAATACATAAATACATAAAGGCGCAATTGTGAAAATTTCAGATAAAAAAGTTACAGCTAATAAATAACTACCTCTCTCTCTTAAGCCAGTTGTACACGACCGTGTGTTAACCGGCTGCAGTGAATGAATGGCACAGGGGAGACACGGATGTCATCTGTATGCCACCTGTGCACCGTCCGTGCTTCCTCGGCCCTTTTTAATTCAATGAATAGGTGATGCAAAAGCAGGGCAACAAAATCGGACAGGAATAGGACCTGTTTCATATTTTGTGGCCCGGAATGTCGGCGCGCGCACGTGACCATGTAATTCACAGTCATGTGTACAGGCCCATAGAAATGACTGGGTCAGTGTGCTATCTGTGAAAAACCCAGATAGCACACTGACCATTCATACGGTCGTGTGCAAGGGGGCTTAGTCAGCATTGGTGGCTTTGTGTCATCCCACAGCAAGAATGCTAGGAAACGCTTATGCTTCCACCCTCTGCTCATTCCACGTCTGGCTTTGGCTCAAAAAACTGGAGCAAAATCTGCAACAAAAAAAAGCTATGTTTCTGCAACCTGGGGCTTCATTCTGAAGCTAAAATTACACAGGCAGTTTTTAATGCATTTTTTATGCCAAAGCCAGAAGTAAATCCAGCAGAAAGGGAAGTATAAGCCCTTTCTTTAAATATCACATTTCTGTTAATTCCAGTTTTGGCTAAAAAACAAACAAACAAACATCTAAAACTGCACCAAAAATTGCCCCAAAAATGACATGTGTGATTCCAGCCTTAGCATTTTACTCTAACCAGATACTGGATGGCTGCTTTGATGAAAATAGAAACTCCCAAACCAGTTAGATTGGTCTACCACACCCTCAGCTGGCTGCATGACTGGTCTTTTCCTTGCTTGCCTAAAAATAGACACTACATGTATAACTCATACTGTGCTGGGTCACAGTGCAGCTGAACAGATTTGTACTGCTAGACATTGCAAAAAGTTAGGCAACACACGGGCTGCTTCAAAGGCGTCTTTGTAGAAGTGAAAGACACTTTTCTTTTGCAGCACTGGGGAATGTAACACTTCAAGTAGCATAGGGGATAGTAAACCTAACAGGCATGGAGCTGCCGCCACTGACAGCTTTCTACATGGATGGGATGAGTCTGATGAATAACTTGTGAGGAATGTGGGAGGATTTAGAGAAGCAGTCATCATCTTTGTTCTAGTGCGGGATATTTTCTATTCAGATGTAACAAAGTTTAAGGGTATGGACACACATGAGGGATTCTGATGCAGTTTTTGAAGCCAAAATCATGAGTGGATTGAAAAAGAGAAGAACCACCTCAAAGTGTGTCCTTACCCTCACTTGACATTGATAACTTGCTGTAGCCTGATATGTTATAAAGGACCTATTAGGGCACTATTACAAATCTGCATTTTTTCTTGTGTTAATATGCATTTTTTACTAAACCACACGTTTTTTTGCATTGTTGATCAGTGTCAGTCATTTTCATTGGTGAACAGAATACAGCACATATGTTTGCGCAAGTAAAAACCTCTCGAGTAATACAGTAGTACCCTTAGGCTAAGGCCCCATGTGGCGGGAAAAACCGTGGCAGAAACGCATTGCAGTGCATTGAGTTTTCCTTAGCGAGCTTTCTGCTTCAATTATACCTATAGGGTAACCGCCGGCATTTCCGTAGGTATAATTGACATACTGTGATTTCCAAAAACGCAATGGTTTTGGAAATCGCAGCATTTCCGCTATGTGTATTTTTCTACAGTGTGTGGATGGGATTCGCTAGATTCGACCTTAGGGTGCCCCTTTATGATGCGTTTTTCTGGTGTGATCATTGTCTTAGCCTACATTCACACAAACATTATTCATGCCAATGTGAAGTCCATTTGTTTAACTGCCGCCACACTGCTGTAGTAAGATCAATTCGTGTGAATGGGGCTTTTCACATAACAAATTTTTGACTGTCTATTTTTGGTGCATTTTTAATTGCACCCAAAAATGCATTGTGTAAGGACACTCTTATCCCCGCATTTACGCTACTGAGTTTCAGCTGTGAAACTCAATCTGTAAATTGGTCACATTTACTGGCCTGAACAGTACACCGGGAGAGGCACTTCTAGCATTATGGTACCGATTATAGTACAGGACAGTAAGTTGCTGGGAGACAGGGATTCCTAGCAGCATAGATAATGGTATTGCTAGGAGTCCCTTTCCTAACATACTGTTCAGGCCGGTAAATCCAGCCAACACACAGACCGACTTTTATGTTGTGTGAATGTGGGATTGCACTGCCCAGTTACCAAGAACAAGTTTTCCTAGGAATGCTAATTGGTTAAGGTCGACGCAAGTGAGTGCCGTTCAACATGTTTTTTTTTATCAGAGCTCATTCACATCAGCAGGTGTAATAGGAAGCTAATACAACAAAAGTCATTGAAAGAGTAAGAGTTCTGTTAAAGTTCTATGTCACTGTGTATTTAAGGCATTAAAGGGGTTTTCTGGAACAATGATGTACAAATTCACATGACTGGTGCGGGACACACATGTCATTATTGAAGTACAGGAACAGAAGACTGGCTCTAGGGATCATATAGCTGTGGCTCGGAAGACAAGGAATAGGAAGTTGAGTATGCTGTAATTTTTTTATTTTTTATTTTAAAGAGCACCTTTCACCACCTCCGCTAATTCCAGCTCTTTACAACCTTCCCTAAGTACCACTCCACTGATTCTATGACAGTTGGAAATTTTTCTCTAGTCCCTACCATTCCAGAGCAATTGGTGCTGTTAGTATACTGTCAGGTGGGTGGTGTCAGACAGGAACACACAGTTCGGAACCACCCACCTGACAAAAGAGAGCATAACTGCAGAAATTAGTGTTCAGGAACGATAGGAGCTCTAGAAAAATTTCCAACCTTGTCGAAATCAGAAGAGCGGTACCTATTAAAAAATGCAAAGAGGTGGAGTTGGTAAAGGTGTTGAAATGTGCTCTTCAATCCCTGTCTGCCTTTCCCTAATTATGGTTTGGAGGTTAGAGCTGCAGTAACAGTGCCCGGTCACTATACAGGGTGCATAGATATCTGCTTCTAGCTCCATGCACTGTATAGTATGGGGACCGGACGCACCCCGAGACAGCTGATCCATGCTGGGCTGGCTGTCAACCTTCTAACGATCAGATGTTTATGGCTTATCCTAAGGGTAGACCATAAAAAAATCTTGAACAACCCCTTAAATCTGGGAGACTTTGAGGAAAGGGTAGGCAACGTTGTAGAAAATTGCAGAAGGTTTCTGCACTAAAAATTTATCCAAATTATTGTATGTCAAGTTCCACACAAAGGGACTTAAGCTAGGTTACAGATTAGTGCTGCCTCTCTGTTGTTCAGATCCATCGGGGAACCCGGACAGCGGAGAGGTGGACCGCCAAAACAGCGGTAATAAGCGGGGTCTGATGGACCTGATCTGACTAGAGTTATAGGGGTAAAAGTAGGAGGAAGGAGAATCTTGTGCTGCAGACAAAAATAAGAAAACTAAATTTAGAATGTCTGCAGAGACTTTGAAGTTTGCAGATAAACGCTGTATTAAAACACAGCACAACATGAAATATTGCCAAGAATTATTGTTTCCAATTATATATATATATATATATATATATATATATAGTCAATTTTTATCCATAATTTATGACCTCTGCTAGTTGGATAATAGCAGCAGGGAAAGGTTTCTCAGAAGCAATAAAAAAGTGCATATAACATGCTCAATGTGGAATATACTGTAGACTACTCATCCATTAGGCACATTTCTTGTTAATTATTCAAAATGGCTGTTAGAGAACAAAAAATCACTATTTATTTGATATTTCACAGCTTACCATAATGTTATAACAGTTATCTCCCAGGTTGTGCCCACCATTGAAATGAATGGAAGCCCTAAGAGGCAGAATTCACGCTTTAGTTTATTTAAATCAAGGAAGTGAATGCAGTGATCATTGTCAGACTGGGAAATTAAACTGAGGGCCTTCCATCAGTCTATATAAAACATATGCTATTATGCATACAAGTCATATTAATATGCAGGTCACATTAGTAACAAGTAGAGATGGGCAGACCTCTCAAGATTTGTTTCCTGTTCAGGTTTGGTGGCTTGGTTCCCAGTTAATTTCGGGGTGAACAAGTTCAGTATGAACCACACTTTAAATTGGTTTAAAACATAGTGTATAACACTGTCAGGGCTCCTAGGAATCTATCTATAAAACATAGTGTAGAATATTCTTAGGGCTCCTAGGAATATATCTAGAAAACATAGTGTAGAATATTCTTAGAGCTCCTAGGAACCTATCTATAAAACATAGTGTAGAATACTCTTAGAGCTCCTAGGAACCTATCTATAAAACATAGTGTAGGACACTCTTAGGGCTCCTAGGAATCTATCTATAAAACATATTGTAGAACACTCTTAGGGCTCCTAGGAACCTATCTATCCAATTTCTAGCTCTCTAAGGCAAACACAGCCAAAGTTATGTCAAAGTGAAAAGTGACATTATTATACTCTGGGGTCTCTTCAGATCCCAGAGTATAATAGATGAAGCCCCAGGGGAGGTGTAAAAAATAAAATAACATTCATACTCACCTTCCATTACCTCTCCTGAGCCTCCTTGCGGTGTCTGACACTTCCTTTGTGACGCTGTCGCTCTTCTGTGATGTCATCGGCCCAGGGGTCGTGACTGAGGCCTGTGATTTGGCCAGCAGCAGTCACATGGGCACACCGATTGGGGCAGGTCACTGCTGAGGTGGGACTGATGACATCATAGTAGAGAGCCGGACGCCGCAAGGAGGCCCAAGAGAGGTAACAAAGTGAAAATGAGTGTTTTTTATTTTTTTCACTTCCCCTGGGCTTCCACCTATTATACTTTGGAGTCTGAAGAGACCCCAGAGTATAATGTGGTGGCCATTTCAGCTTGCCTGAGACAAATCTCCATTTTTTTCATTTTTCTAAAAAAAAACAAAACTATTTGGAATATTTTGGACAAACCCGTTACGAGCTCGTTACAAGCCAATTTGCCCTTCTCTAGTAACAAGTTATATTAGTTTTTGGTGAATCAAACCATAAAAATTATCAGCAGCTGCAAGTGATGGGCTCCAAATCTACTTCAAATAGGGTTCATTTGTCTAGCCCACTAAGGTCAATAATTCAGTCAGTTCCTGGGTCCACTGGAAAGATTCTCTATCCCTGGATATGATTATGGGAGTAACACACAAAACTAACAAGCAGTAAAAAGGTTATATGAACTGGGGAAACTGCAGTAGTATACAGTGGATGGAGCCTTTTGCTTCTGTCCACTGTATAGGTACTGGATGCTGCCAGATCAGCTGATCAGTGTGGGGTCTGGGTGTCAGACCACCTCTGATCTGATGATGAATCGAAAACAGCCTCTGGCCCAGAAAACACCTTTATTACTCATAATCATTTATATTTGAGATAATTTAATCTATGCCTATATATGCATTAGTACTATGGCTGGGTTCACATGTTCAGGTCAATTTACAGTTTAAAGCTAAGGCCCCATGTGGCGTTCCGCAGTAAAAAAATCGTAGTGGAAAAAACGCGATGGAAACGCATCTCGATTCTTCCCGGAACGCTTTGCACAGAAAGTTCGCAGAGGTTTCCTCTGTGGACTTTCTGCTTCAATTATACCTATAGGGAAACCGCCGGCGTTTCCGTAGGTATAATTAACATGCTGCCATTTCCAAAGCCATGATGGTTTTGGAGATCGCAATGTGTCTGCTGCGCATATTTTACCGCAAAGCTACGATCCCATCCACTTTGCTGTGGCCTTAAAGTCGCATGCGGTACTGCTTTGTCAGAAACCGTGGATGGTTTTAAAAAGCCACGCTCAGTTTCTGACATGGCATGCATTTTTTAACTGCAAATTGACTTGAACATGTGAACCCATCCTTAAAAAGAAAAAAAAGTACACTGATGTATCGTATGCCAATCTTAATAAATGGCCCAAATGGTGCAGGGACTGAGAGATTTATGGAGAGGCTGCGGAAGGTAGGAACTGGCATAGATTTCCATTGTAACTCTTGCAAGGAAATTGGCAGCGGTTCTAATAAATCAGCTGATCCCTGCCCCACAATGCCCGCATTGACAACATGGTTCAGGCGAGGTTTGGATCGGGGCCTGAGTGTACGTTTGGTGCAGAAAAGGTCCTAGAGGGAATGATGAATTCCCCCAATGTGTTAGAAGCAGGAAAAATGGGCAAAATAAATGGGCCAGGGTATCTCTAAAATGACACTACTGTATTGTAGAGTTTTCTTTGCATGCAGTGGTAAGGACCTAGCACCTACCACCTACTATGTGTAACAAGTCTAAGTGGTAAGTTGTAGAAGTAAAAACATAATGGGATTCAACAGTCAAATAAGACAATTACAATATATGAAGACATAGTGTAAAGAGGAAAGGGAGGAGGGGGGAAGGGGCAGAAAAGAAAAAAAGGAGAAGATGGGGAAGAACGAGAGCAAAAGTTCTTTTTTTAAAGAAAAAAAAGGGTTGACTCATCACTGCATATAGGAATAAAAAGCTAGCCGATCTAACAAAAAGGATACTGTAACATAAATCACTAAAAAGCTGATGCTGGCTATAGCATTAAAGGGATTGTCCATCTCGTCTTTATTGATTACTCCTGGTGATCAGCTGTCTGCGGTGCCCGCGAAGCCATTTTTTGTCGTCGGAAACAAAGTCGGACATGCAGGACTTTGTGTCCGACTAAAAAAAACGTCTTCACAGCGCAGAGGGTGCAAACAGACACCTGCGCATTGCTTTAAAAACCCATAGAAGTGAATGGGTTTTTAAGCAATGCGCCTCAAAGCTTTCCCAATCCTTTCCCTATACTTTTTCTGACATTTAGGTCGGATTCGTGGCGGACGGACTCCAGGCGCAAGTGTGAACCCACCCTGATGTGTTATTGTCTTATGACCAAAGTTCTACCATGAGCATCAAAGAGTCCTCAAACCACATTACTTTGGAAGGAAGCATGGTTTATTTTATATAGCCTGGGGATTACTTTCCTCATAGTGATAACAAAGGGAGACCCTTTTTAATCTTAGGGATAGAGCCTGGGAACAGTGAAAGCAGATAAGCTCAATTGCGTTATATAATGTGAAACTTTCCACCAAAGTAGGGCTATACCCTGGCAATCCTACCAAATAGTCTTGCAGCTTGTATAGTTTTTGAATCTAAGTAAGTGAATTTAGGGGTCAAGTCCTCAGCCTCACCACAGATCAATAAGCTATAGACCAAACACAGCACATGAGGTGGTACAACTAAAGAGAAACAGACTTTCTCAAAGGGAGTTAGTTGTGCAGTTAGACTAGAGGCAGGCGTCACAGAGTTAATTTAGCTACATGGCGGCTCCCTGGGGGTATGCCACAGATAAAACAGAGGAAACTGTCCTGAGGAATTTACCAGATCTTGCACATGAGTTATGGGGTACAAGTTTTTGCAGATCTACATCCATACATTTGAATAGGAGCTAAGGTGCAGTGACTGGGTTCAGCCACTACACATAGAACAGCGCTGTCTGCGACCTGTTCTGTTCTCTTTGTATAAGCCTCTGAGAACAGCTGATCGATGGGGGTAGCTGGTATCAGACTCCCATTGATCTGATATTGATTACTTATTTTTACGATAGGTCATCAATATTTTTAGCCTGAGAAAAAACATTTAAAGTATCTGCAGTTAAAAGAAAAAAAAAACTACAATAACACAACTTTAGATTTACAATACAACAAAATGGGGCACTTACTGTACAGAAATTTAGTGAATGTGGCACACTGGTAAGTTGTTTATCATCTTTATTAACAAAGAACTGTCAGTCCTAAGGCTTTTTATATAGTACAGTGGGGAAAAAAAGTATTTAGTCAGCCACCAATTGTGCCAGTTCTCCCACTTAAAAAGATGAGGCCGGCCTGTAATTGTCATCATAGGTAGACCTCAACTATGAGAGACAAAATGAGAAAACAAATCCAGAAAATCACATTGTCTGATTTTTAAAAAATGTATTTGCAAATTATGGTGGAAAATAAGTATTTGGTCAATAACAAAAGTTCATCTCAATACTTTGTTATATATCCTTTGTTGGCAATGACAGAGGTCAAACGTTTTCTGTAAGTCTTCACAAGGTTGGCACACACTGTTGCTGGTATGTTGGCCCATTCCTCCATGCAGATCTCCTCTAGAGCAGTGATGTTTTGGGGCTGTCGCTGGGCAACACGGACTTTCAACTCCTTCCACAGGTTTTCTATGGGGTTGAGATCTGGAGACTGGCTAGGCCACTCCAGGACCTTGAAATGCTTCTTACTAAGCCACTCCTTCATTGCCCTGGCGGTGTGCTTGGGATCATTGTCATGCTGAAAGATCCAGCCATGTTTCATCTGCAATGCCCTTGCTGATGGAAGGAGGTTTGCACTCAAAATCTCACAATACATGGCCTCATTCATTCTTTCATGTACACGGATCAGTCATCCTGGTCCCTTTGCAGAGAAACAGCCCCAAAGCATGATGTTGCCACCCCCATGCTTCACAGTAGGTATGGTGTTCTTTGGATACAACTCAGCATTCACTCTCTTCCAAACACGACGAGTTGTGGTTCTACCAAACAGTTCTACTTTGGTTTCATCTGACCATATGACATTCTCCCAATACTCTTCTGGAACATCCAAATGCTCTCTAGCAAACTTCAGATGGGCCCGGATATGTACTGGCTTAAGCAGGGGGACACGTCTGGCGCTGCAGGATCTGAGTCCCTGGCGGCATAGTGTGTTACTGACGGTAGCCTTTGTTACGTTAGTCCCAGCTTTCTGCAGGTCATTCACTAGGTCCCCCCCGTGTGGTTCTGGGATTTTTGCTCACAGTTCTTGTGATCATTTTGACCCCACGGGGTGGGAGCTTGCGTGGAGCCCCTGATCGAGGGAGATTATCAGTGGTCTTGTATGTCTTCCATTTTCTAATTATTGCTCCCACAGTTGATTTCTTCACACCAAGCTGCTTGCCTATTGCAGATTCAGTCTTCCCAGCCTGGTGCAGGTCTACAATTTTGTTTCTGGTGTCCTTCCACAGCTCTTTGGTCTTCACCATAGTGGAGTTTGGAGTGTGACTGTTTGAGGTTGTGGACAGGTGTCTTTTATACTGATAACAATGTCAAACAGGAGCCATTACTACAGGTAATGAGTGGAGGACAGAGGAGACTCTTAAAGAAGAAGTTACAGGTCTGTGGGAGCCAGAAATCTTGCTTGTTTGTAGGTGACCAAATACTTATTTTCCACCATAATTTGCAAATAAATTCTTAAAAAAATCAGACAATGTGATTTTCTGGATTTGTTTTCTCATTTTGTCTCTCATAGTTGAGGTCTACCTATGATGACAATTACAGGCCGGCCTCATCTTTTTAAGTGGGAGAACTTGCACAATTGGTGGCTGACTAAATACTTTTTTTTCCCCACTGTATATGTGCACCATTTCATTCTAGTTTTAATTCTTGCAGCAGGTGCAGATTGGTGGGGGTCAGAGGCGTAGCTAGTGGGGGGGGGGGGTAGAGGGGACGGCTTCCCCGGGCCCACTGACTCTTTGGGCCCACCCCCGGGGCCTCCATTAATATAACCTTTATTTCTAATTAGATTGGTGTCTGCAGACATCGATCTACAGTAGTTAAAAGGCTTCCTGCAACTTAACAGTATTGTAAACCACAAGCCATTCATTCATCAGAATCGCAGGTGGGTGAGTATGACTTTTTTTGTGGGTATATTAATAGCATAGCTCCCAGTGGGGGAGTCCCGCATAGCTTACAGTTTGTCCCACTATGCCCCTGAAGTGTTTTGCTGTTAAACTTTATTAGGGTAGTGTAAAGGCTAGATGCTAAATCCTAGTGGGTAAAGGACCTTTGATGATGTCATGACCATGTGATCAGACTCTTGTGTGGGTGGAGCTATTCTGGATACTGCGGGACAGACTGTGATGTTACACAGAGGAAGTTGCTGGGAACAGAGAGTGATCGAAGAGACAGAGAGACAGTATGTGTGAGGAAGAGGGGGGAACTGGGGGCAGATGTAGGGGCCAGTTAAACTGAAGGCAGATGAAGGGGCAATTAAACTGCTGGCAGATAAAGGGGGACATTAAGCTGGTGGTAGATGAAGGGGGCAATTAAACTGGGGGCAGATGAAGGGGGCATTAAGCTGGTGACAGATAAAGGGGGACATTAATCTGGGGGAGCAGATGGAAGGTGACATTAAACCATGGGGGTAGCTGAAGAGAGACATATCTGCCTCTAGTTGCCCCCAATTTAATGTCCCCCGTCCAACTACCCCCACTGTTTAATGTCACCCTCCAACTGCCCCATAGTTTAATGTCACCCTACAGCTGCCCCAGTTTAATGTCCCCCACTATGTTTCCGCCAGTTTAAACTGGGGCACAAGGAGAGGGACTTAATACTGTGGGGCTATTGAAGGAGAACATTATAATGTGGGGGCATATAATGTTAGGATTACTGTAGGAAAAATAGATGAGAATGGGCGGTGTCAATGTAATAGTGGGTGGTGCTAAATATGCCACGGCACGCATAGCACACCGTATATGTTGTCCCTCTTTCTGTCCTTTGAAAGTTGTAAGGTATGTAATAGTATAAGGGGTGGTTATGAGGGGGAATGTAGCTATAAAGGAAGGATTCATTAGAGGGCATTATGACGATGGGGGGTTCATTTATATAAGGGTTATTGGGGGACATTATGAATACAAGGGGGGAGGTTATTTATATAAGGGGCCATTAGGGAGCATCATTTATATTAGGAGGCATTATGAACATAAGGGGGTGGTCATTGATATAAGGGGTCATTAGGGGGGCAGTATTTATGTCAGGGGGAATCGGGCATAATATGAGGGGGCAGTTCATTTAATTAAGGTGGCACTTGGGCTTTATTAAGACTACTGTAAGGCCCCACATAGCGAGCTGCAGCAAAAAAAAAGTGCTGCAGGAAAAACCGCGGCAGTAACAGTGTGGTTTTTCCCGCAGCGCTTTTTACACTAGATCTGCAGAGGTTTCCTCTGTGGACTTTCTGTTTTCAATACACCTATACAGAAACTGCTAGCGTTTCCATAGGTATAATTGACACGCTGCAATTTCCAAAACCACAACGGTTTTGGAAATCGCAGTGCATCTGCTGCACATATTTTTCCGCAATGTGTGGATGGGATTTGCTAAAATGCCACATTTTTTTTCTGTGGGTTTTCGCCACATGGGGCCCCATCCCATCCCCACTTTGCAGTAAAATATGCACAGCGGATATGCTGCGATTTCCAAAACAGTTACAGTTTTGGAAATCATAGCATGTCAATTATACTTATGGAAATGCCAGCGGTTTCCCTATAGATGTAATTGAAGCAGAAAGTCCACAGAGGAAACCTCTGCAAACATTCTGTGTAAAGTGCTGCAGGAAGAACCGCGATCAATAAGAGGAGCTAAAGATGTCTGTGTTGCAAACTTTACAGAGACTGGAAGAAGTGGTCATGGCCGTCCATATAAAAGAGACGGGGAATGTGAAGGATTAGTCAGAGACGTCACCTGTAAGTCACTAAATGTTACTGCCCTGTATTCACCTAAATCGTCTGCAGAGCCCTGTGTATAGCCGCTATATACCACTATACGTTCACTGTATACTCATAGTATCGGTATACGAACATGTCCAAGTTGGGGGCCCACTTGGACATGTTCGCCCCCCTGTGCTGAACCCCTAGCTACGCCTCTGGTGGGGGTACTGGCTCATGGACCCCAGCTGATCTGATACTGATGACCAATGCTAATGATAAGCCATCAATATCAATGCTTGGACATCCGTTTAAGCATGTAGTACATTTTCAGCACCAGAAAAGAAGAGCAGTCAGAAGAGGGCAACATGTGCACAAAAGTCACATTATGGGACATTTGTGTGACATTTTAGGCTTTAATGAGCACTCTACAAAATTGTGTGCTTGTATGAAATTCACATGTAACTCTGTAGCAATTGGTAAGTTCTATTCCCCTACTGTCAGCACAGAGACTTTCTTTATACTACTGTATGCATCCTATTTTATTTTATTATAAAACTGAAGTTGTATTGTAGTTTTTTATTTAGCAAAAATCTACCACCAGTAAAATAACATAACATGCACAGAATGCATAGGAGAGGACTTGCTGGATTTTTACTGATAAATTGACAATGCTGTTTACACATCTGTGTTGTGGAGCAGTGATTATAGAATAAAGAGATTACTGAATCTCAGAATTTATCTCTGTAAAAACCCTTTAATCTAGTGCTAAAGCAAAGGCAGCCTTACTGCATACGTAATCTGTTCTTGTCTATACTCCACTGCATTAAATGGGTGTAGACACATAGGTCATTTGAGGAGAAAAACAGGTGGAATTTCCCGCTTTCTATGCCAGAAAAGTGTCATTGAAAAGGCACATCTTTGACAAACAGCCCATATTTGCCCCACTGTGATGTTTGTCTGCCCTCTCACCACATTCTAAGCTAGTTGGTGGAACAGGGCTGAGATCCAGGGGGTACAGGGACTCCTCGGCTCATCGTATCTACTACAGTCATATGAAAAAGTTTGGGCACCCCTATTAATCTTAATCATTTTTAGTTCTAAATATTTGGGTGTTTGCAACAGCCATTTCAATTTGATATATCTAATAACTGATGGACACAGTAATATTTCAGGATTGAAATGAGGTTTATAGTACTAACAGAAAATGTGCAATATGCATTAAACCAAAATTTGACCGGTGCAAAAGTATGGGCACCTCAACAGAAAAGTGACATTAATATTTAGTAGATCCTCCTTTTGCAAAAATAACATCCTCTAGTCGTTTCCTGTAGCTTTTAATCAGTTCCTGGATCCTGGATGAAGGTATTTTTGACCATTCCTCTTTACAAAACAATTCCAGTTCAGTTAAGTTTGATGGTCGCCGAGCATGGACAGCCCGCTTCAAATTATCCCACAGATGTTCAATGATATTCAGGTCTGGGGACTGGGATGGCCATTCCAGAACATTGTAATTGTTCCTCTGCATGAATGCCTGAGTAGATTTGGAGATGTGTTTTGGATCATTGTCTTGCTAAAATATCCATCCCCGGCATAACTTCAAATTCGTCACTGATTCTTGTACATTATTCTCAAGAATCTGCTGATACTGAGTTGAATCCATGCGACCCTCAACTTTAACAAGATTCCCGGTGCCGGCATTGGCCACACAGCCCCAAAGCATGATGGAACCTCCACCAAATTTTACAGTGGGTAGCAAGTGTTTTTCTTGGAATGCTGTGTTTTTTTGACGCCATGCATAACACCTTTTTGTATGACCAAACAACTCAATCTTTGTTTCATCAGTCCACAGGACCTTCTTCCAAAATGAAGCTAGCTTGTCCAAATGTGCTTTTGCATACCTCAGGCGACTCTGTTTGTGGCGTGCTTTCAGAAACGGCTTCTTTCGCATCACTCTCCCATACAGCTTCTCCTTGTGCAAAGTGTGCTGTATTGTTGACCGATGCACAGTGACACCATCTGCAGCAAGATGATGCTGCAGCTCTTTGGAGGTGGTCTGTGGATTGTCCTTGACTGTTCTCACCATTCTTCTTCTCTGCCTTTCTGATATTTTTCTTGGCCTTCCACTTCTGGGCTTAACAAGAACTGTCCCTGTGATCTTCCATTTCCTTACTATGTTCCTCACAGTGGAAACTGACAGGTTAAATCTCTGAGACAACTTTTTGTATCCTTCCCCTGAACAACTATGTTGAACAATCTTTGTTTTCAGATCATTTGAGAGTTGTTTTGAGGAGCCCATGATGCCACTCTTCAGAGGAGATTCAAATAGGAGAACAACTTGCAATTAGCCACCTTAAATACCTTTTCTCATGATTGGATACACCTGGCTATGAAGTTCAAAGCTCAGTGAGGTTACAAAATCAATTTTGTGCTTCAGTAAGTCAGTAAAAAGTAGTTAGGAGTATTCAAATCAATAAAATGATAAGGGTACCCAAATTTTTGCACCGGTCAAATTTTGGTTTAATGCATATTGCACATTTTCTGTTAGTACAATAAACCTCATTTCAATCCTGAAATATTACTGTGTCCATCAGTTATTAGATATATCAAATTGAAATGGCTGTTGCAAACACCCAAATATTTAGAACTAAAAATGATTAAGATTAATAGGGGTGCCCAAACTTTTTCATATGACTGTATAACCCTCGCCAGAAAACCGGCATGAGTTATACCTGAAATCAATGCCAGCCCCTGGATGTAGTAAGTTTTGGTACAGGTGTGCAGAACCTCCCATGCTGCACCATATTTATCAAGAGGCCAGAGCCTCTTAATAATTCTGGATCAGAGGGGCAAGGATATGCCAGTCTTAATAAATTCCCTGAGTGTTTTCTTTTGTAGTGTGATAAAAGTCTAGGTGCAGCCCTTGCCTAAAAGTATAGCATTGTTTTATCAATATCTTGCAGAATGTTTATATTTCCGATTGGGATACAAACCAAAAGTGACAGACAACCAATTAAACAAAGCGGCAGCCATTAACAGAGACAGTCTGCTCACATATAGAGAGACCCAGAAAGAATCCCGAGTGCCCCTAGTTGTCACCTACAACCCACAGCTGGAGATCCTACAAAGGATTGCCAAGGAGCTCCAACCTGTGCTACATAGGGACAACAGACTCAAGGACATATTTCCAGTCCCCCTCTCCTTTCCTTTCGAAAACCACCAAACCTGAGGCGTATTATTGTCCGGAGTGCCCTGAAGGCCCCAACTGAAAATGGCACCTCACCTTGCCTACATAAAAGGTGCATGACCTGCAAGCACATCCACACCGCTGACAGTGTACCTATCCCACAGTCACAAGAGGTGTACAGAATTAGGGGGACATTTTCCTGCAGGTCTTCCAATGTGGTGTATCTCATAATGTGTGTGCAATGTCCCACCACAGGCTTCTATGTGGGGGAAACAGGGCAGAGACTTAGTCAACGAATGAACTCACATAGATCCAATATTAATAACAGCAGAACCGATCTCCCAGTGGCCGCACATTTCTCCGGAGAAAACCACTCTATTGAAGATTTGCGGGTTGTGGTTTTAATGGGACAGTTTAAGATGCAGGAGGAAAGGAAACAATGGGAGTACAAGTTTATGCTAAAATTTTAAACTCTGCAATTTGGACTTAATATTCATGCCAACTTCATGTCACACTATGTATGAACCATGAACTGAACTCAATATTCATGCCAGCTTCATGTCACACTATGTATGAACTGTGAGGGTCACAAATCACCCCCTGATAGCAAACAGATGCCTCTGTCACGCACCACAACTTTCCAGATTGTTTTTTGACCGATTGTAAATAACTTCTCTACTTAGATTGCATTTTGTTTTGGTTTTTTTTAAGGACTCTAAAATCCTTTGAAGAACATGTGTATAGAGTATAAATAATCTGTGAATTTTCAGTTCTTGTATAACACCATGTCTGATGAAGGAAGCTTGCACTTCTGAAAGCTTACTTATAAATATACTCAGTTAGCCTCTAAAAGGTATCGCCTGATTTCTTCACACTTCCACTGTTTATATTTCATTCAGATACTTATTCCTTTATTTTTCTTTTTTGTTTTTTTTGATCTGGAATATGTATAAAATTTTAGCCTTCAATCCATAATAATACATATCTAACATGCAACCAGAATACCTGTCATCAGTTAGATGATGTTGCATTCTGCTTTTTCCACCATAAATTTGTTGACACAGACCAAAATGATGGGTTCAAGTTTTGGAATCCCTTTGTCCATTATTTTCAACTATTTTTAACTACAGATATTTATCTTATGATAATAACTAAGATGTAATATGTCAAAGATACTGAAGCGGGTAATACACCTGTCAAGAGAAAAAAAGTCCATTTGTACTTTTGTAAGTGTTGTTTGGGGTGTATGCTCACTGTATATGCCCATAATACTCCTGATGTTACAGCAGATGTATCCAGAGCCTAAAATAGTTCCAGTCTATGTCAAAAGACTCTTATTTATACATATTTAAAAGAGTCAATATTGGGGATCCATAGAAAGATGTATACTGTTTGTTTTTTTTTTTTTTTTTTTTTTGCAATGGCAGACATATGCCATTGAATGGGGCTACATGATTGGAGTATATGTCTGCAAACAGTGAACTTTTGCCACATACCGGGTATGCACAGAGCAGGTAACTCACTGTCTCTTCAGTGATTTATTTTTTCATTTCAAATAATTTCATTTAGCTTATTACAATGTACTACAAACAAACAATAAAATGTGAATTGCAGGCATGTGGTGTCCCCTACTGGCCCTATAAATAGTTCTGCATGTTAATATGTCAGTGTAAAGGTCAACCTACAAAGTATCCTTGTATTAATACACAGTAGTGTAATTATTTCATAGCAAATACGTTCATGTTTTCCATCCTCAGAAATGAAAATGCACCAAAGAATCAGATACAGTGGCTTGCAAAAGTATTCATACCCCTTGAACTTTTTCTCATGTCGCCTTACAACCACAAACTTAAATGTATTTTAGGGAGATTTTAAGTGATAGACCAAAACAAAGTAGCAGATAATTGTGAAGTGGAAGGAAAATGATACATGGTTTTCAAAATTTTAATCAAATAAAAATCTGAAAAGTGTAACGTGCAAAAGTATTCAGCCCCCCTTTATCAATACTTTGTAGAGCCACCTTTCGCTGCAATTACAGCTGCAAGTCTTTTGGGGTATGGCACATCTAGAGACTGAGATTTTTGTCCATTCTTCTTTCAGAAAATCTAATAGTGATATTCTAATGCTAAACTGGTCATGGGATTGATAAATGTGATGTCACATAGCTTGTGAAGTGGAAGCGGTGGTCCAGTGCCACAGCGAACTGATAATCTGTGGAAGTCCTGGTGTTGAACATCCACTGATCTAATACTGATGACCTATCCTAAGAATAAGTCATCAATATTTTAGTTTAAGAAATCCCCTTAAAAGATACACATTAAAAAATTTACCACATTAGAATAATAAAATGCTGTTCTCTGCTGCAATTCTGTTCTGTTTTTTTCTGTCCTCTACACAAACTGCAACTGTCCCCTAGGAACCGATTATACTGTTCATCCTGAACTTTCTGATTCATAGGTAGAATGAGCGGACACAAATTGTACTCAGCAGTTCAGGTGGAGAGAAAGAAGTTCCAAAAATTTTGCTTTGCATATTAATACAGCTTTATACACCATTAGAAATTTACAAGGGTGGAAAATATTAAAGGGGTATTCCCTTGAACATAATCATATCTATATTTGCGAAAAGATAAACATTTTTCCAAATATAATTAGTTAAAAATTCTGCAGCGTTTTAAAGATTTTCTCTAACTATCTTAGTGTTGACAGTCTGTTGTCTTGATCGGTTGCCAATGGATACGACCACGAATGCAGAAACTTCCTATTGTCTGGGACTTGTCAGGAACCCAGCCATGATTTTCTTATTGTAGCTGGGTTATCAGGCAGAGACACTACATGTATCCCAAGGTATCCGATCACAATAAGGAAATCATGGTTGATTTTCTGACCTTAGAAAGGTCCTGCATTCATGGTCGTATCCACTGGCAACCAATCAAGAAAACAACTTGTGACCACAAGATATTTAGAGAAAAATCTTTAAAACTCTGCAAAATGTTTCAATACTTATATTTGCAAAAATGTTTAACTTTTAATTATCTACAAATTTAAAAATGGTTGTGTTCGTGGGAATACCCCTTTAAAGCAACCCTCCACCCTGCTAAAAAAAGCACTTTAGGCTCCCAGTCTGTTCTGTGATAAAATGGCTGACTTCCTCTGTAGTGCTGTCTATAAGTCACAGACACGCTCCAGAGTCTCTAGCACTGTGTCTGTCAAAGGGCAGTGGAGGGCGGCATGTCTTTGACTTATAGACGGCGCTCCAGAGGAAGTCAGCGGCCATTTCATCATGGAGCAGATATAGGGATCTGATCGGTCAGCAGAAGCAGAGGCAGCCACGATGAGCACCAGGTAAGTACATTATACAATTTTAATGTAAAGTCAATTTTTTTTTTTTTTAGCAGGGTCGGTTTAAAGACATTATGCATGGACTTTTATTTTCAGGTATTTTTCAATTTTAGGTAGAAATTCAGGGAATATAGCAGTGAGTTATTTTTGGAGTATATGAACAACTTTCACTAGGGAAAGCTGGAAAGTGTTATCACAATTATTTCCTCAGTGACTGTCCTTAAAGGGAAATTATTTCTAGCACTGCTTCTTTAATATATCATATATTCCAGATGTGTGTAGGTCAGGAAACAAACACAATGGCTCTGATAAGGGCATATAATAGACCTAGATAATGTTTCTTACTACAGAAGGATCTGTATTTATTTATTCTACATATCATGCTTCACTATATTACACTTACTCTACATCCAAGTAGGCCAAAACCTTTTAAGAAAATTTTTTACAGACACAAACTCAGTTAGACTGATTCCATTTTTTTTAAAGGGATTGTCTCATCATTGAAAAACATCTTTAATCTAAGAATAGATGATCACTGCGAGCCTGGCCTCCAAGACCACCAGAAAACAGTTGGTTGAGCCTAAACTCTCTATATGGTATCTCTGTGCCATAATGGGACATCATCTTTAAAGACAGATTACTAAGGGTATGTTCACAATACCATAATTACATTATCAGTTATGACATTAACAGTAAAGTAACAGACTTAGGCGGAGCCCCCATCCGTCTGCATCCATGGACACTTTCTTTCGTCATGTTTGTTTACTTTTGCTCCATCAGAAAAGTAAAAAACATGAGGGAAGAAAGCTGCAAAGGAACACCTGACATTGAGGGCTCCATCTCCATCTGTTCTTTAATGTCCATTGCCCTAATCCTGTGACACATGAGAGCAACTGACATTAAAGAACATTAGTGTGAACCCAACCTTAGTTTTTGGCTCTTCCTATTTTACCTAATTTTAGCCTAATAATACTTTGTCATATTAAAGTGTATTGTTTTTGCATGTGTCTGACCTAAATAGTCTTATTATTTTAGCTTGATTAGTTACATTTTTTAGCAGATCTGAAGTGAAAAATCAATGGAGGTTGCACTAAAAATTTACGATGACATGTCAGTTACATTAGGTGATAGGAGTTCTTCCTGCTCCAACTGACTAGATTGATAATAGAACAGGACATTTGGGCATGGATGATAAAAAAAATGTTTAGGGAGACCAACTTGAGTTACAAGTGCAGAAAACATAGATTTCATGTATTCCATGATCAAAGATGATCAAAGAATATCCGTTAAGAGTAAACCCTGACGATATCTCAAGAATAACTAGGCTATATAATTCAAAGGAAAAAGCTCTCATGAGTTCCCAAGTGTCTCAGTGTTGAGCAGAAGTATGATCTAGCCATTTTTGCCTCAATTTTAGCTGGATCCTGTGGGATTTTTGAACCATCTCGTAACTATGTATGAATCTTGGATCCGCATAAATGATCCAGAGACCAAAGAAAAATCCAAAGAATTCACTTCCCTCAAAAGAATGCAATCCAAAGAATTATCGACAATCTGAAGAAGCAACTGGTCTCCAAACATTGATGGGATCCAAGGGAAACTTGTTTCCTCAAAGCAATGCTCTTGCTCACAAGACAGACACTGCGCAACAGAAAATGACAGCTCTTCACTTTGGAGAACTGAAGGTGAGAAAGTTTTCAAGCACTGAGGAGGCCACATTAAAGCACACAGAACAACAGATAGTCATCAGTCTGTTGATCTTGGGGGGGAATATGTAGAGTAAATATATTTTTTCCAATCTCGTAGCTCATTTTCTTTACAAAGCCAAATACTTATCATCACCTCCTTGTATGCCATCAATGTATAATCGGAGATATTACAGCTTGGCTTCATTCAGATGGCTGGCTGGTATGGTAATGTTGTTTTATTGTATTCATTTCAAAACAGAAGGAGTCCAAGAGCCTTGTGGGGCGATGGCATAGAGACAAAGCAAAATGAATAGATGAGTGTATGGCAAAGTTTTAGGGTAAAATAAGGGGCTACTGAATTCTTCTGGAACCATTTTTTTGTGAGGGAAGCCAAGCATTGATGGGATTAAAAACCTTTAAAGGGATTAGTCTGGCTGCCCCAGAATTCCCCACAAAAAATGCACTGAGGGCAAGGAAGAGGTTAAAATATTTTTCTGCGCTGTCATTCCAGCATCAGAGCTCCTGGTCCTCTGTGCTGGTCTCTGGTTCTGGTGCTTCAGTGATGATGTCAATGGACCCCACATGACTGCTGCAGCAATGACATACCTAATGCCAGTAATCGGCTGCAGTAGCCATTGCTGGAGCATCGGAGACCAGTGCAGAGGACCAGGGCCCTAAATATAAATATATCAGATGTTATTACTGCAATTACAGCAATAAATACAGATAATGTCTGAAGCACTGAGGAGACATATTAAAGAACACAGAACAGCAGATAGTCATCTGTTGGTAGCCTTGTCAATTGCAGCATTATGGGGCCTCTTAGTCCTCTACTGTGGCAGTTTACAAATAAAGACCAGGAAAGCCTTTGTACTTATGGTCCTAGAGGACTCCTACAGGAAGCCTGCATCCTGATCTGGAGAGATATGTCTGAATTTTCCAGTGTACTTAATGCTCATATCCTGTTTATTAAGGCACATAGCAGAGACAGGTCTTGGCACTGACATAAAGGACTCAATCATGATAACCTGCAAATACACAAAAAAACACAACGCTAGTATGCAAGAATCCAATGTTGTATGTTATAGGACACCTAATATATTATTGTAAATATGCTATAATAGAGAAGTTGTCCATCTTCAGATTAAGATTGGTAAATGTAACTACCCTTGGAAATAATATTGAATGATCACACTGTATGTCCAGTAACTACAGGGTAAACATAAGCATTGAGCTAAGGGTGGGTTCACACTTGCCCCAGCACTCTGTCCGCCGTGAATCCGACCTAAATGTCGGAAAACTGGATAGGGAAAGGTTGCGACGCTTTGCTTAAAACCCCATTCACTTGAATGGGTTTATAAAGCAATGCGCGGGTGTGCGCTTACACCCTCAGCGCCGCGAAGCTGTTTTTTTTTCGTCGGAAACAAAGTCAGACATGTAAGCGCACACAAAGTCAGACATGCAAGCACACACCCGCTCATTGCTTTAAAAACCCATTCAAGTGAATGGGTTTTTAAGTAAAGTGTTGCAAACCTTTCCCTATCCAGTCCCTATCCAGTTTTCTGACATTTAGGTTGGATTTGCGGCGGACGAAGTGCCAGCGCAAGTTTAAACTCACCGTAGATAAAGAAAAGACACATCATCAGAGATCTTACATTTAGGGGCAGGTATAAATTTAAAGAGCAAGTGACAATTCATAAAACTTTAGACATGTCATAGTGACATGTCAAAGGTTTTGGTAGGTGGGGTCCAGAGACCATCACCAATCATCAAAACAGAGGAGCACAAAAGCTCAACCAAGCCTTGTATCCCTTCAGCCATAATTGGGGATGACTTAAAGGGGTTGTCCAGGATAACTCGTTTTTGGTAAAGAGACTGTGGAAGGTGAAGAAAAAAAAAACCTGTCCGGGTTCTCTGGTGTCTCCCTCTGTGGTCAGGTCCTGCTGCTCTGGATTATTATTTTGGTGGAAGTCCCCACTAAACACGTGTCTGCTGAGGCCAATCACTGGCCGAAGAAAAGGACACAGGACGCCACAGGTGATGTTTACGAGTGACATCCAGGTTCCTTTACTTAGGCCGTTTACTTGCCTCCTTGCCAAAAATGGGTTACCCTGGAGAACTCTTTTTAGCTTGATACATTGCAGCAGTCCACTTAGATGAGAACGTGACACATTTTGGAAACATTTTAACCACTGAATGTCTTCTTCTGTTTTTCACTGTCATGTACTCATATCTTTCAGTCAGGAACAGGATGTACAATTTTTGTGTTCCCTTAGTAAATAACACTAATGATTCTGGATAACTTAAATCCTTATGGTTAGAAAGTATCAACATAAGTCTAGTATACTAGATGGACTGATATGCTGAACTACAGCAAGCTATGAAGCTCATGACAATGAATGGAGACCTTCTTGTCCAGTTACATAGCAATACACCTCAAATATTCTGCAGTACAATATATGTTTTCTATTTTTTTTTTAAGAACTTCTCCAAAAAGTGTAAATCAGGTTTTGGTTAGAGTTATTTTTAAGGTCATATTGTACACACAAATCTCCACCTTTTATCAACATGTTGCTGATTCACTTTCTCTATGTCTTTATGTTGGTGAGAGCATTTTCCCCACACACAGTTTCATATCCCATATATTTGTATAGCATCAGCATATTCTGCAGACATTGTCAGTTACTGTCACATATATGGGACAGTAACTGACAAGTTTCTACAATATGTCTTTGGAGTGATGGAGTAAACCACCACAAACACAAGGAGAACATGCAAACTCCTTGCAGATGTTTTCCTTGGTCAAATTTGAAACTAGGGTGCCATTGCTGCAAGGCTGCAGAGCTAACCACTGACATATGGACATTGGGGATGATTTATTAAGACCAAAACTTTCCACTTTTCGTTACCCTGTACTCTTTCATCTCTGTCCAGAGGCATAAGTAGAGGTTCCAGGGCCTGAACAAAATTTATAACAGGGCCCTTTCCATGTGCTATGTATAATACTGGTGTCTTATTATGCTGTAATGAGATCTTTGGACCCCCTCAGCCTCCAGGGCCCGGTAGCAACTGCTACTTCTGCATCCCCTATAGCTATGCCCTTGTCTCTGTCTCTATATCTACACAAAGAAATAGAAGCTTGGTATGAGGAAAACCGACCACTCTGTGACTTCTTGGAGCAACATCTCACATCTCAAGTATCACTGCTCAAGATAGCACTGTATTTGCAGTGAAGAGTATTCCTGTAGAATCATATTTGATATATGTTTATTGCAAAATATAATATATGTCTGCTTCATATATGATATATGATGTAGTGGTGAAATGGTTAAGACAATTCTATGTATTATGTATCACTTATGATCATTTACCCCTGCCATGCCTTATTACATACTTGTGCCATTTTTCCCCTTTAGACCTTCTGGGAAGCAGAACTTTTGTTCTCCAGTTTGGAAGGAGTAGGGGCGTGCCTGTCCCCTGTGTACAGGGGTAAGTAATATCAGAAAACCCATTTAATGTATTTAATGTCCCCCACGCAGTATAATGTTCCCAATTCCCCAACCTTGTACCAGGACGAGCCCCCTTGCCATAGATATGCCCTTTTGAATCTAAAGCAGTATGTACAGTATGACCCTGTCAGCTGACACGAGAATGAATACAGACCACATACCAATCCCTTTAACTCGATAATAACCATAGGTCAAGTAGGTGTACCATTTGGCCATTGGTTAAAGAGACCCTGAAAGTGACCAATCAGAGCTCAGCTAAGAAGAAAGTCACACCATCATCAACTGTGGACTCATAGTGTGATGTCATAATGCCACAACTGGTATTCCACACACACACACACTGCATCTGTTGCAGTCTTGTCCTGTCAGCACAGAGATACACACTATTCAGCTGCAGCTCTTGTCAACCATCCAAATACAAGTCCGAAAAGTAAGTAATGTAAAGAATATGAAACAGATCAAGGGGATGTCAAGTGGTGCAATGAAGTAGGGCTGGCAGTTCCGGTTAGATAGTTGGGGCAAAAATCAACAGTCCCTTGTTTAGAATATGTACATAGAGTCCAGGTAAAGAAAATCTTAGCTACATCTCTGCAACCACTTCTTCCCAACCGGCCATGAGCTGAACCCTACACACTATCCGACCACTGATACATGAGGCATATAGATAGTGGTTCTCCTGATGGGGCATTGTCTATTAAAGAATATGAAAACTTATGGCTGGACCCACAAAGTCAGTTTGGCTCCCTAAGGCTTGGTTCACACAGCAGAAAATGAAGAGAAATTCCTACAGTATTGTAATGACGGAATGCCGATGCAGTTCATTGGCATTCCGTTGAAGCTTTCCTCTGCTGATTAGGCCCAGATGAATGGGCTTAATAGGCAGTGACTCCCGAGCCACAGAATCCGTGACAAGATCAGGCAGGACGCTGATTTTTTCCGCGTTCTGCTGCGATTTCTGCCTCCCATTGAAAAACAATGGGAGACAGATTCAGGATGGAATCTGCCATGGATTTGGGGGTGGAATCCGCTCCTGAATCCATGGTGGATTCCTCTGTGTGAACCTAGTCTAAGACGTCCTACTAACTCTACAATGTATCCATGTTTATGGCTTCAGGTTTAACGCCAACAATTTTTTAAATAAGTAAAACATTTTCTACAGAAAGTCCAACTGTAAAAAATGGTGTAAGATAATGCCAATCAGAATCCAGCATTACTTTTTCAAGGCAGGTTTTTAAATAACATTGTTGTCTGGTTGCTATGACAACCATGGAACTCTTTGTTACAACAGTGTGACATCATAGACAGATGTAGTTCTGAGCATATTCGACCAATATAATAGCTGTATATACCATAATTATATAATATAACCACTATAACATAAATTAACATTAAATTATAACATGAACTTAAAAAAATGTAACTTGTACTTATATCTTACAGATAATCATGTGGATGTCTTGCAGAGAAGACAATACGGTCACCAGGAATACATAGAACACAAACACTAGGCCAGAAGCCAAAGAGAGGAGACCCACTAAACATAGTGACCTATGTATGGGCTGTATTGGACAGTCACTACATAGACATTCCTGAAAATGTCTTGGACAGTTACTCACTACACAGATGTTTCTGAAGGCTGTCTCTAACAGTCACTACATAGTCTTGAACAGTCAGTCGCTATATAGACTTGGGAAAGGTTTTTTGGATAGTCACTACTAGATTTGATCTTGGCGAAAGTTCAGGTGGACAGCTACTACACAGATGTTTGTGAAGGCTGTCTCCTACAGTCACTACATAGAGATTTGTGAAGACTGTCTTGGACAGTGGCTATATATAGACACTTGTGAAGGCTGTCTTGGACAGTTAGTATATAGACTTGGAATGGCTGTCTTTGACAGTTATGACATTGACGTTGGTGAAGGCTGTCTTGGACAGTCGCTATATAGGCATTTGTGAAGGCTGTCTTGGACAGTCATTATATAGACTTGGAATGGCTGTTTTTGACAGTTATGACATTGACCTTGGTGAAGGCTGTCTTGGACAGTCACTATATAGATGCTTGTGAAGACTGTCTTGGACAGTCACTATATAGATGCTTGTGAAGACTGTCTTGGACAATCACAATATAGACTTGGGAGGGCTGTCTTGGACAGTCAGTCACTATATAGACTTGGGAAAGGCTTCTTGGACAGTCACTACTAGATTTGATCTTGGTGAAGGTTCACGTGGACAGCCACTTCACAGATGTTTGTGAAGGCTGTCTCGTACAGTCACTACATAGAGATCTGTGAAGACTGTCTTGGACAGTGGCTATATATAGACACTTGTGAAGGCTATCATAGATAGTCACTTTAGAGACTCAGGAGTACTGATTTTGACAGTAATGACATTGACCCTGGTGAAGGTGTCTTGGACAGTCACTATATAACCTGTGAAGGCTGTCTTGGACAATCACAATATAGACTTGGGATGGCTCTCTTTGACAGTTGTGATGCCTGGTGAAGGCGGTCTCAGACTGTCGCTGTATTGATGCTTGTGAAGGCTGTCTTGGATAGTCACTATATAGACGTTTGTGAAGGCTGTCTTGGGCAGTCACTATATAGACGTTTGTAAAGGCTGTCTTGGACAGTCACTAAATAGACTTGGGATGGCTGTCTTTGACAGTTATGACATTGACATTGGTGAAGGCTGTCTTGGATAGTGGCTATATAGACGATTGTGAAGACTGTCTTGGACAGTCATTATATAGACTTGGGATGGCTGTCTTTGACAGTTATGTCATTGACCTTGGTGAAGGCTGTTTTGGACAGTCACTATTTTTACACTTGTGAAGGCTGTCTTTGACAGTCACTATATAGACTTGGGATGGCTGTCTTTGACAGTTATGACATTGACCTTGGTGAAGGCTGTTTTGGACAGTCACTATATAGATGCTTGTGAAGGTTGTCTTGGACAATCACTGTAAAGATGATTGTGAAGGCTGTCTTGGACAGTCACTATATAGACTTGGGATGGCTGTATTGGACAGTCACTATATAGACTTGGAATACCTGTCTTTGACAATTATGACATTGAAGTTGGTGAAGGCTGTCTTGGACAGTCGCTATATAGACTTGGGATGGCTGTCTTTGACAGTTATGACATTGACCTTGGTTGAAGGCTGTCCTAGACAGTCGCTATATAGACGTTTGTGAAGGCTGTCTTGGACAGTCACTATATAGACTTGGAATGGCTGTTTTTGACAGTTATGACATTGACCTTGGTGAAAGCTGTCTTGGATAGTCAATATATAGAGGCTTGTGAAGGCTGTCTTGGACAGTCACTATATAGACTTGGGATGGCTGTTTTTGACAGATATGACATTGACCTTGGTGAAGGCTGTTTTGGACAGTCACTATATAGATACTTGTGAAGGTTGTCTTGGACAGTGACTGTAAAAAGATGCTTGTGAAGGCTATCTTGGACAGTCACTATATAGACTTGAAATGGGTGTATTGGACAGTCACTATATAGACTTGGAATAGCTGTCTTTGACAGTTATGACATTGATGTTGGTGAAGACTGTGTTGGACAGTCGCTATATAGACGTTTGGGAAGGCTGTCTTATACAGTCACTATATAGACTTGGGATGGCTGTTTTTGACAGTTATGACATTGACCTTGGTGAAGGCTGTTTTGGACAGTCACTATATAGATGCTTGTGAAGGTTGTCTTGGACAGTGACTGTAAAAAGATGCTTGTGAAGGCTGTCTTGGACAGTCACTATATAGACTTGGAATAGCTGTCTTTGACAGTTATGACATTGACGTTGGTGAAGGCTGTCTTGGACAGTCACTATACAGACGTTTGGGAAGGCTGTCTTGGACAGTCACTATATAGGCTTGGGATGGCTGTCTTTGACAGTTATGACATTGACCTTGGTTGAAGGCTGTCTTGGACAGTCGCTATATAGACGTTTGCGAAGGCTGTCTTGGACAGTCACTATATAGACTTGGAATGGCTGTTTTTGACAGTTATGACATTGACCTTGATGAAGGCTGTCTTGGACAGTCACTATATAGAGACTTGTGAAGGCTGTCTTGGACAGTCACTAAATAGACTTGGGATGGCTGTTTTTGACAGTTATGACATTGACCTTGGTGAAGGCTGTCTTAGACAGTCACTAAATAAACACTTGTGAAAACTGTCTTGGAAAGTCATTACATACATGTTTGGGAAGACTCTCTTTGAAAGTAACTACGCAGCTGTTTGTGAAGGCTGTCTTGGACAGTTTACTTGGACAGTCACTACATATACCTTTGGGAAGGTTGTCTCTTGGACAGTCACTAGATACTGGACAGTCATTAAATTAAATCCGATCAGCCAACAAATGAGTGTTTACTTTTTTGTCAGCTGGTTGGTGCCCTGTTTACACAGGCGAGTAGTCAGGAATGAGCGCTGACATAAACGCTCATTTGCCCGATCACTGGCCCCTGTAAAAGGGTTATAGTATTGAGCTCATGCAAGATTATGCTCAACAATCTCTACAAAGGCAACATTGCCTTTTGTTTTCTACAACCTCTTAATGCCCAGAGGGAAGGGCAGTCCATCAGCCATGGTTCCCCAGAGGTTTCCTCCACAGGGGGTTTTTCCTCTCCTGAGTGCTGTTGGATGACTCTCTGTGAGTCAGAGGTTCTGATATTACTGGTCCTTTCAGGATCTAATAATATAATTGGATTTACAATGACAATTATTACTAATAAATCAGATGTTATTGGAAAAATGATGTGTCTAATTAATATTTTATAACTTAAGTGTTGTACACCTTCAAAACTCCTAACATCAATAATACCACAAGAAACCTTAAGAGGCCTTTTCGGGAGCAAACTGACAATATCTATCCATCTGTTTTCAGTTGAGGTGAGACCCCCATTTATCAGCCATTCAGGGGTCCAGCAGCATCTGGGAGCAGAATGAATAGGTGGCTGCATATGTGTATGGCTTTTTGCACAAAAACAGTCAAGCAAGCGAGCAGTAACCAAAAGAGAATGGCACAATTATAGTAAATAATAATCTACACACTTATGTAGGAATAGTATGGTGGTGCAAAGTTTATAGACACTATCATAGGTTTATTTGGTAGAATAATTTATCACTGTATGGCGGTGTATTATCAGTAAGTTCATTAAAGGGATTCTATCATTTGGGAAACATGTTTTTAACTGAAGCAATGTTGCAATAGCCTTTATAAAGGCTATTCTTCTCCTACCTTTACTTTTCTTCTCCTCGCCGACGTTTGTCCAAAAAAGTCATTTTATTCTCATATGTAAATTATGCTCGGGGAGCACCGGGGCATTCCCCCTGTGCTCCGAGCACTCCGCGTCATCACCGCAACCCGCCCCCAGTGCTGCTTTTTCACGTCCCCTGCATCTTCTTCTGTTCATGTTGCATCTGCTTTCTCCGTTGGCCATTTTTATGAAGTACAATGGTGTAAGAAACTAAACAAAAATGGCCAACGGAGCATCTGCCTGAACTCAAAGTGGCTCCGGAGGCCATTTTTGTTTAGTTTCTCACACCAGTGTACTTCAGAAAAATGGCCGACGGAGAAAGAAGCAGATGCAAGATGAACAGAAGAAGATGCAGGGGGTGTGAAAAAGCAGCGCTGGAGGCGGGTTGCGGTTGGGGTGCTTGGAGCACAGGGGGAACGCCCCCAGTGCTCCCTGAGCATAATTTACATATGAGAGTAAAATGTTTTTTTGGACAAACGGCGGCGAGGAGAAGAAAAGTAAAGGTAGAAGTAGAATAGCCTTTTTAAAGGCTATTCCAACACTGCTTCAGTTAAAAACATGTTTCCCCAATGATAGACTCCCTTTAATAAGTAACTAATAAGAAATTTAGCCTAAAAATCAGTACCAATTTGCACCCTCATTATGCCTCCCATTTTTTGTTCAATGGGAAACATAAATCAGAGCAGGACGTTGAATAAAAAGCATTCTGCTGGATCTAGCTTCCAATTCCATGGCTGATTCAGCTGCAGAGTCCATGGCTCGAGCCACTTCGCTGACCCCTTCATTTCAGCCTAATCAGAGGGTGAAAGACAGAGGCGTGGAAGTGTAAGAGGAATTTGAGGTGGAAGCCATAAATTCTTCTATTTCCACCTTGTGAACATACCCTTAAGATGTAGACATGACGCTAATCCGCCTGTCATTCAGATCCTGCCTTTGACATCAGCATGTCAGCAAGAATAAACAGGGGCCCCTTGTAAGGTGATGCTCCGCTATAAGTTGAGGTGTAGACATACTGCCAATACAGTTCACCTGGATCTCACCCAGAAGATGCAGAGAAATGCTGAGCTGGGTTGTCTCTTGTTCTGTCTCTCCTCTTTCCATCATGTAACTATTGAGACAATGAGCCTTGCTGCTGTAAAGGAGGGGGAAAAGGGATAAGTAGCAATCCATTTTTTTTATTTTACACCATTTTCTGCCCTTATATAATTAGTTTTTTTGGAGCCCAGAAAACAGGGGAAGAGAACTACAAGTCCCACAATGTCCAGGCTGTTATTATTGGATATTCATTCCTTTAAATTTTCACACAGCAGCATGCCCCCCTTGTGGTCCTCACATAGCAGCATGTCCCCTTGTGACCCTCACACAGCAGCATGCCCCCCTTGTGGTCCTCACATAGCAGCATGTCCCCTTGTGACCCTCACACAGCAGCATGCCCCCCTTGTGGTCCTCACATAGCAGCATGTCCCCTTGTGACCCTCACACAGCAGCATGCCAACCTTGTGGTCCTCACACAGAAGCATACCCCCCTTGTGGTCCTCACACAGCTTAATTCCCCCTTATGGCCCTCACACAGCAAAATGTCCACTTTGTAGCCCCACATAGTAGAATGTCCCTCTTGTGGCCTCGAACACAGTAGAATCAATGCTTCTTTGTGGTCACCTCACCCTGAAATGCAAGGAAAAAAGTAATATACACTTTGTCCTGTTCTCCCAAAGTCTGCTCTAGTCTCTGTTGTCTTGGGAACAGCCATGTGATGTGGGGACATGGCTATATCACTTGTGCCTGTATCCAAGTTGCTGGCAGGAGAGACAGGAGCTGAATACGAAGATAGAGTTGAATTTGGACAATTTCTCTCAGTGCCCAGGATAACATCTGAAATTTGGGATGGTTGAGAAGTATGAGAACCTTACAGGAAAGGGAGAGAACTACAAGTCCAAGCATTTCCCTGGCTACCATCTCTCACTATATTAACTGGTTAAGGACCGGGCCTAAAACTGCCTTAAAGGGGTATTCCCATGATCATAACCATATCTATATTTGTAGATAATTCAAATGTAAACATTTTTGCAAATATAAGTAGTTAAAAATTCTGCATAGTTTTAAAGACCAAGACAACAACTTGTGACCACAAGATATTTAGAGAAAATCATTAAAACTCTGCAAAATATTTAATTACTTATACTTGCAAATATGTTTAACTTTTGATTAGCTACAAATTTAAAAATGGTTATCTTGGTGGGAATACCCCTTTAAGGACCAGGCCTCATTTTTCAAAACTGACATGTGTCACTTTATATGGCAATAACTTTGAGATGCTATAACTTACACAAGTGATTTTGAGAATGTTTTTTCATGAGACATTGTACTTCATGTAAGTGGTAAACATTGATCAATATTTTTGTATTTATTTATAAAAAATTAGGAAATTTGATGGAAATTTGGAAAAAAAATTGCAATTTTCAAAATGTGAAATGCTCTGCTTTTCAGACAGATAGTCGTACAACCAAAATACATCAATAAATATTATCTACCATATCTCTACTTTATATCGGCATCATCTTTTAATCGTCCTGTAATTTATTTTGGATGTTAGAAGGTTTACAAGTGTAACAGCAATTTTCCAGATTTACAAGAAAATTTCCCAAACTCATTTTTTAGGGACCACTTCAGTTCTGAAGGGGATTATAAAGATCTATATATTAGAAACCCCCATAAATCACCCCATTTTCAAATCTCCACCCCTCAAATAATTCAAAACAGCATTTGGGAAGTTTGTTAACCCTTTAAGCATTTCACAAGAATTAAAACAATATGGAGGTGAAATTTAGACATTTCATTTTTATCCAATAATATATTCATTTATCCCTAAAATTAACATATTCACAAAGGGTTGAAGGAGAAAATACATCTCACAGTTTGTTGTACAATTTCTCCCAAGCACAGAAATACCCCACATGTGGGTGTAAACTGAATTTTGGGCACACAGCAGCGTATGGAAAAGAAAGAGCAACACTTGGCACTTGAAAAGCAGATTTTGCTGGAATAGTTTTCAAGTACCACGTCTCATTTGCAGAGCCCCTACAGTACCAGTACATTGGAAACCACCCAAAAGTGACCCCATTTTGGAAGCTACACCCCTGACAGATTTTATCAAGGGGTATAGTGAGCATTTTGACCCCACAACCGTTTCACAGATTTTATTAACATTGGGATGTGTAAATGAAAAATTACTAAAACATCACTTTATCCCCAAAGTTTTCATTTTCACAAGGGGTTAAAGGAGATAAAGCACCCCACAGGTTGTTAAATAATTACTCCTGAACACGGCAATACCCCATATGCGATCGTAATTTGCCGTATGGGTACATGGCGGGGCTCGGAATGGAAAGAGCGCTATTTTGCTTTTGAAGGGCAGATTTTGCTGGAATAGTTTTCAGGTGCCATGTCGCATTTGCAGAGCCCCTAGAGTACCAATACAATGGAAACCCCCAAAAGTGGCACCATTTTGGAAACTATACCTCTCACAGAACATATCAAGGGGTATAGTGAGCATTTTGACCCCACTGCCATTTCACAGATTTTATTAACATTGGGACATGAAAATGAAAAATTACTTTCTTTCCAATAAACCATCAATTTAGCCACAAATTTGGTTGTAATCTGCTGTATGGGTATATATGGTGGGGCTCAGAATGGAAAGTGTGCTATTTGGCTTTTGGAGAGAAGATTTTGCTGGAATAGTTTTCAGGTGCCATGTCTCATTTGCAGAGCCCCTAAAGTACCAGTACAATGGAAACCCCCCAAAAAGTGACCCCATTTTGAAAACTACACCCCTCAAGAAATTTCTCAAGCTTTTTTTCCAATAAACTGTACATTTAGTGCCATATTTTTAATTCTTACAAGGGGATAAAGAAGAAAAAACCCCACAGTTTGTTACACAATTTCTCCTGAACACAGAAATGCCCCATATGTGGTCGTAATCTGCTGTATGGGTACACGGTGGGGCTCAGAATGGAAAGACTGCTATTTGGCTTTTGGAGGGCAGATCTGGCTGGAATAGTTTTCAGGTATCATATTGCATTTTCAGAGCCCCTAAAGTACCAATACAATGTAAACTCCTCAAATGTGACCCCATTTTAGAAACTACACCCCTCAAGGAATGTATCAAGGGGTATTATTATTTTGAGCCTAAAAATGCTTCCCAAAAATTAATGTGCAAAGTAAAAATTGAAATTTTTAAATAAATATGCCATTTTGGTGCCCAATATGTTGTACCCACTTTGAGTCATCAGAGACATGCACTCCTAAAACTATTATGTGGGCTATCCCGGGTACAAAAAAAAATTATATATGTGGGTGTAAACTGCTGCTTGGGCACACAGCAGGGCTCAGAAGGGAAGGAGCACTGCACTTTTTAGCTTTGGAGTACAGATTTAGAGGGACTTTCTGGACCATGTTGTTTTTGCAGAGCCCCAGAGGTGCCAGTAAACTGGAATTCCCCAAGAAGTGACCCCATTTTGTAGAGGCAATTTTAGGGTCTTTGCCAATATGACATGGTGTCCAAAATCCAACAATCTAAATCTATGCTCCAAAAGCCACATAGTGCTCCTTCACATCTGCCCCCTGCTGTGTACCCAAACTGCAGTTTATGCCCACATGTATGACACTGGTGTACCCAGGTTAATGTACTTAATGTCATATGTGGGTATAAACTGCTGCTTGGGCACAGCTGGGCACAGAAGGGAACGAGCGCTATTTTGGTTTTTAAAGCACAGTTTGGTTTTTGGACACCATGCCACTTTTGCAGAGCCCCTGAATTGCCACTAAAGTGGAATCCACAGACTTGTGACCCCATTTTGGGAACTACACCCCTGAAGGGATTTATCAAGTGGGGTAGCGAGCATTATTAACCCTTAAGTGTTGCATTCATTTAATTTCAATAAATGAATGTGCAGCTGATAATGAAAAGGGAAAATTGCAATTTTTCCAGAGATACGCCATTTCAGTGCCCGATATTTTGTGCCCAGCTTATGTCAGCAGGCACAAACACTCTAAAAACTGTTAAGTGGTTATCCCGGGCACAACAGCTTTTGGAGCATTCATATCTGATACAAGCCAGGCACAAAGTATTATGCATTGAAATTACATAATCCTGGAAAAATTGCTATTTTCACCTTTCACAATCAGCTGCGTATTCATTTCTGGAAAATAAATTATAGCAACACTTGGAGGTTAAAAATACTCACTGTACCCCTGGATAAATTCCCTCATGGGTGTAGTTTCCAAAATGGGGTCACATGTCAGGGGATTCCACTTTAGTGGCATTTCAGGAGCTCTGCAAAAGTGTAGTGGTATCCAAAAACCAAACCGTCTAAATCTGTGCTCCAAAAACCAAATATCGCTCATTCCATTCTGTGCCCGGCTGTGCACAAACAGCAGCTTATACCCACATATGACATTTAGTACGTTACCCTGGGTACACCAGTGTCATACATGTGGGCATATACTGCAGTTTGGGCACACAGCAGGGCACAGAAGGGAAGGAGCGCTATATGACTTTTGGAGTGCAGTCAGATGTTTGGTATCTGGAGGCCATGTCATGTTTGCAGAGCCTCTAAGGTACCAGAAAAGTGGAATCTCCTAGGGAGTGACCCCATTTTGAAAACTGCACCCCTCAAAGAATTTTTCAGGGGGTGTTCATAAGCATTAGTATTGCAGATGTGAATGCACAGCGGATGGTGAAGAGTGAATATGTAAGCTGTGTGGAGTACATGGGGAACACCAAATTCCCTACTATATCCCCAGTAGCTCCTATGATGGGGGGGGGGGGTCACTCTGGGGGTCACTTTTAGTTTATTTTCCCTTGTAAGCTCTAAAATTGGAGTGTCCCCTGATATACGCTCGCACAGCTTATACATTCCCTTCCTGCCGCAGACAGTTTTGTTCTAATAATTTGGTGATTTTTGGGGTTTTTGTCTTCACATTGTACAAGCTATATTTTCTTTATTTTTCTGATGATGTAGCCATATGAGGGCTGATTTTTTGCAATATGATATACATTTTTTAATGACACCATTTTTTTGGGTGTCTATAACTTATTGAATAAATTATATTAACTCTTTCTGGGTGGATTAAAAAAAAAACATCAATTCTGGCATTGGTTTGTATCTTTTAATTTTTTTGCCGTGCAGCATACAGCATAAGTAACATGTTACCTTTATTCTGCGGGTCGGTACGGTTACGGCAATACCTCATTTATATTGTTTTTTTTATGCGTTACTAATTCTGCAGAACAAAAACCCATTTGTGGACATAAATCAATTGTTTTTGCATCACCATCTCCTGAGAGGTGTAACATTTTTATTTTTCGGTTGACAGACTTGGTTTAGGGCTTATTTTTTGAGGGAGGACATGCGCTTTTTATTGGTATTATCTTGAGTTACATATGAGTTTTTGATCACTTTTTATAGCATTTCTTTGTAAGCGAGATAGCCAAAAATCATTACTTCCATCGTTTTTTCCCCGTTTTTTTTTTTCCACGTTCACTGTTTACATTATATATTGTTTCAGTTTTATTGTACAGGTTGTTATGGACACGGCGATACCAAATATGTGTTGTTTTTATTAATTTTTAGTTTTTTTTTATATAATTCATTTTATATAGGAAAAGGTATTTTTGGGGGCTTTATAACTTTAGCACTTATTTTACACACTTTATTTTTTTTTAAACTTTTTTTTTACATTTTTTACTTGTCCTATAAGGACACCTGAACCAGCGATGCTCTGATCCTGACTCAGTATTATAGACTGCAATACACGAGTCAGTTCCGACCGGGGGTTATGGAGCAGGGTGTAAGATGTCTGTTACAGCTAACACCTGCTCCCGATCCCGCTTACTGTGTCTCTGAAGTGCCGGCCGTAAATTTACAATTAGGCGGACTTCAGAGACCAGGACCGCTGGCTGCAAATTTACGGCCGGTGGTCGTCAACCAGTTAAAAAAGAGAACAATTGAATCCATCCCCTATTCTCTCTTCTCCTCCATACACAGTACAGGAAATTTGCCTTAGATACTATCCACACAACTGAGTCCTGCCTTGGAAACACGGTCCATGTGTGGTCTGTACTTTCTGAACTAAACATGGCTATGTAAATGGATCTGTCTGCATCATAATTAGTTAGCATGTGATAAGCTCCGGATCACTACAGTTCTGAAGTGATATAAAGCTGCGAGTTCAAAGATGTTCCTAGAATATATGGACATAAACTCAGCATAGATCCTGTAGGGGGTCCTGCCTGTGGGCCCATATCAGCTAACTCACTCTCTGCCTCGGCATTTGATGTTGCAGTATGATCCAGGTGGCAATAAATAAATATACCTCTCCTACAGTGGGTATGGAAAGTATTCAGACCCCTTTAAATTTTTCACTCTTTGTTTCATTGCAGCCATTTGCTAAAAGCAAAAAAGTTCATTTTATTTCTCATTAATGTACACTCAGCACCCCATCTTGACAGAAAAAAAACAGAAATGTAGATATTTTTGCAAATTTATTAAAAAAGAAAAACTGAAATATCACATGGTCATAAGTATTCAGACAGCCACAGTGATCTTTGGATTCTTCTTTACCTCTATCACCAAGGTTCTTCTCCCACAATTGCTCAGTTTGGCTGGACAGCCAGGTCTAGGAAGAGTTCTGGTCGTCCCAAACTTCTTCCATTTAAGGATTATGGAGGCCACTGTGCTCTTAGGAACCTTGAGTGCTGCAGAAATTCTTTTGTAACCTTGGCTAGATCTGTGCCTTGCCACAATTCTGTCTCTGAGGTCCTTGGGCAGTTCCTTTGACCTCATAATTCTCATTTGCTCTGACATGCACTGTGAGCTGTGAGGTCTTATATAGACAGGTGTGCGCCTTTCCTAATGAAGTCCAATCAGTTTAATTAAACACTGCTGGACTCCAATGAAGGAGTAGAACCATCTCAAGGAGGATCAGAAGGAAATGGACAGCATGTGAGTTATATATGAGTGTCACAGCAAAGGGTCTGAATAGTTATGACCATGTGATATTTCAGTTTTTCTTTTTTAATAAATTTGCAAAAATATCTACATTTCAATTTTTTTCTGTCAAGATGGGGTGCTGAGAGTACATTAATGAGAAATAAAATGAACTTTTTTGCTTTTAGGAAATGGCTGCAATGAAACAGAGTGAAAAATTTAAAGGGGTCTGAATACTTTCCGTACCCACTATAAATACAACCCTATCCCGCCTGTTTTGATGCATACCTGCCAACTCTTTTCAAAACATTTGTGAGGCTCCTGCAAAAGGAAGACCTCCCAGTGTCCCGAAAAAGTTGTAAAATTTCTTGAGACCTGGCAGAGATCTGTTATGATATATGTGATGTGGGCACTTTATGTGTCAGTCATATCAAAAAGAAAAAAAGGCGTGTCTGGCACACTTTATGCCCCTGTCACAAAAAAGGGGCATGGAATGCAAAAGGGTGGGACTTTTACAGAGAGGAACCATGTCCTTTGGAGCATGTTGGGTCTCCCAGAGGTCATCTTTAAAAAGTTGGCAAGTATGAGTTTGATGCGGATACAGGGCGTGGTGCCTATTTCTAACAGTCACAGAATGACATGTGGACACAGAGGGTCCTAAACGCACTAGGAGCCCACACGTTCTAGGAAGCACCATCAGTTCAGTTCTGGAGCTCACTGCATCATAGCTGACTATGAAGCAGAGAGATCCATTCATACAGTCTTGTCTAGTACGGAAATATAACCCGGACACAGACAGCATTTCCCAGACAGGACTTGGTTATATGAATATGGCCTTAGAGCTGGATAATGAAGATAACATTTGGGTCACATGTTGTGCTTCAAGGGACCCCAGGTCAGCTACACCATTTACATGGTTATGGTTAATGAGGTCCCTTTTGTGATGTTACAAGATCTTATCTGCCTGAAACCAACATATGATACTACACCTATCATATTGAACCTATTTATTTATGTGGAGATCAAGTCCAAAAAAGGGGACGTAACCAGCACATTCAAGTCACAAGAAAGGGGCGTGATGGTATACGAAGGGTGGGCACACCCAGAAGTCCAAAGTACGACCCATCAGTCAGATGTCTGACCTACGGTGCATTGTGAGTGCTGGTCTCATTGAGGTTCCAAGCCAAATATTGGTATGGATGGAAATACCCAAATATCACATGTGACTGCTGAGGCCAGTAACTGGCTGCAACGGCCACATGAGGGGCCATTAATGTCATCGCCAGAGTGCTGGAGATGGGCAAAGAGGACTGCTGGGATGGTAGGTCAAAGAAGAGATAAGTTATATTTATTTTTTTACACTGCAAACTCTTCCTTACTGTCTGCTTATTTTTTGCCTGGATTTTCATATACACACGTGGACAAAATTGTTGGTACCCCTCGTTTAATGAAAGAAAAACCCACAATGGTCACAGAGATAACTTGAATCTGACAAAAGTAATAATATATAAAAATTCTATGAAAATGAACAAATGAAAGTCAGACATTGCTTTTCAACCATGCTTCAACAGAATTTTTAAAAAAGAAAACTCATGAAACAGGCCTGGACAGAAATGATGGTTCCCTTAACTTAATATTTTGTTGCACAACCTTTTGAGGCAATCACTACAATCAAACGATTCCTGTAACTGTTAATGAGACTTCTGCACCTCTCAGCAGGTATTTTGGCCACTCCTCATGAGCAAACTGCTCCAGTTGTCTAGGGTTTGAAGGGTGCCTTTTCCAGACGGCATGTTTCAGCTCCTTCCAAAGATGCTCAATAAGATTTAGGTCAGGGCTCATAGAAGGCCACTTCAGAATAGTCCAATGTTTTCCTCTTAGCCATTCTTGGGTGTTTTTAGCTGTGTGTTTTGGGTCATTATCCTGTTGCAAGACCCATGACCTGCAACTGAGACCAAGCTTTCTGACACTAGGCAGCACATTTCTCTCTAGAATCCCTTGATAGTCTTGAGATTTCATTGTACCCTGCACAAATTCAAGACACCCTGTGCCAGATGCAGCAAAGCAGCCCCAGAACATAACAGAGCCTCCTCCATGTTTCACAGTAGGGACAGTGTTCTTTTCAAGATATGCTTCATTTTTAAGTCTGTGAACATAGAGCTGATGTGCCTTGCCAAAAATTTGGATTTTTGTCTCATCTGTCCATAGGACATTCTCCCAGAAGCTTTGTGGCTTGTGAACATGTAGTTTTCTATATTATTACTTTTGTCAGATTCAAGTTATTTCTGTGACCATTGTGGGTTTTTCTTTCATTAAATAAGGGATACCAACAATTTTGTCCACGTGTGTACATGTTACAAATAGTACTTTACAATAAAATAAACTTTCCTAAAGGTATGTCCATACACCATATGTTTTAATGTGCCATGGATCTGTATGAAGACTGGCCCCTTTAATTCGGCTAATCCATGTCTGACTATCCACTATGGTTTCCACGCAATAAGAAAAACATGACGTCCTTTTTTCAATGTTGGATAATTCTACGTCTGTTTGACAACAACACAAAATCTCATTATAAACAATGGGAGGCAGACTTTTGGTGGTTTTAAGTTGAATTATGGCACAAAATATGTATGAAAATTCAGCTGTGTGAGCATACCCTACCATCTGACACATCCATGTCCACTAAAATAAGAGGGTAAAAGTATGCATGTTTCCTTAAGAAGACAATGTTATTTCATTGTTTTATGTTATATAATTATATTGTATTATATTTTTATGTGTTAAAATTTATGACAATATCTGTAAAGCGCTGCAGAATATGATGGAGTTATACAAATAAGCAAAATAATAAATAAATAAAATAACACTATAATAATAATAGTAGAATAGCCAATAATATATAATATAATAAGATATAATACTATATATATATATATATATATATAAAATATATATACACACAAACACCTGATCATTTCACTGCACATAGAAATACAGGTACATCTCAAGAAATTAGAATATCTTTGAAACGTTTATTTATTTCAGTAATTAAATTAAAAAAGTGACCTCCTATATTTTCTAGATTCTTTACACACAGAGTGTTCTATTTCAAGTGTTTTATTTCTGTAAATGTTGATTATGGATTACAGGTAATGAAAACTCAAATCTAAGAAAATTAGAATATTGTAAAAAAGTTCAGTATTGTAAATTCAGTGTGTCACCTGCCAAGGTTTCCTAAGCCTTAAATGGTTCCTCAGTCTGGTTCAGTAGGACACACAATCATGAAAGACGCTGATTATGGATTGTATTACTGAATTACTGAAATGAATGAACGTTTCAAAAATATTCTAATTTATTGAGATGCACCTGTATATATACTGAGCAGTGAAACAGCCGCGCACTTCCACTAAACTTCCACTAGGTGGCGTGAGTGTGTTTCCATAAGATTAACATAGCTCTCTACTCCCGGATACACAGGCTCTGCAGGGAATTACTCCGCCCCCGGTTACTGTGGCAACCACAGGACGCTGAGCACACGGCGCACTTGTATGTATGTATATATGTCTTCCTCCGCACTAACAAGTCCATTGATCACTGTAAGTACATGAGTCGGATTCACAGTATGTACATCGGGCTCATGAGAAGTTTGGGGCAGAAAACATTATGTATCAGCAGTAGTGTATAGATATTGGTACGTGGTGACCTCTGACATGGCTGCATCTATAGGGCCTTATACTCTGCTTTTTGCTGTTCTGCTGTATCAAATTATTACCATTTATATTAGTGGGTTTTCTGATTCTGGAAAAGCTGAGTGACTTCCAGGCTTACATTACAATTTACACAAATTCCTTTAAGCTTCCAACACGGTTTCTACTCTGGCGTTCTTTTTGCTTAACCCCTTGTGTTCACGGAGCCATATGAGGGCTTATTTTATGCGGGACAAATTGTACTTCGTAATGGTGCCATCTAATTTTCCATTTCCATATTGTGTACTGGGAAGTTGGAAACATTTCTGAATGGAGTGGTATTAGAAAAAAACTGCATTTGCACCATTTTCGTACGGGTTTCGTTTTTATGGCGTTCACTGTACGGTAACAATGACACGTTCTTTATATTCTTTAGGTCAACACGATCACAGTGATCCCAAATTTATATAGTTTTTGTCATGGTTTAATACCTTTACGAAAATCCAAAAATACATAAAATTATTTTAGTCGCTATATTCTGACACCCATAACTTTTTTATCTCTCCTTATATGTGTAAAGTGTCTTTTTTTGCAGCACAAAATGTAGTTTTAATTTATACTATTTTAAGTACCCCCCACTACATAACTATTGAGGCCTGCCGCAGCAAGTATCAGTGGTTACATTCCTATGACAGGCCCCGACTGTCATAGGGACCGGACAGCTGCCGCCATCTTGCCGCACTGGAGCCATAGTGACATCTAAAAGCAATAGAATAGGTGGAGAATGGCAGTGGTGGGGCACAAAGGTGATATCAGGGGGCACAGCAATACTAAATGCCCATGATCAGAGAACATCAGTTATGGCGCCCTCTCTGCTTCAAAGCAGGCGCCATTTTTTAAAGTGCCAACATCTACCGTACTATTAAGGCAGATGTCGGCAAGGGTTTAACAAAATTAATTGAAAGAGGAAAATAGAAATCTGAATCACATCAATATCTGATGTCACCGCCCTCTGCCTTCCATTAATTCTTCTATATACACTTTCACACAAATTTTGAAGCAACTCGGCAGGGATATTTTTCCGAACACATAAGCACAGATCTGTGGATGTAGGCTTGTTCAGATTCTTCTGTGTCACAGGCAGCGGATTTTGGACTCACTATGCTACCAAACTGGTTTGGCTTGGGCCACCTCTAACGGTGTTATCCCAGCAGTTTTTACCTTTAAACTCACTTATGGGGATCTGGACTCCATTGCAGGGAGTCCACCAGGTCGCTACCTCCTCTGGTTTGTCAGCAGCTGACCAGGTGGACTGAACTGTGGTGCAGAGCACCATAGAAATGGGATAAAGTGCATAAAACCACAGAGTGTGTACAAAAACTAAAACCAGGAGAGACAGGCGTTACATAGCCTCAGTGTCCTTACAGTAAAGAATCTCTGTCTATGATGCTGGTGAAATGTTCTCTCCTCTATATGTAGATGATGTCCCCTTGTCACTGTCAACGGCCTAGGAGTAAAAAGATCCTGAAAAAGATCTTTGTACTGACCCTTCATGTATTTGTACATTGTTATTAGGTGTCCCCATTTTTTAATCTGTCTCTGTCCTCCAATCCACCCATTCCCCTAATAGTCTTGGTCGCCCTTCTCTGCACTCTCTCTAGTTCAGTTATGTCCTTCTTGCACACTGGGGTCTAAAATTGCCTAAATAATCTATGTGTGGCCATACCAGTGATTGTATAGAGGCATACTTGTATTATTGTCATGCCTCTTTTGATGCATCCCATAATTTTATTTGCCTTGGCGGCAGCCGCCTGCCAGTGATCACTAAAGGTAAGCTTACTGTCCACCAAAATCCCCAAGTCTTTTTCAGTTGCAGTCTTACCCAGTCATTTATTATTAAGTACATTATCATACATTTTATTTCTTCAACCAAAATGCATTTGCCAAGTCTCGGCCCATGCTTCCAGCTTCCTTAGATCCCCCTGTAATATTCTACTATCCTTCTCAGTTTTGATTACTTTACAGAATTTAGTATCATCTGCAGATATGGACACCCTGCTCTGTAAACCCTCTACCAGGTCATTATTAAACATATTAAACAGGAGAGGACCCCATACTGACCCCTGTGGCACCCCACTGGTGAGATACTCCAGGATAGCATCTCATAGAAAACCTTCACATATCTTACTCACCATGGAGGTTAGACTTACCGGCCTATAGTTTCCAGGCTCATCTTTAGACCTCTTTCTGAATATTGGCACTATTGGCATTTTTGCTATCGCCATTCGTTTGGTACAGACCTAGTTATTTCTGAATCCTTAATATTAGATATAAGGGTCTGTCTATCACCATGCATAAATAATCCCCTCAGAACTAGGGGCTGTGTGCCATCTGGACCCGGTGATTTGTGTATTTTAGTTTTTTTAAGGTGGAGCCGCACTTCCTCCTGGGAAGACCTCAGACTAACAATCATCATAATCTAAACCTCACACTCCCATCTCCAAGACTTTCTAAAGCTGCAGCAGTTCTCTGGAATGCACTACCCCGGACAATTGATTTAATTCCCAATATCCACATTTTCAGCATCCCCTAAAACACATCTCTTTAGGCAAGCCTATCACCTCCCCAATGTGACTACTCTAAGATTACTCTCCCTAATTTGACTCTTCTCTATTCACCCTCTTATACAATTTTCCTGACCCCTTGAGCACTCCATGTTCTTCCGATTTGTACTGTACAAACAGCACACAGAGACAAGCTGGTGACTGGCTTATGCAGCTTTATATATATGACCTTGTTTTATTAAAGATGGCTGAACCATTGCACAAGTACTTTTACATCTTGTGTCTCCCCTTCTTCCTCATAGGTTGTAAACTCTTTTGAGCAGGGCCCTCACTCATATCCTCTTCATTGCGGATTAATTTTTTACCTTGTAAAGTCTGTTTTTGTCTTTGTCATTGGTTTTTGTACATGAAACCTCTGAATTGTATAGTGCTGTGGCATATGTTGTGCTACATTAATAATGGTTATTATTTGGAATTTTAATTGGGTATATTGATAGTCATAATGGAGTGGTCTTTTCTTCAATAATCTGAAAACACAGTCTATAATCTATTATATATAGATAGATATATAGATAATCTTATATAAACCCTACAGTTTGTAAAGTGCTACGGAATATGTTGGTGCTATATAAATAAAATGTAGTATTATTATTATATTAATTAAATAAATTGATAAATAAATAGATAACACATTTTATACAGATAATAATTTGGTAACTGGTTTATTTTCCTTTTTAGTAATTTCAGGTACTGGAAGCAAAGACAAAATGGCTACAGATGAGGTTCTTCCGACAGTCAGCCTGCCCCCAGACCCTGCTATGTACCGGCCAAAGCCTTCTTCTGAAAAGACCCAGGTAGAATATTATAAAGCAATGGAGTAAATGCTGCAGACAGGCTGATTTCCAGGAATAGGTTAGAGGGGATGTCCACATTTGAATGATGTTTTCAGGGTCTATGTTAGACTTTGTTCACATTGGATTTATAGGTTTAGTTTTTACAGGCTCATAACAGATATGACGAATCAGTTCTGCTCCGGACATGTGCGGCTCAATTTAATGGGAACACAGTACTTTGGTGATCTCCGACACTTCCATTTTGATGAATGGAGCAACGTGTGACCGTCCCAACCACCGCTCCATTCAGAAAGGGGGACAAAACTTCCAATTCTTCTGATTGGTTGGAGTCTCGGTGCTCAGACCCCCATCGAACTGCAAGTTATCCCCTATCCTGTGGATAGTGAATAACTTCTTCAAATGGGATGTAAGGACATGTCTAAAGCCTTTGCATACACCTGCTGACAAATGTTTTCAAGTCCCTTCAAGAATCTTAAATCATTTGTGATATAATTGTAGATATAAGAGGTTGCAGTATAAGTAATTGTTTTTTCGACCAAGGTAATGGTTTATTATGCTGTCCTAGCGCTTGTTGGTGTACCCAACACCAGTGGCACGTGCCCGGGTATCCCCCTTTAGCTACGCCACTGAGTTTGATCCAAGCATTGTGTTTAAATTATTTATCAGAAATTAAGATTAGAGATTACACCTGGAGGGAGACACTTGGAGATTATGTTCGCTGCTGTTTGGATATTTATTACAAATTATGCTTTTAGACATCTAGAGATATTTTCTAGTTTCCTTGTTAGGTTTATTAATATTTCTATTTTTTCTGTTCTTCACAGGATATCTCTCATTTATTGACAAGCCTCTTCAAGAACGTATATACTGGAGAAGTTATTGGTAAAGATACAGGAGCCAACCTGATCCGGTCAAAGGGAGGAGACAACCCTTACCATCAAAAATTTGTAGATGAACTGCAGCAGGTGACTTTTATCCCCTGAACACTATCGCCATGTTCGAACATTGGACAGGAAAGGAGTTTTACAAATTATCTTCATGAATTTTAGGAAATGCTTCTAAAATTCCTGACATCCTTTATGTCACTTTTTTCTCTTTATGTCTATTTTTTGCTGTGGATTTTCCTCAGTTTGGCTGAGGCCCCACGTTGCGGAAACGCAGCTTTTTTTTTTTTGCAGATTGTGCTGCGGTTTTTTGAGCCAAAGCCAGGAGTGGATTGAGCAGAAGGGAGAAGTATATATAACTATATATTTCCCATTCCTTTTGTAGACATTCTTGGCTTTGGCTTAATCTTTTTTATAGTAGACAGTGTTAAAAATGAGGTTTTTTTAATGTGAATTTTGCCGTGCCCAAATCCACATTGAAGTTCTATTGTAATCCGCATTACAAGTTCATGGCACAGGTTTTTTTCCATGAAAGAATTTGAAAATCCTCGCCATGGAAAAAAGCAGTGACATACTCTTTCTTGGGGCAGTTTAAGCCCCAGAAACCATGTTTGGAGGCTGCACGCAGTTAAGATGGGGCGCATCCCTGGGCAAAACTGTAAAAAATGTCAGGCTATGAAAGCTCTGAAGAACTGGATTCTTTGTTCATAAGATGATCTGCATTTTAACCTTGTACTGAGGTAGTTTGTAGCCTGAATCCATGTTTCTTCAGTCCACGTACAAAAGCGCTCTAAGTAAGAGGTGTTTTTTTATTGCCTTTGTTATTCATCATTTGCATATCTGGATAGGCCAGAATTTATTACCCTACAGGTTTTCTATTCACTCCCCTTTAGTCTTCTTTTACTGTAAGCATCTCTGATATTTATGGAATATCCACATGATATGCCATAAATGTGTTAAATAGATAGGGATCCCAACTCTGGTATATACATTAATCTCAAGAAATGGGGTCTCATACCCCAGTCTTGCAGCCACTGTGAAAGTAAAGGAGACCACACATGCCCAGCTGTCTCCATGCACTTTGATGAGGTTTCCAATTGCTTACTTGGTTGGCTTCAGTTCTTGAGATAGGTGTGGATTCAAGAAATGGAACCCACATCAATAAGACATTATATCATGTGGATATGCCATAAATGTCTCCTGAGATGGTAAAACTCCTTTAACTATTTTAAATCTGTAGTATTTATTTACTCCTCAATTCAGTATGTGGATTTTTTTTTTCTTTTCTGTAGATTTGTACAGAATATGACAGCAGAATGGCAGAGTGTGACAAGGTGGAACGTCACATCATCCAGGCACGTGCTCGAGCTACTGCCGAAGAGGAGCGAATGCTTAACTGTCTGAAGAATGAAGCAGGAGACTCATTCCAAAATCTGGGATTACCGCCAGGTAGGATATCTGAAGCTGCCCATACATGTTAGATAGATAGAGATCAAAGCTATGGGAAAGGGTATCTGAACATTAAGACCACCACAAGCTTATATAGCTCATACAGAGGGAATTGTTGCTACAGTCTCCATTTAATACTAACATAGTGCTAAAAGGGGTTATCCAGGCAAAAATGGACAACAAGTTTATTTTTTAAATCAGCCGGGGACAGAGAAAAAAAAAAAAAAAAAATTCATACTCACCTTTCCACAGTGCTCCAGTGCCTCCCATCGCGGTCCGATCCTCTTGGCCAGTTGTTATCTCCCCCCCACACATGACCGCTGTGGCCAATCAGCAGCCTCAGCAAAGGGCATGCGATGTCACTGCCTGTGATCTCTGGTCTCTTCCTGAGGCCGCTGATCACACGTGACCGCTGTGGCCAATCAGCAGCCTCAGCAAAGGGCATGCGATGTCACTGCCTGTGATCTCTGGTCTCTTCCTGAGGCCGCTGATCACACGTGACCGCTGTGGCTAATCAGCAGCCTCAGCAAAGGGCATGCGATGTCACTGCCTGTGATCTCTGGTCTCTTCCTGAGGCCGCTGATCACACGTGACCGCTGAGGCCAGTCAGCAGCTGCAGCAGAAGGGATCCGGAATGTCACAACCAGTGAGCAGTTTCACTTTGAGAAGACGCTGGAGCAGAAGGACCGGATATTTAAAATAAAAAAAAATGTGCCAGGACAACCTCTTTATTGTTAGTGTTAATAGATGACGCCATCTTGGGTAAAAGTTAAGTTGTCATGGTGCACCAGCCTTGTCACATACAGAACACATTTATACAACTGCTGATCAGAATCTTTACAGGAGACCATTTTATGCATATTGGATGCTGACCCATACATCTGGTACTTACTACTAGCCATAGTGCGTAGATTTGGTAGTATTACTAAGAGGCTATAACTAAAGGGCTATGTGCACTTTCACATCCATGTTTTATTATTCATTTTTATGTGTTTCATGCTTGGTTCGCACTAGCATTGGCTCTCTGTTGTTCGGTTCCGTTGGGGGACCCGCACAAAGGAGAGGCAGACCGCTAAAACAGCGATTACTCTCAGAGCCCAGCATACCCCATTGTCAGTAATGGGGTCCGTTGGGTGTCCGTAGTTATGAAACTGAAAACGGCAGAGACAAAAGTCCTGTGCGTAGCTGATTTTTGGCGGACTCTGCGACAGTCTCCAACAAAGACTCAAACACAGATGTAAAACTAGTCTAAGGCTTAAAAAAATTCTAACTGGTGTGTACGTAGCCTATAACAAAGCTTTGTGGGTGATGTGTTTGATTCTTCACAAAAACACAATAACATAGTAATATTTTATTCTCTAGTTGAATCCTATTTTAGGTGGTGTGTAGATAATGAACTCCTGAAGAAGCACAACCTCATCTGCCCTGAAGATTACATCACAGACACACAGACTATTACCAGAGCTCCGAGAGGTAGGTGCCTTGTTTAAAACAAGGATGACTGCCATGTGTGTTCAGACTTAAAATGGCATGGCAGTCATCCTTGTTTGGGTGTGCAGTTTGGGTTGTGGTCAGGGTGGGATTTACTCAACACTATTTATAGGGGGAGACCTCAGGGCGACTGCACAAAAGCAGACTGTCCGTGGGCAGGTGGTGTTTTAGACTCTGTACTTGCACTGCCCAGCAGCGGCCAGATGATATGATATCCTACAGACAGTTCAGAAGACCAAAGTCAGTTTCTCACACCATAGTCAGTAGAACCTATTGCACTCATTTAAAGAGACTTAGTATGAGATTCTTTGTGCTTCATATTTCAGGATTATCTGAGCCTTCTTTATATAAAGAAACATTCAGTTTTCACCAGCACATTTCCAGGAGCCCTGTGGATGATGGATACAATGATCCTTTACCTCCAGACACATCTGTAAAGGATCATGTAGGAAACTCATTATCCAGCCTCACCCTATCATCATTGTCTAGCTCTGACAATCTAAGTTACAAGAAGACAAGTAAGGTAAATGCTAGGCTGGCTTGTAAGTGACACCAGACAAATATTTTTTTTTTTTTCAGAGAAACTGAGAACTACAGTATAAGGGGTTATTTATTATACAGCAATGTGTCAATTGTAGGTTGAAGATGGAACTGGGATTGAAATATTGACCAAAATCATTATGAGATTGCCACAAACTAATATACAACATGTTCCTGCTTTTATAATGTCTATTAGGGGTACAATGTCAGGAGGTAGAAAGTAATGACATGTGTCAACCTACTATCACAATATAGTCAGAGGTTAGCTGAGTGACAAATTTAATTTAATGTTTGTAGGTGTAAAACTTCAGACAGCCGTACATATTGCCACATGTCAACAATATAGCTTATTATGTTGTTAGCCTGCTAAAAGGCATTCAGGTGCACTAGCCTGGCCAGTTGGCTAGATTTTGTCCTGTTTGGCCAACCAAGCTGGTGCATAACTAGCACCAGACATCCATGGTAAATGCTCTTCGATTTTTAGCCTGGATCCCTCAGTAAGTGCCACTGTGAAGAGTAATGGTTGAAAACTATGGTAGAACAGAGCCATTGGTGACCACCTAGCATTTACTCTCAGAAGGCATAGGCTATAGGCGCAGGGTTAGATCTTTGCCCTAAGACACAGAGAGCACACTAGATATCAGCAGTCCAGCACAGATGGTTCCATGACTTGTATCCCTCTTACTGTACTGAGTGGCTAATGGTGCAGACAAAGTCCAAAATTGTTATGTGAACACAGTTAGATGAGTATAAGTTGTCTTTTTAGGGGCGCAAAGGAGTCACTGTTAATGGGGTTTGCACAGTAGAGACACTAAAACTGTGTTGGAGCGCAGAGGGGAACTATAGGGTAGCAGACACAGCCAAGACTCTCTATACTTGTATACTTGGTACATGTATTGAAGAGCAGGTGACGGATCTTTATGGAGAATCCCTTTTTTATATCTTCCAGAAGACTAGATCATCAAAGAAGAGATTACAGAAGGTAGAGATGAGTGCAGAAGAAAGGGAGGCTGAACGAACCCATCTTGCTCATCTAGAGAAAAGACATAATTTCCTCAAAAATCCCCGCTTTTTACCACCAAGCAGCCAACATGGAGGACGATCACTTATTCTCCCAACAAAGAAACGAGAAATGTTAATATCTGGGAAGAGCAAAGTCATTGAGGAGCAGTAAGACCACATGAAGATCACATAACTTATGGGGATTTTTTATATAGTTTCATTCATAGTTACTGGCAGACTGAACATCTATAAATTCTTCCATGAATTAAAATGCAAGTCTAGTATACTGGGGGAATTTATTAAGACTGGCGTTTCCTATCCCAGTCTTAGGCCGCGGCCCCATGTGGTGTAAACGCCACAGTTTTAAAACCGCAGCTTTTTGCAGTCTAGAGAATCCCATCCACACATTGTGGAAAAATACACGCAGCAGGTACACTGCGATATCCAAAAATGTTTGCAAATGCAATACGCTACCGCCGCGGTTTTTCCCGCAGCGCGTTTTTGCTGTGGCCCACTATGTGGGGCCTTAACCTTAAACAATTCCCCCACTGGCATGATATACACTAGAATTATTATGAGGTTCTGAGTGGCAGAATTGGCATTTATGCCAGCTTGGGGTTGGCATAAGTTTCAGCTATACAGTAGTTTGTGCCAGTTTGTAGCAGTGATGCTACATTTCTCTCTATACGTTTTACTGATTTAGAGAAATATTTTAATTTTCCATATTTTTCAGTGATGCAAATGAGCCAGTACCAGTGTTCCTGGCTAATCCTCCTGTTGTGTTCTTTCCTGAGTATGAAGTTGGACAGATATATGAAGTGAGTTATTTCTTTGTGGCATGTTTAACATGTACTTATGATGTTTGCAGTTTATACATGTTAAGCTTTATTCACATGTCACTGTTTTGGTCACTGATTTGCATCATTTGTAAGCCAAATCCAAGAGTGGGTTGAAAACAGAACAGGTGCAAATCTTTCCATTATAACTTAATTTCCTGCAGTCTCCACTATTCAACTTACAAATAGTTCTAAAAATAAAATCTCATTTATGTGTAAGCTTATGGGCGACTCTTGATTATAATGTTGAGTTTTTGCTTTGTTTTTCTCTGCTTTTTTCTTTCCCTATTCAATATGTAGGGAAAACGCTTGCGATTCTGCAGTTTTTGTAAACGCAGCTTTTCTGCATCTCTTTCTTTCCCACAATGTGTGGATGAGTTTAGCCAAAATCTTATTCACTTTGCTGATACAGTAAAATGCAGCGTTTTTTTCAGCAGACAAAAACACTGCATTTCCACGACGTGAGGCCTTAGCCTAAACAAGTTCAGTACTTCAGGAGAAGTCAGACATATCTGATGCAGGCTTCCTCATCCAACCATCAAAGTATTGACTACAGTGAAGAAACTGTTGATTGTAGCTTGAGATAGTAGGAGAAAACCTGCATAGATTATATCAGACTCATATATCAGACTCTGGGGCAGGGCTAACAATGATTTCACTATTTTGATGAAAATCATAATCACAATTCTTTAAAATGGTGAATTACGGGTAATCAGATTAATTTAAATGACACTGATGCAATATACTGACCGTGAGAATGAGGTGTAGGTCTAAGTGGATGTATGGGAATGAAACATTTTTTCTCCATATTAGCTGACTAGTTCTCATTGTGATCATTAAGATATAAAGATCTGCACTAGAGATGGGCGAACCTCTCAAGATTTGTTCCGTGTTCAAATTTGGCAGCTTGGGTCCTTGATTTGTTTCAGGTCAGACAAGTTTGGTACAAACCACGCCTTAAATTGGATGTCCCCCGTGTGCCGCCCGTTCATGGGCCGTGCTTCCGTGGCTCATTTCATTAAATGAATAGGAGCCACGGAAGCAAGGGCCACAAAATAGGACAGGAATAGGACCTGTTCTATATTTTGCAGCCCGGATTGTTGGCCCGCACATGGGACTGTGAAATTCACGGTCGTGTTTACAGGCCCATAAAAAAGAATGGATCAGTGTGCTATCCCTGAAATACACGGATAGCACACTGACCACGGTCATTTGCAACCAGCCTAAAACATAGTGTAGGACACTCTTAGGGCTCCTAGGAACCTATCTATCCAATTTCTAGCTCTATAAGGTAAACACAGCCAAAGTTATGTCAAAGTGAAAAGTGGCATTTTTGTACTCTGGGGTCTCTTCAGGCCAGAGTATAACAGGTGGAGGCCCAGGGGAGGTATAAAAAAATTAAAAAAAAATTTATACTCACCTTCCGTTACCTCTTTGAGTCTCCTTATGGCGTCCAGCGCTCTTCTGTGACTTTATCAGCCTGAGGACACAGCTGAGACCTGTGATTGGACCACCAGAGGTCACATGGGCACGCCAAGCATCATGACGTCATGATACTCAGTGTGCCCAGGTCACCCACTGAGGCCCAACCACAGGCCTCATTGCTGATCCCAGACCGATGACATCACAGAACAGCACTGGACATCACCAGTACAGCGACAGAAGTGAAGAGGAGACCCAAAGAGGTAACGGAAGGTGAGTATGAATGATTTTTTTTTTTTTTTTTTCACTTTATTTTTATAATGCGGAAGCCATTTTAGTTTGTCTGAGATGAATCTCCATTTGTTCAGTTTTTTAAAAAACTGAGCAATTTGGAATATTCTGGTTGAACTTGGCTCATACAAACCGATTTGCCCAACTCTAGTCTGTACCTTTTGGAAATGTTGCCATGTAACACAGAATAGGACATGGTGTAAATCATACTAAAATTTCAGTGGTTTGTTAAAATATAACAAATTTTTTTCACCTTCTCTCATACATAGATGACAGTGGAACTAAGAAATATGACCGCGTCAAGTCGCCATGTCAGGGTGATCCCTCCATCCACTCCATATTTCTCTATAGGCCTTGGTAAGTCACTAGACAGGGTTGACAACATGTATGAACATTAATTATATTCAATTACTAAAATGTAATATTATCTAGTATCCATAGTTGTTGTCATTTAGGTCACGAATGATTATGAGTGACTTATTCAATGCTGTACTAGTGATGCAGCTGAGTAGTCGCTGTTAGTAAGATTCAGCTGATGGCTTCCAGCACAGTGATATACCAAATGTTTCTTATGTCACAGTCAATAATTGAGGCTTAAGTACTTAGATTGCTAGTCATCTGATGACAGATATCTGGAGACGAGATGATTTGACTTGCTGGTTTTCGACATGCCGGAGGTGTGTGGCAGTGACTTGACCTACTCTCCATTAAAATAACCAAGCGCACACTGCTGATCCAAGCATGCATGTTCATGTGGAGGTCAGCAGAGAACGAATGAACACTGACAGCAGTTAATGTGTATTGAGGTATACCTACCTAAAGAGATAATGGCCGAGCTCCCTAGCATTAGCATCAGAATACAGGAACAGTATACAGTGATTATGGATATGAGAAGTAGCAAAGTGCTGACAAAAATGGTTTTGTCTTTTGAGCGAGTTAGAGTACTTCATACATAATTATATTAAACTATTGTTTAGGCTTTGCATAATAGTATTTGGCAATGTTTGCCACTACTAGGTGAATGGCATCCATAGACAGAAAATACAGTGTGCTTGGCATGTTGCACAGTTCCTTAAAAGGGTTTTTGGGATTATACTATTGATGACCCTTACCTTATCAGTATTAGGTTGGTAAAGTCTAACATCCATACCCGATCTGTTTGTGGGACAACCTCTTTAAAGGGTACCTGACGTTTCATGAAAAGTTAAAATATTTGCAGGGTCTGGCTGGGCTGTCTGTTCTATGTCTGTATAAACCTTCATACATGGTATCCTATCAGTTTTTCTGCTGCTAATAATCACATTATGGCTGCAACACATTTTGCACTTGTCACTGAGGCTGTGGGCATGTATAATAAGGAGCAGTCTGCTCCTCCCCTATCCATTATTGATACTGCTGGTTTCTTTATATGTAATTTAGCTAGAGATAACTGTACAATAGCAAACAAATAACTGAGAGAAACCCAAGTGATCATAATATAGGAGATCCAGGAACACTAAACTGCAAATACTTGGCACATGCAGGCAGCTAAGCAGCTATAACACAGGAAAAAAATGAGCACAGTCAGGAAAGTTGCTTGCAGTCTGTGAATAAAATCCCATCGGTAATCACACAAGCATCCAAAGGTGGATACAAGTACATAGAAAATTTTTCTTACATTGTAAACTGTCAGATTTGTAGAATTTTCAATCCTATGCACAGAGCAACAGTTTGCAGATGTGCGTAGAGACTGTAAGGAGAATCACTCCCTCCCCTCTCCCTTCACTGTTTTAAAAGAGATGAGACTAAGTTGTGGGGAAAAGCTAATGACCATTTAAGTAATGTAATATATTCACAAAATTTTAATTTATATCAAAACAGTAAAATAGTGCTTAGAATTATATATGATACATGAAATAATCCCTGGGTTAATCCTCACACTCCACCATATTACTATGACATGTTGGTGTGCTAATGTTCGATTTCTCTGTATTATTTGTCTTCATGTAGGAAAGTTTCCCGGTGAAGGAGGGATTGTGGCACCAGGAATGAGCTGCCAATATGCAGTACGGTTTGTTCCTGATTCTCTGGCAGATTTTGAGGATTTTATACTGGTTGAAACCCAATCTCCGTATCCTGTCTTAGTCCCTATTGAAGCAAGGAGACCGCCTCCAATACTGACATGTAATGCTTTTTATAACCAAGTCAAGTCCTAAGTTAATATTATAACAGGGCAGATTTATTATTGTCTAAAAGCAAAACTGCCCATAGAAACCAATCACAGCGCAGCTTTCATTTTGTATTCTCCTTATTAAAAATGAAAGCTGCGTTGTGATTTGTTGCGATGGGCAACTAACACAGTTTTGATTTTAGTCTCTTTTTACACTGCCTTGTGTAAACCCCAGATATCCTCTGTATGTGTTTATTACTGGGTGCTTCTGTATGCAATGCAGTTCAGGCTTTTTATATTCAGTTGTATATCTTGTTAGTGCTAGCAGGGTACTGTTGAATTTTTTTTGGGTTTGCATTTGTATTTTCAGCCATGACAGCGTGTATCGGCAGGTCATATTGTTTAGCAGTGGTAAATAGATTTGTTTGCTTGTTGCACTCTGTATTGACTATTGCAGTCTGCCTCATCAGCTACACTTAAAACGTATTGTCAGTAATATAAAAACTTTTCATAAATGAACAGTACTAGTGAATATAAGAAAAAATATCTTATTAACCCCTTTCAGACATCCACCGTAGTATTACGGCGAATGCTAGGTCCTTTAAAGATGGCGGTCGCCATTATCGATGGGTCTCCACTGTAAGGTACAGCGAAGAACTGGAGATAATGCCGACGATCAGAGTTCACTCTGAATGTGGGCACTGCTCTTACCTGTAGCTCCCCAAAGTTAAAAAAACATCCCCCTTTTACATACCTTTTACATTGCAGGATGACTCCTGTGCGACGAGATCACGGGAGCCGCCCTGTTTCTATGGCATCCAGGATATCTATTGAGGATTGTTTGTGACCAGCCTCAATAGTAATGTAGCGAATCTCCCATAGACTGCGATACAGTTGTATCGCAGTCTATGGAACGTGCAATCAAAAGACTGTAGGTTCAAGCCCCCTAGGAGGGTCTAATAAAATAGGAAAAAAAAAAAAAAAAAGTTTTTAAAAATATAAAAAAAAAACATTGAAACACTAAAAATTTTAATCACCCCTTTTCCCTAGATTTGAAATGAAAATAAACAAATAACATAAACAAATTATACATCCATACGTCCGAAAACGTCTGGTCTACAAACATTTGAAAATATTTTTTCCATATGGTAAACACCGTAGTGGGAAAAAAAAATCAAAAGAGCCAAACCTACGTTTTTTTTCTGTTTCACCTCCCATAAAATTTGAATAAATGTAAAAAAAAACTATATAAATTTAGTAACGAACGTAACCACCCATAGAATACAGGTAACATGTCTTTTGGGCTGCACAGTGAATGCCGTGAAAACAAAGCCCGTGAGAAAGTCACACAAACGCAGTTTTTCTCCAATTCCACCCCGATCTGATTTTTTTCTTTACAGATTCCCAGTACATTGTATGGAATATTAAATGGTACCAGTACAAAGTACAATTTATGGGGTTTGGAAGGTGGGGAGTCAAAAAACAAAAATTGAAAAATGCCTGCGGCGGGAAAAGGTTAAAGAAAAAATGCTTCTTTCTCCATTTATCAGGCTAAGTAACTTCTAGTGTATAAGTCTATGGTGAGGGAAAGGGGAGGAGGAGGCTACTGGAAAAAAAAAACACATACTGCAACTGCAAGTTCTGCTACCTGTTGTATCTAAGATAGCTCTTTTGAATTTACTATATCTTGTAAGATAATACTCTACCACTGTACAGAATGGGGCAATAAATCAGTTACTACATTGTAAGTACCCTTCCACTCCCTTCTCCATAGACTTCTGTATGTGAGACTGTATATGGGTACAGATGCTAGAGTTAAGAATCTGGGTTTAGTATGATATAAAACAAAGTTTCTTTTGTTCACAATTATTTATTTATGAGAAATTGCTTTACAATTGGAGATGCGTTTTAAGAAAAATGTGGGTCTGTGTTTTCAGTGTGGCAGCTAAAAAGGACCATGTAAATTGTGAGATAATAGATATCATGCTGATCGTCTCCTTTCGTAGAAACATCTGGCAGATCTGTGTACAGTGCAGGTATATAATTATCTGACAATATCCTGCACGTTGTTTCCTCTACCCAGCTAGTGACTTTCATTTACATACAAAAAAGAGAAATAATGAAAATTACTGTAATATAAATTTCCACCAGACAAAGTCAGGAAGGAAGAAATTGTTCCCCACTGGAACAAAATTTTACCATACCCCAGTGGCATCCAGTACGTCTGTTTCCGTTCATTTTAATCAGTTTTTGGTTCTATTTCTTTAACTCATTGTGAACTAATATATATATATAATAATATATATACTAATATATAGCTTCTTTTATCTTGGAGGACACAACATGTCATGTCATTATATAGACAGGCCATTAGGTTAAGGCCCTACATAGCGGACCGCAGCAAAAACGCGTTGGAGGAAAAACCACGGCGGCAACACATTGCGGTTTTTCCTGCAGGGCTTTTTATGGAAGGTCCGCAGAGGTTTCCTTTGTGGACTTTCTGCTTCCATTATACCTATAGGGAAACTGCCGGCGTTTCCGTAGGTCTAATTGACATGCTTCAATTTCAAAAACTGCAACTTTTTTTTTCCGCTGTCTAGAAATTTCATCCACTATGCAGTGATTGTAAAACGCTGTGTTTTTTTCTGTTGTGTTTCCGCCACATGGGGCCCCGGCCTCAATTTCACTTTTCCCTTCAGTGGGGCTTTAAAGGAAAAAAAAAACACTGTCAGCTGGTTCTCAGCAAGACAACCTGTGTTCAGCTTTATCAGCAGGACGTCCCCTTTAAGAACTATCCATTGCTTGTTGTGGATGGATGCTAGGTTCACACTAGTATCTCCTAAAAATAATGGTTACATATGGAGCCCTGGCTGTTGACTATAATGGCGTTTTTTCAGTTGTCTGTGGTTTCAAAAGTGAAAGCGGCGGCCGAAAAAGCCATGCATTCAGGACTTTTTCATTAGTGATTTCATGCGGATACTGTGATGAAGTCGACTCCAATTCAAATGTGAACATAGCCTATAGCACAAATAGACAGATAATATTTTATTGACTGCATTGTATTGTTATTGAAAATGTTTATTTTTCATTTTAAGAGTTTTTTTATGTATATGACCAAATGTTTTTTTTTCTTGTGCAGTGCCCCGGACTCTGGATTGTGGTCCATGCTTGGTCGGAGGAGTAAAGCTCATTGAATGTCTCTGCAGAAATGAAGGTTTGAGTCGTGGAAAGTTCTGCATTATGCCAAAAAGTGTCTGGCCTCCCGCAAATTTTAGAGTAAGTTTTTTCACCAATTGCTTATTTTAGCTTTAGGAAACGCTTATGATCTTAGCTTTTAAGGACTTACTCTTCTCAGTCGTCTTCTAGTGTGACCTCAGCAGCCAGAACATAGTAATGCCTAGGACTTACCATTGGTTGTAGTATTATGTCAGTTACATGGATAAACATAAGATTGGTACAACCATAGAAAGGCTTGTGCAGCATAAGATCACATCTGCCAAAATTACCTTTGAAGTTGAGCCACCTCAACAACTAGGGAGAGACTCTCCAATGAGGTCCACCTTGCAGTTTAAGAAGCACTATCCGTCTTCTTAAAAATTTTGATGAACTGAAACTGAAATCTAGCTAGATTTCAGGTACAACTCGTGCCACTTTCCTGGCTTGTAATATATGCAGTGATTGCCTCAAAAGGTTGTACAACAAAATATTAAGTTAAGGGAACCATCATTTCTGTCCAGGCCTGTTTCATGAGTTTTCTTATTTAAAAAATTCTGTTGAAGCATGGTTGGAAAGCAATGTCTGACTTTCATTTCTTCATTTTCATAGAAGTTATTTCTGTGACCGTTGTGGGTTTATCTTTCATTAAACGAGGGGTACCAACAATTTTGTCCACGTGTGTGTGTGTGTGTGTGTGTTATATATATATATATATATATATATATATGTATTATAAAGTCCTGGGGTTGTTAATCCTAGTATAATCCTAGTATTGCATTTAAAGTATGTTTGCCTGTTTGCAATTAAAGGGGTTGTCCAGGACTATTATATTGAGCTCCACTTCCTCTTCTCAGGCCAGTGACATCTTGTCCATTGGTCACATGGCCATGCAGCAGCTCAGTCTCATTCAAATTAATGCAGCAGAGCTGCAATACCATGCACAGCCACTAAACAATGTACAGCACTTTGGTAAGTAGTGAAGAGGCCACACCAATCATTATCATAGTGCCGGAGAAATCCTTTAACCCTTTTACTGCCAAGGGTTTTCAGGTTTTTCTGTCCTCTGACTGCCAAGGCAATTTTCATAGTTTTGAGATGGACAAATAAAACCTAAATTGCAACATTAAAAAATCATACTAACCCTCTGTGGGGAAAATTCTAAATTCTTATCAAATCATGACATCACCTATCGTCTAAAACAAAATAAGATTAGTTTTATTTGTTAACAAATAGGAACACACACACATAGCATACAAGCTATAGTGTGTCTGCCCACAGACTTCCAATACGCACAGATATTTATACCTTACTCAGTGGCGTAACGATTGCGGTCGCAGGGGGTGCGACCGCGACCAGGCCAGGTAGGGTATGGGGCCCGTGGCCAGCTGGAGGTGGCCGGGCCCCGGACCACTATGATAGCGGTCGGGGAAAACCTGGTTGCCCAACCGCTATACATACTGTTATTGAAAAAGGGCCCTGGCACATTGCCAGGTCCCTTTCCAATAGATGGCAGCCCGGGGGAGGTGACTGTAAACAATAAATACATATTCTCACCTCTCCTGGGCACAGTGTTCTCTCTGGCTCTCTTCAGGCCTGTGATTAGGCCCCAGCACGTGGCCCAGTACACCCCCAAGTGACCCACTGAGGCCCAATCACAGGCCTCAGCAGTGACATCGGAAGAGGGCCTGAAGATGGCAGGATGGAGCGAGCATGTCAAGGAAAGGTAAGGCAAGGTGAGTATGAATGTTTGTTATTTTTCATCACCTTCCCTGGGCCTCCAAATCTGGGGTCTGAGGAGACCCCAGAGTATAATAGCACTGGAGCGGAGGGCTGTTGGGAGAATATAATACTGTGTGGGGGCCACTGTGGAGCATATAATACTGGGTGGGGGCCACTGTGGAGCATATAATACTGTGTGGGGGCCACTGCGGAGCATATAATACTGGGTGGGGGTCACTATGGAGCATATACTACTGGGTGGGGGTCACTGCAGAGCATATACTACTGGGTGGGGGCCACTGCGGAGCATATACTACTGGGTGGGGGCCACTGCGGAGCATATACTACTGGGTGGGGGCCACTGCGGAGCATATACTACTGGGTGGGGGCCACTGTGGAGCATATACTACTGGGTGAGGGCCACTGTGGAGCATATGCTACTGGGTGGAGAGCCACTGTGGAGCATATGCTACTGGGTGGGGGCCCACTGTGGGGAGCATATAATACTGGGTGGGGGCCACTGTGGGAAGCATATAATACTGGGTGGGGACCACTGTTGAGCATATTATACTGTTTGGGGCCCCGTAATCGTCACTATCAAGAATTTGCTGTAGGGAGGGGGTAGGGGGCCCCGGACAAAAGTTTGCACCGGGGCCCCCAAGACTTTAGTTACACCACTGACCTTACTAGTCACATGATTTTATGGATTAGCTTTTTCACAGTATACTGAAAAATATGCTGACATCATATAACATATATCAAACAGGAGGCACAAAAAACTTCAGATGAATAGAGTAACTTATTCATTAGCTGTCTTATCTATTATAAGCAATAACTATGTGGTCAGTAAACATAAATCACAAAACTAAGTCTACAAACATGAGGGGAGTCTTCCATCCTCTGTCAGACTGATTAATTACTGTCTCATTCTAATCCTTAATATCAATCACTACACAATACTAATATGATATAATGTAAAACAAAACATTTCCAACACCCCCCATACCTATATATTTTCTTAAAGTAGACACCTGCAGCATTGTCAAAATGCCACTTGGTACTGTATACAATCAGGCACCTTCATGCAATTTTGATCTAAAGTGTATGTTTTATTTAAAAAAATGCAAATAAATGTATATTAGTTGCTAAACGTGGAAATCAAACAAAAAGTTATATGCACCAAACCTTCTAAAAATAAGAGTTCAACATGTGCAGAGTTCATTCATATCACTAAGGCCTACAACTGCATGCACATGTCTTCAGAAAATCACTAGAACTGGAAGGAACAAAAATCTGTTTTGAAGGTGGAAATATTTAAAAAATATCATCCTATAAAATGTAAGGGTTATACACAGTGAAAAGCAAGTGCACCCCTAAACCCTACATATTTCTTGAAAGTAGACAACCTGAAGATTACATGTGTCTCAATGGGTTATCAATAGCCATGTCCACCTTCATGTAACTTTGTGACAAACACAAATAATTTTTTAAAAATGCACTGAAACATATATTTTCAGCTAAAACTCCTATTCAATCTTACATTAACACACAAAACATATATAAAATATTAGATCAAGGTGTACACAATTTATATATATACTGCAAACATCAACTACAACAAGAGCTCGTACTCTCAAAAACACTGATACAGAAGACAAGCAGTATTCACTAATATGTTAAAAATCTATACTGCACATAGCAAACTGTGGCTGTGATACCAAAATCTAACTTTTTTGAGATTGCACAGCATACCATGTATAAAAACATAACTTAATATTGCATATATACAACCACCTTCATGCAACTTTGCAGCAAACAGAGATTACAAGCAAAATTGCACAAAATTTAAAATTCGGCACTAAAGTGCGAGATCAAGCAATCCCTTTCTGCAAACAAAATGTACTTTCCAAAAAACTGCAATATGTGAGGAATTCATACATACCACATATATATATATTTACAGATGCAGGTGTTAAAGAAACGCCAAAATCGCAGAAATGCGCCAACCAGTTTTGTGCAGGCAAATTAAAGAGGAGCTTACATAAGAATATAATTTTCTATCCCCCTATAAAAATTGTAGCAATTTATACATTTATCTCTAGTAATAATCGTTATTGCTATTATTTTAGCGTGTAACGGATATCGCTAGAGAGTCGTATTTTACTCTAGAAAGATCAGGTATGGACAGTGTCAAATATAAACTTTATTGATGACTTTGTGTATGAAGGGTCGGACTGGCCCACCGGGGAACCGGTGAATCCCCCGGTGGGCCCCGAGCCCCGACTATTAGTCCTCATGTTGCCAATGCAAATGCATTGGTCAGGGGCCCGATCGGGATCCTGACCATCCCGATCGGGCCCCTGATCAGTGGCGTAACGATCGCAGTCGCAGTGGGTGCGACCGCGACCGGGCTCGGCGGGGTATGGTGCCCGTGGCTGGAGGTTGCCGGGCCCCGGACCACTATGATAACGGTCAGGAAAAGCCTGGTTCCCCGACCACTATACATACTGTTATTGGAAAGGGGCCCTGGCATATTGCAGGCCCCTTTCCAATAGATGGCAGGGCAGGCGAGGTGACTGAAAGCAATAAATACATAGTCTCACCTCTCTGGGGCACAGCGTCCTCTCCGGCGCTCTTCCGTCATGTCACTGAGGCCTGTGATTAGGCCCCAGCGGTCACATGGGGCGCGGCCGCGTAATGACGTCAGTGCGCCCCCACGTTACCGCTGAGGCCCAATCACAGGCCTCAGCAGCGACGTAGGAAGAGGGCCTGAAGACGGCTGGATGGAGCGAGGATGCCAAGGAAAGGTAAGACAAGGTGAGTATGAGAGTTTGTTATTTTTAATCACCTTCCCTGGGCCTCTGATTATTATACTCTGGGGTCTGAGGAGACCCCAGAATATAATAATAGCACCGAAGCGGAGGGGGCTGTTGGGAGCTTATAATACTGTGTGGGGGCCACTATAGAGCAAATACTACTGGGTGGGGGCCACTGTAGAGCATATACTACTGGGTGGGGGCCACTGTAGAGCATATAATACTGAGTGGGACCACTGTAGGGAGCATATAATACTGGGTGGGGCCCACTGTGGGGGGCATATAATACTGGGCGGGGACCATATAATACAGGGAATGGGCCACTGTGTGGAGCATATTATACTGTGTGTGCTGCCACTGTGGAGCATATTATACTGTGTGTGGGGGGAGCACTGTGGAGCATATAATGCTGTGTGGGGGGCACAGTGGAGCATATCATGCTGTGTGGGGGCCACTGTCAAGCATATTATACTGTTTGGGGCCCTGTAACTGTCACTATAAAGAATTTGCTGTAGGGAGGGGGTAGGGGACCCCAGACAAAAGTTTGCACCGGGGTCCACAAGACTTTACTGTAGTTACGCCACTGCCCCTGACCAAATGCATTGGCAAAATGAGGACTAATAGTGGTCAGGGGCTGGATCGGTAAACTCAGGGGTCCCAGGCTGCAGGGAACATTGTAATGATTAAATATGGCCGGCTTCCAGCATAGCGCAGCAGAAGGAGACTGTCCCTACCTTTTTGTGGGCCCTCCCCCCTGTAGCTTGGATCCTGATGGGCAGCCGTTGGAACCAATCCAGTTGCAGCTTGTTGCTGCAAGCGTCCCTGACGTAGTGACACTGTGCGCGGCGGCGGGTTTCTGCATAGGAGCCCAGACCAGCAGTGTGAAAGGTAAGTACAACTTACCGACACAAACAAAAAACAACATTTTGCCCCCAAATCTTTCAGTTTCACTGACCACTCTGATAACTACAACCCCCAGCAGCTCCAGATGCTCTTGGTCTGTTGAGAGTTGAAATCCCCCCCTTCCCCCTGTATGGGCATACAGTGGCCCCTTCACTGGTCCCTTATACTGTATGGAGACCATTGATGAGGCCATTATATTGTTGGGGGGTGGGCAGTGATGTAGGCCAATAGCCTGGGGTACATTAAAGGGGTTGGGCAGGCGAAAAAAACAAAACAAAAAAAACCCCAAACTTTCTCTCCTGTCCCCAGTGTCTCCCATCGCGGTTCGGTCCTGCAGCTCTGTTGTTCTCTTCCAGCTGAAGTTCCCTCTGCACGTGACTACCTGTGATGTCACGTGACCCAGAGGCCAATCAGCGGCCTAGGAGAAGGGACCTGGGACGTCACAGCCAGTGAGGACTTCCGGCAAAAAGAAGACAGTGGAGCTGCAGGACCGGACCGTGCTGGGAGGACACCGGACCACCGGGGACAGGTGAGTATGTTTAGTATGTTTTTTTTTTTTTTTTTTTTTTGGGGGGGGGGGATTCACCTTCCCCGTACTAATTATAAAAAAGAAAAAAATTATACTGGACAATCTCTTTAACCATTTTAAAGATGTGGCGCATTAGGGGGTGCCCTGGTGGTATATTAAAGGTGTTGTCCAGGCATAATTTGTTATGGTTTATCCTCAGGATAGGTCATACATACTACTGTACCTGATCTGTAGGGGGCCGACCCCGGACCGATCAGCTGTACGGAACCACTTCTGGTGCCCGTCCTGTCTGTGTATTAGCTGGGCATCTTCACTGCATCTCAGCACTTATTGAAGTCAGTAGGAGCTGAGCTGCAGTGAAGGCACCAGGCTGCTATACAGCGGATGGAGCTTTCTGCTTCCGGCCCTGTGTTGTGTACAGAACAGGCGCCAGAAGTGGCTCCATACAGCTGATGGGGCCATGTGTCAGCCCCCTAGCGATTAGGTATTTATGGCCTATCCGGAGCATAGGCCATAAAAAGTAACCCTGGACAACCCCTTTAATACGCCCCACACAGTTTAATGTCCCTTGCACAGGATGTTAGCCCCCATCACTGCTCCAACACAATATAACGGTCCCGTCACTGTTCCCCATACAGTATGGGGGATCAGTGAAGAGGCCACTGTATGGTGGGACCAGTGAAGTGACCATAGAAAAAATTGGCCCAGACAACCTCTTAAAAGAGGTTGTCCATAAATTGGGGCGACCGCTGTGGCGGCCGCCAGGGAGGTGTAAAAATAAGAAAATTAAAAAAAAAAAAAGCATACTCACGTGTTCCCAGCACCCTGTTGTCCCCTGCCTGTGTCTTTTCGGACTCATGGCGGTGCCTCATTTCTGGAAATCCTGTACCTAATTGGTCTTAGTGGTCACATGAGGTGCAGGACTCCCAGCAAGGAGTCGCCGGCATGAGACTGAATGGACACTGGCAGCGGACAACGGAGTACCGGGGACAGGTGAGTATGCTACTTTTTAAAGGATTTATCCATCTTTCTAATATTGATATCCTGTCCTTAGGATAGGCCATCAATATTACATCTGCGATGATACAACAGCCAGGACCTCTGCAGATCAGCTTTTCCAGGACAGTGCGGCTACAGATAAAGGTAACAATTCTAGGAGCCACGCTGTTCACTTGCCATACAGGGTGTAGCAGTAGGTTTAGATGCAGTGGTGCACATGGCATAGCAGGTGAGCAGCATGGCTCCCGACATGTTATTACCTTTAGCCTCCCTGTCTTCCACTGGAGGGCCCTAGACGTCTCAGTCCGACACTGTGTGTATGTGTTGTGTAAGTGTTTGGTGCAACTCTTTTGCCGCTGCGATCTGGATGATGGTAAACATCTGGGTCACAGCGCCAATAGATTTCTTGGTCATGTTATGTTCAGAGGGGTATTACAGAAGAATACCCCTGTGATTAGGCTCAGAGGGGTATTACAGTATCTCTCTATGTGACAATCAGAGAGCAAAAGTATAGTATGCGCTCTGATTGACAGGAGAGGGGATAACATGGACAGAAGTCCATGTTACACCCCCCCTCCCGGGGTCACATACAGATTATGCACAGAGGATGATGACTTATCATCCTCTGTGCAGTCTGCAGCTCTCCTCCTTCCTCCCTCCTTCCTCTTAAGCTCTTAAGATGCTGCCTGAGGCAGGAGGGAGGAGGACATTTTAGAGCCCCATATCTCAGGATCCGTTAGGGCTATGAAGATGTGCTTGAGAATGAGAATCTCATCTTTATGATGATACCAAGAACATCATAATAGCCCTTACAGATTCGGAGCGATCTGCTGTTAAAAACGCTGTTGGGAATTGAGATCTGCAATCACTTCAGATCTGTAAGGGATATCATTCTGATCGATGGGGGTCCCAGCAGTCAGTATAATGGGGTTCCCTTATACAATTGAAGTGGCAGGCTAGGCATGTACACTACTGCTCCATTCACTGTGTATGGGACCGTCGGAGATATCTCGACTATCTCTAACATTGCCATGAAGAATGAATGGAGTAGCAGTGTACTGACTTAGTAAAAGCAATGCAGCTTATAATATGGCACCCAAAATTAGACCAATAGGTCCTTAAGTGTTGGAGCCTAGTAGTGATTTCTATCATTAAAAGCCGTACCGTTATTCCATTATTATCCCTGAAAAATCATGTATAGAATTTGAACAGCCATTAAAATAAGATAATGTACGTTTTTCTGTGTATAGACAGTGGCCAATGCAGGATTTGTGGAGCAGCTTCCATTTTGCATCCGACCTGCCATGTTTGAATTATATCCTGGACAAGAAACCATTATTGAGGTCAGTAATAAGAACATTACAGAAACCTTCTATTGTGATACCCAGCACATTGATATCCAGTAATATCTATTCGTATTATGTTTTCTGTATTGTTTGCCCAGGTTGTCTTCTTCCCTTTAGCTTCTGAAACCTACAGCCATGTTTTTACAATAGTGTGTGATAACTGCCAGGTTAAGGACATCACATTAACAGGTGGGCTATACATATAAGTATTGTTATGGGTATAACAGTATATATCATAGTTTCATATACACTGACTCTTCTTTTGTCTGTTTCTGGGTCAAGGATATGGACAACATTTAGGGTTGCAGCTGGTACCTATTGGTGAGGGCAGGAATACTCCCATTGAGCTTAATGATGTTTCTGCTGAACATTTAGTACAGTTTCAAAGTACAAACTTACGTTCTACGGAGCAGAAGAGCATTCTTGTTAGAAACACAACGTAAGTACATTTACTGCTTTATTGCAGTGAAAACCTCTAATGCTCATGTAGTATTGAATATTTTACACCAAACACCACAGGCCCTAATATCAAAGATCAGAATGCCCTGCCTTCTTCAGTTATGGCATCAGCCCCCTAACAGTTCCTAGAATGGGGCATCTGAGTCCCCCATTTCTCTTCTGATCATTGGGGCCCAACCAATGGAACCCCCATCAGTCACTAAAACAGGGGTCCCTAGCCCCCAATTTGTACTCACTGCTTGAAATCAGTGAGGAGTAGACTGAATGGACTGATAACTGAGCAGGCTGATGGGAACATTGCTGTACTTGGCTGTCTCAGTTTCTAGTCCAGATTCTGAATGAAGCAAGCACTCCATTGGAACTCCATGCAGTAAGAGGAAATAGGTATGTGGGTCCCCCGGTTTAGTGATTGATGGGGTTCTTGATGGTGGGGTCCCCATCGTATATTATCAACAAAGGTTTGCTTTGGTAATGTATGTTTTGGTGTGGTTAAGCTAACATATACATTTTAAAATGTATTTACAGGCATGTGGAGCTTCCTTTCTACTGGCAGATAGTGAAGCCTCATCCACAAGCTTTACAACCAGGAGAACAATCAGATATGAGTAATATTGAGTACAATATAGATGAATATACAGCTTTCACTGTTAGTCCATTACAAGGCATCCTGCAGTCTCACAAGGATCATCTCTTCACTGTGACTTATACTCCAACTGAGGTATGGGGAAGGACAGCAAGCAAAATTTTGCTAGGGTTATCTTGCTAGGATGGTTATTTCAACAGTAAATGTGTATAAGGCCCAGTTCACATCTGCGCTCAGGCCATTCCGTTCCCCTCTCCGCATGAAAAATGCGGATAAAAAAAGTCCTGCAAGCAGCACTTTTCTCTCCGCATTTTTGTGCGGAAACCGAGCGAAAGCCACACGGACCCCATTATAGTCTATGAGATCCGCCAGTTTCCTAAGATAACCGCTTTTTTATGCGGATTAGGTTTCCGTTCAGGGGGTCCCCAAGCGGACTTCCCGAACGGAAACCCATGCACAGATGTGAACTGGCATGCATTTGTTTCATATTTGAGCAAAATGATAGGTACACTTTAAGGCCCTTCAGCTGTTATTTAGTGAGAATATCTGCCCATGTAAAATGACCCTTAGGTTTTCTTTCCAGAGGGAAACCAATCCTGACTTAAGCTTGAAAAAAAGCATCAGAATCGCTACCAAATTGTGCTTTCTGCACCTGCCTTATACTCACGTTTTCCTTCATTTATAGCTCACGGAATATCATAGTATTGCACAGATGATCTTGAGAGATATTCCAGCCCCTCCAAGGTAAGAATATTGATATCTTTTACAATGTAAAGCAGATCATACATATGATATGGTTGTCAGCCAAACCTGACAATATGCCTTTGGACTCTCCATTAACAGCAGATTTTGCAGGCCATGCAGATCGGGTAGTTGGATTTCAACTACACAATCCTTGACAAAACTAACTATCCGCCATTGCTTTCAGCCTCCCTAAATTCCCCTTTAATAATTTCTACTATCCTCCTCAGTTTTGATTACTTTAGTATCATCTGCAAATATGGATACCCTGTTCTGTAGGCCAGAAATGAACCAGGTCAGAAATGAACATATTAAAAAGAAGATTTAGTATATCATTATATATTTATTTTATATCATTATATGCAGCACAGAACAGCATGCGTCCAGCCTTACTGAGCTGGATCCTTCCATACAAGATGTCATAGTCATGGACCTTGACTTTAAGGGGACCACGGAGCCATTTCATATGCTTTTGGAGCCATATGCAGTCATCTTTACGGGTGAAAGTTTTATTGGCACAGCTATGAGAAAACAATTTAAGGTCAGTATCTATAATAATAATGAATAGCACTAAACCAATTTAACAATCTATTTACAGAAACATATATCAGAGATAACTAATCCATAAAACTTCACTTGTATTAATATTTTTTAAAAATGAAATATCAAAAGGACCCTATATACCCAATTGGGATTTAGATAAAACAAAGGAAAATCCACTCACACCACTCTCTCAGAGTAACTGGATAAATATACTAACAATTGTATGGTGCAGATCAGGGGCGTAACTATCGGGGTAGCAGCGGTAGCGGCTGCCACAGGGCCAGGACATTAGGGGCCCCGGAACCCTGTGGCAGATGCTACCGCGAATCCCACAAACCAGTAATGATCGCGGTCGCAGGGGGTGCGACCGCGAACGGACCCGGCAGGTTACGGAGCCCGCGGCCAGCTGGAGATGGCCGGGCCCCGGACCATTATGATAGCGGTCAGGGAAAGCCTGGTTCCCTGACCGCTATACACACTGTTATTAGAAAGGAGTTCTGGCATATTACAGGCCCCTTTCCAATAGATGGCAGCCAAGGGGAGGTGACTGAAAATAATAAATACATATTCTCACCTCTCCTGGGCGCAGCGTTCTCTCCGGCGCTCCTCCGTCATGACTGAGGCCTGTGATTAGGCCCCAGCGGTCACATGGGGCGCGGCCACGTAATGACGTCAGTGCGCCCCCATGAGACCGCTGAGGCCCAATAACAGGCCTCGGTAGCGAAGTCGGAAGAGGGCCTGAAGACGGCAGGATGGAGCAAGGATGCCAAGGAAAGGTAAGGCAAGGTGAGTATAAATGTTTGTTATTTTTAATCACCTTCCCTGGGCCTCCGATTATTATACTGGGTGGGGGCCACTGTAGAGCATATAATACTGTGTTAGGGCCACTGTAGAGCATATCATACTGGGTGGGGGCCACTGTAGAGCATATAATACTGAGTGGGGGCCACTGTAGAGCATATACTACTGGGTGGGGGCCCCTGTAGAGCATATAATACTGTGTGTGGGCCCCTGTAGAGCATATAATACTAGGTGGGGCCACTGTAGAGCATATAATACTGGGTGGGGGCCACTGTGGGCGGTATATAATACTGGGTGGGGACCACTGTGGGGAGCATATAATACTGTGTGGGGGCCACTGTAGGGAGGATATAATACTGGGTGGGGCCCACTCTGGGGGGCATATAATACTGGGTGGGGGACACTGTAGAGCATATAATACTAGGTGGGGCCACTGTAGAGCATATAATACTGGGTGGGGGCCACTGTGGGGGGTATATAATACTGGGTGGGGACCACTGTGGGGAGCATATAATACTGTGTGGGGGCCACTATAGGGAGGATATAATACTGGGTGGGGGACAATTGCCCAAAATACATTTACTATAATGATTTAAGGAATACTGTGTACTCCTATATCCCGAGGATACTGGCCTAATGCCACACCAACAGGACTCAGAAGACCACAGGTTCCCCAGAAAAGGCAATAATTGTGTCAATACTGCAACTGTAGTTATGAACTGACTATCCTGCTTGGACAATAGCTGCCCAATGCGAACACGTTTCCTCCAACAGATTCATCAGGGGCTAATAATAAATTCCAATTCAGCAGTTAAAACCACTCTTTTTAAAGATGTCATCAGAAATTTTCACAGCATGACTGCTCTGATAATGGCGGTCCAGATATGAGATCTATGAAGTCCTTATATATCCTCATGCACCTCCTCAAAAAGGTTGTCTGGCCAATCACCATTAACTCTTCTCACACACACACCAAAAACACACCACCCCGTAATCAGGACATCAATAAGCTACTCCTCTGTGTGTATGGGAGGTTCCTTCTCCTAAATCTTAAACTCCGCCTCCCAAAAAAAAAATACACTCAAAAGAAAGTGCTTTCGGCATAAACATAAACGATCAATCACCCTGGATACAACACATGCAAGACCCCTTGCTCATAGGTGACCCGATGCTACACAACCTCGGGTGATCGTCCGCTATGCGGATAATATTGCCTGCTATACCATTCATATACAACCAATAGCAGTGTCTATAACACGTCATCAGGACTTCCCCTAGCTTACTGGGAACGCCCCCATCACTCACATGACGGCTACACTACTGCAAAGAAAACACCACAAGTGGCGCTTACCTTGATCTGCAGTCCATAGCGATATACTTTGTGACAGAACTGCAATGAAAACACCACAAGCGGCGCTTCCCTTGATCTGCAGTCAAAAATAAAAGTAAAATCATGATGGGTTGCGTGAGAAGCAGTTACACCTTTCATAGATAGCAGAGGGCAAGCAATATACAATAAAGGGACCAGGAGTGAAACAACAGTCACTTCCTGTGAACACAGGCATATCTCAAATCACTGTAATCAAGGAAACCTCAAGATTTTAGCACATATATAAAGAGAATGGAACAATACCAAAATATACATCAGTAAAGACAACCAATACAGGATAACCCAATCTAACCAAAAATGACATTTACTATATTCATAATGAACAAAAAGACCCTGATGATATAAGAGTTCTTAACATAGAATTCATGGCTCTAAGACCAAACAATGGATCATAATATAAAGATCTATCAGGATACGCCGTATTATTAACCTAAAACTATACTACTGTCCAGGCTTCACCCTCCTTAACCCAAGAAACAAGTGACGTCAAATTGCTCATTTCGACCATGGGGGTGCAGTATGTTCAACCGATATATCCACTGCACCTCTTTTCTGAGGATGAGATTATCCCAATCTCCACCTCTTGGTGACGGTCTCACCCACTCAATTGCCTGAAACCTCAATCCACTTGTTTGTCCAGTATGGCAACGCTGAAAATGATGTGCTACTGGTGTGTCACGTTTGTTCAGGACATCACAAACGTGATCTCTAATCCGTCTCCTCAATTGTCTCCTTGTCTTTCCTACATAATTGTAGAGACATGGACAACTAAGGAGATACACCACACCCATTGTTGAGCAATTCACAAAATCCCTACATTTGTAAGAAATTCCCGTGGATACACTTGTAAATACTTTGTTCTGATTGATAAAACTACATGCCGTGCAAGCACCACATCTATATGTACCCACCGGTTTCTTCTCTGACAGTCAAGTGGAGCCCCCTGTATTTGGAGGTAAATAGCTGTGTACTAACCTATCTTTAAGATTTTTTCCCCTTCTAAAAGTTATCAGGGGTCTGGAGCCTACTTCCTGTTCCAAGTCCTGATCAGCCTGCAAGATCCGCCAATGCCTTCTCAAAATATCTCGTACCCTGCGTTCCTGTATATCAAAGGTACCAATCACCCTGATCTGTTGGGCATCCTGCTCCTTTTTTTAGGAGCCAGGGGACTACTTCTCTCTGTGCTCACTGCTATTAGATAGGCCTTCTCAATTACATTTTTTGGGAAACCTCTCTGCTGGAGTCTTCTTGATAAATCTTTAGACTGGGAAACAAATTCCCCGAAGGATGAACAGTTGCGGTGTACCTGCAAAAATTGACCTGTTGGTATACCCCGTTTTAATTGTAATGGGTGACAACTATTCCAGTTCAAAAAACTATTTGTAGCTGTCTGTTTCCTATAAATAGTCGTAGTGATCCTCCCATCAGAAGATCGTATCAATCTGAGGTCCAAAAAGGTTAATGAATCCTCTTGAAATTCAGATTTAAATCTCAAACCAAGCTCATTGACATTCAGATCTGCCACAAAGCTTTCAAACTCTTGTTTAGACCCTCTCCAGAGTATCAAAATATCATCTATGTATCGGATCCACAAATCAATGTGCATCATCCAGGATGTGTTCTCCTCCGCGAATACAACGGTTATCTCCCACCAGCCGAGGTACAGGTTAGCGTACGTGGGGGCGACCGGGCTCCCCATCGCTGTACCCCTCAGCTGGTGGAAGGTCCGCCCCTCAAAGATGAAAACGTTCCAACAAATTTCAAGAGTTTCATAGCCATATCATTATGTGGTTTATGTGGTAGCCCCTGATGAATCTGTTGGAGGAAACGCGTTGGTCAGCTATTGTCCAAGCAGGGTAGTCAGTTCATAACTACAGTTGCAGTATTGACACAATTATTGCCTTTTCTGGGGAACCTGTGGTCTTCTGAGTCCTGTTGGTGTGGCATTAGGCCAGTATCCTCGGGATATAGGAGTACACAGTATTCCTTAAATCATTATAGTAAATGTATTTTGGGCAATTGTTTCAATCTGCATACTGTTCTGTGTATGGAGGCAGTTTAGTTAGACTCTCATTATTATACTATCAGCATAGGGCTATTTGTTATATGATTGAATGAATGTTCTCATGTGTATTGAAGCATGGATCTGCACCATACAATTGTTAGTATATTTATCCAGTCTCTCTGAGAGAGTGGTGTGAGTGGATTTTCCTTTTTTTTATCTAAATCCCAATTGGGTATATAGGGTCCTTTTGATATTTCATTTTTAAAAAATATTAATAAAAGTGAAGTTTTATGGATTAGTTGTCTCTGATATATGTTTCTGTGAATTGGTCTATGTATGAGGAGACAGATTATATCTTTTGTGGTCAGTGAATTCAATTTAACCACCTGTTTAATGAAGAAAGATTTGCAGACTGAATTATCAGTTTTGGTTAATTATTTGCTTATTTCTACCATGTGATTTTTTTGTACATTGTCTTGTAGATGTGGAATAAGAGTAAATCCACAATCCAGTTCGAATGGGAAAACATCTCAGCACCAAACATTATTCAGATTGAACCACACACAGGAAACATTGGTATTCATGTGTTGTATTGTACATTTTCCTATATGCATTATTGTGCGTTGCACTTTTAAGATATTGCCTTTTAGTAAATATGGGACATGTTGGGGGGAATTTATTAAGACGGGCATTTTTCTGTCATCATGTTCTTAAGTGTTGTTAACGTGTTGTGAGTCATGTTACCCCTTGTTACAGCTGTGCATCATTTCTATTGACACTAATGGAAAAAATATATCTAGAATTTCTTGTGTATCTTTAATTGACTATTTATTTAACATGGGCCCCCCAATGATCCCCCAACAGCTCCTGTAGCGACACTGCCTGGTCCTCCACTGGTCTGTTCTTCCTGCTGCAACTATGATGTCCTGACACAGATTGACTACTATAGTTCATCATTGAGACGGTTGGGAGGCCATTGTTGCAGCAGGAAGCAGAGACTGGGGATAGGACTGTATAGCATTGGAATGGGATCAGCTGGGGACTGGCCATTCATTCATTTTTCTAGACCATTCAGAGTTTTTACTGCACAACCCCATTAAACTTTTATACAGATGTTTCAGGCTTGCTTATCAACATCAGTGTGTTGGAAAATTTGGGATGTACAAAACCTCCCAAATCCAATATACTATAACTATTAATAAGTCACTTGTTGCACGAATTTTGATACGATACAAATACCTCCTGTTATAAAAAGGAAAAACTGACTTGAGATTTTTTAGTTTACAAATATAAGCAGACCCTGGAGGACTTTTTGTTAAATCCAATTGTGCTGTGTATCAGGACAATGTTTGGCTTTAGCCTACATTCACACAACAGTAAAAAATTGGCCATTTGGTGGCTGATTTTTAATGGCCATTACATGGCTGAATTATATTCACAGTATGTGAATGGGGGCTATTCACATGACTGATTTTTAGATTTTAATAGACCATGTTCTATTTTTGTCCATTTTAACGGATTCAAATGTATGAGGGATCTGTGAAAACAGGTGTCCCTCGGTGAACATTTTCCATTTCTGTTTTGTTCCATGTTTGTGTGAATCTAGGCTTAGGAGGGTTGTCCAGGATTAGAAAAAGAGCACCACCCATGTCCACAGGATGTATGTGGTATTGCATGTTAATCCTATTTACCTCAGCCGAGCTGAGCTGCAATATCAGACACATCCTGTGGAGTGGTATTATTTTGGAAGAAAGCAGGAATTATTGAAGGAAATTAGCCAGGACAACCCCTTTACCTCCCTTAAATTTAGTTGCAAAGATAAGAAACCCTGAAAATATAAGGTGTGTGTAGATCCAATTCTGAGGCTTCTATTCCATTTTTGGTCAATGGTAGTTCATATAGAAATGTTTCTCTTCTCAGAACCCAGTAAATTCTCTGAGTTTGAGTTGATCTTTACTGGACTGAAGACTGGATTCTCCAGCGAGAATGTCAATTGCCACATACTGCATTCTTTGGAGCCTGCAGTTTTGCATGTGGAGGCCACATTTAAGGTTTGTTATTTTGCACTATATTATTACTCTGTTTTATAAACATAAAGAAGTATGCTGAATGATGGGATCTTTACCTCTAAGGACCCTTCCACTAATTCTAGTTCTTAGCATGTGTCAATAGGTGCTGCTTCATTGATTTCAGCATAGTTGGAATTTTCTCTCTAGCCCCCACCATTCCTGAGTAACAGGCGCAGAAATCCACAGCTTATATAAACATTTTTAGACTTCTGGAAAAACCCTTGAAAATGATGACTGGATTTCATTTTACATTTTAAAATTGTGAAACAAATGTGCTTGTTTGTTCTAATCTTTCTTTCACAGGGACCAGTGGTATCTATCACGAGTCCATCACTTGACCTGGGGCTTATAAAACTGGGCAACAAAACACTCAGCAAACTTACCATTGAAAACATGAGTCCCTTGGCAGCAAAGTGGAAAATTCAAGAGAGCAGAGCTTGTCTTGCTGTAAGAGGAGAGGAGGTAAGCCTTGTTTCTTGGGGAGAATATCTTCATAATTCATTGTTGTACATAATCTTCTTATGGTGACACGTGGAATACCTGCTGCTCTGTTTTACACAACTGTATGGAAACTGGCCCAGATTTACTAATAGTTAGACAGTGTAAACATAGACAGGCAGCCTGAAAATACCCCAGATATATCACAGTGACTGACGCTGGATGATAAATCTGGTTTATTTTTAGACTGTCTAATCTATGTTTCTACCACCTTTTAGTTGACTTACTTTAAGCCAGAATTTTGGCACATTGTTACGCATTTAAGATATTATCCTTTTTCTGATAATCCACACCCACATGTATAGAAAGTTAAAAACTTTCACCCAAACTAGAAGCTCCACATTGCACCAAAGATACATTTATGCCAGTGTATAGTCCTTACCACAATAGAAGATCTGGGCCACTGCATTCTACCTTAAGAGGTTATTCGATTTATTAAAATATTGCTCATATAATAGGATCCATCAGTATAAACAACTTACTGATATACTGTATGTCATGCCCTCGTCTATTCCAGAGCATTGGGACAGAGCTCAGAGGCAGTGTACGTCTATTGCCTCTATCTCCACCCCCACGCCTGCAAACGCACACGCCGACATCACAGGGATATTGAATACACATTGCCTCTTACTCTTCCCTATTGCCACCACTCACAGAAGGAAACTGTGTAGAGGCATTGGCGAGTGATGTCAGAACAGTGCAGCGGTGACTGCAGTATGTGACACACGACTGCAGCAGTAGGAAGGAGTAAGAAGTAGTGTGTATACATTGCCTCTATGATGTCGCTGCGAGTGGATGCAGAGATAGACGAGGGGGCAGAGCTTGAGGCAATAGTTGTACACTGCTCTCCATGACTTCGATCCCAATGTGCTGGGATAGGCGAGGGGGGATTGTAGAGACATTTGGCTTCCACCAAGTTACGTGGTGCTATGATGTTTTGTTTGCAGGCCTCAGTTCTCAAAGGGAGCTTGCAAATGAAACATCACATATGTGGTCACGTGACCTGAATGTAAATCAAGTAGACAGCGCCGAATTTTAACATGATGTATGTAAGTTGTTTATATTGAGGAATCCTATTATATAAACAATATTTTTATAAACTGGACAACCACTTTACGGGCTTCATGCTCAAAACTATGAATGTGCCTAACCAGCACTCTCTATAAGCTGCAGTGGTTCATCCAGTGCCATTACTCTGATTTTGCACTATTGTTTCATAAAGCTGCAAGGTGTGTTTAAAAACATTTCCTTTTTATCAATGGACCACTTTGTGCATATGAATATTCTATCTTTCGGAATTCTTCTACAGCTCTACAAGCTGTTGGCTTATACAGCCATACACATGTATGCTCCGTTCGACCAAGTGTGCATGTGTTGTAAGTGGGGAGAGAGAAGTTATCTGCTGCCAGGCACCTCTGGCAGCACATATTTCCCCTGGGAACAAAAGTATTGAGCATGTTAAAATGCAGCATGTCTGATTCTATATTTCCCCCACATCGTCACTGGGAAAGGGGGGGGGGCTCAGATAGCCACCATAAACTAAAGGTTGTTGTCAGAATCTGTGGGTCCAGCCTTTCTTCTAAATCTGTAGTCAGTATTTCTTATTCTAGTAATTAGAAAATACACATACTTTTGTCAGAATTTTGTTTTTGTGCAGGAGTCTAAATTTTCCATTTCTCCTGAGAGTGGTGTGTTAGCACCTTTAGGCACCACAGAGGTGTCTGTGTTATTTAAACCTGTTATCTGTCAGAGGATGGAAACGGTGCTAGAGCTTGAAGTGGAAAATGGTGAAGGAAGGTGAGTATTGAAGGTAGAATAACGTTCTCCATTTTCTTGCATTTTATAGACTGCAGTAGTCTGCTTCTCATTATACAAAGCACTGTCAATGCTTCACTAATGTAGGAGTTAACATACAGTCACACTAAGTTTTCAGTGTAACTCAGAGACGTGTGAGAGGATCTTCCAACAGATGCCACTTTGTAGACATACAGTGGCATCTGACACCCGTAGGCCCCCATTTTAAAGAAGTCCTTTCACCGCCTACACCAATTCAATACTTCAATATTTGTTAATAGACGCTGGTCTTCTGATTCCAGTACAGTTGAATTTTTTTCTCTAACCCCCACCGTTCCTGAGGAACAAGCGTAGTTAGTTTTGGTGCCTGATATGCAATTTAAGCTCTGTAATGTCAGGAGGGCGGTGTCAGGCAGGGGGTGTGATTCAGAGCTCCAATCAGAGGCAGCCAGTGTCAGAGCTCAAACAGCATATCAGGCACCACAACTAACAGTATTGACTGCTCAGGAATGGTGGGGGCTATAGAAAAAAATTCCAACTGTGCCAGAATCAGTGGAGCAGCAGCTATTAAATGATACAAAGATTTGGACTTGTTAGAGGTGGTGAAAAGTCCTCTCTTTAAATAAACATTGACTGCACTATTCTACACTGCATAAAAAGTATAACAATGTATACTGAACTGACAGAGGCCCAAAGAAGACTGTTTGAGGGGTTGTCCAGTAGGAAAAAAAATATTTCCCTTTTGTATAAAATATTAAAAAATTGGATGTATGTATATACTTTATAGCTCAAAAGTGCCACAACCACCCACTGTCAGCTCCGGTCAGCTAATTTCTATAGCTAAACCAGCTTCATGGCTAATGCACAGACAGAGAAATGGGTTGGCTTTGCTATTATCTAGATAGCCACCCCCATTCACACAACACTGGCCACATGCCGAACACTAGTCAGAAGTGGAGGTGCCAGGACCAGCACTGATATCTGGAGATTTGAGCATATAAATAAATCCAGTCATTTATCATTTTATACAGGAGGGAATAATTTTTGCCCATTGGACTATCCCTTTAAAATAACAGGATGGTTTAACTGTGTGCCTAATTTACTCTTCTATAAGTTGGATATTAGGCAGGACATAACATTAACACTTTACGTAACATTATAACTTTAGCACATTGTTCCTGAATCAGAATTCAATTCTTATTTCTTCTTAGGCCTCTTGCACACGGTCGTATTCAGACCCATGTCAGATAGTAATGTATGAGCCTATAGTTTACGCCCATCATTATACTATGTTTATCTTTGTGATTTTTATTTGAAATTGAGTTCTCTATCATTTTATTCAACTGGTCCATTTGTTCCAGCTACCTTTCTGTCACGGCTGATGTCCAGGTGCCCCAGGTTTGCCTTCTTTCCAGTGCTTTGGTGTTCAGTGAGACCTACATAGGAGTCCCAGCAAAGTCAACTATAAAAATGTTTAACCAGGGACAACTCCCTGCAAAGTTTTCCTGGCAGGAGGTAAAAAAATATATACTTTTTTATTATATCATTCAGTAATGTTAAACAAACTTAAAGCATAAGTAAACTTTTATGTATTTTTTATGTACCAGTAATACAGAAAAAGGGAACATACTTGTTATCTGAGAATAATATAAGAATAATGTAAAGTAAATATAGATTTGTTTGCCTTAAATATTATAAATACAAAAAAGACCTTGGATCGCACAAAATAAATGCACAATATAGGGTGTAGACACATATAAAACATTTTCGTCATGATTTCTCACATAAGAAATCAGTATTGTGGTTCTCTAGAATAGGGGTGCATAACCTGTGGCCCATAGTGCCATTCTGTGTAGGTGTCAACCATCTGGACACAAAGATACTTGTCTGTGTGTGGCTGCTTATATGTAGTTTTTATGTCACAGAGAAGAGGAGAGGCATACAGTTCAGAAGCAGCGGCAGGCAAGTACTCTGTGGCCATTTCTGGGTCACTCATAATGTACTGTGCAAATAATTTAGGCAGCTGTGGAAAAGATGTTGCAAAATTAGAGGCTTTCACAAATAGAGGTGTTCATAGTTTTTGTCCATTAACAAAATGAAGCGAATAAAGAAAAGAGAAATCTAAATCCCATCAATATTTGGTGTGACTTTTGCCTTTTGCCTTCCATCAATTCTTCTAGATACTTATAGCCAATTTTTGAAGGAACTCAGCAGGGAGGTGGTTCCAGACATCTTGGAGAACTAAGCACAGATCTTCTGTGGATGTAGGCTTGCTCCAATCCTTCTTTATCTTCATGTAATTCCAGACAGACTGATGATGAGATCAGGATTCTGTGGGGACCATATCATCACTTCCAGGACTCCTCCTCCATAGGGCGGTGACACCAAATATTGATGGAATTTAGATTTCTCTTTTGTTCATTTACATCATTTTGTTAGTTGACAAAAATAAACTATTAACTATTTTTAAAAAGATTATATTTTACTGCATTTTTTCCCACACCAGCCTAAAACCTTTGCACAGTACTGTATATAACAGGGGTAGGCAACCTTCAGAACTCCATCTGTTGTAAAACTACAACTCCCAACATGCATACGTGCTCTGCTGTTCTTGGAACTCCTATGGAAGTGAATGGAGCATGTTCGGAGTTGTAGTTTCACAGCAGATGGAGTGCCGAAGGTTGCTGACCCCTGGTATATAAGAACAGGGTCCCTTTACCCCTGTTTGGTACACCAAAGAGTCTAGGAGTATATAAGTTAAAGATGGCAGTCTATGTTTGCCGCTCTCTCCATTATAGTTTATGGATGTTGTGAAATCCTAGGCTGTTGCCACAAAACCGCTAATCTCCAATGGAGAGAGCCACTTGCATGCATAGTCTTTTTCTCTCTGGGGTACTCATTGTGGAGAAGAGGACCCCCATTTTCTTGATAGGTGGGAGTTCTGAAATGGAACCTGCCTGTATCAGACATAGCATACTGTACATTTGATATGCCATAATTGTCTAAGATGGTAATACCCCCTTAAGTTTTTTTTTTTACTGCAGACCTTGAAAGTGGTTCAATATGACCATATGGCCTTGGATCAAAAGAAATATATTGTGCACCCTTACCTTTAAAAGAATGGGATGTTATCTATATACCTGTTATATTAGAAATACAAATAACATGTATATTCTACAGCTTACAGCTGGCCATACTGCTGCTTGCTCAGTCAAAGTAACACCAATGAGTGGCTTGTTAGGACCAAATGAAGAGTCAGAGATGTGTGTGACACTGGAAACCTATACATTAGTAAGTAGAAATTCTTATAACTTTTTTATAACTTTTTTTTCTCTCCACATATTTGCACAGCTTGGCAGTACTTTTAGTATGTTATTTTTTATTCTTCTCAGCTTGATAGTAGTTTATGTTATGTTCTAATACTAAAAAATGAATAATAACAAATAAAAAACTTTAAAAAGTAAAATTTCTTTGCATCGTCATATTCTGACACACATCTATGGTGCTGTGTAATGGCACTTTTTTGCAAGGTTTATTGTAGTTTTTATTGATACAATTTTGGGGACTCTATGACATTTTGGGCTAAGGCCCCATTATACCGATACAGAAAACGCCAGCGTTTCCACAAGTATAATTGACACGCTGAGGATATTTTTCTGCAGTGTGTAGATGGGATAAGCCAGAATCTCATCCACTTTGCAGGTACTGTAAAACCCTGCGCTTTCGCAACGTAGAGCTTCAGCCTTGATCACTGTTTATTCAATTTCTTTTTGCTGCTGAAGAGGCAAAAATAAAAATCCCATTTCGGGCACTTTGATTTTTTTTACCATTACAGCATTCACCATACAGATTAGATACTTTTATACTTTAATACTACCAACATTTTTTGACACAGCAAAACCTAATATGTTTATTATTTTATTTATTTTTATTTATAAAATGTGTAAATGGAGATGATTTGAAATTTTTTTTAACTTTTAGTTTTTGAACATGTGATTGTTAGATTACTTATGATATAGACTGCAAAACTATAGTATTATATGGCAATCTATGATAAAATTGCTATGTTACTATTCATAATAATAATCAATAAATGTGTAACAATGTAAGTGAAAACGCTGGCAGCACTGACCGTGCTGGGGCCACATTATGTATCTTCACCTTAGCGTTAGATGATCATACATTGTTGACTGCTATATCTCTCAAATACCCCATGCACTTGCATACCCAGATTGGCCAAGTTGTCTTGTTTATATTAAAGGGGAGTGGGCAATTAAGTGCTGGGGGGTAAGAAAGGATTAATCATGATTCAGCCCCAGAATTTGCAGTGTGAGGCTAGTCAGTGAGCAAAGCTGTATTTGAAAACCGAAACTCTGCTTCATTCTTTCCACCACGTGATGCACAAACCTGGAATTTGGATAGCAGTTGGAGGCGGAGCACTGCCTTAAATTACTCTTCACTTTTCGCCATGTGAACCTGGCCTAAGTGAGTCACTCAATTCATGTTGTGTTAACGCAGCAGAACTGGCCGTCCATCTCATGTGTATCGTGTGTCCTAACTTTTCTTCTGTAGGAGATGGTTGAAATTAGGATTATCTGTTGGATTTCAACATGACCCATCCTTTTATTCTCCCAGGAGATAAGTAGACACTAGTGGTTTCTGGCATTGGCTTATTCCCCTCTCCTTATTCAGATCATATTCAAGATTGGCCAAGCTGAGTGTGCACGTGTATTCAGGGTAGGGAGGTATAGCTTCGGATAAACAAGCATTTCTCTAATAGCTATCTAAGATCTATGGCCTGCTTTAGGTTATGTATGGCAAATGTTCTAACCAACTCTGTTCATGTTTCTGTTTAGGATGAAATAAATGACCTGACCTTACACTGTGTGGTTGAAGACATGAAGGAACCTTTGGTTATAAATGTAAAGGCAAAAGCTAAAGGACTTCATGTCAGCTACTCCTTATCAGCTCCAGTGGAGAGGTGAGGCTGTCTATTGATCATAGGTATTAAACATTCCCTCCAGTGTTGTGGCCAAACCACTAACTCAAACTCCTCTATTTGTCCGCAGCCCAACTCCAACTTCTTCATAAATGTCAGTCAGAATCAGTAAAGATCCTCTAATACACTAAAAAGCCAATGATTATATTCCTATGAAAGTAAATATGTACCTAAATAATTATACAATATTAGTCATTGTATAATATAATTACCAATAATTCATCATTTTATAAATATAAATTTACAGCGTTTGACATTACAGTTTGTCATTTTTTTCTTTTTTCTGCAGATTAAATGAATTACTTCCATCAAATTCTCAAGAGTTACTTCTTGACTTTGGATCAGTGGTTATTTTGCAGAGTGCAGTAAAGCAGACTATAACTATTACAAATCATTCTGGAATAGCCGCACCATTTTCAATACAGGTCTCTTATTTCAGTGGCTGCTCTACACCACAAGCACCAAGAAGCTCCAAGTAAGTCATCTAAAAAGACATATTCATAATGTCGTGAAATTGTATAGATAAGCCCCCACTTTGTCACTAGATAACCCTTGTAATATAGTATGTAATATCTGCATTTTTGATCAGTGATATCCACCATAGTAGCTGCTTGATGCCTTGTTCTCTATCCATTATTTATGTTGTTGATGTAAACACTCTTTTAAGTTATCAATCTGATAAGAATTCAGTTTAAAGGGGTTGTCCAGGCAAAATGGACAACCCCTTTAATTTTTAAATCAGCCGGGGGCAGTGAAAAAATTTTTAAAAAATTCATACTCACCTGCCCGGTGTTCTCCTGGTGCTTTCCAGGTTCTTCTGCTGAAAGGGTCTCTTCCAGAGTTCTGCTGAAGCCGCTGATTGGCCGTAGCAGTCACGTGACCATTGAGGCCAATCAGCGAACGGCATACGATGTCACTACCTGTTACATCACAGGTCTCTTCCTGAGGCCTGCTGAGGCCGCTGATTGGCCTCAGCGGTCACGTGACTGCTAAGGCCAATCAGCTGCTTCAGCGGAACTCCAGAAGAAACCCGGGGTGAAGGAGGACACCGGAGCATCGGGGACAGGTGAGTTTGCATTTTTTTAATTTTTTTTTAATGCCCCTCAACTGATTTAAAAGTTAAAGGGGTTGGGTTGTTCATTTTTGCCTGGACAACTCCTTTAAGGGTGTATAGGGATCCCCTATATACTGATGTAAAATGGCAAAAAATAGAACATGACCTATATTTTGATGATCCTTTACAACCGACTGTCAAAATAATGGTCAAGTGAATAGCCCCCAATTATCTGTATTGAATTTAATACTGCCGTGTGTTACGTGACTCCTGAGGCTAATCATTGGCATAAGGAAAGGACACAGGACAGGATATCTCTGCAACCGGGGCAGATACCAGCAAAGCTGTCAGTGAAAAAATATACAAAAATTATTTGAATAACCCAAAGGAAAATGTTATAGCCCTCAAAACTGTATGTACGACACAACTCAAAAATGAGTTCGGATCTGAACCTGTGAAAATAGGCCAGTACTGAAATAGTTAAGGTTTGTATGTGTCCAGTATCATGGAATATTAATGTACAAATCTCAGTGGAGCAGTAGTCTTGTGTTATAGTAAGATACCGCCATTGAGTTTCTGTATGTTTTACTGAATTGCTCTGATGTGATTCTGAATATTTTTTAATCTTTTAGTTCAACATCTTCTCTCATACAGAGGACTGCTCGGTTTGCCAGAGAAGTTACAAAAAAGGCAGATGCAGGTAGGTGAGCTGAACTATTTATTACAACTAAAGCCATGAAGTCATCAGAAAAGTCTTGTTAGGCTGAGGCTCCACGTTGCAGAAAAGCAGTATTTTGTTGCAGATTTTGCTGTAGTTTTTCCAGCCAAAGCCAAGAGTGGATTGAACAGAAGCAAGAAGGCTTAAGAAAATGCAGCAAAATCTGCAACAAAAAAAGAAGCTTTAGCGGGCCGCAGCCAAAAAGCGCTGTAGGAAAAATCGTGGCAGAAACGCATTGCAGTTTTTCCAGCAGCAATTTTCACAGAAAGTCCACAGGGTTCTCCTCTGCGGACTTTCTGCTACAATTATACCTATAGGGAAACCGCCAGCATTTTCATAGGAATAAATGACATGCTGTGATTTCCAAAAACGCAACGGTTTTAGAAATTGCAGCATTTCCGCTGCGGGTATTTTTCTGCAATGTGTGGATGGAATTCACTAGAATCCCATCCAATCTGCAAGAACTGTAAAACACTGTGTTTTTTGCCGCGGCGTGTATGCCATGTGGGGCCCCGGCCATTTCACATATGTTATAAGAAATTTATACCATCTTCTTATGTGCTTTTAGATTTCAGAATGTCTATATTGGCAGATGGAAAGGGGGCTGCATTTATTCCTCGTCCAAGCACTGGAACCCTGGGGCCTTTTGAGCAGATCTCCATAGATGTGACTGCTTATAATAATATGTGGGGAGAGTATTCAGATCTGCTTGTCTGCACGGTATGTGAGCGTATGATAAATCTGAGTTTATGATAATGTATCCAGGTATAAAGAGTTCCTAAGTGTTGGTACTAGCCATTTATTGGATTCATTCTGAAAATGGGTTACATGGCCATTTTCCAGTTATGTTTGTATTTAGTTATTTGCACAAATTTTGGAAGCCATATTGTCTGGTCAGAAGAGAATCATACTGTGCACTTTTGTCATCCATCTTTTTTGACATAAGCCTACTTAGCAGAGTTAAAGGGAACCTGTCACATGGAAGATCCTGTTCAGTCTGCATACGTCTTGTTATAGAGCAGGAGGAGCTGAGCAGATTGCCATATATTTTTGTAGGAAAATATTCAGTGTAACTTGGCTTTTATCCATACCTTTCTCTGCTCTTTCTATGTTGAGAAGTCAGTGACTGACAGCTATCTCTGTATGCACAGGGCTATGGACCAGGCGGAAACCCTGCGGTCCCCATTACAGTCTATGGTTTCCGTGGGTATCTACTTTTTAAGTGGAGAGGGTTTCCATTTTATTTCGAGTCCCCAAGTGGGCCTGAAGAACGGAAACCCTAATGCTATTGTCAACCTAGCGTAAGGAATTTAAAGTTCCAGTGGCTTGGCAGCTTTTTTATTCTTAATAAATGATTTACAAAGGTGGAAAGTTATTTTAAAATACACAAAATAATTATTATGGGAATGCTACAACGTCTGTCATCAGAATGAATGAACTATATCAGTGGTTAGCACTGCAGCCTTGCAGTGCTGGAGTCCTGGGTTCAAATCCTGCAAAGGACAATATCTGCAAGGCATTTGTATGTTCTCCCCATGTTTGCGTGGGTTTCCTCCGGCTACTCCAGTTTTGTCCCACATTCCAAAGACATACTGACAGGGAATGTAGATTGTGAGCCCTATATGGGACAGCGACTGTCAATGTCTGTAAAGCGCTGCGGAATATGATGGAGCTATATAAGTAAGCATAATAACTAGTTGTACACAGTCCTGATTGGTGAACCCTTCCAAAGTTTAAAATATGTGCTTGTATATGAATTCATGTTTTTTGTTTTTTTTTGTAAGCAACCTAATAAATTGTATCGATTTGTCAATTAAGGTTGGAGATCTGAGCCCTAAGGAGATTCCCATAAAGATGACTGTGAAAGGATGTCCTCTATACTTCCAGATGACAGGACCAAGACCGGACCGACAGACAATAGGACCTGTGATAAGGTACAGTGCACTTTTATTATAATACTGTACAATTTGGAGATTTATGATGTATACTATTTTTTTTTTTTCTGAGTAATCTCCGTATGCCTGCCAAAAGCATTAGGCTAAGGCCCCACATTGTAGATATGCAGTGTCTTTGGCTGCTGCAGAAACGCAGCGGAAAAAAAATGCGTTTTACAGTACAAAGTGAATGAGATTTTGGTTAATCTCATTCGCACATTGTTGAAAAAATAAGCTGTTTTTTACAAAAACGCGTGTGGTTTTGAAAAATTCTCAATTTCAGTTTTAGCTGCAGAATGGTAAGCAGTTTAATAGATTTAATAAGGGAAGAAAAACCACAGGAAAAAAGTTTTTTCTGCTGAGTTTTTTAGCTGCGGTTCACTACGTATGAGAGAACTTGATTTTGAGAGCCATCGGAGACAGGAACTAACATGTGGATATGTGCAATTCTCAGCACTGAGCAATACCTTGTTGCTATATAAATTATAGGTTATAAATGAATAAATATATTATTTTTAAGGTTTGGAACCCATGTGTCTGGCGGAGATACAGTGTCTCGATGCCTACGTATTAACAATCCCAGTCCATATGGTAAGTGTAGGTCCGCTTACTCTACAGTAAAAATTTTGCATTTATTAATTCACCCAATGAACTGCTTTAGCTGTCACTTGAGCGTGGAGACCGAGGGCATAAGGAATGGATTTTTAAGCAGTACATTTGTGAAAAGGGTTATCCATGGGCTGTCTGGTATTGCAGCTGAGCCGATATCAATATACAGAATAAAAATATTGTAAAACTAATTTAATCTGGCATGAACGGGAACAGATAGGATCCAGAATATCAAATACTTTATATTATCACCATAGAAACTATGTAAAACTTGTTTGTAAGGGTAGAGGACCTAACACCAGAAACAAAATATATGACTATAAGACTAAGGCCCCAAGTTGTGAAAATGCTGCTTTTTTGTTTCAGATTTTTCTGCGTTTATTGAGCCAAAGTCTAGAATGGATTAAGTAGAAGGTAGAAGTATAACTGCGTCCTATATATTTCCCATTTCTTTTGTAGCCACTCCTGGGTTTGGCTCAAAGAACTGCAGCAAAAAAAGCATTTCTGCAACGGGGCGTCGCAGCCTAACTCAGGTTTTTTTATTTTTTTATTTTTTATTTCGAGCAATTTCATAATTGGTTTGGGTTGAAAATAAAAGCATTATCAGATACCAGAAATGAAGGAATTTTAGAATCAGTGCATTTTGGTTTAAAGGGAGGACACTATCTTTTAGGGCGGATTATACTCTTTTCAAAGATGTCTTTCTTATTCTGCATTGCAGCTCCATTTTCATGAAAATCTGAATTTTTTTTCTTATTCAAATATGCTGAAAAGGGGCTTTAGGAGCGTATGTTTTCCTACTGGAGCTTTGCCCTCTGCTCTAGATAACCAAATCTAACTGCAGACAAGGTGTGACAAAGTGGGAAATGTCATTCAAGCAATGGGGGGAGGAGCTGGATGGAAGTTAGGGGGGGTTATCTAGAGCAGACAAGAAACTCCCCTAAAACCATTTTATGCTAATCTGCATAAGAATAAAATGCTGATTTTCATGAAAATGGAGCTGCAATGCAGAATAAGAAAGGCATCTTTGGAAAGTGTCGAAACCACCCTTCAAGGTACTGTCATTAGTTTGATACAGAGTTTCCTGTTGACAGACTCCCTTTAAGAAAAAAGTTACCTGTAGATAAAAATACACTGCCATCAATGCTGACATACTGTGTCTATGCTTATGAATAATAATTTTACACTATCATATAAAATTATATCAGACCCCTGCATAGGGTCTGTTAGAGGTTTAGCATCGGTGGCTGGTGTTGGCAGTGTTAGGGCAGGCGAATACTCATTTATATACCAGACTCTACATTAAGGTGACACACTGACCCATATAGTGCTATTGGTTCTGTAAACCAGTTGGTGGTAAAACATAGGTCAGCGGAGGAGGATTTACTTTAATTTATTGAGGCTTTTCAGTATGACACATGGCTGCTCAGTGGTGTATTCACATCCCTGTTTTTATTGGTATTTAAAATAAATGTTATGTTTTAATTCCCTTATGACACATCATTGAATCCCATATATAAAAATGGATTAATATCACACGTTACAAAGTCAGTCCATTTATCAGATTAAAGTGTTTGTTGCATGAACTACCACATATCTACAGCGCTACATAGGAGGCGGGATGATCTGCAAATTGTCCTACAACTTTTTTTTTTTTTAAGGGGTCTTCTAGGACTACTATTGTGTATTGAAGACCTATGCAGGGCTGTGAAGTCGGTCAGCCAAAACTCGAAATCCTCTAATTTTCCATAGCCCGACTCCAACTCCTTCATAAATGGCTGACAGCCATGGTCAAACAGCTCCTTTATTTCACAAAAAAAGCTAGTGACTAAATTCCAATGAAAGTAAATATACAGCAAATTATGCATCTAATTAATTATATAATATTAATAATTGTATAATATAATTAAAAATAATGAATCATTTTATTTTGAAGCTGGAGTCAGAGTTTTTCCAACTCTTGACTCCACCCAAAATGGCCCTGATATCAGCGCTCCGACACCACGGCCCTGGGCCTATCTATATTTAGGCATCAGTATTAAATTAGCGGAGGTCTGATTCCTGGCAACCCGGCTGATGAACAGATTAAAGGGACAGCAGTCACCTTCATTGTTTACCAGGCATATTGTAGTGCCTGAATGGGTTACTGAAGCTCTCTACAGATCAGTCATGCAAGTGAACAAATCTAAGCTGCAATACCAGGCACAGCGACTACCAAATATACATGAAATTCTATGTGCATGGACAAAGATCAAGGGAAGCACCATGATCCCTTTAACCAGCTGATCGGTGGGGGTGCTGGAAGTCAGACCTCCACTAATTTTGTATTGATGGCCTATCCTAAGGAGCCTTAGCAGACGTGCAGATGTAAAAGATTTGCATCTGACCAGTTCACAAGCTATTGGTACTCATTTTTGTTGCAGATATTCGCATAGACTGGGAGACTTATAACAGAGAACAGGACACTTCTAAGCTGCTCGACCTGGTGTTGCTTTTTGGAGACCCTTTCCCTTTAAAAGATATAGATGGAAATGAAATTGTCGATTCCAGTCTAGATTTTCCAGAAAGTGACAACTCACCTATGAACTGGGATAAAATCCCCAGTAATTCAAGAACTACATCATCATCCTCATTTACAAGCGTAAGTAAGGTATGGTAGCAAAATATAAGGACTTCACACATGGGGAAGATCGGTGCGGTTTCCAATAAATTTTTATAACAAAATGGATCCCAATCCAAATTTTGGAGAAAAAAATTACATATATAAGAGCAGACACATTTTAGTGGCTGTTTCTTTGCCATGATTGGGACAGTTTCACTCTACAGCCTATGCATTAGAGCAGTTGCCTGTATAAAAGCAGTGCAGAGCCTTTCATTATCATGGCATGCTCCATCTGACTGCACGGAGGGATTCTCACCCAGAAACATTACCGCCATATAGACCATGCTACAATTTTTTTATTATATATTGTATAAACTTGGAGGCACATTCGAGCCCCATAGAAATCTGAGGCATTACAGCTCCATACAACTCCTATGCAGTGATTCGATGGGTCTCCTTAAAGCCGCCTGCTGAGTTTTTTTCAAATGCATGAAGTACTAGATCATTTTGACCTGTATTTGTATTGGTATGTGATGTTTCTTTAGAAGCTAGATGGAATAGAAGAGACTGGACACACAGATGAAGAAGTGAGTGAGGACCTTAATGGACTAGGAGTAGAAGTTACACCAGAAGAAAAATTAATTTCTGTCATTCTAAGAGACCATGAGGGGGTCGCCTCTGATTACCCATACTGCATCACTCCAAGACAGACAGTAAGTCAAAGTATAAGTGTACTACATCTACCCCTCTTGACTCCCCATGCACATCCACGCTTGACTTGGCAGAGTGTGCATGTATTTCCAATGGAAATATCAAACGAGCCAGACCCTTTCTTCGCAGACATTTGCTGGTGAAACAGACTCAAGACACCCCTATAACAGAGTTGTATATTAGAGCTATATATCGGAGCTGAGTCAGAATGCCCTTATAAAGATGTATATATCAGATGTGTATATTAGATCCAGAATAGTTGGGTTAAGCCAGCTTTCATCTAATGTGTTCAGACAGCTTATCTCCAGGCCCTGAGCCCTTCCACATGCTGGCGCAGGGGCACTGCCCAGCGTGCTGAGAATATGGCGGTGAGCAGGTATGAGTATTGGTGCATGGCAATTTGGTGTATAGAATTTTTTAATCATTTTCCTTCTTCTATTTTGTCTTTTCTATGTAATTTTAGCTCCATGTTAATGAGAATTCATTTCCTTAGATTGTACCTGCCAGGGGCTACAGCACTATACATGTATCCTTCACCCCACTAATGTTGTCCGAGGTCACCAATAAGATCGAGTGCAGTGGATATGCCCTGGGATTTTTCAGTCTGGATGATATGGTAACCACATTTCCTCTTTTACCTTAGAACCATGTTCATGGAGGCTACTGTTTTATAATTCTTTTTTACTTAGTTAAAGTATATGTCTTTTTCCTGTAGTCTGCAAGACAGATATCTGGAAAGGTGACACGACCTCATGGATATGGGGTGGAACCAATCAAAATGGAGCTACAGGCATTTGTAAAACCTGCTCTGTGAGTAGTGTCATTGCACTTAGCCGACAGCAACATTAAGCAAGAATAAGACATGTATAGGCAAACAAATCATAAAATGCATAACTACTAAAGCAAAGAACAACAACTGCGCAACAATGTTTTCAGTTTGTGAAATACTGACCCTGGCTCCTCTAGCACTAAAGTTCATGTCTCATTCAGAGTCCCTGAGATCGCCTAATTTTCTCATTCTTAAGGCTAAGGCCCCACATAGCAGGCCACAGCCATAAAGTGCTGAAAAACTGTTGCGAAAACACATCGCGTGTGCGCTTTTCGCATAAACTCTGCGGACTTTCTGCTTTATTTATAGCTATATTCCATTTCCATAGGTATAATTGACATGCTGCAATTTACTAAAATGTGATGGTTGTTGAAAGCGCAGCACGTCATTATATACAGTATATGCAGATATTTTTCTGCAATGTGTGGATGAATCCCAGAATCCCATCCACTTTGCAAGGACTGTAAAATGCCGCAGCAGTAACCTTATTTATATCACAAACAAGCCAGGATCACAAAAGAAGATAAAACCCATCATTACACTCACTACTGACAATACATGATGTCACAGTCTATCTACATATTCTCTCTGCACATACCAAATGTAGAAAACTCTCCCATAGACCTCAATGATTCAACTCCAGGCTGTTGCCATGATTATGCTGTAAAGCATATCACTGAATGCTGTTAACAGAGCAAAGGAGAAGCTCAGGCAAGATGGCCGTCCTCATAATCACATGCAGAACATAGAATAAAAAATATCTACAATAAAATAAAAACAGATTAGAAAAATGTGATTCCACTTTAATAAATAAATTTTAAAAATTGTTGATGCTTTCCCTTTAACTCCACTAACACCTGCTTCTAAGGTCTTTTTCTTTGTCCATAGGCTCACTGTGGAATTTGAAGATGAGGATGAAGAAGGGCTGGTGTTTTATTCTGTAGCAAGTGACCTCATTCCTGATAGAACATCTTCATCTGTCAGTATCTCATTCCATCCAGTATATTTTTTATTGCATATATTTGTAGCAAAAGTGGGAACAGATCCTAGTGAAGAAATGAGGATGAACATCTTTAAAGGCTATGGACGCCTTTGGATCATTTTTATTGAATTGCATGTATTGTGTTCTTAAAGGGGTTTTTCATTTCCATAAGATAGATAGGGGATAACTTGCAGATTGGTAGGGGTCTGACCGCTCAGATCCCCACTGATCAGGAGAACAGGGGGGTTTTCTACTGAGGAATGCGCACACCATTCCATTTATTTCAAGTGTTGTACTTCGGCTTTCTCCAACACTCCCATTGAAATAAGTGGAAATGAGTGGAACGCGCTGCCCAACCTCTGATCCATTCAGCACAGGGGACAAAACTCTGTTCTCCTGATCAGTGGGGTTTTGAGTGTGCAGACCCACACCAATCTGCAAATTATCCTGGATCCTATGGATAGGGGATAACTGGCTTAGATGGAAACAACCCTTTAATACCATTTTTGTAATTGTTTATGAGAATGTTTGGACCTTTTGGCTTCTGTAGTTGCATGTATTACATTGGATAGCAAGCTGCAGTGTGCCATTCTGTGCGAAAACTTTCTGGCAGTTTGCATTATGGCTCTCTCTGTCTGCAGCCCTTTCCTCTGAACACTTGTAGTGCTGATATTGCTTTTGAATGAACTTTATTTTATTTGGATGTAATGTGACTTATATATGCAGAAGCGCAGAGAGAGGGGCTACAGACTGAGCCATCAAGAACTCGTCTGACGGAGGATTATGGGTTGTACTTTATGGACTTCTGTGTTTTTTTTTCAACCTTATAAGCTGTGTGGTTATGTATTATTCTCATCTATGAGCATTTCAAGACTTTATTGCTTTATTTGAATGAAGCTGCATGCATACAAAATTTAGTGCTTAAAAACGGGAAGTATTAACACTTTGTGCATTTATCATTAATATTGTGAACATTTTCTTCAGATTTTGACTGAATTTATGACAACACGAAGATTAAAGCTGATGAATTGCACAGAGACGCCGCTGTATTTCCGGTTGCTGCTCTCTAAACCCTTCACGGTTGCTGCTACTGATCCAAATAAAAGCATTAAAACTTCCCAGAGTGACCGGGATGAACGGCCAGCGCAGATAGTGCTACATCCACAACAAAACACATTGGTACGGTAGAATTTGCTATATTGCAGTATCTTTCTTGAGGCTTACCTGCATTTGTGACGAAACTTACACTTATGTCATCAGCCATATCATTAAAACTACTGACAGGTAATGTGAATAACACTGACTATTTCAATACAGAGGCACCTGTCAAGGGGTGAGATATATTAGCCAGCAGGAAAAATGAGGAATTGTGAGGATTTGAGAGACTTTGGCAAGGATGAAATTGTGATTGTGAAATGACTGGGTCAAATCCTCTGAAAATGTCAGGTTTTGTGGGGAGTTTCCAGTATGTGTAAGCCGTGTACCAGGGTGGGCTCCCCAGGATACAGCGAAGTCATGAACAAAGGAAGCGACTCCAACTCAATTTAGTAAAAACAAGATTTTACTTAGTGTAGTAACACCCCATTTACCAAAAAGAACACTCCCAGATATTTACATACACTCAGCCAGAAAGCTGAGGCCCTGGTGTTGTACAGTGCGGTGCTATCCAATGTGCGCCTCCAATATACTGCAAGTTTTACCTATCTGCAGGCTGCAACTAACCAGCCGCTTGTTACCTTTTATCACCTTAGTCACAGGAACAATTCAGTGAGTGTGATAGAGGCACCGGCGGTATAACACAAGAGCTTACAAACTTATCAAAATACCCCTATTCCCCACAAACAAAGTACAACCAAGTAAATATAATAGTAGGTCAGCTTGCAAGTCAAAGAAATGTGAAGATGCATAAAATGTCGCTCCTAGACTTCCTTAGAAGATCCTCTGAGAGTTTACAACCCTACAGAATTCTCTGAGTCCTAGTCCTTAATACCGAATAGGTAGATAAATCACCAGTAGTGTGGCCTGTGACAATGAGTATGCCTAACTAATCTAACTACAGGCCCTTACTCAGTCCCAAGCAATTTGGCACCAAAAACCTAATGCGGTGTGTGCATGATTACTTCTGTTACGGACCCGGGTCTGTTGGGTACCTTTAGCCTTTGTCTGGAACAGCTGGAAGCAGGGCTTATACAGAAAACATGCGGTCTCACTGACAGGGCCACTTAACAGCTGGGTCCTTGATAGCAATCTTCTCCTTCAGGATACTGTCTCAACAAACCCTGGAGCAGCCTCTGATTCAGCTCCACTTTGTTATACAGTAGTTCTGATCCCTTAGGGATGCTCCTACTCACACTCCAGTCCTCCTCCTTCTAGAGCTCAAAGCACACTCTCAAGATGGCTGCCACACACACTCTGCTCCTCCTTGTAGCTCCATCTCTGCAGAACAGAACAGGGTCTCCACGTCACTACTCCAGGGAATTACAATCTTTTCCCATTTCTGAGGTAACAGTGGCCTCTTGTGGTCAAACAACCAAATGTCAGTTTATAAAAAAAAATAAACTTATTTGCAGAAACAGGTACATTCACAACATGAGGGCTGTTTCACCATCTTACATATGCAGTAGTTTGTAGCTACCAAAAGTGGTCCAAGAAAGTACAATTGGTTAACCAGGGACAGAATCTCAGATGCCCAAGTTTTATTGATGTGCATGGGAAGTGAAAGCTAGCCCCTTCTGTCAATGGTTGAAATGTGCTAAAGGGGAAGCATGGTGGCTCAGTGGTTAGTTCAAATCCAGCCAAGGACAACATCTGCAAGGAGTTTGTATGTTCTCCCTATGTTTGTGTGGGTTTCCTCCGGTATCCTCCCACACTCCAAAGACATACTGATAGGGAATGTAGATTGTGACCCCTATATGGGAGACTGTTGACAATATCTGTAAAGCGCTGCGGAATATGATGGCGCTATATAAGTAAGCATAATAAATAAATAAAATGTGCTGTGAAATCTGAATTTGTGTGGCCCTTAGGAACCAGATTGCTTTGTTCGTTTCAATCAGGCCTGGAATATTTCAGACAGCACTTTTTATCATAACAGTTTTTATGCATAGGCCTGGTGTTTATTCCTGCACTTAGTCCATATAGCGACAATTCCCCAAAATGACAGATTCAGACCAGATTTTCTAAAGTAGCAAGTTACGAAGTTCTAGCAATCTTGTGCTCAGTAGTCAGGAATACTTTGAGGAGTATTGTACAATAATGTAATACTTTGTAACATTGGGAATGCTTTCATTGCATAGGTCACTGTATCGTTCTGCACAACCTTGGAGCTGCTGACTTACCAGAACCTGCCGAATGATCAGATGTTACCTGGTGTTAAGATCCTTCAGTCAGGGAATGGCGAGAAGAAGCTTCACTTTACCCAGCAACTACTCCTTGAGTACAGCAATAACAGCACTCAGGTTACTTTGTTATTGATCCTTCTTGTGATATCGCATCAAATCCAACGTCACCCAACTAAATCCAGCATTGTCTTAATACTGCACAATTGTATCTCTGCAGCAAGTCCCCTTGAGTGCCTATCTCACCGTGCCAGTATTACAGCTCTCCTGTGACACTGTGGATTTTGGCACATGCTTTGTGGGGCAGACAAGGACCCAAGAAGTTTTTCTGATAAACAGAAGTGGATCAAAAAGTTACTGGACAGCTTTACTGGGTAAATATTGTACAGTGCAGAGTTCCACTGTTGTAAGGCAAAAAAAAAGTTAATATTAAAAAAAATGAAAATAGACTGATACGTGATGTATTTGTTGTCTAGCTAGTTATCCTCACATGTATGCCTAACATACCTTCACAGTCTAATCTCCTAATCGGTTATATTGTGGAGCACTATTGTAATGTAACCCTTTATTGTCACTACCAGACAAACGAGAAAGGCACAGTGGACAAGAAATATTCTCCATCTCCCCCACCAGTGGGATGCTTGATGCACATGTCAGTCACACTTCATCCAGTAAGGAGATGTTATTGGTGTCCTTCACTGCAAGGTAAGGAGACTCAATCATACTAAATTACAGGTCTGTTCCTTCTCGCACAAATAGCCATCAACTAATCTCTTGGCTGGCTTTAGTATGGACAGGGACTGTCATGATGAGACGACCCCTAAAGCTGGGACTACACAGAGAGTTTAGCACATGGATTCATCCATGAGTGCATGTGTTCTAAATGGGAAAAGGGCGTTCGCTGCGGCCACCTCTGGCACGGCTTATCTAACCTAACATCGGCCATATAAAATTATACAGGAAAAATGATGTAATAAAATTATACCCAATCCTTCTTTCCTATGCCTAGGTCCTAACATCATCTTTTGGAGGAAGGTCAGGACATCCCCAAACATGTTAGGCAGCTACCCCAGCTGACATAAATCAAATGTGTATGGCCACCTTTACACTGTTTTGTATACATAGGCATCTTTATGCAAGTGTAGGGTCTTCAGTCCGTTCTTTGGGTACCTGAAACATCTGACTGGTAATAATTTCTGTATATGGTATAAATATCTGTATATACACACATACTGATGCACGTTGTATGAGGTGATATCTTTTTTTGGTATATTTGACTCCCTTAGGACAAACAAAGACTATGAGACAGTAGTCATGGTGCATGGCATGCTGGGAGAGAAGCCCCTGAAACTACACATTATAGGAAGAGGATCCTATGATGAGAAATATGAGGCTTTACTCAATGTGTAGCTGAAAAGCTTTTTTTTACATTCAACTTCAGTATTTCTAAAAATAAAATGTAACATATAATTTATATCACAGAAGAGGAATTTCTTGTATTTTTGATCTGAGTTGTGCAATATTTTTCACCCAGATTGGACTACATTACACCCACTATCACAAGTAAGATCTTTACAAAGTCACAGACAGCAGATTGTGGGCCCATTATGCTACCAAACTGGTTTGACTTAGGGCCAGCTCCTAGGGCATTATCCCAGCAGATTCCCCAGTTTTCACCTCCAACACCCCATATGGGGATCTGGTCTTCACTGTTGAGAGTTTGCCAGGCCGGTAGCTCCTGAGGTTGTCCGAGTTTGGTAGCAGCTGACTAGACAGAACTGTGGTAGAGAGCACCATAGAAACAGGATAAGTGCATAATGTGTACACAGGCTCGGGCCGGAGGAATCGTGAACATGAGAAACGGTCGTTGCCGATAGGAGCTGTTCTGTATACAAGATACCTACTATGAGCGGACAATAAAAGGAAGATGTATTTCTATAAAATCGAGAATGCTGCAATTCTGTGATTTCCTCTTCTATTTTATTAGTTTGGACCTATGTATGTTTACTACAGCAGAGCACCAGAATATTAAAATGGCGGCTGTTACATGCCCATTCTCGACCGCACGCGATCAGAATGAGAAGGTAGTGCCGACTATATTATGTTTTACTGTGAGCAAATAAGCTAGATCTGCTAAGAAGCACACAGGTGCTAAGGGTATCACCTCCAGCTCTATTCTATTACATTCTACTACATTGCCCTCACTGGGGGGTTTTAATGAATTTCAGTTTTTTTTTTTTTTTTTTTTTTTTATTTTCGTTACATCAAATTATTGTAACAAAACAGAAATAATGTTACATATATTTTTGGGACCTTAACTTATAAGGGATTTTAAAAAGGCCCTTTATACCTTTTCAAGATTAATTTTACAGGTAATGACTTCCCACATCTCTAAGGAATTCTGTTCCCTTTTCCTACCAGATTATGCCACAACCACTTTAAGTGATATACAGTATTTTACTTAGAGCAGTAGTTATTACCATGCTGGAGTTAGCAGTACAATCCATAGGTATTTAAATACACTGTACAGTATATGTCACTTCAGATGTGGCAAATAATAGTAATACAGTATTGCATTTTGCAGCATGTCATGATTCTGCAGATCTTGTTCACAAATTCATCTGAATGCGTATCATGTTAAAACTGCATACAGACACTAGGGGGAGACAAAACACATCACTCAAGAAGTTTGCACACCCGAGACCTGCAGCTTATGCAGCAACTGTCACGCAAAAAGTGCCACAGAGATTAGATTTTTTTTTTTTTTTTTTAATAAAAATGGCAATGGCAACTCCTGAGAAAGAAGGGTCCAATTATCTGTGGAAAGCTCTTGTTACCACTTCTCCACAGAAATAAATTTGAGCTATGAAAACGGGATGAACCGCAAGTAATTTTTATTTGCCATATGCAGAATAATCAACTGTTAAAAAGTAGCGGAGATCGTTTTACTTTAAGTAACAAAAGCAGTAATATTTTACAGTAGGTGCGTACGGTAGTCAGACAAATCACCAGATCAGTATAAAACATCATCATTAGACCCAGTTAGAATTAAAACAAAAAAAAAACTACCACTGTCATCAGATCATGGTAGAGATGGCTGAGATCTACTGAAATTTTAGATCACTAAATAATCTGAATTGTGGCTAAAATATCCAATGTACAGGGACTATACAGACTAGATTGCCCTTTCTTGTATTAACCATAATATAATGCAAGACAGTGATATGTAGCATGTAATGGGGTAGTTCATAGCCAATATTAAGTGCCATTTATAATGTTTTAGGAATCAAACTCCAAATTAATGGAGACCTGTTACCTGCAGGAAAGTGCTAGAACACCATTCACAATTATGTAAAAATGATAGAACTGTACCAGTGCTTTATATTAGAATTAAGGAGGGTAAATCGATTTGGTCAGACAACCCCTGGATTATAGAAGGATTCAGTTTTTAGTTTCCAGGGTATTCAAACACGGCAGCTGCGCCCATCCCAGTTCCAATACACATTGATACAACGCCATAACCCCTGCAAAACAAAGTACATGTAGTTAGCAAAGACGCAACAAAGACCAATGAGGCATTAAAAATGAAAGTTTTGCACACAAAATAAAACCTTACCGTTTACCCCTTCTCTTTAGCTCATTGAGTAATGTGACTGTCTGCCGGGTTCCTGTACAGCCCAGGGGATGTCCAAGTGCTATGGCTCCTCCATTGGGGTTAACTTTCTCCAATGGGATTCCTAATTTCTCCACACAATATACTGCCTGCATAAAACATAACATAACTTTAGGGACATGCTTCTTTGTATACTCTTGTATGGGGCAAACAGCTGACAATATATTCACATTTAACATGTCATTAGAGTAAAGATGTACCTGGCTGGCAAAAGCTTCATTAATTTCATATACATCTATATCATGGATGGAGAGACCTGAAACAGAAGATTTTATTTAACATTTTCCCTTCTAAAGTAGAATATGTAAAAAAATATATTTACAAAACAAGTAAAGTGAATGAACAAAATAAAAATCTAAATCCCATTAATATTTGGCGTGACCGCCCTTTACCTTCCATGAACTCTTCTCGGTACTTGCAGACAGTTTTTGAAGGAGCTCGGCAGGGAGGTTGTTCCAAACATCTTGGAGAACTAAGCACAGATCTTCTGTGGATGTAGGCTTGCTCCAATCCTTCTGTCTCTTCATGTAATCCCAGACAGACTGGGTGATGATGAGATCAGGGCTATATCTGTGGGGGCCATATCATCACTGCCAGGACTTCTCCTCCAAAGGACAGTCACACCAAATATTGATGGGATTTAGATTTCTCTTTTGTTCATTCACCTCTTTTGTTAATTGACAAAATACACAATTAACATTTCTGACAGTATTCTTACTTTGTAGCATTTTTTCCATAACTGCCTAATACACAATGGGCCCATACACAACTGTAGTTTTTGTGGCGGTGTGTCCAGGCCAAATTGAAGAGCCGCAATGTATCGAGCTGGTCATACACGTAGTTGTACTTGCGGCTCTGTCAATTCATTTTCAATGTACAGGCCACTGAACACCACGGATGACACACGAATACCAATCTGTGTGTCATCCGTGCTGTGTTTACTGAGCTGCAGACTGCACACGGTCATGTGCAGGAGGCCTAAAACTTTTTCGCAGTACTGTATGTTTTTGGGATCATTCACACTATCTACACAGAACATTGTGCACATAAGGGCAGGTCTGAATTCTTAATGTGAGGTCTAAACAACACACAGTTTCTAATATGGGCACATACAGTCATATGAAAAAGTTTGGGCACCCCTATTAATCTTAATCATTTTTAGTTCTAAATATTTGGGTGTTTGCAACAGCCATTTCAATTTGATATATCTAATAACTGATGGACACAGTAATATTTCAGGATTGAAATGAGGTTTATTGTACTAACAGAAAATGTGCAATATGCATTAAACCAAAATTTGACCTGGTGCAAAAGTATGGGCACCTCAACAGAAAAGTGACATTAATATTTAATAGATCCTCCTTTTGCAAAAATAACAGCCTCTAGTCGCTTCCTGTAGCTTTTAATCAGTTCCTGGATCCTGGATGAAGGTATTTTTGACCATTCCTCTTTACAAAACAATTCCAGTTCAGTTAAGTTTGATGGTCGCCGAGCATGGACAGCCCGCTTCAAATTATCCCACAGATGTTCAATGATATTCAGGTCTGGGGACTGGGATGGCCATTCCAGAACATTGTAATTGTTCCTCTGCATGAATGCCTGAGTAGATTTGGAGCTGTGTTTTGGATCATTGTCTTGCTGAAATATCCATCCCCGGCGTAACTTCAAATTCGTCACTGATTCTTGTACATTATTCTCAAGAATCTGCTGATACTGAGTTGAATCCATGCGACCCTCAACTTTAACAAGATTCCCGGTGCCGGCATTGGCCACACAGCCCCAAAGCATGATGGAACCTCCACCAAATTTTACAGTGGGTAGCAAGAGTTTTTCTTGGAATGCTGTGTTTTTTTGACGCCATGCATAACGCCTTTTTGTATGACCAAACAACTCAATCTTTGTTTCATCAGTCCACAGGACCTTCTTCCAAAATGAAGCTGGCTTGTCCAAATGTGCTTTTGCATACCTCAGGCGACTCTGTTTGTGGCGTGCTTTCAGAAACGGCTTCTTTCGCATCACTCTCCCATACAGCTTCTCCTTGTGCAAAGTGTGCTGTATTGTTGACCGATGCACAGTGACACCATCTGCAGCAAGATGATGCTGCAGCTCTTTGGAGGTGGTCTGTGGATTGTCCTTGACTGTTCTCACCATTCTTCTTCTCTGCCTTTCTGATATTTTTCTTGGCCTGCCACTTCTGGGCTTAACAAGAACTGTCCCTGTGGTCTTCCATTTCCTTACTATGTTCCTCACAGTGGAAACTGACAGGTTAAATCTCTGAGACAACTTTTTGTGTCCTTCCCCTGAACAACTATGTTGAACAATCTTTGTTTTCAGATCATTTGAGAGTTGTTTTGAGGAGCCCATGATGCCACTCTACAGAGGAGATTCAAATAGGAGAACAACTTGCAATTGGCCACCTTAAATACCTTTTCTCATGATTGGATACACCTGGCTATGAAGTTCAAAGCTCAGTAAGGTTACAAAACCAATTTTGTGCTTCAGTAAGTCAGTAAAAAGTAGTTAGGAGTATTCAAATCAATAAAATGATAAGGGTACCCAAATTTTTGCACCGGTCAAATTTTGGTTTAATGCATATTGCACATTTTCTGTTAGTGCAATAAACCTCATTTCAATCCTGAAATATTACTGTGTCCATCAGTTATTAGATATATCAAATTGAAATGGCTGTTGCAAACACCCAAATATTTAGAACTAAAAATGATTAAGATTAATAGGGGTGCCCAAACTTTTTCATATGACTGTATCTAAACTGATCAAATTAAATTTAGTTTGGGTAACTTGTGATGTCTCATTTACCAGTATGAAATACTTCTGCTTCTTTAAATGATATGCTACCCCAGCAGTCTTCTGGCACATAAGCTGGAACTGTCCCTCTGTGCAAGCCTACTAGACGCAGTCTACTGTCCCCACCCCCCCCCATCTATTCTTATGAAGTAAATTCAAATTAACCATTCACACCAGTTATATCATGTGATCTAAATATTTTACCCATGACCACCACCCAAAATTGTCCTGTTTTGCAGTTGTAAAGGTGACTGCAAGATCCCCTTCTAGTGCAACATAATTGGTAATATCTTACCTGCTTTCTCTAATGCCACTGGTATAGCATATGCAGGACCTATGCCCATAATGTCCGGGGGAACCCCAACCACAGCAAAGGATTTTAACACTCCCATTATGGGGAGCCCCAACTGGACAGCAGTTGAGCGTTTGGCTAATAAAACCGCAGCAGCTCCATCACTGACTTGACTGGCGTTTCCTGCAAAGAAATTCACGTAAAAATTAATGGCTGAAAACAGGGGTCATGAGAATCCTTTAGAGGGAATGTGTAACCAGAAAAGGAGGCCGTTCAAGGGGTGACAGCAGAGAAGATTTTGGGCCTGTCATCTCAGCCATAAAGCATTTTATAAACAATCTTAGGAGGTCACTCACAGTTGTTTCAGTTGCTCCCTATCAACAGTCCCACTCCCCCATGTGAATGCCGTATTAGCTGAGTAGGCATGCTGCTGCTCCATTCATTCTCTATGGGACCACCAGAGATACCCGAGTACAGTGCTCAGCTATCTCTGGCAGCCCTATAAATGTTAATGCAGTAGCAAAACACGTGCAACCAATTACTCCATTCATTTAGTGGCACAAAGGAATCTCACTCTTGCAATCTTGGGGGTCTCAGCAGTTGCAACTCACCAATTAGCAGGTTATCTGGTAACTTCAAGGTAACTTAGAATAACTGGACAACCCCTTTAAGTTTATCGCATCGGATAGAAAGTTGTTACATGTCATCTTCAACTCTTCACTGTCATACGATAAAATAAATAGGTGGTTTGTAATAGATGTAGGTAGCCCCTACTCACCAGCAGTTGTACTTCCATCTTCCTTAAATGCTGGTCTAAGTTTTGCAAGCCCCTCCAAAGATGTATTCGCTCTAATCCCCTCATCTTCGGTCACGGTTATATTGGTTGCGTTGCCCTGATCGTCTGTGAACGTGGTGGTCACAGGAACTATTTCAGCTTTGAAATTGCCGGATCTTTGTGCAACTGCAGCTCTGAAATATACAAGTTCTGTTATGTACCACATATGCTCTGTTTATAGCACCTACATATTCCATAGACCTGAACAGAAAATATACTTGCATTACTTGGGTTAAATATCATGAAACCAACTCACATATAGTAAATACAATTATTATTATAGATGAATAGAATTGTTTAGTATTGATAAAGAATTATGTGAATTTATATAATGCTAAAGTAACAAAACAGAAATGAAGGATCACCGAGGGGCCAGTTGATGGGACACCCACCAATTATGAGAATGGGAGTACCATGTGCCGGATTGGTTGGAGCCATGCGCATTGCTCCATTTATTCTCAAGGAGGGAGCAGCATTATTCTATAGGAAGTACAGTATATTAAAAATGACAACCTCATATGGAGCTACAATACGAGGGTTGTTATGACCTCTGACCCGTTAGTCATCATACAGACAGGAAGGCATTAGCCAGATAACAGAAACGTAGCACAGTTTATATGAAAGGCATTGTATATAGTGAAATATGTCCAGTGGGCTACAATGCCAGTCACTGCCAATGGATGGCACTGTTCCTGGGGTAGAAAAAAGCAAATCCTTTTTTTCTGTTTGTTTGCAATGATGAAAACCTCTTTCACAAAGCAGCAATAAGAACAAGCAATTTTTGTATTTAGGGAAAAAAAAAGGGAAACTGCTTAGGATGTGTTGTAATACTGAGACTGTTCTCCACTGCCCTTCTAGAAGAGTCAGATAAACTCTGTGTCATACTGAGCAACAAAAACACAACCTCGCTCTTCTAGCAGACGCTTCATGTCACTTGTAGGTGACCCTGCTCCTACCACTGTCTGACATTCACATTATTACTATGCAATGTGCATCATTTCCTGGCTATAGAAGCCATCATAGACCAGATCACCCCTTAATAAATCATTAAGAAACACCCCAGATTATTTACTTTTGTTGAGATGCCAAAGAAAATGCGTCTTGTTTTTGTCTTGTGATCCCAAACCGTTCAGCCACATTCTCAGAAGTAATCCTGGAACAAAAGAATAATGGTCAGGAAATGTGAACCCGATGTCTGAGATCCCTCCTAATATTAACTCTATGTAATAATTGATAATTTGTACAAAGATAGATTCCTATCTAGAGAATGGGGGTAACCTGAACCCCGTCTCACAGCTGCTGTGAGTGAAGACATGGCAAGGCATATGAAATTCTCTCCTTTCATTTATGGTATATGTTGCCACCTCTGCACTCATAGCGACCACAAAACTGGGGTAAGACAACCCCTAATCTCAAGATAGCTGGGACCCGTGTCTGTTGGATATTTATGACATACCTTATGGAAATGCCCCTCTAATATTGCAGAGTATCACAAATAAGCACTGTCCCAACACATAAAACAGGTTCTTTAGCTATTACTACTATAGAAATAAGTCTGTATGACAGAATCGCCTTATATGCGCCTCTAAGAAGCCACTTACTCTACATCGAAATTAACTTAGTGAAACGTCATCCATTTACTAGAGTAGACACACTCAACCATAACTGATTCCGGTACCACCGCCTAATATACCATATCCTGGTGCTGCAGTGGGGCTGAACATGTGCTCTTGGTGTTTCCCATAGATTTAAGCTGACTGTTGTGCCCTTCCATCCTTCTAGCCATCACCGGGTGCCAATACACTGCAATCAATAACACTGGCTCTTCATCACCGCTGCACACAGTGGTAATAACATAACACATACTGCAACATGAACTTGGTCTTGTAAATTGAAATCCCTAAAAAGGACCTTTTACCACCTCCGTCAACTTTGATCCACTGATTTCGGCGGAATTGGAATTTTTCTCTAGCCCACACCATTTCTGAGCAATCGGTGCAGTTAGTTTCAACACCCAATATGTAGACTCTGTTCTGTCAGGTGGGTGGTCTCTGGCTGTCTACTCCAGTCCAGGACTGTCCTCCTGATAGTAGAGGATAGGATTGTGCTGAAAGTAACAGAAGGGATTACTTGGGAATGGTGGAGATTACAGAAAAAATTGCAACTGTGCCAGAAACAGTGGAGCTATGCTTACTGTAGGATACAAAGAGCTAGAGCTGGTGGAGGGGAGGAAGGATTCTCTTTAAAGTAAATGTTCATATACCACTTTGCAAATCTTTAGAAACACCTAACAATTCAGCACTGTGGCCCCTTTACTGTTTTGCCTTGCACAGCAGCGCTCCCAGACCTTATGGCTTTGCAGGGCCTGCACCTGGCCCCAGTCACTTGAATGGAGTTGTGTTGCTGAGTTCAGAATAGGGAAAAACAATGAAGGGGATGCAGAACTCCAACAGTCATGTGGACCTTTATTTTTCGGGATAGGAAAAGGTCCCAGAAGTTCAGACCCTTATAAAGTGATAGCACAACCTAGTGATATAGCATTGCATTATGAGATGGGAAACCCATTTAGATTTATTTGAAAATTTTTTTCATTTTCATATTCAGATGGAATAATACAAAACACAAAATATGTCAGGGGATATCACAATAGTGAATATAGTGAATATCTGTGTATTTCCAGCACTACTTCTACAGTAGGTCATTTACCCCATAGGGATCAAACAGTCCCTGGCTTTACTGTCATCCACAGTACGAGGACTAATGTCTCCAGGATTTCCCACACTTCTGAGGCTCATGGATTCAACCCTGAAACAAGAGAAATAATAATCGGCTTAAGCTGTAAGCATACTCCTCAGAACAAAGGCAGAAGAAGGAATTACTTCATACATCTGTATATGTAACCTAATTTTATCCCAAGTTACAGGATAACTTACCCAAAGCAATAAAAACATTAAAGAGGATGTCTCACAACTTATTCCCTGTCCACAGGATAAATGATAATGTCTGATAATGTTTCTGGGGTACTCTCCGCTTGTACCCCCGACCATGAGGACCCATGTTACCCATTTGAACTGAGCAATGGCCATACATACACTTCATCCTTCTTCATTCAATCTCTATCGGACTGACAGAGATAACCAAGTATATTGCTCAGCTAGCTTTGTCAGCCCCAAAGGCTTTTAATGTCGATGCTTTATGCAACAATGAGACTTGGACAGCCATGACCATGTCGCTAGACGTCCTTTCTTGGACCACTTTTGAAACAGTAAGGTGTAGTGGACAATGTGCATTGTGTATATGCCAGGAGCTGCCACAGACGAGTCAAGGACTTGTTACATAAAAACTCAAAAAACTACTGAATGGTGCTTACGCAAATTCATAAATCGATCCATTTTTTTTCCACCCACGTGCTATTATTATTTGACTGGCTTTAGGAGATCTTACACCTTAGACGCATGGAGGGGCTACTGTCAGAACTCAGACCCAAATCAGACACTCACCAACAGATATGGCTACCGTGGAATGTTTTTTATTACTCTGCTGATTTTCAACATTTTTTCCTTCCCTAGATAAGCCTCCTATACCATATATTCTCCCCTTACCCACACCCTATGCTTACTCTTATGTTACGTTTTGTGACCCCACCTCTACAGACCCCCTCCCCACCTCACTCTGTTTAGGTAGTGGCTCTATATCATTGATTTATATCTGCTGTATCTACCTGTTTTATCCAACTTTAACTGAAATATATTTGTACTGCTGTGACAGAAATTTGGATTTCTCCTACCTTATCTGCTTAACTAAGCAGACCGCCTGTCCCCTGTTCCCTCCCTTGTTTCATCTTCCTTCTGTTACTTGTATATTTACTTTATAAAAAATATTAATAAAAGATCATAATGAGAAAAAAAACTTCTGAATGGAGCCACGGACAGGACTGGGGCTACCACGTTTGAAGGCCTAAACCCCAGCGACATAAGGTCACGCTGCTGGTTTAGCAAACCTGGTGACAAATTCCCTTTAAAGAGGACCTTTTACATCCTTATAGATGTGCAGTATTATATACCGCTAGAAAGCCGACAGTTTCAGATCCGATATTTCTCCACTGTCAGAAAGGCAGACCTTACAGCTCAGCGTCATCACTATGGCTATACAAGAGTACTGTCAAGGGGGCATTCCTCACAGCCCAGCGGTATATATATACCGCACATCTATGAGCATGTGAAAGGTTAAGGTTTTACCCTTTAAAGGATCTATGACTATTAGTTTTGTAGATTTCAGAGACGCAGACGAGAGAAAGAAACACTGTACTATCTATGTGTGGTGACGAATAAGAGTAACAAAGTGCCCTTACATGTTAAATTGTAGAAGAAAACAGAGAAGTGATAGGAAACTAAAGTTTTACCTGCTAGTAATTTTGATACTGACAACTTATCCTCTGGACACGATAACCTTTGGTCTGTAAACTGCTATAGTAAAGGAGCAACTGAAAAGCTCTTGTGCAAGAAACAGTCATGTAACCTTTGCACAGATACAGAACATAACAAGCATTTACTCTGGTCAATGGCTGAGCGTACTGAAGTAATATATACAGTACAGAGCTAGATTAAAAGGGATTCTCTAAAATTATTAAAAAAAAAAGAAAAAAAAAGAAAAAGGGGGTTTACTTTAAAGAGGACCTTTTATCAGCTCCACCAACTCCAGCTCCACTGATTTAAGCACAGTTGGAATTTTTTTCACTAGCCCCCACCTTTCCTGAGCAATAAGTATTGTTAGTTTTGGTGTCTGATGTGCTACTTAGGTTCTGTACTGTCAGGTGGGCGGTGTCAGGGAGGAGTAGACAAAGGGTGTCATTCTGAGCACCAATCAGAGGCAGCCAGTGTCAGAGCTCAGAGTCACACCCTTTGACTGATCCTGCCTGACACCGCCCTCCTGACAGTACAGAACCTAAATAACATATCAGGCACCAAAACTAACAGCATTTATTGCTCAGAAATGGTGGGAACTAGAAAGAAAATTCCAACTGTGCCAGAATCAGTGGGGCGGCAGCTCTTAAATGAAGCAGAGGTGGTGAAAGGTCATCCGACAGGGCAGCATACTGTTAGCTTTCCAACAGTATATAACACCTCCAATGTTAGAGGGCATAAAAAAAGCATAATATAAGATGCAGCCAATGGACAAGTTTCTGAAAACAAGAGCACCTTTTTTTTATCTTCCTGGACTACACGTTAACATCTAAAACTATAGACCATAAGTAAAACAATATCAAGTGTTCAGCCAACAGTAATTCCTCCCATTCCCCTATATATATATGCATATTCAGCTCAGCCAAGCCTGCATATGTCCTCAACGGGAAGAGGGGAGTAAGCTAAAGCCTTTAGCAGCAACTTATCTTCCCTGGAAACAAAAGGATTGTGCATGTAAAATCCAACATGACTGATCCTTCTTTCCCCCCAACATTAACTGTAGGAGGTAAGTTAGAATACCCTCATAGACGTCAAACAGTTGGCCCGCCCCAATGAAATCAGTAGGTTTGACTGACCTTAATCTAATGTGTATGGCCAGCTTTATTCTGCATTCATACCTCCAATCCACCTCTTACACAAGTAGTGGACGCTGCAATATCCAGCACAACAGACTAAGCTTCAGATAATAAATAAGACTTTATGCAATCCACCAAAAGTGAAGACCAGCAATGTCACCTTGTAGCACAGGCTTCACACAGCATATTTATATATTATATGTGGCTGATGCAAAGTTATTAAAGCATATATTCAGCTGTCACCTCTGTGTTACATAGCACATTACAGAGATAAACATCATACCTTTGTTATATATGTCACTTTTGTAGATTTGGAGAAAACAACTTTGAAGTCTTATGCAAATTAGGCAGTTGGAGCACTGGGGGTGGGCCTTCAGCTCTGGAGCACTGCTCCTGCCACTCAGACTCCTACCATCTCCTGCCAGCGTCATCCCCTGCAGTGAGAGTTGATCCTCCCACTGCTATGATATCACCCATCCTACTTGAGCAGTGAGAACAGAGTTCCCAGGTCTGAAGGCCCGCCCCCAGTGCACCAACTGCCTCACTTCAAAGTTTTTTTCTCCAAATCTACATAAGTGATATGTCATTTATCACTGTAATGTGCCATGTAATGTGCCCTGTAATGCGGTGGTAGCAGCTGGGGGAGGATGAAGACTCTGTTTAAAAAGGTGCTGGCTTTATGCACCACTTCAGGCTTTCATCACTCCCCTACCCTCTTAGTAGGCAGGATAAAGCTCTCCCTAATAATTGTTACAGCAGTGGCCTCAATCACCTCTAGTTGTAAAACCTCTGCCCCCACTTGCTAAAGCACTCAAATATTTCCAGTAGTCACAGTAGCCCCCACTTCCTAGTAGTCACAACCGGTGTTCCCACTTTCCCAACAGTCATGACAAACACCTCCTCTTCTCCCCACGTCCCCAATAATCACTGCAGCCCTGTAGAAAGCAACCACAAGTGTTAATTCCATCACATCAGCAAGGCCCATAATTATAGTAATATAAAGTATTCCTCTTACCCGCATGCCAATCCAATATCATACGAACCATTTCTGATGCCACCTGTAACAATATATGGATTTGTCATGTATGCACCGAACCTTTAGCTACAAGCTTAGAGATACAGAATATAAAAGTCTACAAAGTTGTATTTTATACAAGGATTTTTATTTCAATGTATATATAACATGCTATATCAGATTTCACTGCACCCCAACATTCCCCCCCCCCCCGGTTTGATGATTTTATTATTATTTCACAATATGGTAAATGCTGTATAGATTATACATAATGGGGGCATTCTTCAAGACTGATGGATTTTACACCGGCCTTGATGTCCCCTGCGCCAGGGAGCTTTTAATTCACGATGAGACTGCGCCTCATCATGAATTAGGCTCATCCTCCCCGCGCCCATGTGCCTTAGCATAATAGAATATGGTATGGTGGTGTCCCCACCCACTTTTGGAATGGTGGCGAGGCCGGTGCAAAAACTCCACTTGCTATTATTTTATTTGCAAGGGGTGTTAAATATTTGCAAATCACTGATTTTCAAGAGATATATTACTAATGATACAGTCAATGTTAGTCAAACACACACCTACAGTTTTAGCAGATGAATACAAGGTAAAAATCCAATCATGTAAAGACAGAACAGAAACTCACCAGCAATATTGATGATAGCTTGCAGACCAGAAGAGCACTGCCTGTTCACACAAGATAAGGGCACAGTCTCTGGGATCCCACTAAAATTAAAAAAAAGTTGGTCAATACTGTAAACTTTGCGTCAATCTGTTCTTTTCTAAAAGTCACAAAATATGCCCTAAATGTCTGATACTTGGAGTCCTTTCAACCCGGTTTCGCCAGTCAAGGTAACTGACTGTGGAAATCCCCAGTACAGGTGTTATTACAGCTAACAGTTTTAGCATTAAAGACATATGAATTTTTTATTTTAAATACATTTTCAAAAAAATAAAATGTTTACAAGGTTTTTTTTTTTTCAAAGATAGTTTTATGGTATTTTAATGCTTTGCAAAAACACTACATGCAATAGCTGCCCAAGTACAAACTCTGAGTTGTTTTCTGCTGTCAATACGACCATGAATGCAGGAACTTTCTAAAGCCAGAAAATCAGCTATGATTTCCTTATTGTGGCCGGTATTATCTTCTGATACATGTAGTGTCCCTGCCTGATAACCCAGCTACAATAAGGACATCATGGCTGGGTTCCTGACAAGTCTCAGACCATAGAAAGTTTCTGCATTCATGGTCGTATCCATTGGCAACCGATCAAGGCAATAGACTGTAACCACTAAGATATTTAGAGAAAATCTTTAAAACTCTGCAGAATTTTTAACTACTTATATTTGCAAAAACGTTTAACTTTTAATTATCTACAAATATAGATATGATTATGTTTATGGGAATACCCCTTTAAGAAAAATACCTGAGAAGCTGGCCAATTCTTGCGACAAGAGCGCCTCCTCCAGGTTGTAGCACATTTCCTGCATGAAAACAGCAACAAAAGCTCAGCACTTATGATTTCATTTATATCTTAAATTTTCATAAAACAGATTTTTTTGTTGTTATAGCTGTAAATATTTTTATTCATTTCACAAAAGGGAAGTTTAGACCAACTAAAGATCAAAGTTAAGAATATGATTATAATCTGTACAAAGGTTGAAGGATCTCCTCGAGTCAGAGGCTTAACTTCAACTTTATCCTAGAAAACATGTAGACAGCCATCCAGATCAGCCTCTCATTTTTTTAACTGATCCATTTAATGGACACATTAGCATCAGTTGGTGTCCGTTTTTTTTGCTTTTTTTTCTGTTTCTGCTGTCTGAGCATGTACAGAAAAAAAAAATGGACAGTAATAACGGACAGTATAACGGACCACCGTCTGTTACTGTCCGTTACCCATAGACTTTAATGTTATAAAATAATGGACGCATGGCGTGCGTCATGAAACCATTTTTTTTTAATGGACACAAAAGTCCTGCACGTAGGATTTTTTGTCCACAAAAAAAAACAGACAAGTCACAGACTGGGTGTATAACGGACACAAGAAAAAATTCCATTGACATGAATGGAAATTTGAACGGATTTGTGACGGTTCACCTAGTGTCCGATGCTAAAATCTTGTAACAGACAATAGCAACGGACACTACTGACAGTCACCACCGGTAGTGTGAATGCCCCCTCTGCATTACCACTGTCATGAAGGTGTGTATATGATCTATGACAAGGTCTAGATAGGTGGTACATCTCAAAGTAACATCTACATGAATGAGAGGAACCAAGGTTTCCCAGCAGATCATTGCACAAAGCATCACACTACCTTCACTGGCATGCCTTCTTCCCATATTGCATCCTGGAGCTCTCTCTTCCCTGGGTTGACCATGCACCTACACTTGGCCTTCCAAATAATGTGCAGTAAAAATGGGATTCAGCAGACCAGGTTCTTCCATTGCTCCATGGTGCAGTTCTGATGCGCATATGCCCATTGTAGATGTTTTCCGCAGCGGACAGTGTGGGCATTCTAAATGATCTGTGGCTACACAGCCCCATATGCTATGAGGCACTGTGTATTCTGACACCTACATAATAGGAACACTCCACAAGACCTGCCATTTTGGAGTTGCTCTGACTTAATCATCCGTCCATCATATTGTCCTCTGCATCCGTACAGGGAGCCATTACATTGTCCCTTGTCATAGTTTCTTAGATCCTTACACTTGCCTACGTTCCCTGCCTTCAACACATGAACATCAAGAATTGACCATTGCCTTGCTGCCTAATATAGCCCATCCTTCACAAGAGCCACTTTTATGGGACAATCAATATTTTAATCTTATGTCTGATGGTTGTGGAAGGAATTACTATACTTTAATTATACTACAAAGGCCTAGCCAAGCGCTCCATGGTTCTACAAATGTACTGCTATCATGTAACTTTGATATACCTATAGTAAGTAAAAATACAACTTGCAAAATTCTCTGCTTGGCTACTAAACTTGACAGGTGCATTTCAGTCACAGGACCATCATGCCAGGAAAGTTTACACTGCTAGTTTAGGCAAGTCAGACTCACATATAGGACACTTATGAAATATTCTGTGGCTATGCCATAAATGCCTCATAAGTGAACACTCCTTTAGGGTAACTTTACACAGTGGATTTTGTGGCGCTACCCACCATGCAAAATCCACCATGGAGATATTCCTGCCATCAGTGGAAAGATTTCCATACTCCCAAGGCTGGTTTTACATCTGCGGCGGAGTTTCCATTGGAGAATCAGAGGAGAGAAAAATCCTGCACAGAGGACTTTTTTCTCTGCTGATTTCAGTTTTGAAACAGCGGACATCCAGTGGACCCAATTATAAAGTAGTCAATGGGGCCCACCGGGGTCCATGTGTAATCACTGAAATGGTGGACGAGAATGACGGTCAGCACAACGCCAGTGTGAAATTAGTGTCACTTTAACGGGAGGTTTGGGAGGGATATAGTCAAAGATAGAGCAGGAAAAAAGAATAGTCTACTTCGCATTGAAATGAATGAAAGGCAATTTTTTTTTTGTGATAGATTCTGCCTTAGAAATTCTGCCATGTGAACTTACCCTTAAAGTATCAACTTACCTACACAAATATCTCCTATTAGTTCAGGCCTCAGGTTAACATCTTTGACAACAGCGGTCATAACAGAAGACAGGAGCTCATCGGGTGTTGTTTCCTAGATTACAAAATATATATCAATTCATTAGTAACCATCATAAATATTAAAGAGGACCTTTCACCACCTACACCAGTTCCAGTTCTTAGCATCTATTAATAGGCTCCGCTCCACTGATTCCAGCACAGTTGGAATTTTTTTTCTCTTGCGCCCACGGTTCCCAAAGAATCAGAATTTCTGTTAGTTTCAGCACCCAATATGCTAAGTAGGGTATCTAGTGTCAGGAAGACGGCCCAGGGCTGGAACAGTAGATGGATCGCCGACCTGACAGTAAAAAAAAAATATGTGCCTAGAAATCGTGGTGGCAACATTTACTAGGTCCAGGTGTGACTCCATTCAATCACATTAGCGAAGGACTCGCAGACATGGCTATCTTTGGTCCTGATGCCCCCAGTTTAATGTCCCCCTCCAGTTGCCCCCAGTTTAATGCCCGCATTATCTGACCCCAAAGTTTAATGTCCCTCTTCATATGCCCCCCAGTTTAATGTCCCTCTTCAATATGCCCCCAAAGTTTATTGTCCCCCCTCATATGCCCCCAGTTTATTGTCCCCCCCTATGCCCCCCAGTTTATTGCCCCCCCTCATATGCCCCCACAGTTTATTGCCCCCCCTCATATGCCCCCACAGTTTACTGTCCCCCCCGCCCAGACGCCCCCCCAGCCCCCAGCGCCCCCCTATGCCCCCAGCGCCCCCCAGCCGCCCCAGTTTATTGCCCCCCTCATATGCCCCCACAGTTTATTGTCCCCCCTCATATGCCCCCACAGTTTATTGTCCCCCCTCATATGCCCCCAGTATTGCCCCCCCCAGCCCCCACAGTTTACTGTCCCCCCTCATATGCCCCCCAGTTTATTGTCCCCCCTCATATGCCCCCAGTTTATTGTCCCCCCTCATATGCCCCCACAGTTTATTGTCCCCCCTCATATGCCCCCCAGTTTATTGCCCCCCCTCATATGCCCCCACAGTTTATTGTCCCCCTCATATGCCCCCACAGTTTATTGTCCCCCTCATATGCCCCCACAGTTTAATGTCCCTCTTCATCTGCTAAAGTTTAACATAAAAAACACTGATACTCGCCTCTCCTCGCTCCCCTGCTGCTCTGTCTGCTGTCTCTTGTCCCAGAGTGTGAAGGGAGCTGCAGGCGCGATGTGCACACAGGGGGCACAGTGGTGAGGCAGGAGATTTAGGAGAACGGATTTACCTTGAATCCCCCCCTCTTGGCTTTACAGATTGCAGTCCTCCTGCCGTGCACGATGACGATGTCCTGAGATCGGTCCGATGTGGCTGAAGTGGGCTCAGCCAGAATCCCCCTGGAATGCCCCATCACAACCCGTACTCTATGCATGGTGCTAAGTGAACTCCGCACCCGACCTGTCACCTGTCAGTCCTACTACTGCATGTACCACAGAGCGCCGGTCCTCCAGAGATAGAGCGTCAGTGCGTCCCGCCCCGTCACCATGACAACAAGCCTATTCTATACTGCTTCCCTACCGTAGACTTCCTGGGCATGCGCACTGATGCAAGAACTTCAGCTAATATTGTAATATTGTAATTATTTATATGCAGTAAGTTATTATCCTTGTCCATACAGTGCGTTGATGCGGCAAGTCTACTGCATGTGTGCATACCTCTCTTCTGTCAGTACTGGAATCATCTCCCATCTTACACCAGCAATTTCTCGTATAATGTCCTCTGCAACTTGCGATGATTGTGTTGCGATTTTTATACTCTCCCCACCCCACACTTCTCAGGCTAGAGCTACATTGTGTTTTGGACTCACACAACCAAAGATGACAGGGTCGCCCCAATGTAAATGATTGGAGTCACATTGCAACCCCAAGGTTGCCACTACTGCAACTTCTAGATAGTGTAAGATCTTTTTGCAACTAGAAGTCACGGCCATGGCACCCTCGGGGTCAAAATGCGACTCCATCCACATGAGTGGAGGAGTCACAGGGCAACACAACAATCTTTGGTCACGCAACAGGAGTCACAGCCAAAATTGCCGTGTAGCTCTAACCTTAGGCAAGGGCTACACAGTGACATCTGTCATGCATACCTTTCAACCGCCTCGGATTCAGCGGGACTGTCCTGGATTCCAGGTCCTGTGACGGGAGACATTTCCTGGACTCAATTCATCTGCATCCAGAGGACACAGATGAGTTGAATATAAGAATGGTAAAGCAGGGAGCCGCTGCTCCCTGCTTTACCATTCGGCCCCCCACCTCAACTCCGGGAGTAGTAGGCGCGATGGGATGACATCACTCACATCACGCTTGCAGATCCCTGAAGATTCCAGAGAAGATAAGCAGGCAACGGGGCTAGGTATAAGGTTTTTTATGTTTGTTTGTTACCAGAAGGGGGACTTTAAACTGTGAAGGCAGCTGGAGGAGGACATTAAACTGTGGGGGCAAAAGGAGGGGGACATTAAACTGTGAGCGCAGATGGAGGAGGACATTAAACTGTGAGGGCAGATGGAGGAGGACAAACTGTGGGGGCAGATGGAGGGGGAAATTAAACTGTGAGGGCAGATGGAGGGGGACATTAAACTGTGAGAGCAGATGGAGGGGGACATTAAACTGTGAGGGCAGATGGAGGGGGACATTAAACTGGGGGGGCAGATGGAGGGGGACATTAAACTGTGAGGGCAGATGGAGGGGGACATTAAACTGTGAGGGCAGATGGAGGAGGACATTAAACTGTGAGGGCAGATGGAGGGGGACATTAAACTGGGGGGGGCAGATGGAGGGGGACATTAAACTGTGAGGGCAGATGGAGGGGGACATTAAACTGTGAGGGCAGATGGAGGAGGACATTAAACTGTGGGGGCAGATGGAGGGGGAAATTAAACTGTGAGGGCAGATGGAGGAGGAAATTAAACTGTGAAGGCAGCTGGAGGAGGACATTAAACTGGGGGGGGCAGATGGAGGAGGACATTAAACTGTGAGGGCAGATGGAGGAGGACATTAAACTGTGAGGGCAGATGGAGGAGGACATTAAACTGTGGGGGCAGATGGAGGAGGACATTAAACTGTGGGGGCAGATGGAGGGGGACATTAAACTGTGAGGGCAGATGGAGGGGGACATTAAACTGTGAGGGCAGATGGAGGGGGACATTAAACTGTGGGCAACTGGAGGGGAACATTAAACTGTGGGGCCACCGAAAGGATGACAATATTATGGAAGGACATTATACTATGTGGGGGCACAAACAGAAATGAATGAGAATATGCAGACTAGAAGTGGGTGGGACTAAATTTGCCACGGCGCATACACATAGCGCCACACATTCCTTCCCTCTTTCTTTCACTTGAAAGTTGGGAGGTATGTGTCACGTGACAAAAAGATGCATATAAGTTGTGCAACAAAAATTTTCAATAAAAGCTACAGTTTGAAAAAAAATTTCAATATAATTCTATGGTATTGTATAGCGACATTATGCAACTGTGACCCAACAGTTGGATTTTGGTCGCAGGTCACATGCAAGTTTAGACATAAACTTCAATTTAATTTACACATGAGTCCCAGTCTCAAGCAACCTGTCTACAACATGACTATATTTTTGCAGCCAAATCACAGCTCTTATGTGCGCTCTTTTGTGTACATTGTTCCCTGGATATCGCCAGCTGTTTAAATAATGGAGGATCGCTGAGGTTGACAGCAGTACACTGTTTTTTTCAGAATTGGTGACAGGTCCTCTTCACAGGGTTGTCCACTTTCTAATATTGATGGTCTATCCTTAGGTTATGTCACCATTAGTTCTGCAAAGGTCCAACAGATCAGCTGTTCCAAGAGAGCAATGTCTCATTGAAGTTTGCGGGACAGCATTGCAATACTTAAAGGTGCCACTTACTTTGTACAGCGAACAAGCATGTAAATATTACCGGGAGCTGCGCTGTTCTAGAAAAGCTGATCTGCAGGCGTCCTGGCTGTCGGACTCTCACATATCTAATATTGATGACCTATCCTAAGTATGGGCCATCAGTATTAGAAACTGGATAACTCCTTTAAGCCTGCCATTGAGCACTCTAGAGATCAGTCTGATGGAGGCACAGTATACATTTTTTTGGTGGCCCTCAGCTATAAAGTTGAAAAAACATTATGTTGGTGCTATTTTGGCCTCTGTTTGGTGAATGGGACCTATAGAAATATATTGCAGAATACTGCACTCTAGGATTTTTTTTTTCAGTCTATTTTTTTTTTTAAATTAAGGTTTTCAGTTATTTCAGCTAAGGGGGCGTTCACACTACCGCTGGTGACCGTCAGTAGTGTCCGTTGCTGTTGTCTGTTACAAGATTTTAGCAACGGACACTAGCTAAACCGTCAGAAATCTGTTAAAATTTCCATTCATTTCAATGGAATTTCATCTTGTGTCCGTTAGTGTCCGTTTACACCCAATCCGTCACATGTCCGTTTTTTTTTTCGCGGACAAAAAATCCTACATGCAGGACTTTTGTGTCCGTTAAAATAAAACGGTTTCATGACGGACATCAAGCGTCCGTTATTTTTTAACATTAAAGTCAATGGGTAATGGACAGTTAATGAAGTTAACGTGTCCGTTAGTAGCCATTATTACTGCCCGTTTTTTTCTGCACATGCTTAGAAAGCAGAAACAAAAAAAAAAGCAAATAAACAGACAGTAAAAAAATGGACACATTAACTTCAGTTAGTGTCCGTTTTGTGACGGATTGGACGGATTGGGTGTAAACGGACACTAACGGACACAAGATGAAATCACATTGAAATGAATGGAAATTTTAACAGATTTCTGACGGTTTAGCTAGTGTCCGTTGCTAAAATCTTGTAACAGACAATAGCAACGGATACTTCATAGTTTTGATGCCTTCAGTGTGAATCTACAATTTTTATAGTCATGAAAATACAGAAAACTCTTGGAATGAGAAGGTGTGTCCAAACTTTTGGTCTGTACTGTATGTATCACATATGTTGCAAAGGGGTATCTTTCATGTCCCCTCATGCATAGGGAAAAGTCTTTTGCATATTAATTCACATGGGACTTTTTTCAAAGCGTAAAATTGTGTGTATTACTGTGACCTCTAAATGGCACACTTGCAGGTCATAACATTGATCTGGAAAGTTTAGTTTGGATGAATAACAAGGAACTTATGCAATAGTCCACCACTGGGCTTCCTTTTCAAGCTGGTGGCAGTACAGTAATGTGGAGATATCAGCTTCCATGTAGCCTCTACTTATCCTTGGCGTCGTGATGATTTCATGGCCAGGATCCTAGTGACAGCTGCACTGGCATTGTTTTTACACCTAAATACTAAGGTGAGCTAAATTTCCAGTAACACAGCATCTTGGCATTCCATCGCATGCTGGATTTTTAGAATTTTATTGTATTTACACTATATTTACAGCCTTCACAAAGGTCTGTGAAGTGGGATTCAATGAACTTACTAATAGGACACTGCCATACCGTGTTAAATGATGTGGGCATAGTGTACCCAAATTATACACCTACTTGACTACCAAATAAGTGAGCCCCAGTGAACTTATTGATATTAAACCACCATACAATGATAAATGTGTGGCCATAGAGTTCTCAAATCATACACCTATACACAGAGGTGTAGCTAGGGGTTCAGCACGGGGGGGCGAATGTGTCCAAGTGGGCCCCCAACTTGGACATGTTCGTATACCGATACTATGAGTATACGGTGAGCGTATAGTGGTATATAGCGGCTCTACACAGGGCTCTGCAGACGATTTAGGTGAATACAGAGCAGTAACATTTAGTGACTTACCGGTGACGTCTCTGACCAATCCTTCACATTACCCGTCTCTTTTATTTAGACGGCCATGACCACTTCTTCCAGTCTCTGTAAAGTTTGCAACACAGACATCTTTGGCTCCTCACTTTTCCAGGCACCTGACCCACATTGTCCTCACCTACACAAAGCCCCCATCCTGCTGCTACCCCCAGTTATAAAATATATAATATACCCCCCATAATGAATAATACCGCCAAGTGCATCTTTAAATTAATAACTTCCCTGTGCACCCCTTTAAATACTTCCCCTTATTAATAATGCCCCAGGTGTTTCCTAATTAAAAAAAAAAAAAAAATTAAGGGGAAAAAAATTATTGGGGTTCCATTACCAGGACCCCGAGGATCAGCTGTTTGAATGAACAGTGGTACCTGTGTAAGAGCTGTGACCCCTTTTCTGTTTACATAGTGTCATTCTTTTCATAGCGGCCATGTCATGTAACTACAGCCTTGTCCTATACACATTGACATGCTGCGATTTCCAAAACTGCGACTGTATCCGCTGCGTGTATTTAACTGCAAAGAGGGGATGGTATGGGGGCCCCATGTGGCGAAAACCCACAGAAAAAAACCGTGGCATTCTAGCAAATCCCATCCACACATTGCGGAAAAATATGTGCAGCAGACTCACTGCGATTTCCAAAATCGTTGCGGTTTTGGAAATTGCAGCATGTCAGTTATACCTATGGAAACACTGGCGGTTTCCATATAGGTGTATTGAAAACAGAAAGTCCACAGGGGCAGACCTTCTGTGAAAAGCGCTGCGGGGAAAAAACCACAATGTTACCGCCACGGTTTTTCCTGCATCGCTTTTTTTGCTGCAGCCTCCTATGTGGGGCTTTAGCCTTAATAAAGCCCAAGTGCTACTTTAATTAAATTAATTGACCATCATATTATGCCCCTGATTACCCCTGACATAAATACCGCACCTCTAATGACCCCTTATATCAGTGACCACCCCCTTATGTTCATAATACCTCCTAATATAAATGATGCCCCCTAATGGCTCCTTATACAAATAACCTCCCCCTTGTATTCATAATAACCCTTATATAAATGACCCCCATCATCATAATTCCCCCTAATGAAGTTATATTTCCCCCTCCTAACCATGTCTTATACTATTAATATACCCACAACTGCGCTAAAAAAAAAAAAAAAAAAAGTCATACTCACCTACCTGCAATGCTGATGAATGGAGCCGCAGCTTCATCCCGGTCCACGCACAGGACGTCTGTGTCTGAGCGCAGGCGGCGTGATGTTGTGACGTCATCACGCCGCCTGTGTGAGAAGACATCGGTCTGTGGTCTCGGGGACTTGTAAACCGCAAGCCTCATGTAGCTTGCGGGTTACAATACTGTGAAGTTGCAGGATACGTTTCAACTAAATTGGTGTCTGCAGACACCGATCCAGTTAGAAATAAAGGATGTGTTAATGGCGGCCCCGGGTTGGGCCCCAAAAAGTCAGTGGGCCCGGGGCAGCCGCCCCCTCTGCCCCCTGCTAGCTACGCCTCTGCCTATACAACTACAAAATACATTTTGCACCACAATACCATGCCTCAAGTGTGCAGATTATTTACTATAATATTTCTATTGACTTTTGGTTGATGCTCACTTGGTTGACTGTTGCTAAAAGCCATGCACATGTGCTGTCACCTATGTATTCCTCTCCCAAATGTGACTGCAGGACCCCTGAATGGCTGATAAATGGGGGTCCCACCTCAACTGGAAACAGATGGATAGATATTGTCAGTTTGCGCCAGATACACAGAATGTCTCTAAAGTGTTTTTGTGGTATTATTGATGTTAGTTGTTTCTAAGATGTATAAAATTAATAAATTAATGATATTATGAAGCAGACTAATATGTTTTTATCAATAAAATTGGATTTATTTGTAATTGTAAGGTCAGTTATTTGTTTAGGTCCTAATGGACCAGTAATATCAGAACCCCTGACTCACAAAGAGTCATCCACCAGCACTCAGGAGAGGTAAAACCCCCTGTGGAGGAAACCTCTGGGGAACCATGGCTGATGGACTGCCCTTCCCTCTGGGCATTAAGAGGCTGTAGAAAACATATAGTAACTGTCCTATTGCAGGCAATGTTGCCTTTGCTAGAGATTTTTGAGCATGAATTTGCATGAGCCCAATACTTAAGATCGTTTTATAGGGGCCAGTGATTGGGAAAATGAGCATTTGTGTCACTGCTTGTTTCCGACTACTGGCCTGTGTAAACAGTGCACTGACCACAAAAGAATAAACACTTGTTTGTTGGCTGATCATATTATATTACTAACTGTCCTGAGTGTCTATATAGTGACTGTCCAAGACAGCCTGCATGAAGATCTAGGTAATGACTGTCCAGGACAGCCTTCCCAAGTCTATGTAGTGAATGTTCAAGACAGTCTTCACAAGAGTTTTTGCAGTAACTGTCCGACAGCCTTCACCAAGATCAATGTAGTGACTGTCCAAGACAGCCTTCATTAACATCTATGTCATGACTGTCCAAGGCAGCCTTCACAATAGTCTTTGTAGTGTTTGCCCAAGACAGACTTCCCAAGTCTACAGTGTGACTGTCCAAGACATCCTTCACAAATGTCTATGCGTTGAATGTCCAAAACAGCCTTCACAAATTTCTGAGTGTCTACATAGTTACTGTCCAAGACAGCCTTCACCAAGATGAATGTAGTGACTGTCCAAGACAGCCTTCCCAAGTCTAGATAGTGACTGTCCAAGACAGCTTTCATCAACATCTATGTCATAACTGTCCAAGACAGCCTTCACAAATGTCTGCATAGTGACTGTCCAAGACAGCCTTGACCAAGGTCAATGTATTGACTGTCCAAGTCAACCTTCCTAAGTGTATATAGTGTCTGTCCAAGACAGTCTTCCCAAGTCTATATAGTGACTGCCCAAAAAAAGTCTTCACAAATATCTATGCAATGACTGTCCAAGACAGCTTTGCAAATGTCTGTGTAGTGACAGTCCAAGACAACCTTCCCAAATGTCTATGTAGTGACTGTCCAAGACAACCTCCACAAAGGTCTATGTAGCACCTGTCCAAGACAGCCTTAACAGCAGTTAATGTAGTGACTGTCCAAGACAGCCTTCACAAGAGTCTTCATAGTGTCTGTCCAAGAGAGACGTCCCAAGTGTATGGCATGACTGTCCAAGGCAGCCTTCACAAATGTCTATGTAGTGACTGTCTGAGACAGCTTAGCCAATGTCTGTGTAATTACAATCCAAGGCAGTCTTCTCAAGTCTATGCAGTGACTGTAAGGCAACCTTCTCAAGTCTTTGTAGTGACAGTCCACGGCAACCCTCACAAACATCTAGGTAGTGACTGTCTAAGACAGCCTTCACAAATATCTGTTTAGTAATTGTCCAAGATAGCCTGTATATAAGTCTGCAGTAACTGTCCAAGACAGCCTTGCAAAAGTTACTCTGGTGAGCTAGTGTGTAGTGAGTCTTTTCTAGTTGGCTCCTTGTCTAGCATTTGTGTCATGTGTATTCTTGGTAACCTTATAGTCTTCTATGCACCCCATCCACGAGTTTATCTGAAAGACATAAGTACAAGTTACAATTTTTTTTTTACTTCCTGCTATAATTCAATATGATAATGTATGGCGTAGGGAGGGGCCCACTATCATTGGTCTAAAATTGGGGTTTGACGCCATTTATTTTTAAAAGATTGAAAAAAAATTCATATATATGAGGTATACACAGCTACTATACTGGTTGCTTACGTTTGGAAGCACATCTGTCTATGATGTCACGCCATTGCAACAAAGTGTTTCATGATTGCCGTAGCAACTATTCAGACAACAACTTTAATTTTAAAAAGATCCCCGAAAAAGTAATGCTGAATTCTGATTGGTTGCTATAATACAGGCACATTCCCTTACACCAGTTTTTACACTTTTGACTTTCTGTAGAAAATGTTTTACTTAGTTACAGAATTGTTAGAAAGGTACCTATGAAGCCATAACCATGGATACATTGTAAAGTCAGATGTCTCAAGGAGCCAAACTGACTTTACTATGTGTCAGCCATAACATTTTTTATAGACTTTTCATGTGATTGATTAGTGGCTGTATCTAACCTTTTCTTTACCTGATCTAAAGATAAATGCCACCTCCCAAAAATCTCTAAATATTCTCACCAAGGTACCGTTACCCTTGCCACATGCGTTACCAGCCCCACCTCTTGACAACCCATTGCTCTATTTTATATCCATAAGTTTACTTACCTTTCGTTCCTTAGTGTATATGGAGGTGTTGTGGCTCCCCTTAGATGTATATTTAGCTAGGTCACAGGGGCTGCAGCTGTGTAGTGCCAATAAATTATTTCCAACATTATACATTTATATGAGACGACACGCTTTCCCCCCAGCTCAGAGATGTCTGATATTATGTGGATAAAATTGTGCCAACTGGTTCAGCCATTAAATGCTCTTACATATAAGAAGTCTCACAATAATACACACCAAAGTACATACTCATGTATTTACCTACATACAATTTAAAAAAAGGATTGCAAAGGATAAAAATACATATCAACATATGTAATGCTGGAAGAACAGAATCTTATGCTGATATCTGGGATTAGCATCAGCATAGGATTTCATCTAGTGAGCAGATGTTTCTCCTGTTTGTCAGGCTTCAAACATACATGAGGCAATTGTCTCTCACATTACATATTACATACATAACGTGATATTCTACTATTTTATTGTGATCTATTCACTGAAAGGTTCTATCTCACTAGAGTCAGTAGAGCATACACAGAAAGTGTGATGCAATATAACTTTTAATGAACAAGTTTAAAACTATTACCCTTGACCAAGAGATGACTAATACACAACATAAATCATATAATGAAAAAAGCACATAAACTACAACATGCCTGGTCACATATTACCAGTGGGGATTCTTGAAATGAACCACCCTTATATCCACTGCCTATACAGGTTCAAGTCATCTCAGTTCAGAATTAACTAGAGCTCTCCTTACCCTTGAAAAGGATCTATCAATCATAATTAAAGCGGCCAAAAAGAGGGCAATATTGTGATATTGGATCGAGCCACATATTTGACCATGTGCATGAACATTCAGACAGATTCAGACAGCTATGCGGTCCTCAAGAATGACCTTACTGAATGATTTGTTTCAGAATTAACTGACATCTTACTAAAAGCCAGGACTGAGAATCTCATAAGCAAGAAAGAACTGGCGTACATGATGCCACATAACTCCATTAAAGCAACATTTTATTGTTTACCAAAAATTCATGAGGGGCTTGATCCCTTAAGAGGACGTCCCATTGTGTCCGGCATAGGGAGTGTAACGCAAAGTATCAGCACATATGTTGACCAGATTTTGCGTCCATTTGTTCTTGCGTTGCCTTCCTATGTCCATGACACGATGGACGTCCTCAGACATCTGGATGGGATCGAGTTGCCCCCGGAGACTTTCTTGGCCACATTAGATGTGGAATCACTTTATAGCTTTATACCTCATGAACATGGATGTGAGGGAGTACGTTTTTTCCTTCAGTCACGTGGTACCCAGTTTCACTCACACAATGCTTGTGTTGGAATTATTGATGTTCATCTTGACTCGCAATTACTTTATGTTCAACAGGTGCTTCTTCCACCAGCAGCGGGATACTGCAATGGGGAGCCCCACTATCCCCACTTATGCAAATCTATTTTTAGGGTGGTGGGAGAAGCGCTTAGTTTTCATAGAAGAACTGGATAAATGGACTTCTTTCATTTTATTATGGTTGCGGTTTATTGATGACATTTTGGTATTTTGGTTGGGGACTAAAGAAGAATTCTGTACCTTTGTGGAAGTCCTCAATACCAATGTCATCAATTTAAAACTTACCGCAACCATTCATCATTGAAGCATCTCTTTCCTGGATCTGTTGATTAACATCGGATCAGATGGTCAACTGATTACCAAGGTCTACAGGAAAGAGATGCCTATCAATTGCCTTTTGTCCTGGGTCGAGCCATCACCCCTTTCCCTTAAAGAAAGGGATTCCCAAAGGTCAATTTTTAATGGTAAGAAGGAACTGCTCTCAGGAGGAGGATTTTGAACATCAGGCTAATGAACTGGAAGATAGATTTCATAAAAGTGGTTATCCCAAACAAATTTTGAAACAACCCCGTGATTATGTGATCTCATGTAGACGGACATAGTTACTTTCTCCTCATCAGAAAGTTAATAACCGAAGATCCATTAGATTGATTGGTACGTTTGACTCACAGTCACGAGACGTTTTACAGGCGTTGAATTCCCATTGGGGAATTCTCAATTTGAATCTGGATATTATAGATCTGATTACTCATAAACCTTCAATAACATACAGAAGATCAAAAAACCTTGGGGATAGACTGGTTCACAGCAGTCTTGCACTAGAGACACAAAAGGAAACATGGCTGAGTAGACAATCCAAGGGATCATATAGATGTAGTGGCTGTAGAGCATGTCCATATATAAAAACGAATAATGAGTTCTTTAGTGTATCCACAGGAAGCAAATATGTTAATAGATAGTTTATTAACTGCCGTACAAGTGGTGTGGTGTATTTAGTGATCTGCCCATGCCCTCTAAATTATCTGGGTAAAACAAAACGTCACATATTGGCTATGTGAATAGGCATGAGGAACGAACTCTGATCTCTCACGTGTGGCAATTTCATCAAGGAGATGCGCCATGTTTGAGGTTTCAGGGAATTGAGAGTGTTCGTCCTCCGGTACGTGGCGGGGACTGGGACCATCTCATCATCCAAAAAGAGGCGAGGTGGATTTTTGTTTTGGATTGTCTGAGTCCCAAAGGACTCAATGATAATATCTGCTATGCCTCATTTATTGAGTATGGATTATGTTTGTTGTAGTATTCTTTATTTGGGGTGGACTGTGGACATTGTTAAGGTATTATGACAGCAATTTATATGTTATTATTATTATTATTTCTTTTTTTTCTATCATAGTTATGATTGAACATGCCTTTTATAAGAGATTATAATGTATGTACCGCTTTGTAAGCGGAGGAATCGAATATATGCTCCGGCTAACATCCAGGATAATAATGCCAATATCTGTAAATAATAGCAATCGCTCTTATCATCTGCGAAGTATACTATGATTATCATCTCTTCTTTTTTATCTACCAGCTGCAAAATGTATCCTCATCGCTTTTCAAGCGTGGAAATTAAACATATGCTGTGATTAATATTAATATTACAATGTTAGTATCTGTAAGGGTGGGTTCACACTTGCGCTTGAGTCCGTCCGCTGCCAATCCGAGTGAAAATCTTGGGAAACTGGATAGGCACCCTATAGCGACAGGTTAGTGACGCATTGCTTAAAAGCCCATTCATTTGAATGGGTTTTTACAGCAATGCGTGGGTGTGCGCTTACACCCTCTGCACTGCGAAGCCAGTTTTTTCATCGGAAACAAAGTCGGACATGCAGGACTTTATTTCCAGCTAAAAAAACAGGATTCGCGACGCAGAGGGTGTAAGCGCACACCCGCGCATTGCTTTAAAAACCCATTTAAAGCAATGCGCAGGTGTCCAATTGCAGACTCTGTGCCGCGAAGCTGTTTTATTTGGTCGGACAAAAAGTCCTGAATGTCCGACTTTGATAGTAGTGACCACCTGTCCCTACCCCTCCCTGCTTCCCCAGAGTCTTGTTCTGGGTACTTACGCTAGGTTCACACCTGCGTTCAGGTTTCCGTTCGGGGGGTTCGCTTGGGGACCCCCCAAACGGAAACCTAATCCACTTAAAAAAGTGGTTACCCACGGAAACCCGCGGTCCCCATAAACTATAATGGGGTCCACCAGGTTTCCGCCTAAAAAGGGCAAAAAATACGTAGAGAAAAACGCTGCTCTCCGCGTTTTTTTAACGGGTTTGGGGACGGGATCCCCGAACGGAGTACAAGCTGGTGTGAACCCAGCCTTAGAGGGTTATCCGTAACCAGTTCCATAGTGATTTTTCATACTGATGATGACCTATGCTGTTCATCAGTATATGAATTGTCGAACACCTGGACCCCGCACACATCAGTTATTATGGCAGCCCGGAAGTTACAGCAGTGGACAGGGAGCTCATGCAGCTGCTCCTATTCATGTACTAGGAGTGGCACAGAAGCCCCATCCACTGCTGTAGCTTCCAGGGCTCGGAGGCTGCCAGAAAGACCTTTGTGTGCAGGTTCTGGGTGGCAGACCACCACAGTCAGTATGAAAAATCATTATGGGTCGGTCTGATCAACCCGTTTTAAAAGTGGGTTTACACTACTGTTATTTAATGTCTATTGCTCTTTTCCATTATAGGATGAGAGGATGAGAGCAACGGACATTAACAACTGATGCAGGCGGAGCCCCTCCATCTGGTGTCGTCTACATTCACCCAATTATAAAAAAACATAACAAAAGCTTTCTTCTGTCATGGTTTTACTTTTCTGACGGATGCATGAAGGGCTTTTTCTTCTGTTACAAAAGTAAAGAAACATGACAGAAGGAAGGACAGAAGAAAGGAGAGAAGGAAGGCAGAAGAAGCTTCTGTCATGTTTTTCACATGAGGGTGAATGCTGTGAGCTGTTTATGAAGAAGTTGGGCTGTAGAAAAATAGAGGAGTCAGGATTGGTGGTTTGACTTACCGACTCCACAGTCCTGGGCTGCAGGGGATCATTCATGGTGTCAACCCAGTTAGGAAGAATAAAAAGACCAGCGCAAGTCCAGGTGTCCAGAGCAGCAGGAAGCCATGAGGGGCATACAGACTGTTCAGGGTGTATATTTATATAGTGGTAGCCACATGTGGTGACCAATAATCACACAAAGCATGATTGTAGTATAATTCTGCGATCACTGGCTGCAGACTCCAAACAGAATGCGGCTGCCATTATGTGAGCATGCACCCTTAGGATATGTTCACACTGAGTTTTTTGCAGGTGGATTTTGAAGCAGAATCTGACTCAAAATCCACGTCAAAAAATGCCTCACAACTTTTCCATTCATTTCATTGAGAGTCAGTAGCAGATTTGTTCCTCTAATTTTTCAGCTAGAGGAAAAAAGAAGCATCAAGAGCTACAGGCAGATACTGTGTGGGGCCACTGTGGAGCATATGATACTGTGTGGGGGCCACTGTGGAGCATATGATACTGTGTGGGGCCGCTGTGGAGCATATGATACTGTGTGGGTGCCACTGTGGATCATATAATACTATGTGGGGGCCACTGTGGAGCATATGATACTGTGTGGGGGCCACTATGGATCATATAATACTGTGTGTGGGCCACTGTGGCGCATATGATACTGTGTGGGGGCCACTGTGGCGCATATAATACTATGGGGGGCCACTGTGGGCATATAATACTGTGTGGGAGCCACTGTAGAGCATATAATACTGTGTGGGGGCCGCTGTGGATCATATAATACTGTTTGGGGGCCACTGTGGAGCGCATAATACTGTGTGGGAGCCACTGTGGAACATATAATACTGTGTGGGGGCCCTGTGGAGCATATAATACTGTGTGGGGGCCACTGTGAATATATAATACTGTGTGGGGGGCCACTGTGGATGCCCCTACCTTACATCAGAATAGAGGAGGGGCAGCAGGTGTCATAAGGGGGCGGGGTTATCGTCGGTCTGCCCTATTTAAGGCTGAGCTGAGTGCCACTCGGGTTCAGCGCTTCTAAAGACTGGAGCTCACTATCTTGGCTCCGGCAACGGCAGTATGTCTGCACCTATATCGGTTTGACCTGCATACATCTATCGATATTATCATTATTATATACCTCCTGATGATCCCGAATATCGGGTGAAATGCGTAGAGGAGATATGGGAGTAGTTTTCTTCTCCTATTAGATCAGCTCTATGTATTAGGTTAGGATAGAGACACATAACATCAGGTGTGTCCCGACTATATTTACATCTTAAATCAGTGATAGTGGGATATATAGCTTTTCCAATATTTCAGCTTGTCCAGTATTGATATGATTTATAATGTGGCGCTGTTTCACTGATTGATGTAATGCTTTATTTGACATTTATTGAAATTAAGATATGAGATAGACTGACATCATTTCTCTGGTCTTTTTAGCTCATATATTGGATGCTTTAACTAGGTCCAAATCTGCTAGTGACATTGTCTGATCTCCATATGTGTGGATAAAAGGGAGGTTCATTTCCAGAATCCCCGCTGGCAATATGTGATCAGGCATGTTGCAGTTTATGGGTTTTTATCGTTAGATGATTTATTTTGTATATTAGTCATCCCTTTGCCAAGGGTAATAGTTTTAAACTTGTTCATTAAAAGTTATATTTTATCTCACTTTCTGTGAATGCTATTTTATTGTCATGCAGAGCCCCCTATCCTCCTGTATATGGTCAAACGTAATGCTGGACTGCTTCTGCTTGACCGTAGGTATTGTCAGTAAAGCTTACAGTAAAATGGAAATATAGACATGAGATGTGGAAGGAAAGACCTTTTTCAAAAGGTATATGGTGTAGAGTCTGACACTTGGCACATCACCTGTTATCAGCACAGTGTGCTTGAATGGGAGCTGAGCTACAATAGCGTGGCACAGCCACTACACAGTGTACAGAGCTGTGTGCTTGGTGGGGGGGCCTATCCTAAAGATAAGAAATCAACGCCCAGTCTTGGTGAATTCCTTTAATATGTTTAGAATTAATAGAAAGTAATAATTCTTAAGATAAGTAGTCCCTGCTCAAATAAATTATTCCAAAGAACATTACAAGTAAAGCATGAGAACGGTGTGAGTAACAACTAAAGACATGACAGGTACCTCTTGGGGTACATAGGAATATAGGTGGAAATTTATTAAAATTGGCAATTCTTAACTGAGTTCCCGACAGGTACAAAAATTACTAAGAAGCTCTGGCCTGTTACCAATTCTTGAGTATGTTGGTGCGCCCAATCTCAAATCTACGCTAGTCAACGACTGGTGTATATTTGTGATATAAACACAACAGTTTTCCAACATGAGTTATAGTAAACCTGGCGGGCCAGGGCGCCCTCGCCCATCTGAATTCCTGCTCTGATTTGCCTCCTGTCTACTGGCAAGTGGGGTACAGCAGCAGAGATGTGTCATGCCTCACCAAGCTGAGGCGCATTTTTAGCCATTTTCTTGGAGCATCTCAAATAGTAATGCTTCATGCTTCAAAAACTTCCACCAGTAACTTGAATGGTGCAGTGCTGCAGCAGCCTGCCACCATGTAAGAAAAACATTAGACATATTACTAAACCAGTGCTGCAGCCCTTTCATTCTAAGGATTTGTGGGGGGTCCTGGAAATTGAGCCCCCTTATGACTAGTAATATGCCCTCAATGCTCCCACCATTCCTGAACAATTGGTGCTGATAGATTCAGCACTCAATATCTCAATATGTTAACTCTCTACTGTCAGATGGGCAGTTCTTAGCTTTTTCTAAAGTAGCAGAAATAATTGCTTGGGAATCGTGTAAACTAGAGAAAAAAAATCCAACTGTGCCAGAATCAGTGGAGGGACACCTATTAAAGCATGCAAAGACTCCAGGTGTTTGGTGAAAGCTCCTCTTTAATTTCCATAATCATAGAAAAATGCCCAGATAGGACACTTTATAAGGGAGAGCAGGGGAATTCCTTGGTCTGCTCCAGTAAGGGAGATCTATGCTGGGCAACAATTAAACATCTTACAACAGGAGGTCTGGATTTGTTCTCTTATATCCGTCGCATTGGTATTTTTTCTATTATTGTGGGATATAATATACACACATGGACAAAATTGTTGGTACCCCTCGTTTAATGAAAGAAGAACCCACAATGGTCACAGAGATAACTTGAATCTGACAAAAGTAATTTGCCAAACTTCATGTTGACAAGCCACAAAGCTTCTGGGAGAATGTCCTATGGACAGATGAGACAAAAATCGAAATTTTTGGGAAGGCACATCAGCTCTATGTTCACAGACGGAAAAATGAAGCGTATCTTGAAAAGAACACTGTCCCTACTGTGAAACATGGAGGAGGCTCTGTTATGTTCTGGGGCTGCTTTGCTGCATCTGGCACAGGGTGTCTTGAATCTGTGCAGGTCATGGGTCTTGCAACAGGATAATGACCCAAAACACACAGCTAAAAACACCCAAGAATGGTTAAGAGTAAAACATTGGACTATTCTGAAGTGGCCTTCTATGAGCACTGACCTAAATCCTATTGAGCATCTTTGGAAGGAGCTGAAACATGCCGTCTGGAAAAGGCACCCTTCAAACCCGAGACAACTGGAGCAGTTTGCTCATGAGGAGTGGCCAAAATACCTGTTGAGAGGTGCAGAAGTCTCATTGACAGTTACAGGAATCGTTTGATTGCAGTGATTGCCTCAAAAGGTTGTGCAACATAATATTAAGTTAAGGGAACCATCATTTCTGTCCAGGCCTGTTTCATGAGTTTTCTTTTTTTAAAAATTCTGTTGAAGCATGGTTGAAAAGCAATGTCTGACTTTCATTTGGTCATTTTCATAGAATTTTTATATATTATTACTTTTATCAGATTCAAGTTATTTCTGTGACCATTGTGGGTTTTTCTTTCATTAAACGAGGGGTACCAACAATTTTGTCCACGTGTGTATATATAAGTGGCAAATAAGGTTTCACATTCTGATGTTTTGTTTCCATGTCTGTTTATTACAAGCTCACTTTAGTACATCCCATTTATAAAGAATAAGAATCTGATGACAGTAAATGGTAGGCAGCTGACCATTGCATACTATACAATGATAAAATAGGATTATACACATACAAATAGATATGTAATCTATCTATACTTATGTACTTACCAAACAAGTCCAGTAACACTTTACTTTTCTATGCAAAAGTATTTATATGCAGTAGTAGAGCTGAATTTGTCATTTGGCACATTGACCCCAATTTACTAATAGTCAGACAGTGTAAACTTAGACAGGCAGTCTGAAAATACACCAGATTTATCAGTGACTGGTGATGGATGATGGTGCTTCTTTAGACTGTCCAAACCAGAAATCACCAACTGTTAGCATTCCAGCTGCTGCTGTACTACAACTCCCAGCATGCTCCATTCACTTCTGTGGAAAGCTCCAAGAAGAGTAGAGCAAGTACACACTTGTAGTTTCACAACAGTTTGAGTGCTGAAAATGGCTTACCCCTGGTCTAGTTTATACAACCTGTTAAACGGCTTAATGTGAGCCAGAATTTTACACCAAAATTTTGGAGCAATTTGGATGTATTTTATAACATTTAAGGCACACCCTTTTCCTTAGGAGTCACACCCACATGGCAAGCAAGTCTGAAAAACTTTAGCTCAAACTAGATGTGCCAAGATGTGCAACATTTATGCCAGAGTCAGTAATAAATCTGCCCCATTGTTATGTTACATATGACTTCTAGTAAAATGGAACTAAATTTAGTAAATGAGAAACTCATTCAGCTCTGCTACATGTGTACGTAGTCTTTGGTTTACAGGCATGGCTTTGGTTCTATTCAAACTTTTGACTTCATTAATAAAATATATAAGGTGTTGGTACAGAAAATAAAAAAAAAAAAACATTCAATGACTGAATTTTATGTGATGGTACAACTGCTGGTTAAAATATACAGATGATAGAAAATACCCTCACAGTACAAAATACATTTACATCAATTAAAACGGAATGGTCTCAGAATACTAAAAAACAGCATTTTGATGAAACATGATCTTTATAGCAAACTATAAAATTGCATTTGTAATGATGTAATGCAACCAAAATGTATCAACGTTGTGTTCCAATTTTATAATATTACAGCATATTGGGGGTCCAGCATGTTCTGTGGAGGTCCAACACTTACCATTCATAAGATTGAAGGGACCAAGGTCCCTTTTGCTTTTTTGTTGATTCAGCTAGGTTTATATCTGCGCTGGGCTCTCCAGCCAGGAGACCGAACTGCTAAAACAGTGGTACACTTGGACATCGGTATCCACTGCTTTCAAGAGAAAAGCCCTCCGTGCAGGTCTTTTTTCTCCGCCAATTTTTGGCAGTTTCTATGGCAGACTCTCCAACGGAGATTCTGGTGCAGATGTGAGCATAACCTTAGCTTGTATTTACACCATGCCAAATGAATACATTCAGCGTATGTATACAATGAACATAGCCATAGGTCTGGGTCTATTCTTGATAGCATGTGTTGACTTTTTTTTTTTTTTTTTTTTTCTATTTTGTATAGAAAAGTGCAGCATACTGTTTTCCTATACATTGGGGCATTGCAAAAACTTATCAGAGGTGTATATGTATATATATATATTTATATATATATTAGAGAACACTCCTGACTTATCGTTCTAACCTCTATCTATGGCATTATATAAAAAAAAAACGCCTTAGCAGCTCACCTGGCCACCCACCGTGCTATACACTATGACATACCTCAATACAAGTGTTTCCTGCACAGTAGATAGCTAGAAGCATTGCTGTGCAGTGACACCTGAGAAGGAGCCACTGTGTGAAACCAGTGGGGCTGCTCCTTTACAGGACTGGTACCAGTGTGCTGATTTGAATTCTCCCCAATATCTCTAGAAACCAGACTTTAATCTATTGGGAACTACTTTCCTAAATGTAACATTAGAGCAAATGTTACTTTTTCCATCAAGGAGCACTATTTGCATATTCCCTTCCCAGAATTCCTACTAGACCATTCATGGTGTAAAAGCTTCTACACACTGCAAGGTGGCCTGATAAGGCAACATCTCCCCAAGAAGACACAGTACCCCTTCTGGTCACAGCAGATACCCACTTATCAGTTAGAGATAGCATATCCTAGTGATTACTTATTATGGCAGGAAAACACTAAAATACTGTGCCTACAGGTATTCACAAGCAGGAACACACTCAATGCGTGTGATATTGATATATTAAATGATCTCACAGCCTACCAATTCACAATCTATACTTGGTGAAGCACATTAAACGAAAACTACCTGCACCACAATCTCTTATTTACCATGTATATGCTGATATAGGGGCAGTCAGTAGCATACTGATACATACCTTTTGTGCTGTTAAGAAAATCAACCTTTAGGTTGAGGTCACATGTTGCAGCTTTTTACAGTGCAGATTTTGCTATGTTTTTTTAAGCAAAAGCCAAGAGTGACTTCAAAAGAAGTGGGAAATATATAGAAAGCTTTTATACTTCTTCTTTCTCCTAAATCCATTCTTGACCTCAGCTCAAAAAAACCACAACAAAATCTGCAACAAAAGCATGGAACATGGAGCATCAGACTTAAAGTGGAACTCCCACAAAAATATTATTCTCTGGCCTGTGAGAAAGGCACATGATGTAAATTGTAATGCAGGTAATCTTTATCGATGCTGTATTTGTGAGTTATCTACTATTTTCTGGGCCTCAGCTGTGTCATGTGATGAGCAATGAGTCCCTCTAAATGACACTGCTTCTCATGTGTGGACAGGAAGTCAGTTTCTCCATTTATTCCTATGAGACGGACAGACTTCCTGTTCACGCATGAGAAGCTGTGACAGTAAAGCTACATTCATTAATGGCCACATTAAATTCAATGTCAGTGAATGGGGGCTAGTCAAATGACCGTTATTTTCGGCCATTTTCACAGATCCGTTTCACTAAAATGTATGGGGGATCTGTGAAAACAGGTGCCTTTTGCACCTTGGTCGTATGAATGTAGCCTTAGAGTGTCTCATTGCTGGTCACATGTCAGAGCTGAGGCCCAGAAATTAGTAGATAACTCACAAATACAACCTCAATAAAGAAGATTACCTGCACTACAATTTACATCAGGTGCCGTTCTCACAGGCCAGAGAATAAAAAAGGTTTTTGGGAGTACTGCTTTAATCTGGATGCAAATAAGCCGTTTGGTGGACTTGCCTTAGCACCCATTTTATTCTGTAGTTGCCACACAGCTCTGCTCCGCAAGGTTGTGCTTTGACACAAAAAAGGTATTTTCACTATCTATAAACATTAAGCCAGTGCTTACATTTGCTTGTATAGAGTCACTGGAACGACAGTTTCCGGCAGCCCCATATACAGTCACACATATGCACTGGTGCTTCATTCACTGGGAGACTTCAGGGGGAATTTTGGTCCCTTATTCTCCTGATCATGGGAGATCCAGCAGTAGGACCCCAGCGATCTAACACTTATATAGGGGATAAGTGGACCTGTGGATAGGGATTAAGTGTCTGTAATGACACAACCACTTCAATTATTCCCTGTATTTGGCCAAATGTTTTTATACCTAGGACAACCACTTTAAAGATGTAGGTAAAGTCTGGTATCTACTGTAAGTTTTGTTTATTAGCTGAGACATTGCCATTTTTTTCTGTTTGCTTGTGACTGACTTTTTGGAAACAGTGACAACTAGAAAAGCCACCATATTGGTTGTCACTTTAGAATTACCTTCGTGTGCCAGGTTCACATCTGTGTTCAGGTTTCTGTTCAGGGAGTCCACTTGGGGACCCCCTGAACGGAAACCTATATGCATAAATAAGTGGTTTACCTGGGAAACCCGCGGACCCCATAGACTATAATGGGGTCCGTGTGGTTTCCGCACAAAGCAAGTCGAGAGGAAAGTGTTGCAAGCAGCACTTTCCTCTCTGCATGTTTCCGCATGTTTTGTGCAGAAACCACACAGACCCCATTATAGTCTATGGGGTCTGCAGGTTTCCCAGGAAAACCACTTTTTTCTGCGTATAGGTTACTGTTCGGGGGGTCCCGAAGCGGACTCCCTGAACGGAAACCCGAACGCAGATGTGAACCGGGCCTTAAGCTTGTTCAGGCCACAACAAAGTGACAAGTTACTGAAAAGCTTATTCAAAGCGGAAAAACAATATGGCTGCACTTTCTGTAACGTCTACTAAAAGGCAACCACAACAGAACACAAAAATGCTAAATAAAAGAAACATAATATCCAAGCTTATGCTAAGATTCACACTAGGGTTGGTTGTACGTTGTTCTGGTCCGTTGGAGAACCACAACAGGCGGACCGCTATATAGTGGTTACATACGGAGCCTGATGGACCCCATTGACTATAATGGGGTCCATTGGGTGTCCATTGTCTTTAAACTGAATGCAGCGTCCGAAAAAGCCGTGCACGCAGGATTTTTTCATCTGCCGATTTCAGGCAGATATTGCGACGGAGTCTTCTACGGAAAATCCAACGCAAATGTGAACATAGTCTTAGATTTATATTTTGGATGCAAACAAAGGAACAACACATGTTTTTACTGTGAAAGGAGTGTGTTACCAGAACCCAGCACATTAACCCAGCCCTGCAGATAGATAGGATAGGGTCTTCTGAATCAAATTATGTTTTCTCCTTGTGAATCGGTTGCTGAGATATCGCTATTTTTGTCAATATGCAAACGAGCATATTAACAAGAACAGCGATATCTCAACAACAGATTCACAAAGGGGAAACACTGTTTGATCCAGGGGACCCTAACCTACCTATCTGTGCCATTCTAAGGGGAAATACTCATTGAACTCTGTCCTGAAAGAGTGAAACATACATAACAAATGTTGTGGCGTTTCCTATTAAATAAGATTTTTTTTTAATTTTTTTCTGAAAATACTTACTGCTCCACTTATCTAACAGTTTGGTATTACAAAAGATAACAGAATCAGTTTTAATACGCCATTAAAAACAGTTTTTCCAGAACTATATGTTTATGAAAAAATAAACTGTCTTCAGTACAAGTTACTAGGTATCGGATGCCGTAAAGCAGTGGCGAGCAACACAAAGCCCCTGTGGTACGAGGCAGTCAATGGCTTCTATATGCGCACAAGTTAAAGAAGGACTCCAGTCATTACATGTTACATGGAAGAAAATGCTATAACATACTAGTGATAACCAGGATTTACAACGTCAATATATAGATTATTTTTTCCAATTTTGGGTCACACGATGTATTGTTCTCTACTGTCTATTGTTTTATCCTAGAAGGAGCTTGGCTCTTACATGGCACTAATAAAAATGATTGTTCATCTGGGATTTAGCACAGCTGCCCATAGACATGAGGCAAGAGTCGGCAGTCATTTGGTTACCATCTGATCTAACTGCTATTATGTCTGTATGGCTCAGACAAATGCATCTTATTTCCAAGTATTCAGGAGAATTGGGCCTGGCTCCCTCTTCTTACGGTAAAACAATAGAATACTGGCCAAAAAAAATTCCAACACAGGTTTTCCCTTCAAGTAAAAACAGCAGGCGCTATTTTTAATGTTTATTAGATTATCCATAGGTCGTACTTGAAACAGCTGGGTTCTCCATCAATAATCTAATGTCTATTGCTAGCTTAAAGAATTTATTAAACTTGACAAGTCTTGGTGGGGGGGGGGAGATCTTGTTGGCATGGCTTTCTATAGGAAATAGAGTGTGACATAGAGACAGGAGTCAGATTGTAGAGGAGCAGGAAGGGACAGAGAGCTTTACTGTTAAAGCTCCAACATCATTGCTGGCAGGAGATCAATAAGCATGTCCACAACCACAGCGGGAGGAAACAGACAGCGATGGCTCCTGCTACTGTCCTCTAAAAGAATTCCAGCAAATAAGTAGAGTAGATGTATGCTTGTGTGTCTCAGCGCTTACATGTGTGTGGGTTAATGTTTAGATATAAGGCACAGACAGCGTGCTCATGTGTGTGTACTGTAAATCATACTTGTCAACTCTCCTGGAAGCTTCGGAGGCTGACCTTCTGGACTCCCGGAAGAGTAGGCTATTCTCCTGCACTTTATGTGGCCATCATATCCAAAAAGAGGGAATGGTCAACACATTCAGTGCCCTTGGCACAATAAAGGGGGTGTAGCCATGACAAAGGGGGCATGGCTGTGCAACAATTTTTTTGGTGCGCTGTTTTCCCGGATGAGGCCGTCGAATTTGCTGTACATGTATATGTTAGTGTGAAGATGAATGTATATTTGTGTGTGTGTGTGTCACAGTGTCTACATGTGTGTCTGATAACGTGTATATATACACCGTATGGTAAGTGAATGTATGTATATATGTGTGTCTCAGTGTACATATGAATGTACTTTACCTGTCTTCATTGCGAGGTTGTCTACTTTATAGTAAAGTATATTTTAGTAGTGACGATAAACAAACAATCGTTTTGGAAAATGTCCCTTTAAGAGTGCTAATATATGGGCTGCATTTACTTGCGTTAATGCATACTCTGTTTTTTCTACATCAATGGAAATAACTAACACTGATCAAAAATGCAAGAAACCTACAAGGTGTCCAAAAAACACATGTGGTAAGACATGTAAAAAGGCAGATGTGTAATAGCACCCTAAGAGGACCTACTGCATCTGGAGAAACTACAATACAACCTCCACCAGCTGGCTCATAGCTGAAGGCGCAGGCCCAGCTGCTGCTCATCACTGCTTTACCGGCGGCACTAATAGTGTTTGATCCTCATAACCGACCACTAATTCAAAGCATATAATGGCTTGGGAAGTAATAGTCCTCAGCTCTGGAGAGTCCCATGCGTCCTTCAGTTCTGGGATATTGCTTAATAGATCTTCTCTTAATTGTTTCAGTATGCTGCCGATACAATACATTCTCCTCCAGTAGTGTTTCAGGAGCCGCAGACGAGCCTAGAAATGTCTATTCTCAGAGCTGATCTGCTCAGCCTCTTGAGGAATGCAAGCAGTAGAGACATGGGCGTCTTGGAGGGCTCCTCTGTTCATATTACAATCCTTCATTTGCTTGACATTTTACAGTGATAAGAAAAAAAAAATTAAATACTATGACTAACAAAAGGATGCCTTAAAAGTTCCTCAGCCGTGGGCCTCCTTTTTTCTTCCACAAATATTTGCTTCATGAAGTCCCTACAAGAGTCTGAAACACTGTCCGGAAGCTTTGGTTTTGTTGGTTGAGTAGCAATTTTGAAAATGGCGGCCATTGCTTCATACTCTGCCCAGGGGGGTTTCTCTGTCAGCATTTCCACAACTGTGCAGGCTACACTCCTGTAATATAGAGAGAAAACACAGAAAATAAAACCATTACTGTAAATCTCGCAACTTTCAAAATAGCTGGTGAGTCAAAACCCATTTCTGGGATACAAACACTGGTGTAAGTGGAGGGATCACAGTGGTAGCAGATGTGACTAGGCCCGCATTCCAGGCCTCTCTGCCCACAGGTCACCCTCACCACGCTAAGGCTGATAGCTGACAGCCTGTGCACCATAAATTTATTGCCCCTGCCCTATGGTGGACTGGATGAAAAAATTTATGATATACAGTGTTCCACTGTCAGAAAGGAGAAAATTAACCCTTTAATGGCAAAACCAGCAGTTGCTCTGCAGAATAAGGTCAAGGAGAGATTCTGTGGAAGAAGGCTGTGACATCACTACGTGGGGGCACTGACAGGGAATGGGAAGCTTATGTGAACAGACAAGTGAAAAAGTCTTCATGACGGTCTGGTCCCAAACACTGAAAGATAGGGAAATGCTGCTAAAATATATGGGTGGGATGTGGCTGATATAAGAAAAATTGTTAAGAAAAAGTTGGGCAAGGAGGACCAGGCTGTGTTTTTGCATCTGGGTCCTTGAGCCTTTAGATAGGCCCTAGAATCCAAAAGCATCTAAAATGCAATATGAAAGGGATATATTACATATGTTTATAGACGTCCGCTATGTGTCCAGTCAATGTTAGCTGACAGAGAGAAATTAGGCAACCCTTAGGGGTATGTGCACATGTGTCAGATACACTAGGGGTTTCCATCCTGATTTTCAGTTGGAAAATCTGCAGCATGTTACAGCAGCCTCAAAGCAGATGACATTTTAACAAATCTCATCTACACTTTACAAGAAAAGCAATGTCACATGGAAACTGATATGTGGTACAGACTTGATATCTGCAGCATGTGAATTCTTTCTGCAGATGTTCATCCTATGTACTGCATAGGGTGAAATCCACGGCAAAATCTGCAACAACATCTGCAGGTAACACCTAACCTTTTCTGTTGATTTGTTGCAGCTTTTGCTGTGGATTTGTCACATATTTTGCAGCTGAGCATTTACCTTAGGAGTGGGCTTAGAAGGGCTAAAACTAATCTGACATAGATACATAAGATCTCATCTCTGCAGTCCTATGAGTTTGGACCACCTCTGGCTTTCTGTGAAGCAAGTGGTCACACTCAGGGTCAAACTTAGCGCATCTGCCATTGTGAACTTCTGATATGTCTTTGCCAGGTCATCATTTTTAGATGGATCGGTCTTTTTTGATGATGCATTCTATGAGTGATCCACAACTAAAACACTAAATAAAATAATTCATTCTGTATATGTCCATTCTTAATAATGAAGCAAGTGTGTATCAACTATCCCGAGATACATGGACAATTTCACACAAAGCAGCAGTAAATGTCCTATGAAGTTTTACGCTAGCGTTAGGGTTTCCGTTCTTCGGGCCCGCTTGGGGACCCAAAAAGTGGAAACCCTATCCACTTAAAAAGCAGTATCGACTGTAATACTGAAATCGGTGGAGAGAAAACTACTGCTTGCAGGACTTTTCTCTCCGCCTATTTCATGTGGAATGGGGGACTGAATCCCCCAAATGCTAGTGTGAACTAACCCTTAATTGTATATGTGTTTTTTTTGCATTTTTCAGAGTCATGTATGGGTCTGTCTTTGTAAATACACAGTGTGCTAGGTGTACTTTTCATTTTGCTGCGTGGACACACTGTTCCTATTTATGAGCCCAATTCTCACATTTCTTCAATAAATCTCTCATCAGGGATTCATCTGCAATACCTACCACACATCCGCTTTCCTCCCATATCCTTCTCCACTGATCACCTCTGGACTCATCCAGTATGGGGTCCCTGTCACAGATTTTATTCCGGTCCCAGACATACAGATGGTTTGGATGCGTTTGCTGGCCCCAAAGTCACCAAGTTTTACATTCCCAGCTGAGTCTCTTAAAATGTTGGCACCTGCACACAGTGGATTAAACATCTGTATTGTAAATTGTTCTGAAGATAATCCAGTCTCTTGCATTGTTATACATCAGTACACGCTTTGGAAATCCAGGAAACAACCAGGCAAGATGCCATAGATCTACACTGCTCTGCAAGCCAGAACTTTATCTCATGAACTCAGCCTTCCTGTGGTATCTCTCACTTCTTGTCTACAATGGCTTCTTGTATCTCATTACATTTTGTACACTAACCTTAAATCTGCCTTAAAGGGGTTTCAGCACATAAAAATTTAATTAAATATTGCGGTCACATCCCAGTGGATGTGAAACATGTATCCGGGAGACTTCAATGTCTGTTGGAGATGTGGGCAAGACATGGTACCATGGAGCACATATGGTGGAACTGCCCATCTCTTAAAGACTTCAAGTCAAAAGTTTTACAGATCTATGGCACATATACCGATAGGACCCCCAACACCCCATGGGTAACACTTCTTTCTGCCAGGCTTGCTGTTTAAGATCAAGAAGGGCCCCCCTGCAGCATTTTCTCTCTGCTGCCAGCTTGGTTATTCCACACCAAAGAAAGACCATTACATGCCCGACAGAGATGAGTAAATTTGTCCCGAATGTTCCAAATTGTTCAGTTTTTAACAAAACTGAACAATTTGGGATTTGTTTTGGACGAACTCAAATGGCCTCTGTGAGTAGATGATAGCGGGACCACCACCGCTATTATCAGCGGTGGTCCTACTATCACAGAACAGCCACTGCTGCTATTGAATTCAATAGTGAAAACCGCTCTCCTGTGATTGGCCCATATACTGTAAATTTAGCACCAGAGCAATCGCTTTGGTGTTAAATTCAAATGGCCAAAGTGTTTATACATAGCGGGATCACCATCTGCAATAGTGGCAGTGGCTCTATGATTTTTTTTCCTTTTTCACCCACTGACACCAATTTTTTTACTATCCCAGTTCTGTGACATCATAGTGTCATAGAACAGGGATAGATGATAGTGGGACCACCACCACTATTATCAGCGGTGGTCCCGCTATTACAGAGGATCTACTGCTGCTATTGAATTCAATAGCGGCAGCGGCTCTCCTGTAATTGGCCCACAGGAGTGCCAGGTTTTTTTTAGTAGCCCTGAGAGTGTTCTCCACTATGTTCTAAGCCAACTTAAGGTGTGATTAGTACCAAACTTGTTCGACCCTAAACAAATCAGGGACCTGAACCAGCCAAACCCAAAACTAAATGAATCTTAAAGGGTTCACCCATCTCTAATGCCTGACTATGTCTGAATGGTTGGAGGAATTACTCTGCTTTATGCAAATGGAGGAGCTTGTGGGTGAGGAAAATGAATGCACTGAGGCCTTCTTACAGTTATGGTTTCCCTGGCAGGAGTTTATGCGAAAACCTGATTTTCCAGCTCTTCTCCAGTTAGGTGTTCACTCTCCTATTGCTGCTCTCCCATTAGACGTTCTTAGTTTGTGCTATGATGCTGGTACTGCGGCCGGTTTGGCCTATGCTGACTCCCTTCTCCTCTCCCATCTTTCTCCCCCCCTTCTAACCATTTGGTTTCCCCTCTCCTCTTTCCTTTCTTCCCCATTCTTTCTTTGTTATATTTCTTTTAATCTTCTTGTATTTCCTTTTTGATTTACATTTTCATTTCTATGTATGGTGCAATCGATGGCATTTGTCATCAGTACTGTACATTCATGCTTCTTTATACTGCAAACTATGTTAAGCCTATTATAGCTTATGTTACAGTGTTTTGTTCCAAATTGTATGCACATATTTTGTATACTTTATTGTACAGTTTATTGTACCTCACTATTTTTTTCAATAAAAATAGACTGCATTGAAAAATTTAGTTCAATGGGGCTACATATGAGGGCCTTAACATGCTCTGGTTCCGATTCCACTCAGGTCCCTGTTTTGATTTCCAACACACAGGAAATACTTGAAGATGTCCACTTCGTCCAGTTACTGGCCAGAGCGGTGACCCGTCTTAGCTGAGAGAAAATCTCCAAGCACTTCCTGCGTGTGTCGGACACCAGGAAATGTAGTGCAGCATCTGCACCAGAGCAGTAAGAGACTGGGTAGAGCTGAGTAACTATATCTTGTGTTAAAGCTCCTATATATATAGCCCTAGTGAATTTAATTTTGATGCGCTGGAAACCCCCTTTAAGTCATACTGGCTGTTATAAAATTACATGTTAATTAAAACTAATTGATACAATACAGGTTTAGCATTAAATAATGGATATCTGTATATTAGGATATTGATAATAATTCCCTAATATATATTAGAACAAGGCAGCAATGAATATCTCAGTGTATTAGAATAGTACAGGCTGCCATTTACAGCAGTTGTATTCATAAAGCAGCCTATTGAGTGACCACAGATTAGGTGATAAGTGTGACATCGGTGGGTGTCTGACCACCCCTAGGCATGAAAATCAGTGCTCCTTTTAAGTGGGGCAGTGGTCTAGTGTGCTCACTGATCGGGCCCTGAAGTCAGAGCACTGTGGGAGGAAGCTGACGTAATTTTCATACAGCTCATGTAGAATAATGGAAGTCATATATCTATTTTCCTGGAATACCCACTTAAATCATTACATTCTCACTTCCTGCAGCCATCACATTATGTAGAACTTACTTTATATTTATATACTTACTTTATATTATTTATATAGCTTCATATGAACTCCTGGGGAATAGGAGATTAATACTAAAAGCTGGTGGTCTAGAGTAGTGAAGGGGTTAGTTCCTGCATGGTGCCCTCACACATAGATCTACGTCACTCCTGGCATGTCAATGTCAGGTCCCTTGCCGTTTGAGCAGCATTCCACTGCAGTCAAGTAGCAGTTGGCTTCCCCTGGTGAGTGGTGGCAGCCACAACCCTCGGGCTCAGGAGTGGAGTGATGCTAGCAGGATTACCTGATCTGTGTGTGAGAGCCTGGCACTATCGGTAGTCAACCCTTATTGTTGTGGAGAACTATCTCACTAGTGCCATCTAGTACAGATAGCTCCCTTAAAGTCAATGTTGGATTCTTTTGGGGGTGTCTGCTTTCTTTAATGAAGAATCTACTGTATCTGTTCTGCTGTATTCCATTTACTTTTTTGCATGTATAGCTGCCTAGACACTTTTTTTAATGAACTGTAACTAGGGCTTATTTTGGGAGTAGGACTTATATTTCAAGCATACTCCAAAAATCCTGAAAATCATGCTATGGCTTATTTTCAGAGAAACACGGTAGGCCTCTCAGAAATATCTTTCCCTGTCACTGTAATCCAAAACTGATTGCAAGATACTCACCTTTAATATCTCTATGTACAATCATATTACTATGTAAGTAAGAAACTCCTTGAAGAATCTGTCGTGTATATCGCCGGGTAACATTCTCTGTTAGGGCACCATATGCTTTTAGTTGATCCTTTATAGAACCCTATAGGTGAAAACAAGAAGAATAAATGTAAATCTCACAAAATGAATATGCAATGCTCAATAGACTTAAGAAAGAAAGACCATTTCTCATAGGAAAGCATGGCTCAGGAATATTTTCTCTCATAAAAGATTCCTACTGACATAATAGGCAGTGACACTCTAAACAGCGGTACTGTCTGTGGCCTCCCTAGTGACCAAACCTTCCTTGTGCAATCTTCAGCATCCTGTTTACTTGGTCAGATCTGGCTAATGAATACAAATATTACAGTTTTATAGAGTCGTAACTTAGTGATCACTTAATGGAAGATATCTGCCTTTGAAGTGCAGCACGTGACCGACCACACAAGAAAGTTTCCATTTCATGTGCCATAAACCTAATGAGCAAAGACGATTTCCCAACATCCAATAACTTCTTCATAAGTCTTGCCAGACACATAGGGACAGAGATCCAATGGTCGTTTCAGCTAAATTTTTCTTTACATCCATTTAGCATACCTGTTTAACGGATGCAAAAAAACAGATGCAAACTAATGGCCATCTGTTTACATACAGGTCAGTGTTAAAAAAAAAAAAAAAAAAAAAAATCGCTTTGTCTGTATTTTTGAAGGACACAAAAACATAGTATACCATAGTTTTGTGTCGCTCGAAAAAACGGACAGAAGACGTTGATGTCTATGTAAACAGATGGCCATCCAAATTTTTGCATCTGTTAAATGGATGTAAAAAATGTGATCTGAATAGAGCCTATACCATACTTTCGGTTACACTGATCTCTATGTAAACAGATGGCCATCCATTTGCCTCTGTTTTTTGCATCTATTAAATGGATCAGCTAAATGTATGTAAAAAACGTGATCTGAACAGAGCCATATCTGTGTGTCTGTGTCGTTTAATGCTCCTTAAGGAGTGTTTTCAATACAGACATTTATAGCATATCCACAGGATATGTAATATCGTGTAATGCAGGTAAAAGAGAATGTGCACATGTTCTGTATAGACTGGTCCAAGGAGCTTCATTTTACAACTGCAATGCAGGGTTGCCATTCTGTTGGTATCCACATTGTCCTACTCACCCCTGGCATGTACTCCACAAAGATGGAGAGCTTCTTTTCTGTAGGGTCTCGCAAGCATCCATAATATTGAACTATTCTTTCATGTCTATGAATCTTCAGCAGCTGGATTTCACATTCTAGAGCATTCACCTCCTGCAACCAAAACAGAAGACATTCTTGTAACCCTCCCAAATAAGTTATCAGAAGAAGGCTGTGGATAAATATTTTCCTGGACTTTTTGCTTATGGCCATATCAAGATTTAATTCTGTGTTTCACATATTATGACAAATGTATTCCTAGGGCCCTATTTACCTAGTGGTGAAAAGAGAGTCCTTTTGGCAACCACTCTGCAAGTATACTGGTATACCTTTGTTATTATCTATATAATAATTTGTTGTGATTTCCTACACAGAAGCATCCCACAAAGACCCTATACTCCCTGGTATATAGGTTTTACTGGCTGGAGAATAACTTACAATTTTCAGAATACTCTTTGTAATGATCTACACCTAGGTCTATAAAAAACAAGGAGGCATTCTCTCCAACTTCACCCTTGTCAAAAAATGCTGGGGACAACAAAACAAGAAAAGGACTTGAGTATTCTTGGTACTAGAAAGTTAAGCAGCAGCGCCCAGTGTCAAGCAGCAGCTGCAAAAGCAAGAAAGATTTTAGGGTGCATAAAAAGAGGGATCAAAACCTGGGATCCCAATATGATATTGCCCCTCTAAATGTAAGACCACATTTAGAAGATGGAATTCAATTTTGGGCTACACACTCTAAAAAGGATATAGGAGAGCTAGGCGGGCAACTAGATTATTAAATGGGATCAAAGGTGTCAATTATAATGAGAGGCTTGGAAAAAAAAGACGCCTTAGAGGTGATATGGGTAGTCAGTACAAAGAACCAGGTGACATTCTTTACAGATGAAGGAAAGGCAGTTTAGGCATTGATATAGGAAGGGTTCTTTACAGTTAGAGTAGTAAAGCTATGAAATGTTCTACCTCAAGAGATATATATGGCATATACCATATCAGCATTCAAAAAGGGCTAAAAGGTTATCCTCTATAAAATAAAACTGAGGGCTATAAGTAATTTGACCATAAATTATAGGAGACTTTTGGAGATGGAGAACTATTCTGATTGCCAGATTTGGAGATGGGAAGGAATTTTTTCCCCTAAAATGGTATAATTGGTGTCCGCCTTACTGGGTTTTTGCCTTCCTCTGGATCTATGCTATAGGGTTGTAGGTTAAACTTGATGGACCTGCGTCTTTATTCAATCTTATTATGTATCTCTGTAAATATGTTACACTTGGGGATTCTTTCCAGTAAGAGCAGAAAAACTAGAGAACTTTCTACCAGAGGATATTATGTTTAGTACTAGTTCAGGATGGGACATTGATCCAGAGATTTATTGTAATTGTCATATTTGCAGTCATTATAATTCCCCCCACCCCCATTTGGGGCTAATTGCATCTGCGGCATGGCTTTTTTTTTTTGCCTTCTTCTAGAATAACATGGTAAGATTATAGGTTGGACTTCTTGACCGTTGTCTTTATTAAAGCTTATTAACAATCATTTATGTTACCTTTTTCAGCAGAATAATCTTACCTTGCTTGTTTCCTGACTGTCTGGGTCAAATGGCACCTGCTTCACAGCCAGTTCTCTACCAGTGTCCACATCGTAGCAAAGATAGACTTCTCCAAATGCTCCTCTTCCCAGCAGCTTACCCAGCCTCCAATTCTCAGGAGCCTGTGGGGCTATAGGGAATAAATGTGGTTGTTAGTATTATTTATATATTTATTACGCTTACTTATATACCGCCATCATATTCCGCAGCACTTTACAGACATTGTCAGTCACTGTCCCATATAGGGCTCACAATCTACATTCCCTATCAGTATTACTTATGTTACTATTCCTTGAAGTATATTCTGATTTTATAAGATCCTGAACATAAAAGTAGGGGAAGACATTTATAGAGTATTAGACTATCTGAAACATTTCAGTCATTAAAAATATGCCTAAGTATAAACCAGAATAAATTATTATCTACATGGTAAGATCAGCTTATACCTAGCACTAGTACCAGACATCAGCAGGTTACTACACTTACATATGTGGCAGTGGTCAGCCTGTGAGGAATGTAAGAAGGGTATATTTTGTTCTGAGTTGGTCCACCTCATTTTTCTATGGTCATCGAGCTGCATCAGACTATCTCCCATACTTCTTTTCCTGCTGCTGGAACCAAACTGGAACTGATTGTCAGGTGCGCCATAACTTCTGGGAAACGTTCGCCGACCTATAAAAGGTAAAATGAATGGTGATACTCCTTGGTGAAATATGACCTTCTGAGGCAGCAAACTGAATTACCCTGGTCATCAATAAGGGCCCATTTGTGTGACTTTCTATCTATCTATCTATCTATCTATCTATCTATCTATCTATCTATCTATCTATCTATCTATCAATCCCCCTGCCCATTTATTCATCTATCCTATTATTTGGTCAGGGGCGTAGCTATAGGGGGTGCAGAGATAGAAATCAGTACAGAGCCCAGGTGGTCCAAAGGCCTCTTTACAATATAAGCAAATACCAATATTAAAGATAGAACTTGGTAAGCGCTATCAGATTTTATATTGGGGCTCAGTGGTTTCAAGTTACGCCTTTGTATTTGATCCGCCCATCGTTTTTATTATTTGGCCAGGGGCGTAGTTATAAGGGGTGCAGTGGTAGCAATCGCTACTGTGCTCCAGGGTGGCTCAAAGGCCTCTCTGCAATATAAGAAGGTACCAGTATTATAGATAGCACATGGTAAATGTTATCAGATTTTGCACTGGGGCCTAGGGGTTTGAAGTTACACCTCTGAGAACTCAATACGGTGCTATCAGGGGTGCTGTATCTCTGTGATGCCATAAACCTAGATAAGAAAGGATCAATAAAATGTGACATTGAATTAACCAATGGTGCAAAATAATGTATTTCTCCATAGGGTCCAAATAGCAAGACCACACGACACCTCACACTCACCATCACTGTAGTCTTTCCGACTCTGGGAAAAATGATACTGTCGGGGAAAAGTTCCTCCTTTACCAAACCTCTCATATAGTGGAATTTCGAAATCTATGAAATAAAGAGAAATAAAAAGGACAGTCATTAAGAAGACGGTGGAAACAGAGAGATCTGCAGCATAATGTGGAGATCAGCCAATGTTCAGACCCTTTCCAATAGCACAAATACATGAAAAACTGCAACACTCCAAGGAGCCCCAATGAGGTTCTTGTCAGGATTTATTTATTCATCCAACTCTCTTAAAGGGGTTTTCCAGGACATACATATTGATGACCTATACTCAGGATAGGTCTTCAACATGTGATGAGTGAGGGTCTGACACCCAGTTTGAAGAGGCTGCAGTGTTTCAATGAATACCAATCACAGCACCACACACAACATAGTGGCTGTGCGTGGTATTGCAACTCAGCCCAATACACTTGAATTGGACAGAGCTGCTGCACCACGTGACCAGTGAATGTGACATCAATAGCAGGGGAAGGAGGCGATGCTGCTTCTTCAAACAGCTGATCTGTGTTGCTCTGCTGAGCAGTAGATACTATTGTATAGGATCTGTGAGCTAAATGCATCAAAAGCAGCTGCCCAAATCTCTCCAGTAGGCATGTAAACGCACACTGACTTGTATTAAAATAAATGTCAGGCCAAGGTGTAACCTCTCTGTCCCGCCCCATTCTGCCCATATTCACAGAAAGTGGTGAGTGAGGAGAGGAATAGGGGATGTGGGCCATGCACCAAAGATGAGCCACATTATCACACATTTACCCTGCCAGAAAACTGGCATAAATGCATTGATAAATTCCCTTATATATTATTTTGGAAGTCCAGTTGTTTAGATCAGAAAGCATTGCCTAGACTGGATACAAATCTATTCATTGAACTGTATAATAACAATAAAGTTTTCATTCGCTTACAGCAAACTGATAACTTGAAAAAGGTGATAAGCTGAAACACTTTTAGGCTGAATACCCACGCGGCTTAAACCTCTGCGTTTTACTGTCCATGCAAAGTGGAGGGAATTCACTAGAATCCCATCCACTCCTTGCAGAAAAATACCCTGGCGGTTTCCCTACAGGTACAATAGAAGCAGAAAGTCCATAGAGGAAAACTCTGTGGACATTCTGTGAAAAGTGCTGTGGGAAAAACCGCAATGTGCTTCCACCGCAATTTATCCCGCAACGGTTTTCGGTTGCGGCTTGCTAACATGGGGCCTTAGCCTTAAGGACTTATTTACATGGTCACATGACAGTGACATTTATTATGGACCTAATGTCTATGAAAAATGGCCACATCAGTCTTTTCAAAGCATTATTCACATGACAGTGAATACTGCCTGTTCGATGGCCGTTTTTAATGGGTCTATTCACATGGCTATCTTTATATGTTTATAAGATAGAGCATGTCAGTTATTTTGACGGCCATGAAAAACATGTGAATAGATCCAGAGATATTCATGTTTTTAAAAACAGCCGTTCCAAAGACGCTGCACGAAAGTGTGAATAAAGCCTAAAAGACCATGAACTGGTGGCAGATCCCTTTAAAGAACTTCTTCCAAGATTTGTAGACTCCCCCTCCCCATCAAAACCATGACATCATACCTAACAAAAGTGCAATACTTGAACTCCTGGCATAACAGCTGAGGGAGGAGAGCCATTGCTAGTTACCCTTTTCTAAGTTTAGTGAGCGTCTTTACCTAAACAATCAATGCTGTCTTTGAGCTGACCTTTTCTTCCTGGAACTGGCGTAGAATAAGCTGGGCTGAAAGCCAAAACAAGAACAGTCTGTTATATGGGGATTCCCCAGAAATAAAATTACCACAGGACTGAAAAACATTCAGCAAACATGTTCTGTCTGGTACTCAGAGGTCTCACAAAGAGCTCGACTGCTACGTGAGGAGAGGCTAAGATGAACATGACACATCCATTTTAAGGAGAATCAGCTTCCAAATTCCCCAAAAACTAAATAACCAGATGAAAATGTGAAATAATCCTAAAATAATGATCATGTTGGTCCTCAGCTGTGTCACATGACCAGCAATAGCACTCTTCAACTGATACGGCATCTAATGTGTGGATAGGTGAGATCTTAAATGAACAAATAAACTGACTTCCTGCCCACACATAAGAGGCTGGGTCAGTTGGAGAGTCTTATTGCTGGTCACATGACTCAGCTGAGGAACAGAAGGGATGGCACAATGCACAAATGCAGCCATGAATAAGATTACCTTTACTACAATTTACCTTTCAAGTACTTTAATAAACCTACATTCTGACGACCATCAATTTTTCACAGCTGTTTTGTACATGTGGGGGGGGGGGCGACCATTTTCACAGATCCCTCATACATTAAAGTGTATGGAAAATAGAGCATGACCTATGTTTTGATGGTCCATTACAACGGGCCATCAAAACATCGGTCATGTGAATTAATAAACTTTTAAATTCATTAAATAAACGGTCGTCACATGGCCAATTATCACATTCGTGTGAATATAAGGGAATATATTTTTTGTGGAAGTGCTTCTTAAAGATAATGTGCTAGTAACGTAATAAATACATACGACAAATTAGCATATATTTACACGAGCATTAATAAGAGGTCAGGAAACCAGCTTCTATGTGTTTTGATATTGTCTTTGTCTTTTCCTTCGAGTCTGACTGTCATTAAATGAGAAGCAGTTGGCTGAGTTATCTGTGGAATGTTTACCCAGGAGACACCCAGCTGGGAGCAAAGGTTTTCCCTTTTTCCTTTGCCTACACATTGGATTTCCTTCTTCAAGGAACTTAATTTATCACTAGATTTAGAAAATCACATGACCTCATCCATTGTCACTTTTTAGACAGTATACAGCATATGAAAAAGTTTGGGCACCCCTATTAATCTTAATCATTTTAGTTCTAAATATTTGGGTGTTTGCAACAGCCATTTCAATTTGATATATCTAATAACTGATGGACACAGTAATATTTCAGGATTGAAATGAGGTTTATTGTACTAACAGAAAATGTGCAATATGCATTAAACCAAAATTTGACCGGTGCAAAGTATGGGCACCTCAAAAGAAAAGTGACATTAATATTTAGTAGATCCTCCTTTGCAAAAATAACAGCCTCTAGTCGCTTCCTGTAGCTTTTAATCAGTTCCTGGATCCTGGATGAAGGTATTTTGACCATTCCTCTTTACAAAACAATTCCAGTTCAGTTAAGTTTGATGGTCGCCGAGCATGGACAGCCCGCTCAAATTATCCCACAGATGTTCAATGATATTCAGGTCTGGGGACTGGGATGGCCATTCCAGAACATTGTAATTGTTCCTCTGCATGAATGGCTGAGTAGATTTGGAGCTGTGTTTTGGATCATTGTCTTGCTGAAATATCCATCCCTGGCGTAACTCAAATTCGTCACTGATTCTTGTACATTATTCTCAAGAATCTGCTGATACTGAGTTGAATCCATGCGACCCTCAACTTTAACAAGATTCCCGGTGCCGGCATTGGCCACACAGCCCCAAAGCATGATGGAACCTCCACCAAATTTACAGTGGGTAGCAAGTGTTTTCTTGGAATGCTGTGTTTTTGACGCCATGCATAACGCCTTTGTATGACCAAACAACTCAATCTTGTTTCATCGGTCCACAGGACCTTCTTCCAAAATGAAGCTGGCTTGTCCAAATGTGCTTTTGCATACCTCAGGCGACCTGTGTGGCGTGCTTTCAGAAACGGCCCGCATCACTCTCCCATACAGCTTCTCCTGTACAAAGTGTGCTGATTGTTGACCGATGCACAGTGACACCATCTGCAGCAAGATGATGCTGCAGCTCTTGGAGGTGGTCTGTGGATTGTCCTGACTGTTCTCACCATTCTTCTCTCTGCCTTTCTGATATTTTTCTTGGCCTACCACTTCTAGGCTTAACAAGAACTGTCCCTGTGGCTTCCATTTCCTTACTATGTTCCTCACAGTGGAAACTGACAGGTTAAATCTCTGAGACAACTTTTGTATCCTTCCCCTGAACAACTATGTTGAACAATCTTGTTTTCAGATCATTTGAGAGTTGTTTTGAGGAGCCCATGATGCCACTCTTCAGAGGAGATTCAAATAGGAGAACAACTTGCAATTGGCCACCTTAAATACCTTTTCTCATGATTGGATACACCTGGCTATGAAGTTCAAAGCTCAGTGAGGTTACAAAACCAATTTTGTGCTTCAGTAAGTCAGTAAAAAGTAGTTAGGAGTATTCAAATCAATAAAATGATAAGGGTACCCAAATTTTTGCACGGGTCAAATTTTGGTTTAATGCATATTGCACATTTTCTGTTAGTACAATAAACCTCATTTCAATCCTGAAATATTACTGTGTCCATCAGTTATTAGATATATCAAATTGAAATGGCTGTTGCAGACACCCAAATATTTAGAACTAAAAATGATTAAGATTAATAGGGGTGCCCAAACTTTTTCATATGACTGTATATTCCTACCTGATAATATCTCTACACTGTTCTAGCTAAGCTACAAGTGTAGTGAATCACATGCAGCTCACATTGTGCCTGCTTCTCGTGGCTATCTGTGTTGCTTAAAGGGAACCAGTCGCATTGAACATGCAGTTGGACCTGCAGGGATATAGAGTCGGAGGAGCTCAGCAGATTGATATATAGTTTTCAGGGAAAAGATTCAGTATAACATTTAATTTTTTTTTATATATTTCTTGCACATTCTGTGCCTAGGAGTCCAGTGGGCGGCCCTACTCTGTATGTACACTTATAGGAAGGCTGTCAATCATAAACAGGACCGCCCATTGGACACCTAAGCCAAGAGTGAGCAGAAATTGAGTGAAAAAAATCACAAGTTATACTGAATCTTTTCCCACAAAACTATATATCAATCTACTCTGCTTCATGTGCTATAACACGATCCCTGTAGATCAGACATAATGTCCTACATGAAAGAATTGCTTTGAAGAAGACACTTGTCTGCTGTAAATACAACCAAATCAGGCTATTCTGAAGCATAGATTTTAAGAAAACACAAAAAAATTGAAGCTCCATTGGTATGGATATTTAAGGTATACACTGCCCAATAACAACAGCAAGCAGCCTTAGTTGGCAAGAAGAGGTAAGTAATATTATGAAGCAGGTCAATGGGACTATTATGCAAGTCTGAAGGGAAATTTAGTATAAAACTTCTTGATGGAACAAAGATGTACTCCTTAGGAACTTCAGTCCTCAGATCTTAACCAGACTACTTCATCAATAATATAGAAAAGGTATCTTTAAGAAATCAAGGCCCTATTTTACTTCAAGTTGCAGACTGGGTAAGTAATTTACATACAAATTAGATGTCAAAAAACTCTTGTTGATGTGAGTTGTCACAGCCAGACTCAAGTGAAGTGGCAAGGAGCACTTTTGGCTCCTCGTGGGTGGAACTTGCACTTGAGAGATGTTCAAAATAAGTGTAAATATGTCATAGATATATATTATTAAGCATTGGTAGAAGTTCTTGATCATCTCAGTTAATATAAAGTTTTAATGCATAACCTTCATACCTGTCCAGTGACTGATCGAGTGACTGACAGCTACTAGATAAAGAGCCATTTGGGCTAATGAAAGGATCCACACCCTGTATAAAGAGGAAAATAATGTGAAACAGACATTATGAGCCACTAACACATTAATACAGAAATCTAAACATCTGCTTGGAGAGACTTGGTGATGAAAATCCATCTTTGAAGGACCAACAATGTTTGACCTTAGCCTATCTATCTGTGGGCCTGGGTGATCTGCTGGGTTCTGGTGACAGACTCCTTTTATTAAAAAAAAAACCCCAAACCTCCTACATAGATGCAGAGATAAAGGAATATTCCAGCAAGTATAAACTAATTTTAAACCCCCTCACAATGGTTAACCAGCATAAGAAAAGTATTAAAATCATTGATCTCCCCATTATAGTGCTGTCTGGGTCCCATATCAACCCCCCTAGCTTCCTAATGTCTCTCCACACCCACAAAATGTCAGTCAGACACCCACTAGTAGGTTACTGCTGTGGCCAGTGACTGGCTGAGTGGTCATTGTGTCTAAGCTTCGGATTCCATCACTCTCAAGGATCTTTTGAGGACTAACCCTCCAGGTGCCCTACCCACCGTTACTTCTCACTGCAAATGTGGTGCACCATTCCTGTACTACCTGTCCTTGAGGGTGGCGTGAATTCTTAAAAGTTTTCATTTTTTTTTTTTAGATGGCTGGACAACCGTGTTCAATTACTGAACCTCTACAACAATATTGCCCATTTATCAATATGCAGTTCACACTATACCAGCTACAGAACTATTACTGTACCAGTGTCATGGTCAAACATGTACAAACCATTGTAGCACCTATGGGTTTACAAATAAATCCTAAAAAACAATCCCAAGATGCTTTGTACCATATAAGAGCTCTATTACCTCGGGTATGAATTCTCCCTCGCTATTGATACTTGTTATCGATTTCTGCCGAGCAATTTGCTGCTGTTCATCAGGGACACTTCCTGGAGGGGGAGAGCTGCGTCCAGTGTGTAAGGATCCTGCAGATAAAAGACAACGGAAGAGTCATTCCTAAGAGTGCCCGCTCCGCTTAATGGAAAACTACCAGGATAAATCCCTTTAAGGATGCAGCATAGTTTTGGCTCTGGCAACATTTTTACATCTCTGCCATAATTTTTTTATTTTAGTGTCAAACACAGCTGAGGGTTTATTCATTTTTTGTAATAGCATTGAGCATACAGGATAAATATTTTTAACAGTTTTTAGTTTTACAAGTTCACACTTTAACACACAAGGCAAAACCAAATACATATATGGTTTTTATTTTATTTATTCAGAAAGGCAAAAGTGGGGTTTTTGAACATTTATTATTTATTTTTGCAATAGTTTTCTTTTTAATTTACACTTTTCTTTTTTTTTAAGCATTTTTATAGTTCCACAAGAGCACTTGAATATCTAAAATTGATCACAACCTCTAACGGGTTAAGCAGCCTAAACTGTAGAGAAATTCCAGTAGTGAAAGGCGGGACCAGGCTGCATAATACAGCAGGAACCCAGTAGTGAAGTAGCAGGCACAACTTCGGTACTATTACAGTGCTGAGCATTAAATATACACTCAGGGAAACATATTACAGTGCAAGGGGTTCAATAAGGAAATAATAATGACAGGTTCTATGACGGAGACTCCGACGCAAAATGGGTTTCTGTATAAAAACATTGGAAACCCAGCGGACCCCATTATAGTTTATAGAGTCCACGGGTGTCCGCAGCTAACTGCTGTTTTGGTGGATGGGCTCTCCTTCGTTCGGTTCACCTACCGGACCTGATTGACAGAGAATGCAGCACAAGTGTGAACCTCGCCTTACATAGACAGGTAACAGAACAAGGATGTAGAAACTATTATGCAACTACTTTTAGGTGTCAACCAAAACTAAACAAAAAAAATTTACAGAGGCAAGTTAAATTCAGACACTAAATATCTTAAAGCTATGAGTTCATGGATCTAGATGTATAGGTTTTTACAACGTACACCAGCTCGTAAAATTTGTTTTTCAAGTCTGGGTAAGTTAAAGCATTGTAGTGAGAATGTTGTTTCACTTTTTGAAATTTGTCCCATGAGCATGGCTACACAATGTACCAGGAAGACAAGATGTAGAAGTGTTTGCTTTCCAGCGGGTATTGATAGAGCACTTTTCAGTGAGGCAAACAGTGCAAGGAATGAGGAAGGTTCTCCAAAACTTCACTTTTGGTATAAGGCAGAAGATTGGGACTGTTGGCAACTATATTGTTTTTAATGGCTCTGACTGTCACATGAAATAGGAGAAAGATGAAAAAAACTGGGGATGCTTTACAGAAAAATCCTGCATGTAGTCTGGCACAGATATGATAGATTTGTCATGGTCCAAAAACTTGGGGTGATGGTCCGACAGACAGGAGGACAGACAGATATAGTAGATAAATGGATGGACGGACGCATATATTAGATAGATGAATAGATGGACAGACATACAGTTAGATATAATAGATAGATGAATAGACAGACGGCCATAGAGAGGGATAGTAGATGGACAGACAGATAGATATAGTAGGCAGACAAACAGAGATAGATAGATAGATAGATAGATAGATAGACAGTAGGCAGACAGAGATGGATAGATAGATAGATAGATAGATAGATAGATAGAGATAGATTTAAATGTCTGAAGTATGAAGACTGTTGTGTTCTTACCCGTTGAACACTTCCTTGTCTTTCCAGCATCTTTATAGAGAGAACCCAGAATGTCTCCCATGGACCTTGAGATCTTCATGTCATGGTGATGCTTTGGTCCGACTGGTTGTAGATACTGAGTTATGGGCAAAGAAAGAGACATTTTCACTAAGATGTTAGCTCCCAGGAGTTTTCTGCAATGGCAGCCAAGTAGGTTGTCATCCAGCTTTCCAACATATAGATATAAATAAAAAAACGACTAAAACTAAGTTTTAAGATCTTGACAAAAGAAGAAAAGGCGATTGGAGACAGAAACGTTACTCACTATGCTTTTCATTGGTGCTTTAGCTAATATCTTCAAGCTCTTATGAGAGGGATTCATGTCCATGTGTTCTATGGCTTTATCCAAGTCATCCTGGTACTTCAGTGGTACAATGAGCTACAGACAGAACATAAGAAATCATTACCAAATATTGTCAGAAAATACCAAGTGTGCAAAGCAATTCTGTATCCCAAAGTTATATCAGATAAATTACCAGCAGAGGGCGCTATGATAATATAAAACAACTCAAATTCAAGTTTATCTTATAGGGATAGTTGTTTCCATATGGAAAAAGCTAGTGCCAAGACAATTCAGTTTGGCCAAAAATGCCAGAAATGGCAACTAATGTTGGGATAAACAAGATATTTTACAATAGCAATGTTTATACTCTAAATGTCGCTAATACTAAGGTAAGAAACACTTGGAATTATTTGGTCTGCTTTAACATGAATGTAATATGACTTCAATCTAATGACAAACCTGCAGGACTGATCATAGCACGGTTCAATATAAAAGAAAACAAACAGATTCCTCCCATAACACATACTGTAAATGCAGATATCAGGAGCCATGACTGCACAGAGTAGGCGAGGCTACTGTAATGACAGGACACACTCACTGCTTCCTTCCATAACTTCTTCAGCTTGTACCAATTGTATAATATTAATGACATTTATCATGAGACTATCCAGTATTACTGATGAATCTGACACTGGGTAAAACATAAAAATATGATAATGTATCTGTATAACCATGTTATCATGGAGTATTATGCCCAAAAAGTGGCGTCACTGCCAGAAGAACAAGCAAGAATTGTGAATAATAAAAAAGCACCATGTAAAGCACCATGGAATTAATATAATAATGTACAGCACCATGGATATAATGTAATAGTGTACAGCACCATAAAATTAATATAATATTGTACAGAACCTTGAAATTAATATAATAATGTACAGCACCATGGAATTAATATAACAAAGTACAGCACTATGGAATTAACATAATAATGTACAGCACCATGAATATAATATAATAATGTACAGCACCATGGAATTAATATAATAATGTACAGTGCCATGGAACTGATATAATAAAGTACAGCCCCATGGAATTAATATAATAATGTACAGCACCATGAAATTGATATAATAATGTACAATGCCATGGAACTAATATAATAAAGTACAGCACTATGGAATTAATATAATATTGTACAGCCCCATGGAATTTATATAATAATGTACAACATCATAGAATATAATAATGTACAGCATCATGGAATTAATATAATAATGTACAGAACCATTGATATAATATAATAATGTATAGCTCCATGGAATTAATATAATACTGTACAGCACCATGGAATGACTATAATAATGTACAGCACCATGGGATTAATATAATAATGTACAGCGCAATGGAATTAATATTATACTGTACAGCACCATGGATATAATGTAATAATGTACAGCACCGTGGAATTAATATAATAATGTACAGCACCATGGAATTAATATAATAATATACAGCACCATTGATATAATATAATAATGTACAGCCCCATGGAAATAATATAATAATATACAGCACCACTGATATAATATAATAATGCACAGCACCATGGAATTAATGGAGCTCAAAAAATCAATAATAATAATAATAATAATAGAGTGAAACTCTCACTCCATTACCAGTAGTAATTGGCTGGTGAATGACAAATCAAGGGTATGGCAGGGGCCTAGAAAAGCATTTTTTACGTAGACAATAGCAAAGGTAAGATTGTAGACAGATGTGCAGGGAGAGTAGACAGTAGTTTCTTTTAAGACTGCCACGAGCAAAACACATTGTTTAATATAAAATAAATGAAAGAAGTACTCCAGCCTATCCATTTAGCCTATTTAATGCAGCCTAGGCCATTATTAGAAGTAGTATGGGCTCCCCTATACTCCCACATAAAGCACAGCAATGGTCCATCAGCAGAATGTCGGCTGCTCTTTACACCTCTATTCTGCTTATGGTAGAGCAGAAATTGTATTTCCAATGGATTAGTATCACCACAGCTAGCAAATAAGTCTGCTGCAAAGTCACCGTCTAACTTTTGGCTAGGGCTACATGGTGACTTTGGCCACAACTCCCGTTGTCCAACCAAAGATTGCAGTGTCACCCTGCGACTCCTTGAATTAAGTTACCTTACAACCCTGAAGATGTTAGAACTGCGACCTCCAGCCACAAAAAGAATGAGCAGTGCTGTATTCTATTGCAACAAGAAGTCACAGTCGCAGCACCCTCGGGGTCACAATGCAACTCCATTCACTTACATTAGTGAAGCAGTCTCAGAGTGACACGGTGATCTTTGGTCATGAGACGGGAGTTGCAGCCAAAGTTGCCGTTTAGCCCCAGACTTTATCATCATGTCACTTTATATATTAATATATTTTTATAGTGCTCCAAATTCCTTCCTACAGTATACTGAACTGACATGAAACTAGCTGCTTACAACTGCCACTAGAGGGAGCCAAGGAGCTTAATGCATACACTTGTACACTAAACTTAAAGAAGCACTCCAGCATTTGTTCTGAATTAATCCTAGTAATGTAGTGTAAAGCAAAGGTACCATCTATTGTGGTTCATGCTCAATTTTTGCAATATCAGCCATCTCGGGAGCAGTTTCTGCCACTCTTTCTCTGCTTCCTCATTGTACCCATCCAGCATGGAACATAAAGATGTAAAAGGAAGTGAAGACGACAGAGGACCCATTGAAAAGAAAAGCAGCATTAAGGGTTTGACAAACACCTGGGAGGCAGCTGGAAGTGGTGACCCATACCAAATACACAGACACCAGGAACCCTCAAGAGGTCACTGTTACATCATATGACACAAAAGCCAGGAAAAAAAAACTTAGAATTTATTTATTAAGTCCTTTGTAGGAGATCTGGGGCTGTGTATCAGGAAAATGGGCCTCAGATCTCCATAAAATACATTGAGATTTTCGTCAGTATACAATTTTTGACCTATTAAGTAAAAAAAAAAAAACAAAAAAAAACTAACTGGTGTTCCTTTCTACTCAGCACGGTAACTCTCACTAGTCGCTCTCTGGAGATGACGCAACTTCATGACAGCATGATAGTCCTGCAGCATTAACACAGGCCAGAACATGAAGTCATCACATTAGAGCTGCTCTGGGGTGCAAGAATCTATCAAAACAAAGCACATTACCTCATTGTTTGCATAGTGCAAGTCCAATGTTTGGCCAAACACATCTGTTACTTTCTGCAGCACATCCTTGAGCTTTACAGGCCTTCGGAACTCAATGATCCTGTCATAAGGAAAAGATACAGAGAAGTCAGAACACGTACCCAAGTCAATATGGGGCATGAGATTAGAGATCCACATTATAGGGAAATAATTTATTACATGTCAGAAAACCCCTCTGAGTCTTATTATGCAGGTCAGTCATCAGAAAAGTAGAAAAAGGAGAACTACACTGGACTTTAGTAACATTCTCAACTTTATAACATTGTAAATGTATAATAAATCAGTAAAAGTGTTACCTGGAGTATTCATATACATCCAAAACAACACATACTACCTGAATCTGGCTATTATGTTGGCTCAGGGCTCAGCACTACTGATGTCCGGCTATGGATTTTGAGTTCAAGTCCAACCAATCTTATCTGAAACTTTTCTACGGTATATAGCACATATCCATGAAATATCCCATTACTGGCACGTTTGCTAAAGTCTGGCATTTGTTAAGTATCTGTTAAGAGCCACCGCTCCGCTGATTTCAGCACAGTTGGAATATTTCCTCTAGCCCCACTATTCCTGAGCAATCAATGCTGTTAGTTTTGGTGCCTGTTGTGCTATTTAGGCTCTGTACTTTCAGGAGGGCGGTGTCAGGCCGGAGCAGACAAGGGGTGTGATTCTGAGTCTGACACTGGCTGCCTCTGGTTGGAGCTCTAAATCATGCCCCCTGCCTGACACCATTATAAAGCTTAAATAGCACATCATACATCAAAACTAACAGTGCTTGTTGCTCAGGAATGGTGGGGGATAGAGAAAAAATTCCAATCAGTGGCGCGGTGGATCTTAACAGATGCTAAGAACTTGAATTGGTGGAGGTGCTGAAAGGTCCTCTTTAAGGACATTCACACAACCAACAGTGAAAACGACCATGAAAAAGGTCCATTTTCCATGGTTGATTTGCATCTAAGTGGCACCCATTTTCATGGATCTCTCATACATTTGAGTGTATGGAGGCATCTGTAAAAACAGACAAAAATAGGACATCTTCCATTTCACATGCATTGAATTCAATGCGGCCATGTGACAACAGTTAAAAAAATATGGAGCAATATTCACTGTCGTCTGAATAAGGGGTAAGGGTAAAGTCACACACGGCAGATTTGTTACAGATATTTCTTCTTCAGAAAGCCAGTCCCATACAAGTGGGTGGAGTTGTCTCTGCAGCATGTGTAGGAATCTCTACATGCCCAATTCAGGTATATTGGACAGTTGCAGAAGTTTCTTCAGCAAATGTGCTGCATAGGAATATACATTTACAGATAATAATAGATGGCTGCACAGGACTGATGTGGTGGCCACATGGTCTGCAGACTAAGAGGAATACCAGCAGAGAGCACAACTATGGATAAATGCATTGAGTATATTGTACTGTGAGTAATGTCTTTGAAGACTGTGGCCATGAATGGACTGGAGCTGGCACAAGCCATGCCTCTGATCAGCACGCTCGGTCCATGACTCAAATTTGCCTGTGTTTTCATCCAGATCATTTGCAACTAATTCCATCCTTCACTGGAAGTGTTATTATGTCTTGAGTTCCTGACTGAGACATATTGCTGTCTAATAGCTGAGAAATGTTAAAACTCTTGTTATACTGATGTCCAGCAACAGAAACCTCAAGGGGGAGATTTGGCGAGCCGGCAGCACTTTCCACTGACTATTTTAGCTTTTTCCTATTTTTCAATGTAACCAAATACATGCTTCATTTGTTTTTACCAGTAAAGATAAACCACAGGTGTTTGAGTAATGACATACCAGATGAGGCTGGTGGTATTAGCCGGGCCATGCACAACAGCCCCCTTGACTGACCCCCAGGAAAGTGTAACGACAGCAAGGATTCAGCTTCGGCAGAGACTATGTGTCAGCACACGCTCAAGGTGTTTGATTTAGCAGGTTTACCTAGTGTACTGAGCAAGTACAGTGAAGTAATGATATTGAGATGTTTGCAGTGAGCTGTGACTGTATACAGCTCAGTCACTCAGTCTTATCTGCACACGACCTTGTACACTTACTGGGAGGGCAGAAAAGGCTTTAAATGGGTTTTCCCATTATGTAACATAACCATTTGTAGACAATGAAAAGTTAAACATTTTTTCATATAGAAGTAACTAAAAATTTTGCAGAGTTTAAAAGATTTCCTCTAACCATCTTATTGGTGACAGTCTTTTGCCTTGATCTGTTGCCAATGGATATGACCATGAATGGTGGAACTTTCTATAGTCAAGAACCCAGCCATGATTTCCATATTTTGGACAAGTTATCAGGGACACTACATGTATGAGAAGATAACCCGGCCACAATAAGGACATCATGGCTAGGCTTCTGACAAGTTCCAGTCCATAGAACGTTCTTGCATTCAAGGTCGTATTCATTGTCACCACTAAGATGGTTAGAGAAAATCTTTAAAACTCTGCAAAATTGTTAATTATTTTTAATTGAAAAATGTTTAACTATTAATTAATTACAAATTTAAATATAGTTCTAGTTATCCTGGGAAAACTCATTTTACTTTGTGTAATGTGTAAAGCAGTCCTTACACATTTGATATATATAAGCTGAGCCTGACTATTTCAGCAGGTTTAGCCAACCATTAATATTTATTGGGTTTACCTGACCCAGTCGGCAGATATTGGGGAAGATGAGCAAGAAATAGTTGGATATTGGATACTGTTCATTGCTTTTGTTCATGGTAAGAGTCCCTGCTAATTATGATATACTATATGCACCCTAAAATATTACCAATAAAAACCTCAACCTGTCCCTAAAAAAAAAAGCTCTTATACAACTACATCAATGGGTTTTAGTAATGGTTCATGCCCTAAGTTATATCAAAATGCCCAGTGTACATTTCCTAACTTTACCTGTCACTATCATAAGGCTTCAGGTCACTTCTGTATATTACTGATCAGAAGGCAGCACTTACCTCTTCTCTCCATTGTACTCAAACTTGATCCGGGCATCCTGCTGAGAGAAGATATTACACCAGTTACTTACATGTCAAGATTTGTGGTCTTAGAGAAGTGTCTAGTTTTGGTTAACATTAGCTTTATAATCATGAAAACTCAGCATATTTGTGCTACTTCTTTATTTATTTTATTTTATATATGTGTATTTATAAGATGTTTTGTTACCTGGAAACCATCAGCAAGCAGGCTGTCAGAAGACTTCTGTTGTTGGCTGGAAAGTGAATCTCAGTAACACATAAACATTCATGTGGTCCAACTTAGTAACCCAAGCGTGGGTATTAAATGGAGTCTGTCCAGCCCCGCAGATAGGTAGGTTAGGGTCGCTTGAATCAAACAGTGTTTTCCACTGTTGCTGAGATGTTTTTCAATATGCAAATTAGGTATTTGGAGCTATGAGGGCATGGCCGCTTACCTCTTTGAATCAATGCCAACATCATTATTGCCCCAAAGAGCTCATTTACATATTGTCAAAAAAAGCCATATATTGGTAACAGAAGTTGTGATTTAAAATGATGGGCACCATGATGGAAACCCAATGATGCTGTAGGAGTCCGTCATGTAATGGACACCAACACAGGTGTGAACCCAACTTATTGTAAAGATACCTGAAAACCATCAGGAAAGGTAAGTAAATGTATATTACATAAGTGTCAGGGTTGGCACGTTATGACTAGAATATAGTAAAATTAATAAAAAAATAAATTCAGTTTCGGTGTAGTTATTAACTTGTGGTTGTGAAGTCTCTATTAGGGTAATGTAAATGGTTAGAATATGGCATTCGCATGGAACTTATGAAACTACTCACTGATATTTCTAGTTCCATGTAAATTCACGCTCCATTCGCATGAATGTTGCATCACTTCCCTAGATGGATGCCAGGCTTTCCACAATGATACTATCAGGTTTAATTTAAGCTATGCGGTTTTGCCATCCTGTGTTAAAACAGATAGCGGAACATCAACTTCCTATGAATACTGTGCAAATGAAGATTTCACATGAGAAAAAGAAACGTAGCCTAGCATCTTCCTTTATAGGGCTGAATTATGTACAGGAAGTTTTTATACATTGTAAAACAAGAAGAAAACAATCAGGAAAGGTAGGTAAATGTATATTACATAAGTGTCAGGGTTGGCACGGTATTGAGTATTTCTATCGCACCTGAACATCACACTGTACTTTAGAGGAAGGTTATGTATACTATTTCCAATGACCACCAGGTCAAAAATAGTTATTTGTATAATGACGTTATAACATTTTCCAGTATACTTTCTGTATCAATTCCTTACAGTTTTCTAGATCTCTGCTTGCTGTCATTCATTCTGCTTACTTCCATTGGATAAAAATCAGTCTATGGTCATGTGATATACAGTCCATGGTCATGTGATGACACACAGGTGCACAGCTCGTTACAGTCACATCACAGTAATCAGACATCTGCCTGGTAACGAGCTGTGCACCTGTGTGCTCATCACATGACCATGGACTGATTTGTATCCACTGGAAGAAGAAGGACAACAAGCAGAGATCTAGAAAACCATGAGAAATTGGGACAGAAAGTATATTGGAAAATTGTAGAACTTTTTATTATGCATACAATAGCATTTATTTGCTGAAACTGGACGATCCCTTTAAGGGTACGGTCTCACAGGACAACACTGTTGTGGGTGAAGGCTACAGTTGCATAGTTTGGCAGGCGAAACAGCTGATTCCTTGCAAAATCATGGTGCCACATAGCAACCAGTTTAAAAACCACAGCAGCTGCATGCTATCCCGGTTTTCAGCTGCACCGTGGCTATGTCGTGCCGCTCTGTGTGGTCCTACCTTCCTACTATCCATTAAGAACAGGGTACGACAGGGATTCACTGATCAGAGATCAATCTGTTACAGAAGCTAATGAAACTCACAACACATCCAGTATACAAATGTATACTGTAATAAATAGAAATATACACTAAGTAATAAAGATACATAATAAAATTGAGAGGTCTATTAAAGAGGACCTTTCACCACCTCCAACAAGTTCAGTTCTCTACATGATTTAATAGGTTCTGCTCCACTGATGCAGGCACAGTTGAGATTTTCTCTGTAGCCCCCACCATTCCTGAGCAATCAATGCTGTTAGTTTTGGTGCATCATATGCTATTCAATCTCTGTACTGTCAGGAGGGCGGTGTCAGGCAGGGGTGTGATTCTGAGCTCTGACACTGACTGCCTCTGATTGGAGCTCTGATTCACACCCCCTGTCTGACACCGCCCTTCTGACATTACAGAGATTAAATAGCACATCAGACATTAAAACTAACTGCTCGGAAATGTTGGGGCCTAGATAGAAAATTCCAAGGGTGCTGGAATCAGTGGAGTGGCACCTATTAAACCTATTAACAGATGGTAAGAACTTAAATTTGTGGAGGCGGGGAAATATCCTCTTTAACACCAATTTTCCGGATGTTCCCAGATTAGGACTGAGGCCATATGTTGCAGAAATGCAGTGGAAAAAAATTTAGTATTTTATCCACACATTGAGGAAAAAAATCACTGTAGAAAATCCATAATTAAAAAAAAAAATGTGTGTGTTTTTGAAAAATGGAACATGCAAATTTCGCTTGTGGAAATACTGTTATTTCTCCATAGCCAAAAATGAAAAATGCAGTGAAAAATAAAGCACTTTTAATATGTTTTTTGCTGCATTTTGCTATGTGTGGCCTCATTTTTCTATAGCGAATAAAAAGTTAAAACTAAAAGCTGAAAAATAAGTGAAAAACTGTAAAGGTAATAAAGATATTATATTAGACATTATAAAGATATTATATTTCATGTTTCCTGACTGTGAAGCCAATGTTAAGGTGGAGGAGCACTCTAATTCTCCTCTCCAGCAGCACACATATGTACTATGCAGGCAATATAATTTTAACCATCTGCCAGAAACTATGTACACTTCATAATGTGGTTACATTGGCTGATCTTGTAGCCCATATGCACTGGTTACTTGCGTCTTAGTGACACACCTTAATGTCCCTTGATTGGAAAATAATCGCTCTTGTGTGGGCGGCCTAAAGAATTTCATGTATTTACAACTTGTCTGCAAGCCGAGAACATAAAAGCCTCAAGTTTCCATAATCTCATTCTCCTGATGACGAGGAGAAAGAAAGTTCCTCCTATTTGCTCTCATTGAGCACTGAATAATATACAGCTGTTAAAACTTAGCCTTAACCCCTGCACTGACAGCTGATGTCTCATCATCTTCAGCAAGTAACCAGAATAGTTGTCAGGATTTGTCAGTAACTTGAAGCTACTGGGCCCCAATGTAATGGGCCCCCACTTATATTATCTATAGTACTGGTGTCATCTTATATTAAAAAGAGATCTTTGCCCCCCCCCTCCGCCAGGCTCTGGGCCCAGTAGCAACTACTAGCTCTGCACCCCCTATAGCTAGAGGCATAGCTATAGGGGGTGTAGAGGTAGCAATCTCTACTGGGCCCTGGATCCTGAGAGGTTCCTCCCTCTGCCCCATAAAATATACAGCTATTATAAATTACACAAGGTAGGTTGGGAGCCCTGATACAGAAATTTGTACTGGGGCCCAGGAGCTTCTAGATATGCCTTTATAATCACACATATGTACATAGTAATGATAAGCATAAGATGCATGTGTCATGCTTGTGTGCTAAAATCTACATCCAGATGAAACACGTATGAAACACATATGAACCACTGCGGTAACCACAGTCTCACCGAGGTGAGCTACAATGGTGCAGAATAGCTTCATGGGTCATTACAATGTCAGACTTGGACTGTCGTCTCAAGGAGATGATGATATCTATGACACTATGGCCACCTGCACATAACCGAGTGTGAATTTTTACCTCCCAAGTGTCCCTTTTTTGGAAGGACAGTCCCCATTTTTGACCTAAGTCCCTCTGTTCCTCTTTGCTCTTTAAATGTTCCTCTTTTTGATATTGGAAATAAATGTGTATTAATAAACTTGACAATTTTGTTCCAGGAACTTTCTATATGGTCCTTAGTTCTATATTACTTACATAATATGTAATACTTTGGAGCATTTTTTACCTTAAATGTCAATATTCATGCTAATATTTTGATTAAAAAAAAACCTATTCATGCATATAGATAAGCAAACAAATGTTACACTTTAACGCTAGGTTCACACTTGCTTGGGGACCTGAAAAACGGAAACCTTATCCGCTATCCGGTTACCCCAGACTATAATAATAATAATAATAATAGTCCTTTAATAGTCCCACAATGGGGAAATTCAGTGTGTTACAGCAGCAAAGATAAGCAGATACAAATACAAATACAACATGTACAGGAATGTTCCAAGGTGAGAGGCATTACATTAATAGCAGACAGACAGGTAGGACGTAGCAGCAGAGGGGGGGGGGGATTTAACAGGCAGAGAGATATTTCAGTTCTCTGTGTGTAATGATCTCCGCTTAGGTCGGTGTTGGTTGTACAGCCTAACCGCGGTGGGGAGGAAAGACTTCTGATAGCGCTCCTTCTCACATCTAGGGTGGAGCAGTCGGTCACTGACAGTACTGCTCAGCGCGATCACAGTCTCATGCATGGGATGGGACTTCTTCTTCTGCATGGAGCTCACCACGGACAGTATCCTTCTGTCACCCACCACCTGCACTGGGTTCAGTGGGCTCCCCAGGACAGAGCTGGCCTTTCTAATCAGCTTGTCAAGTTTCTTTCTGTCCCTGGTTGATATACTGCTCCCCCAGCAGGCCACTCCAACGAAGATGGCTGATGCCACTACCGAGTTGAAGAAAGTTCTAAGAAGTGCCCCCCGGATTCCAAAGGCTCTCAGTTTCCTAAGCAGGTAGAGCCTGCTGTGGCCCTTCCTGTACAGGGCCTCCATATGATCTGCCCAGTCCAGCTTATTATTAAGGAGCAAACCCAGGTACTTATAGGTGTTCACAATCTTGATGCCCGTCCCCAGGATGTCCACTGGTTTAGGAGGGCTTCTGCCTTTGCGGAAGTCCACCACCATCTCCTTGGTCTTCCCCGCGTTAATCTTCAGGTGGTTCCGGTGGCACCAGTCCACAAAATCCTGGTTCAGTTCTCTGTACTCCCTGTCATCATCATCTGTGATGAGACCCACTATTGCAGAGTCGTCAGAATACTTCTGTAGGTAGCAGCTGGATGAGTTGCACCTAAAATCTGCAGTGTACAGTGTGAAGAGGAAAGGGGCGAGAACCGTACCCTGAGGTGCCCCCGTACTACAGATCACGGTACCTGACACACAGTCTCGGGCTCTCACGTATTGAGGTCGATTTGTGAGGTAGTCTAGGATCCAGTTGGAGAGGTGGTGGTCCACTCCAGCAAGGCCCAGCTTGTCCCTCAATAACCTGGGCTGTATGGTGTTAAAAGCACTGGAGAAGTCAAAGAACATTATTCTCACTGTGTTCCCTGGTTTCTCCAGGTGAGACAGAGCCCTGTGCAGAAGATGGATGATGGCATCATCTACCCCAATGCCCGGCCGATAAGCAAACTGGAGGGGGTCCATAGCGGGGCTCACTAGAGGGCGGAGATGTGTGAGAACCAATCTCTCCAAAATCTTCATCAGGTGGGATGTCAGTGCTACAGGTCTGTAGTCGTTGAGGTCCATAGGGTGGGGTTTCTTTGGAACTGGTACCACACAAGAAGATTTCCATAATTCAGGGACTATTTCCTGCCTCAGGCTCATATTATACATATATGTAATTATACCACACAGCTGGTCCCTGCAAGTCTTAATTAGCCTTGCACTGATGTCATCTGGCCCTGCGGCTTTCCTCGCCTTGATCTTTTTCATCTCCTTCCTCACCTGGGCCCGTGTGAAGGTCAGACTGTGGCCAGATAAAGACGGATTTCTGGATTTACTGGTCTGTTGGGAAGTAGCCACATGGGGTGAATGAGGTGAAGTCATTGTGGTGGGGGAAGCTGAAGGACATACTGGGGTGGGAGGAGCTGGTGTGTGATCAAATCTGTTGAAGAATAGGTTTAGTTCATTAAGCCAATTAACATCTGCCTCAATCTGGCAGACAGACTGTTTATGACCCGAAATTGACTTAAGCCCCTCCCAGACCCCCCTTATGTCTTTTCTTTCCATTTGCTTTTCCATTTTTTCTTTATAACTGGCTTTTCCCTGCCTGATTTGATGCCTCAGCTCCTTTTGTACTTCCCTCAACCCCTCCTTATCTCTTGTCCTGAATGCCATCTTTTTCTCCTTAAGTACTGTTTTTATATCAGAGTTAATCCATGGTTTGTTATTGGAGAAGCACCTCACCACTTTTGTGGGTACTGTGTTGTCCACACAAAAATTAATGTAGTCTGTTATGCAGTGTGTGAGTCCTTCTATATCTTCTCCATACGAATCCTGCAGCACTTCCCATGCGGTTGTGTCAAAACAATCCCTCAGAGCCTCATCACCCTCCTCGGACCATATCCTCACTGTGCGGGTGACAGCTGGTTCTCTACGTACAAGTGGCTTGTACACAGGTCGGAGATGTACTACTTTGTGATCCGATCTCCCCAGGGGCGGTAGGTCTGATGAGTTATATGCCTCCCTCACGTTGGCAAAGAACAAGTCCAGTGTTTTGTTGTCTCTTGTGTGGCAGGTTACATACTGTGTGAAACTGGGCAGTGTGGATGATGGAGAGGCATGGTTGAAATCACCCGACAGAAGAAAGAGGGCCTGGGGATGTTTTAACTGTAAAAGGCTCAGCGTGGCTTGTAGGACCTCGCAGGCAGCGTCAGCTTTCGCAGAGGGGGGGACATATGCAGCTATCACGATGACATGTGATAGTTCCCTTGGTAGGTAGAAAGGTCTCATGCTCACAGCTAATAGTTCAATGTCCTTACAGCAAATTTGCTCCTTAATCACAATGTGTGTTAGGATTACACCATCTATTATTCACAAACATTGCCAGCCCTCCTCCTTTCCTCTTACCGCTCTCCCTTGTCCTGTCTGCCCGAAGGAGTTTAAAACCATCCAAGGAGACCAGAGTGTCTGGAGTAACTTCAGTGAGCCAAGTCTCTGTAAGTAGCATCATGCTGCACACCCGAAACTCCTGATGATGCCTGGTGAGCACTGTTAGTTCATCCATCTTTGTTTGCAAGAGATCTCACATTGCCCATGATGATGGAGGGAACAGCTGGTCGGTAACGCCTCTTTTTAGTCCTCTGAAGAGTACCAGCTCTGCATCCCCTCACCCGCTTTTTCTTTCTCCAAATCTCACGGGGGATGTGTGACCAGATGGTATGCCGTCCTGCTGTGTCTCTGAGCTGCAGAATTTCCTCTCTTGTATAGACAAAGGAATTGTCTGCATAAACAAAAGATCCCATTTTCAAGCAGAACAAAAAGACAGATAAAAAACAAAAAAAAAAGTATCACAAGGGTCCAAGTCTTTGTGTGTGTTTCTTCATAGTGCAAAGTCCTTAAGTAGAGAGGTACAAAACGAGTCATAGAAAGAAAAATAAGATAGAGAGTCTCAGAGCTGCTGTAGCTGGCAGCCACTCCAGCGGCGCCATCTTGGAAAAAAAAAAAAAAAAAAAGGGGTCCGCCGGGTTTTCACCCGGTTTCAGTATAAAATCACTCTGCCTATTTTAAGCAGAACGGGGAACGGAGTCCCCGAACGCTAGTGTGAACCTAGCGTAACCTAGTAAACTATAAATGTCCCTCTGTGACAGTCCAAAAAGTTGAGAGGTATGCATGTGCGAATCCATGACAAAACAGAACAGATGGTATCTGTTTACCGTCCATGCTTTCTATGGAACCATACACATGAATTAGACCAGACTGTAATAGGACATGTACTGAGTTTTTGTTGATCTGTGAACATCACGGTCGTGTGTATGGGACCAGAGAAATAAATGGGTTTGTGTTCAATCTGTTATAACAATGGATAGTACATAGAACAAGTGGTGTACATTAGTCCTGAGGGTTTGTCCATGTGGGACTGATTTTTTTGCTGCTCCTGCAAAATCTGCTGCAACAAAAACCCCACCAGCACTGCAAAGACTTAAATCCATACTGAAAACATGCAACATACATTGAATGCCATAGTAATGAAATCTGCAATGCAGGTCAATTTATGCAGTGATTATTTTTCCTGCAGCATGTGGGTAAGATTGTATAAAATCTCATTCACGTTGCCCGTACTGTAATACACTGCAGATTTTCTGGACACAACTCCGCTGTGGAACTCAGCAGCGTATCTGCTATGTGTGTGTGATCATGCCCTTAGTCATCTGCAAATACGGTCATATTAGCAGAGCAAGTGATATATGCAGAATAGCCTGCAGTCATATTTTCTAATATACCCAAAATAATATCTATAAGAGGGCATAAATTGTAATAGTTCAGTGCCAGCTCTTCTATGGAATACTACAGTATATACTACACACTCCAGCTCACACTATTCCTTTTCAGTATTTTCTGCACACTGCAGATCTTTCTATAGTGATGAGTAGAAACATACATTGACCTCTTAACCTAACATTTTCATCATTATATTATGGTCCTATAGGTATCACTATTTGGCTCATGTTAACATTCCTGTTCCTGATGCTAAGGCAACAAGCACTGGGGAAATTAACAAATATTGCCTAAAAATCTCAGAGCGTGTGGCCAGCATTATTTACCCAGGGGAGAATCTCGTACTCGTAATGTTTGTACAATGAATCACAGAAAATCTGTTGAGAACCGTCCAATACTGAGACACAGTAAGGGAATTTTCTATCCATTTTAGATAATGAACATAGACGTACGAAAGATATGAAAGCTAAGAAAAGCATAAATTGTGCTGGTTTATATTACCACTAGGGTGACTGGTGCAAATCCTGCAGCCAGTGGTGTTCACAGAAGAGAAGGGGACCCTTAGGAAAAATCAAAATGGACCCTACATTATAGTATCAAGTTTTCTTCTCCACACTCTTTGCATGATCCTTGGGTCAATTTATCACCCCTTGTGTGTAGTTTCACTGGATAGAAGAAACCTGTCTAGTTATTGATGGCCTTAGGACAGACCAATATACTATAATTATGGCTAGGGGACCGACAGGTAACCCCTGCATCGGTCAGCTGATCAGGATCAAATCTGACAACCGTGCTATACAGTACACTGCAAAAAACACAGAAGCAGTTGGCTCTGTGCACTGTATAGTGACAGGACACTGTAACTACAGCTCAGCTCCCACGGAAATCATTGGAGTCCCATTGAAATAACAGCCCTGGCCACTAAACAGGAACCAGAGCTATCTGCTTCCAAGTCTGTGGAGTGTACAGTATAAGCGTCAGAACACATGATCAGATATTTATGGCCTACCTTATGGCCAACCTCTTTTAGTCTAAGGCCCCACATAGTGAAACAGCTAAAAAATGCTGCAGGAAAAAAAAAGCACAGCAAAAACGCAGCTTTTTTTTTCCCCCTAAGCTTTCAGGCAAACGTTCCTTCATGATGGAGATCCAGAACTGGAGTCATCCTGTGTGGATGTACCTTAAGGCTAAAGCCCCATATTGCAGAAATGCAGCAAGAATTGCTACAAATGGAATGGGAAATATATAGGAAGTTCTTATACTACCTTCTGCTCAATCCACTCCTGTTTTTGACTCAAAAAACTGCAGCAAAATCTGCAACAAAATCCGCTGTGTTTCCGCAACATGGGGCCTTAGTCTTGAGGAGTTTCCAGAATTAGAAAAAACGTCTACCTTGTTCCTTCATAAATGGCTGCACTATTTTCTAGTGTATGGTATTGTAGCTTGGAACCAGTCACTTGCATAAGGATGATCTGCAATACCAGACACAGCCTATGGACAGATGTGGTTTTGTTCTGGCAAAAAAATCTCAGACAACCCCTTCTATGAACTCACAATGCTCTCATGAATCTCAAAGAGAGACTGAACAGCCGCTTGTTCCCGTCTGTCCCTGCTCGGCATCAAACTGTAAGATCAGTGCAGGGCAGGAGGTAATTCGATGAACACATAGAATTCTGGATTCTGTCCGACTAAAAGAACATATGAGTAAGCCTATGGAGGTAAGTAGACCTCTGGACACCAAGTATTAACTCCTTCAATACCCAAGAACATCATGGATCCAGGTAATGGCCCCTTCACCAACCTGAACAAACAGGGAAACATGCATTAACCCCTCCACAGCCCTAGACCACAAGAAAAGCAGATATTAATCCATCCACTTCCCTAGATCACCAGGGGAGCAGCCATCAACCCCTACTCTTAGTCTTTACTCAGGAAAAATGGCCATCACACAGTTAAGGAGCTACTCACATCTCCATTTTTGTTTAATAGCTCGCCATAAAATAGGACATGTCAGATTTTTGCCCATTTTTACAGATCATTGAATAGAGTCAAGTCTATGAGGGAGCCGTGAAAACAGGTGCCGCAAATTGGTGGGGAAAAATGGAACATTTGATCCATTTTTCACAATTGATTTACATCACAGTTGTGTGAATAAGGCCTTACCTTGAACCACCAGGGAAGCAGACATTAATCTCTCCACTTCCTTCAATGTCAAGAGAAGACCGAAGCCAGAGGTCTCAATGAAAAAAAATTCTACATATAATTTTGTTTTATTGATCATTTATTGGGTGGCCGAGCAAATAAAAATGATTTTAAAAACAGCTCACAATTGTGTAGCTGCATAAAAGAAGGCATACTCACCTCGCCTATCCCCGCTGCTGCCCGTGCCCTGCCAGTCTCTTCTTCTACTCTAGAGATGACACCCTGACACAAGGGCTGTAGTGGGGGACCACAGCATGCAGTATTGGAGAAGGAGTGTCAGGTGAAGCGAGGCAAGTACACACATTTTATGTTTGCACAAGATTGTGAGCAGTTGCAAAAATAAAGGGGTGTCCAAAGAATGAAAATGAGCAGTTCATTTCTACAATTAAATGCCTGCTCAAACCAATAAATTGGGAATGTAGTGATAGAAACATTTCTAAAACTTGCCAATGATCATAAGCTTTGTAGGAAAAACATACAAAGGAAAGTTTCTGTGACATTTCCCTCCAGCATTGGAAGAGTGAGCAGTGATAGATTCCTTCTGTTTGTGTTATGCATAGATGCCAAAAAACAAAGCCATATTTGCTGTACTTTTTTTCATTCTTTGCTCTGTCCCAAAACTTCCGCCCACTCCTGTCATTCCTCCAAGTACGACAATCTGCAGTGGCCAAGTTCCAAAGAAAATAAACTTGGCCAGAGAAACTTGCTTGCCTAGTATGTAAACACAAATAGATATAGAGTATCTGGCTGAACACATTATAGTGGTATAGGACAGAGAGGCGCTATAAGGAGGAAAATCAACTTTTATAAAACATCGTCATTCCGAGATCTATAGAGATAGATTTGCTTAAAAAATTTAGGATCCATTTCATAGGGACAGGACTATAAATCGGTATAATATGTCACAACACAAAGCTCTCCCAGTTTATGCTGCATGCTGAGTAGAAACTGCAGACATGCAGACCAATCGGCACAGTCTCTTGCCTAGAGTATTTGGTACAGATGAATCTGTCCTACACCTACTCTTACAGTTGTATGACATAGCTTGAGTCCAGAATAGCAGCACCTAGGTTTATACTTCCACCTGTACCAAAGGGTTGCAAAAGATCAAATAATGTGATGTCATCAATGTAGCCAAACCCCAGCGGGGAACACCACAACAGCAGCAGCCCCCGGGGATTTAACAGATAACACTTTATGTTATTTTGAAGTATCCCTTTTGCCCCATTTTTAACAGATCTCAGACAACCACTTTTAATAGAACCTGACAACTTTGTCATTTCTGTTTTAGTAAATACTGTCTTATACTCTCCATGAAACAATACATCTGGAACATGTTTTCTTAGAACTCTGCGTTGTTCCTCTGTTATTCCTCCTTAAAAGGGGTTCTCCAGAAAGTCTATCATCACTTACTTCCTCTGCGATTCTGGGCTAGTTCCGACCCCAGGTCACTCCACACCGAGGTCCTCGAATCACTCCACCTGCTCTCTCTTCTCCTGTGTTCACCACTAGTTTTATGTACTATGAGGGCTTGCTTTACTATTATAATTATGTATTCAGCCAGCCTCCCTGATAGAGGTAACTAGCGGTGAACACCGGAGAGGAGGGAGGAGACGGAGTGACTGGAGAGCTGTTTAGAGGTTGGGCACACTTTAACTGCTTTATGTAGCCTACTTTATGGGCAGAGCCTCAGGCCTTATTCGCATGACAATGACAAATGACCGTCTTACGGTCATTTTTATAATTCCTGTCACACGGCCGTTTTTAGAAAAAAATGACATGCTCTATCTTTGTCCACACAGACCCAATAGAAATCATTGGATCCGTATTTAAATGATGTAAAACGGATTGATATCAGTTTTACGTCCATTAAAAGTGGGTGGATCAGTGGGTTGGGTCAGCCATTAGATCCATCAAAAATGTCACTGTCTTGTGCATAAGGCCTAATGCACCAGGTAATCTGTGGCTACAGGCTCCTGAGCTGTAAATCCAGTATTGAATGTACATGTCATTGTAAAACATTTTATCCATACTCCTACACATCATCATCTTAAACATTAACTAGTGCAAAGGGAGTAAGACAACTCTTTGGTGGAAGACTTGGATATAATTGGAGACATCCCAGGGGCACAAATGATGAGTTGCATCAAGAAAATAATGCATGGTTAAGGGGAAATGTTGAGTCTTATTTCTAACCAACGTGCTATATAACACACCCTATTATAACACGCCCTAGTGTATCTTGCCAATTTTTTTTTCCAGTGGGACATATGGGGGAAGGCAGCATGTGTGGACTGGATTAGATTAACAGAAAATACTGGACTTGCTGCCCAGGATGAAGTGAATGCTGATACAATGCAGAACGTGTAGCAAACTTTGGATAGAGGCGATTATCCACTAAAATAAGATTAACCTCGAGAACAATATGGAACTGTTCTTTCAGTTAATTCCCCTTGCAAAACTTTAGTGAAAGTATAATTTACTGGTTGTAAGATATATTATCTATGTAGAATAAAAAGGTAAGAGATCAGAAGTTCAGTTATGTCCCCATATAGGGAAGCTGTCCTTCCTCCCATCTTTACTATGAAGATCTACGTCACTAAGGATGAAGCTGGAGGTCTTCCAGGAGAAGACACAGTCCAGCCCTAAGATTGTAAAAGAATACTTAAGAGGAGGCACAGCAAACCTAGTAACTATTAAAGACTGCCTGAATACAATACAGTTCATACTAGTTTATTCTGGAGTTTTTGTATTGACATTTTATAGTTTTATGGCCCAATTTGTAAGCACTGTTTAGATGCCCTAAAAGGATAACCAGAGGTATTTGCTTCCATATATGGAGAATAATTACAATCCGGAATGATATAAACCAATCCCGCACGTATCAAAATTTTGCCACGGGATATTGATGCTCTTTAGATACATCAGTAGGCCATGAGTTGTTATTGCTGCATATCAGGGCTGTGGAGTCGGAGTCGGAGTCGTGGAGTCGGAGTCGGTGCCTATTTTGGTGGAGTCGGAGTCAGTATAAAATGGACCGACTCCGACTCCCAAAATATATAATAAATTGGTACAGTTAGTAGTACAATGCAGTATGTGCTGAATATATTTTCATAAGAATTTGGGAAAATGATGAAATGTTGAAAATGATGAAATGTCCTGTAAAGGTCTGTTCTATTCCTCATATAATGATGGGACTGAGTTCTGAGTGAACCTATAAGGTTTAGCAGTGCCAGGGCTGTGGAGTCGGAGTCGTGGAGTCGGAGTCGGTGCCTATTTTGGTGGAGTCGGAGTCGGAGTTGGAGTCAGGGGAAATTGAGGAGTCGGAGTCGGAGTCGGGGCTTTGGCGTACCGACTCCACAGCCCTGCTGCATATAGTCTTTGAATGGTGTTCCTTCATATTCTTAGAGTAAGTTCACACAGAGGAATATACCACGGATTTGGGAGCAGATTCTGCCCAGAATCTGTCTTCCATTATTTTCAGCGGGAGGCAGAGATCCCAGCAGGACGTGGAAAAAAACAGCGTCCTGATCGATATTACTGCGGATTCCGTGGCTCGGGAGTCCTTACCAACTCCCAGCAGAGGAAAGCCGTGGCGGAATGATGATGCCCTGTATTGGCATTCCGTCACGGCAATCCTGCAGCCGAATATGGAGGTGGAAAATGAAGAGGAATTCCTCTTTATTTTCTGCCATGTGAACCTAGACTTGCAGGTGAAATTCTGCAAGTTGCAGGAGTGCTGTAAAGAATGTCCAAGGCTAGGTTCACATTTGTGTCCAAGTCTACACATGGAGGACTTTTCTATCCACCTATTTCAGTTTAAAAACGGTGGGGACCCAGCAGACCCCATTATAGTCTATGGGGTCCGCAGGTAACCGCAGTTTTAGCAGATGGCCTCTCCGTCGTTTGGGTTCCCCGGTGGACTCAAATGACAAAGAGCCCAGCGCAAGTGTGAACCTAGCCTAAGTAGCATTATCATAGTTACATATTTTACACATAAGTTCACATGGAGGAATCCGGAGCTAATTTCAAGGTGGATTTTGCCTTAAAATCAACTCCAAATTCTGCCCCGAATCTGTCTCCCATTGTATTCACCACACTGAAGCAGGACAATGAAAAAACATAAGCGTCCTGCTCGATCTTGTCTCAGTTTCCGTGGCTGATTCAGCCACAGAAGTTCCGGCACGAGACAATCTGATGATTAGGCTAACTAGCGAGTAAATGCCGCAGCCGAACACCAGAAGACTGTAAAGTGGAGAGGAATTTGAGACAGAGATCCACTTCAAATCTCTCTTCACTTTCCTCCATGTGAACTTTAGGTTGGAAAAAGTCACCTATCCATTACATTTAACCTTTCTCAGGTCAGATATACATTATTCATTGTTAGATCCTCAATGCACTTGTTATTTAATAAGCATCTTGCTGTTTTTGTAATGCTGTCATAGTTTCTGCCATTACTAAGGGCATTCTACAACTGTAACTGTAAAGAATCCTTTCCTATATGTCTGAATCACCTTTCCTCCACATGTTATGAATGTCCCCTGGTGCTTTGTACAGTTCTTGAGATTAATAAATTTACGTCTCATGCACACAACTAAGTGTGCAAGCCGAGGGGGTCCGATTTTTTTAGCGAAATGCACTCAGATGACGCTCAAATGCCTTCCGTTCCCCATTGATTTCAATAGGGAGGGGGTTCTGATTCATTCCTGTCCGATTTCTCTATAATTATCAGAACGGAGCATCAGAAGCCCCTTGTACAACACTCTTAGTAATGTGCATGGGGCCTCAATGCTAGTTCTTCATATCAACCACACATATACAGTACACGTAAATAAGATCTCTAAGGTGTTTTTTTGTCAAGCTGAACAGATTCAGAATCTCTCCTTGTAAGACAGCCAGCTCTCTAAATCCTTTCAACAATGTGGATGCCAGAACTGAATGCCATAGATGAGATGTGGTCTTACACGTGATTTTTATTGAAGTGATTTTGAGGGGAATATTACATTTAGATATGTGTTTGTATTTCTCTTGTTTTACATTCAAATACCCTATTTGCTTTTGCAGCTGCTGCTTGACATTGAGTACCACTGTGTAGCTTTACTTTCAGAATTCCCTTGGCTAAAGGGAGCAGGTCTAATAATACTGATGGTTATTTTAATAAGTTTTAACATTTTCCAAAATGTTCACAAAAATTAAAAGATAGGCTTCAGCTATTAAAGGCAAATTGTTACCAAGATGGAAATAACTGCTCCTAAGTCCCCATCCCTAGGGCAAAATTTAAGGGAAAAGCTGAGCAGTGTTCGATGCTGTTCCTGTAACTCCTTAGAGGAGCTACGGAAACCGCATAGCACATCTAGATACACTATTTCCATATCTGTGAAACTATGGAAACAGCATAGGCCAGCTGTGCAACCCTGTTTTTGTGGCTCCCATTCTCTTCTATGGGAATTATGGGAACATCATGGAACAGCACTGCTCGGCTGTTCCCATAAGTTCTGGCATAGGGGTTGGGATGGGGAGCAATTAATCCCAACTTGGCAGCAATTTTCTGAAATGGGAATACCTTATTAACTAAACTGGAGAAGAGATGGCGTACAAGTATCTTTTTTATATGGTTGTATACACCAGCCTTAATACAAATATATAATCGCCCAAAACTGCCTAATGTCTATCACCTAGTTCATCCATTTTGAGAACATGTGAAAAAATAAAGAGCATTTTCCTATAATGATCGCCCTTTAATAAAATATTTAATGACTTCTATAAAGTAGTTAAAGTTAACCTGTTACCAGCTTTGCGGCCACTAAACCACCAATATGTCCTTATGCAGTTGGGATTTAGGGTTCGACCTCTGCCAATATCAGTGCTTGCTGTTACTCCGTTTTTGATGGGAGTCTTTTCAACAGAACCCAGCATATCAATATCAACCCATTAGATGATAGATAGATAGATAGATAGATAGATAGATAGATAGATAGATAGATTAGGGTCACATGAATCAAACAGTGTTTTTTCTTGTGAATTTGCCAAGATATCTCTATTTTTGTCAATATCCAAATGAGCAGGAATTCACAAGGGGAAAACATTGTTTGATTCAGGTGACCCTAACCTATCTATATGCAGGGCTGGGTTCTGGAGACAGACTCCTTTTAAGTTTAATAAATTTCAACTTAATGGATCCGGAACGTATGTCCTGGGGCTCTGAGCACATGTGCATTGTAATATCGAAACCGAGGATATTACACAGAGGTATGGCATGGACTGATATTGTATAAGGACATATTGGTTCCTTAGAAAGATTCTTCAAAAAACTTCACATGAGAGTTCTAGTTCATGAACAATGGACAAAGCACTTCTTATCTCCAGCTGAATTTTGAAGACATGGATTTTCCAGATATATGACTAGAAGACAGCAGGTGTTTGCATCTCTTAGAAACCTAAAGCCCTATTTTTTGTTCTCTCCACATCTGGTTTTACTTGCAATATTCCATAATGAAAGGCTTCCCCTGAAACATGAGGCAGGGACAGAGGTATTCTCACTAACTGGCTGCAGAACGCGGGTCCTGCTGCAGTTGCCAGGTTACTGACAGACAACACATGCAAACAAGTGACACATGAGTCGATGTCCAGTCCCTGCTTCCAATTTAATGCTTGCAGCCTCCAGCACATCTTGAATTTTTCATGGCTTTTATGGCTTAAATCTTTTAGAGATTATGGAATTTTATTCAACTGGGTCCACTATATTGCTGTCCATAAGTATCTCACTGGATATCACTCTAGCAGCAGACATATGTACCTGGTTGTATGTGCTATAGAGGCGCTCCATGCAGATGCCTATGAGACCCTTAGAAACGGCCCATTTACTACCAAGTGGAAAAAAACATTGCAAAGGAACTGCACTGATAGCAAACAAGGGGTTAAGAATTGTCCAAGGGTTATGGACAGGATGGAAATGGGGACCTGCTACAGCCAGCGATTGGCTGCAGCAGTCACGTGTCCTTTTTGGGACATTGCTGGACTGTGAAAGGTCGGAAGCAGAAAAGTGTGGAATTCATAAAGTGGGTAAATACCCTATTAAATGTACTGATAATCAGGGTAATTATTGGGAACAAGCGGTCCCTGCCTAACTGTGCTCATTGGTTGACTGATTGTGTCTTTTATGCGGGATAAAAGATGCGCATTGTGAGCAGCACATCGCCCTGTGTTATTGGGGATAGTCAGTGCAGCTCAATGGAGGAGGAAAGATCACATTAGCAATTGTTCCTCCCCCATTTACATTGCATTGACTTTGTAATTGGCAGATGGGGCAAGTACCAATCCCATGGATCAGCACTTGTGCTCAGCAGAATCAACCAGTGTAATAGGAGCTTAAGTCTTATTTTATTATAACATGCTAAGCTGTTTTCCTAGATGGACAGCACCTTTAAATTGAACATCCCTTTTTATACCTCTATACAAGGCACTTGGTACCATAAAGCACATAAAGGGCAAAGACCATACTCTACCTTACAGAAAAACCTAAACTGGATTGCCATTCCGCGTCCGTTATGTCTTTGCTGAACAATTTCCTAATTTATGCCTAAGACATGCATAATAAAGTCATCTGTAGCATCTAACCATCAGGACTTTTTCTGCCCCTGGAATCTGCTTTTCTGAGCTTGGTTATTCCCATAACTTCCATGGACTTTAATAGAAAGAGCCATGTACAGTGGCCACCTCTCCATTCAATCTCTGGCTGGATGCAGTAGGCATATGATCTGGTGGAAGGGAATCAGAGAATCCCATTTCTCTAATACATGAGATTCTCAGAGGTGGGACCTCCACCTATTAAGCATAGCAATACAAATTCCATGATATTCTGTCTGGAGTTGTTTATGCAGTATATGTCTATAAATGGCCACCCAGTGGTTGGAATGTTCACTGTTTCCTGTCAAGGGTTTTGCTGCACTAACATGTAGATTTAGTGTTAGTAATTCGCAGAACGTCAAAGGAATTTTTTGATAATTATTCCCTATCCTGTGTGTCTGAGTGCTGGGGGTCCAATCCCTGGGACCCCCAGTGGTCACGAGAGTGCCCCAGGTGAAAGGAGCAGTGGTGCACATGCTTGGCCAGCACCCCATTTACTTCAATGGGACAACATTGATGTTCCAGAGGTCTTACAGAAGTGACTGGAGCAGTACCTGAGCATATGCATATATATATATATATATATATATATATATATATATATATATCTCGGTTACCAGTTGTCAGACCCAAGCAATCCGGATCTTATCCTCTGTACTGGGAATAGGGGGATAAGTGTCATTAGTTAGAAACTCCTTTAGGGGTGAGGAAATACTACCAAAAGATATGTCATAAGTGATAGTATATACAAGTATCATGATTTAGGGTTGTCATTCGTTCCAAAGGAACTGACTGCTCTGTAAATGACGGCCCCACTGTGTATTAGTATTTTTAGAGTTTAGATATCTCGGTAAAGCTGAGAACATTAAAAACACAGCACTTTCCTGTTTCAGATTTCTTATCCAAGTTCAGATTTTGGCCAGAACTCTCAGGAAAACAAGATGTTGTTAGCGCTATAAAATAAAGTCAATAAAAATGATATTTTGTTATTTTCGATTGTTTTGGAGCTTTCCCTTTCCTCTCGGTCTCCTGCATTCCTCCACATTGCCGGCAGTCCCGGTGTTTTTGTTTTGGGTTAAAGGTCAGCGAGGCTTTTCACTTAATCAAAACAAGAGAGTTTTTCCTCTTCTCCTTGTCCCTAGACAAGATGACATCTTTCCGGTGTTTTCTATTTGGTAGGAAAGTTAACAACTCATGTTATTGAACTAGTGGGTCAAAAACTATCCAGCTGTATGTTTATGTGGAAATTAAATTTTTGCTGAAAGCAAATTCTTTCTCAAAAACAAGCACAGTAGTTTTTGTTTGTTTTTTATTTTATTTTTATTGGCTATATATTACATTAAATGAGTAAGAATAGATGCTATTAAAGAGTTAATAAGGATACGGGAATTTAGCAATAATTTAAATATTAATGAACCTTGAAGAATATTTTTGAGAACTTCCTCATACCTAAACTCAATGCCCTTACATTCCAGTGTAGAAGGTTAAAGTGCTTATTCTGCAGGTTATATCACTCTTACATAGTTACACTAGAAAGGTCACAAACACCAGACTTCTCCAATTGGTTTGCAAGGTCGTATTTATGTTATTTTTGTTTAAGACTGAAGTTGCACAACTCAAGTTCTTGTGAAATTCTTATAAACCATTACTTCTTGAAGAAAGTAAACAGTCCAATAAAAACACAGCATTCATGTGGTATACATTATATTACACTTCTACAGATCTCATTCACAGCACTTTCTCAAGGTAACACCCACTATACACTGAAATCACAGCACTTTCTCAAGGTAACACCCACTATACACTGAAATCACAGCACTTTCTCTATGCACTGAAAAAATCCATCAGTCCAATAATGCTACCAAAGTTTCTCAAAAATTTAGCAGAAGGATATTTAAATAGAGCCAGGAACATATGCCCTGCCCAATATCATTACTTTACTACTGTAAAAATAACCAAAATTATCAATGACCCCAGAATGAATTTGTCTGGACCTCTGCTGAGATATCACATCTGGATCTCACATCAGTATGAACTAAGGTATTATATTTTCTAAGATCAGATAATACTTTCTATTTCTACACAATATGATATTTTCCTGTTGATAATTTGTATCTATAAGGCTGGGTTCACATCTGCACTGGGGTCTCCAAAGATCAGCGGACAAAAAAAGTCCTATATGGAGGACTTTTTTCTCCCTCGCTTTCAGTTTTGAAACGTTGGACACCCAGCGTACCCCATTATAGTGTCTGTGTGTAACCTGTTGCATGTGTCCAACTCTCCCCCAATGGACCCGAACAACTGAGGGCTTGGCATTAGTGTGAATCTAGCATAACCCTGGTATAGACTGTGTAACCAACACCAACCTAAGCGGAGATCATTCCATACAGAGAACTGAAAGATCTTAAGTTGTGATATCCCTTCTACTACTTTTCTACATTTACCTTTTGATCTGTACCTACTGTCACTGTAATGCCTCTACCTTGGAACTTGTATTTGTATTATCTATTCTGCTGTAACACACTGAATTTCCCCATGGTGGGACTATTAAAGGATTATCTTATCTTATAATAAGGATAACAACAATGCAGTTAAAAGTGGATGTGCACGTGTTCTGCATAGATGTAGGGTGGACGCCAGACCCATTTCATTTGGTGGGGCCAAGAAATTCCAATTTGACACTGGGTGGCATTAAAAGTAGACTAAAAAAGAGTATTACCTGCTTGTGATTTTTGTTGCGATTACTGTCCAGCAATCCTCCACATCTCCCCAGAGCAGCCAGGTCCTTCATAATAAGATTGAGGGCTTCCTCTTCATCTGAAACACATCGCAGCAGATAAGTTAGAATACCATACTTCTCTCCATACAGTGGATATACACAGCATCTAAAAGATAAATCTAGGTAGTACAAAAATTTGGTGAACTATGCCTATTAAAGGGAATCTGTCACTAGAACCCAGGATATAAACCCAGCCCCACAGATAGATAAGTTAGCAGATCAAATAGTGTTTTCCTCTTGTTAATTTGTGCCTCAGTTACCAAGATATTGTCTTTTTTGTCAACATGCAAATGAGCTTTTGAGGAGCAATGAGGGCGTTGCTGTTGCTCTAAAGAGGTAAGCGGCAACGCCCTCATTGCTCCAAAGAGCTAATTTACGTCTATTTGAGAGGTTAGGTTGATATTCTGGATCCTGTCGACACACTCCCTTTAAGGTATATGAACCTCAAGTCCCCACTCCATGAGCCAAGACATTCAACTACACTGTGAATAGTCAGCATTTCGAATACGCAACATAGCTGGCAGCTGAATGTTTCCAGATAAAATCAGATGTATCCAGAGTATCTTAGAAGCCAGATCCAGGGTGATCAGCTGAATGATGCAGCAGCCATACTGCTTCAGAACGTCGGCATCTTGGAAGATTTTCAAGATCATTTATCACTATATCTTTACTTCTTGCACAGGACCCTCTGTTGTCAGTAGACGCCTCGCTTCATGTAATTAAAACCATCTGACTGGACTTAATTGTTTCTAAGGATGGATCAGGGCAAGAGGCATTGTATTAAGATTTGGCTGCATTCTGACCCTTAATAAGTAACATATACTCCTATCTCATGATTACGCAAGCTCTAAAAATTTATGTCTGCCGAATTAATGAACATGGGATTTGTCTACGTGATTTCTGGTACAGTGGAGGGAAACAAGGCAAAAACACTTCCAGGAACAGCCAAGCATTTAACTCGATATTCATCTGTCAAACTCATGGTCTTACTTTCAAGAAATAACAGGGAAAAACAAAGCAGCCATCTAAATGCACATGATGCTAGCGGAGGTTATATTAGACCAGACCTTCTGTATAATAAGTCCCTTAAGGTGGTAGCCAAAAAGAGGACAGCAGATACCCTGAAGAATAGTCTCAAAATAAGTCTATAAAAACAGCACCACCAACCTGTTAATAGTATTGATCCAAAAAAGCAACAAAACCTGGCATAAGTTAATTGTGAATTTGTCTTTTATATAGGAGGTAAACTCTTATAGATTACCCTTTTGACGTCACTTGAGGAATTAAAGGGGCATTCCAGTCAATTACATTATCTATCTACTGCATAGGTGATTAATGTTAAATAGGTGAAAGTCTGGATACTAGGACCCCTACTGATGGTAGGGGTACCCCACCAAAGCATGTGACTCTGAGACTCCATTACCATTGTGGACTCGCTAAGAAAGATAGCTGAAATACAACTCTGTGGGACTTAGAAAAACAGCTGTAGATAGTGGATATAGATAATAAAGTTATTGGCTAGCCTACCCCATAAGAGAGGCTTTCCTTCAATAACAAAAATTGTATATATATATATATATATATATATATATCTATCTATACAATGACAAGAAAAAGGGTAACAATGTTTTGAACTTTTGACATTCAGACTCCATATCTCACCATCCACTACAGATTGGAACGTGAGACTACCATCATTTTATAGACTATCATCTTGGCTATCTCATACATAAATTTGACTTGCAACTATTTAGCATATGATTATGCATTGCTACTGTTTTGCTCCTGGTGGTGGAAAAATCTTTTTCGTCTTGTATACTACAAATTACAACCTGTTCTCACATTCCCTGATAGTTCAGTGTGTTATTAGGCTGATTCCCAAGTGAAAGGTCACTGGTTCAATTGAGGATCAGCCATGAAGAAGACTTCCCAAGAAAAGAGAAACAGCATCATCCAGCTCATCAATAGTGGTCTCTCAGCCAACAAAATTGCTAAACTGCATCATGTGAGTGCCCTGACAGCTGGAAGAATATGAAATGAAGTCTATCGATCTACTCAATAGCCAAGAGGTGGAAGTCCAGGCAAAATATCGGAGTCAACAAGTCGGCTCATCACAAAGTCTATCAGTTGTGGCATGACAAACATGGCAGTGGAGGTGGCTTGTATGCTTCGTAATAGTGAGATCATAAACATGCAAGCGACGTGCGTTACACAAGTCTGGAATGGTAGCCTGAAAAGAGCTAAAGAACCCTTGACGTCAATGTGGGGTTGTTTCACAGCCAAAGGTGTTGGATACTTGACCAGGATCAATGGTGGTTTCAATACCCTGCTATATGTGAGTATCCTACAAAACGAGTTACTTCATACGCTCAAGTACTATATAAGCACGAAAAGGATGACATAGTGTTGTAACAAGACAACGACCCAAAGCATACCTCGAGCGAAGAAATGGTTCAATGACAATGAAGTTGAGGTGCTAGATTGGCACCCACATTCCTCAGACCTCAACCCAATCGAACACTTGTGGGTAGAGCTGAAGAAAAATCTGTATTCGTACCCAAGTGAGTCAACCAGTATGCACCAACACGTGTAGAAGAGACCTAGGATCAGATTTTGGTCAAGACATGCTTGAAACTGATCGAGAGCATGCCCAGAAGGATTCAGGCAGTGTTAAAAGCCAAAAGGTGGATTTACAGAATATTAAAAATTAGATATAAATTTAGATTTTTAGGAGCAAAACAGTAAAGATGCAATTACATGACATGAATCTGCCTAACTAATCATATGCTAAATAGTTGCAAGTCAGATTTATGTATGATATAGCTAAGATGATTGTATAAAATGATTGGAAGCTGTAGTGGATGGTGAGATATGGAGCCTGAAAGTCAAAAGTTCAAAACATTGTTACTAGAGATGAGCGAATTTCTCAAAAGTTCGATTCGAAGTTCCAAAAAAATTTGCTTCAATCCGAATTACTTTACAGCGAATAAACAGATATTTCCGGGCTGCAGAGTTCCCGGGGTGGGCGGCAAAATGGCGGAAGCCCTGGGATGCCGCGGTCATGTCTCTCTCTCTCTCTTCAGCACGGACAACTTTTATTCATGTGGAAGGATCTGCTAACAAGCAAAGACATGCCTACCCAATCACATCACTAGAGAATATCATGTGACCATCTGATGTCACAAAGGTCCTTACTAAATATTCGTTACCACAAAGCATCAGGAAATCTGGAATCGTGGTGAATCGAAGATTTCCTGAAATTCGGATCGGATTCCACTTCTGCAGAATCGATTCGCTCATCTCTAATTGTTACCCTTTTGCTCTTCAGTGTATATATCTATATATATATAGATATATATGGGAAGTGCAGTCAGTAAGTCAAAGAGCTGACTCCAACTTCTATCTTTCCACAGCCCAACTACAACTCCAGCTCTAACGCCTTCGTAAATGGCTGAGTTTCTGATAAACTCTCTGAAGCAAGAAACCTTAGAAGCTAAGACACCAATCTAATCTAGTCATGTGACGTTTTGTCGTGTGAATCTAGGCTAAGGCTGCTCAGAGTGTATCACAACTTAAAAATGTTTTGCACTCTTTTTCTGCTGTGTTTTGCATTTTTGTCTCCCCCATATAACTCTATGGGGAAAATGCAGCTTTTTCGCAGCCAAAATTAACAGAATGTGGGAACGGGATAAAATAAACTATAATCACTTTGCTGGGACTGTAACACACAGCATTTTTTTTTTTTTTTTTTGCTATGTTTCTGCTAAGGCCAACAATGCAGCGTTTGTGTAACATGTGACCTCAGACTAAAGGGGTTTTCCAGGGGAAGGGGGGAACTTTTTACATAGAGCTCGGAATGATTAGAAACGAAACAATACAGAGGCGGACAGCAGACTAAAATGCTGAAATAACATGGGGAAGGTTATAGACCAAGGCCCAATACTGTAATATATCTATACAAACAAGTGGAGGCTGGTGATGCCCATAGAACGCCAAGATTTTTCCAATAGTCACTTTTCATAGTATAGAATATATTTTAGTGACTTTTAGTAGGCCAAAATAAATATATTACAGTTTCTCTGGGGACACAGGAAGAGGGCTGTTGTAATTTTTTTTTTTCCAAACTAACAAACCACAAACTCCTTCTGAATTGTATTAACCAGATATTCTCCAAGACAAGGACCCTTCAGATGATTTCCAGCACTCAAACAAGTCTGTGAATCATGACCATATATCAAGGAACATGTAAAACCATTCCCTCTGCTAAACTGGCTCTTCTTTAGATTGATGGAGACTCTTGTGACTTGATAAAAGCAACTTAACATTCTGCAGTTCACATTCCACTTAAAGGGGAAGTCCAAGCCTGTGTAAATAACACTAACCACTGTATGAATAAAAAGTCCTACAACTTTCTTATAAATGTTGTATTTCAATTTCAAGAAAGAAAGTAGATAAGTCTTAAAATGAGGCAATTTACAAAAAAATTTCGCATGAGTTGTAACCAATGGTGAGGCCTAGACATCAACGAGTTCTGACTGGTATGGCCTCGGTAGAAAAAAAAATTTAGAATTCCTGCCCTTTCAAATCTAAGAAGATCCATTAAAAGATGCCGCCACAAGTCAACATCAGCAAATAATGACATCAAGAAACAACCATCACATTGTTTCGGTATTGGTGATGTCATGTATTATTTCACAATTGTATTTGTCAAGAAGTTATATTTAGCACATCCTTTTTATTTATTCTGTGGTTATCAACCTCTTAAATATGCAGCCAATAATTTGTGTATCAAGGCATGTAGAGGTTTATGGATTAAGATTTTGCAGTAATTTTAAAGTGTTTTTTTTTGTTGTTGTTGTTTTTGTTTTTTGGTCAAAAATAGTAGATACAGATCCCAAGTGTACAGGATAAAATTTCTTCCTTCCATTTTTGGGATTCATTTCCATTGATCCTTTAAAAAGAAAATGTAATAGAAACCAAACCCTAAATTAATGACATATGGCTAAGAACCAAGTGCTCATGCAAAGGCCTGGTGCTCCTAAGAACAGGCACTCCACCTGTCTGCTATAACATTTGTTGGCAATGCTTCTAGGGTTATATGCTTACGTTATATGACAGTATACCATAGTTTTCTTCGTGGATTTCTTGTAAACTGGTGAAAAAAACATGTACCGCTGCGAGGCACCAGAAGATACTATAAGGACCAAGAGCAGGATATAGGCACCATATTACTTATCGCTATAAAATGCATCCAATTACAAACAGTCATGGGAGGGTTCTGTACTTTTCTACTTCCCAGTATCTATATTTCATCCAGTTTCTATATTACTAACCACACTTTCAACAACACAAATAATCTTGGAATCCAGACAAAGTATTCAGGACACATGATTGTGGCCTTGTGAACTTGTATCAGTAGGGGACTCACAAGCCTCCTATAAAAGTAATCTCATGATGTCTGACTTATTTACGAGAAATAAGAGCCTTCGTCTGCTGTTATTTGCCACATTATAACCTCATCTGCAAAATCTTTACATTTTCTCTCCAGGTTGACATACAGAGGTGCCGTTTCGCTATGCTGCTACCACCTTTAGTTAGATTATTATTGGCTCTATTGGTCTATTATCAAGACTGGTATACAAAAGATTGGAAAGAATAAATGCAGTGACAAGTGATATTGGAAGACTTCCTTTTTTCTACTATCATGCCCCATGGAAGGGTGTGGATCTGTGTCGCTAATTGTATCGTCTGTTTTGCAAGTATGCAAATGAGCTCTTTGGAGAAATGTGGGCGTTGACACTTACTCCTTTGAAGCAATGACAACACCCTTGTTGCTCCGAAGAGTTTATTTGTCAAAAAAGGTAATATCTGGGCAACAGAGTCACTGCTACACGAGGGGAAAACATTATTTTTTTCGGGTGACCCTAACCTATCTATCCATGGCTGAGTTGATAGGCTGGGTTCTGATGACAGACTCAGTTGAAGGCTGGAAAGCATGAGTTTAAGGCAGAAATTCACATTTGTCTGCACTGATCAGACAACCCTGAGCAGATATTATACCTGCAGAGGCCATTGCGGGGAAACATGGCTGCTATTTAGCTGAACAGACAACTATGCAATTCATGGAAAGATTGAGCCTGCCATTGTGGGAGCTGCTCTTCTTAGTTCTTATTTATCAAGCAGGTTCCATTGAGAAAGACGTCTACCCAAATCCATGCAAACTAATGTTAATTCACAATCTTACCATCAGCTAATTGAAAGGTGATAACCAAAACGGTTGCGCTTTTATCGAAAAACAGCTTCCCTGATGGCTATGTACAGTGGGTACAGAAAGTATTCAGATCCCTTCAAATTTTTCACTCTTTGTTTCATTGTAGCCATTTCCTAAAAGCAAAAAAGTTCATTTTATTTCTCATTAATGTACACTCAGCACCCCATCTTGACAGAAAAAAACAGAAATGTAGATATTTTTGCAAATTTATTAAAAAAGAAAAACTGAAATATCACATGGTCATAAGTATTCAGACCCTTTGCTCAGAATTGAGTAGAAGCCCCTTTTGAGCTAGTACAGCCATGAGTCTTTTCACATCTGGATTTGGGGATCTTCTGCCATTCTTCCTTGCAGTTCCGTCAGGTTGGATGGTGAACGTTGGTGGACAGCCATTTTCAGGTCTCTCCAGAGATGCTTAATTGGGTTGAGGTCAGGGCTCTGGCGGGGCCAGTCAAGAATGGTCACAGAGTTGTTCTGAAGCCACTCCTTCGTTATTTTAGCTGCGTGCTTAGGGTCATTTGTCTTGTTGGAAGGTGAACCTTCGGCCTAGTCTGAGGTCCAGAGCACTCTGGAAGAGGCTTTCTTCCAGGATATCTCTGTACTTAGCCGCATTCATCTTTCCTTCAATTGCAACCAGTTGTCCTGTCCCTGCAGCTGAAAAACACCCCCATAGCATGATGCTGCCACCACCATGTTTCACTGTTGGGATTGTATTGGGCAGGTGATGAGCAGTGCCTGGTTTTCTCCACACATACCGCTTAGAATTAAAGCCAAAAAGTTCAATCTTCGTCTCATCAGACCAGAGAATCTTATTTCTCATAGTCTGGGAGTCCTTCACGTGTTTTTTGGCAAACTCAATGCGGGCTTTCATATGTCTTGCACTGAGGAGAGGCTTCCTTCGGGCCACTCTGCCATAAAGCCCCGACTGGTGGAGGGCTGCAGTGATAGTTGACTTTGTGAAACTTTCTCCGATCTCCCTACTGCATCTCTGGAGCTCAGCCACAGTGATCTTTGGGTTCTTCTTTACTGCTCTCACCAAAGCTCTTCTCCCACGATTGCTCAGTTTGGTTGGATGTCCAGGTCTAGGAAGAGTTCTGGTCGTCCCAAACTTCTTCCATTTAAGGATTATGGAGGCCACTGTGCTCTTAGGAACCTTGAGTGCTGCAGAAATTCTTTGTAACCTTGGCCAGATCTGTGCCTTGCCACAATTCTGACTCTGAGCTCCTTGAGCAGTTCCTTTGACCTCATGATTCTCATTTGCTCTGACATGCACTGTGAGCTGTGAGGTCTTATATAGACAGGTGTGTGCCTTTCCTAATCAAGTCCAATCAATTTAATTAAACACAGCTGGACTCCAATGAAGGAGTAGAACCATCTCAAGGAGGATCAGAAGGAGATGGACAGCATGTGAGTTAAATATGAGTGTCACAGCAAAGGGTCTGAATACTTATGACCATGTGATATTTCAGTTTTTCTTTTTTAATAAATTTGCAAAAATATCTACATTTATGTTTTTTTTTTTCTGTCAAGATGGGGTGCTGAGTGTACTTTAATGAGAAATAAAATGAACTTTTTTGCTTTTAGCAAAGGGCTGCAATGAAACAAAGAGTGAAACATTTAAAGGGGTCTGAATACTTTCTGTACCCACTGAATATTAGCCTAGGAATGCTAATTATCTCTAGACAGTAACCAAGACAGGGACTGCATTCTCTCTATTTAAAAATAATAATTGAAATATACACACAAGTATACATCCATGCCACAATATACACACAAGTACGATATATACCAAACAAAATCTTTCTTATAGTACATTGTCCTTCATACAGACATTTACACTTTTCAATTTGAGTGTCTATACCGTCTCTCACATACAAGGTAGTCAACCAAAGACGTATTGCTGTATCTCAGGCTTGGTTAACCATTGACATTTCCACAGAAACCAAAACAAACACCGGCTAGGGAAGAAAAGGTGCTGCAGCAAAAGCTTCGTCCTGTAACTGTGCAGCTGTGCAGAGGAATTCAGCTCAACTCTGTACATAGACAATATGTAAGACAAACCCCTGGATTTCCACCGACAAGTAAACAACAAGCTTTACATGATAGCAACAAAATTCTGGAGAGGAAATTAAGAAGTAAACTATTATCTATAAATACATGTTGTGAGCCAAAAGGAGGACGAAAATAGACGAGACCGGCACCAAGATGTATCTTTCAATGGCTAAAACCATTTATTATTAAGATAAAAACATTCAGAAAAACAACTTGCACTTATTTTACATCTTGACCTTCTTTGTAAATTCCTAAATAGTTCTAGAATTTCCTTCAACTGAGATTAACTCACAGATTCTTAATATGAATGTAAAATAGCATTGAAATCAAAGGGGATTTTTAACAGATTTTTGATGGACAAGTGCCACATTTTCTAATGGATGCTAACAACGGTAATGTGAATACCCCCTAAGCCCATTTTCTCACCTGAGAGGCAATTTTTTTTTACAATATTTATACTGTTAATATCAACTGTAAAAAAAAGATCCAGTGTAAACTAACTTTTTCAGGACTGCATTTTTGGTCCAGGCCAAAACTAGATATTAGTGGAAAATATTTAAAGAAACACTCCCACAAAAAGTTGTATATTCTGGCCCTTTCAGAAAGTTACATTATGGAAACTGTAATGAAGGTAATCTTCTTAATGGTGGGTGTATTTGTGAGCTATAAACTCCCTTCTGTTCCTTAGTTGTGTCATGTGACCAGCATTAAGACACAGTTCGGGGAATTCGCTAACCCATCTATCCCACTTTTCTGACATAGATGGGCGTAAATGTGGCGCATCTTTGATACACAGCCCTTTTTTGAGCCAGAGATATTCTACATTGTTGGTTCTTTACATTGTTGGTTCTTTGATTCTGTTTGGTTCTTTTTCTTAAAGTGCGCTGAGCAACACAGAGACCAAGGACGGCCAGGCTAGGGATGCCTCAGTCTCACAAAACTGGCATGAGTTATATCAGAAATCTATGCCATTCAAGGGAATGTCACAATTATTAACAGTCCAGAGCCTCTTAATAATTCAGGGGTATCTTTTACCAGTGGGGGAACTGGTTAAGACTGGCATATGAAACACCAGTCTTAATAAATTTCCCCCAGTGTCTTATATGGGGATAGGAAGTCAGTTTCTCTCTTTACTCATATGAGATTCACATCAAGGATCTTATTGGAATGAACAGTGTTTAATACTGCAATTTCAGCTCCCTTCATGGGAAAGGGCATCTCAGGGGTATTGAGTAATATCCTGCTAATATCACACTCATGGCTGGATAAGCATAGGCCATCAATGTTACATCCTGGACAACCCCTTTAAACAACCTACTGCCTCCCAGACCACAGTCATCTCACTTGAAAATTAGAGTAACTCTAAGTAAACTTTCGGGATACAACCTATCACTTTTGAAGTAACTTCTTACTTACATAACTTTATTTATTTATCCATTTCTCTTGCTTATATAGCGTCAACATATTCCTTAGCACTTTACAGACATTGTCAGCACTCACTATCCAAAGTAGGGCTCACAATCCAACATGATCTAGAACATGAACAGATGACAACCAGGACCAGCAATAACCAACAATACAAAGCAAAACTACTGAACTAAGTCACCTCCATAGTAGTGCAATTCATAACTTCGGACCGAATTTACAACATAATCATTTTGACTAAAGTGCAGAACTTTCTCATTCCTCTGCTATCACCATTTTTCCTTATCTGAGGCCCAAAACATCCAAAAGTGACAACAGCGGCAAAAAAACACTAAAGTATTTCCATGGAAAGTATCACTGCCACATAAACACAGCAGAGGCAGCAAATATGTCTAAAAAAGCAGACAATAAAACAACCACAAACTGATGTAAGATGAACCTGATGCCTTGTGACCGTGTTATTTCATTGCTTCCTGAATTTAAAGGGTAAAGGGGAACCGGTCATAAAATATACTGTCTGGAAACTACCATTGTAGTGTTATATAGGATGATAGCTTTCTAAAGATGTGATACTCTGAAGCGGGCCTTGTAGTTTAAAGAAAAATATAAAGTTATAAAGCAGCATGAGCTACATGTTAATAGTCAAGTGGGCGGTTCAGTAATGCAGTCCTGGTTTTAGAAGTCAGCTCCAGATGCATCTAGATTTATCTGTGACAACCCCAGTACACCTCACTTCTAGCACATGCACAGTATGCCGCTGGAGCGGCATGACGATTCCTGAGACTAGAAGTGCCCCAAAGACTATTTACAGGTAGTGGTGACGCTATAATGTAATATTTTTCTTTATGTGACAATGATTTCTTGTGTAACACTATGGAAGTAATTTAGGAACTATGGGGGAGATTGGCTAAGCAAAATAATCTAACATGCCTTGCAACACTTTTGTTAAGATACTTTTTAAACACGTGCATGGGAATAATTGTGGCGCATCTTTGGTGCACGGGCATTATTTTTTTCACCACAGACGAGCCACTTCCCACTTTCTGCGACCCCCCTCGCCACTTTTAACAAAAATGGGTAGAGAAGGGCTGAGAAAAAGGTGGGCTAGGATGGGAAAATCTTGTCTTGACAAATTTACTATACAAAACTGAATTATATAGAAAAGGGAGCGTCCCTGATTTACTGTGAGGCTGGAGCAGTTAGCGCCATTCAGGCATTTTATTAAGACTGGCATACAGAACTCCAGTCATAATAAACTCTCCTCATTTACCACTTGTATAAAAAGTTGACATGGTATATATGAAAGTGGGCATGACCTATGTTGTGACACTGTGTGCCAATAAATGCACCAAAATTTTATCTCAATCTAAGCCAACTAATAAGTTGTGTAAAGTTAGACTAAGCATTTCTTACATGCATCAGATTTATCAAACATCATTAGACACTTTAATACATCTGGTGCAGTTTAAGACTGTCTAGGTTAAAACTTATTTTTAATTTAAAAAAGTATTAGTAAATCTGCCCCACTATATTTTATGACTTCTCCCATCATGTTTCAATACCATAAAATGCAAAAGTATTGTAAAGCAAGAAACACATTATTACTAGGCAGTAAAATATAGATTTTTATCTTTGTAACACCAAAACTTACTCATGTTTAAGATGATATCAAGTCCGCATTCCAAAGGAGATCTTCTAGGCAGAGTGCACCCAATCTGTGAAAAACCAAGAACACCAATAATCAGTAAGGCTTCAACGCCATTATTTGACAAAAACTACTGCATTTCAAAAGATTGTAACCACAGTTGTTTTAATATGGGGTGACCTATTTAGGTGACATTTATATTTTATTTTTACTCATTTCTCTTACATATATAGCACCATTATATTGCACAGACATTGACTGTCAAGGTCCCATATAGGGCTCACAATCTTAACTCCCTATCTGTATGTCTTTGGAGTGTGGGAGGAAACTGGAGTACCCAGAGAAAACCCATGCAAACATGGGGAGAACATACAAACTCCATACAAATGTTGTCCTTGGCTGTATTTGAACCAAGGACTGCAGTGCTGCAAGGCAACAGTACTTATTGGTGGTGGTCTGACACCTAAAACCGCCACAGATCAGCTGCCACTTCACATAACAATGATATCATGTTCATTCGTCACATGACCTGTTTCCAGCTCAGTCCCAGACAAATAAATGGAGCTGAGCTGCAATACCCCTATGCATTGTACAGCACTGTGCTTGTTATTTAATGAACAGGCTTCATCGCTCACCCAAATTCTGTGATCTCCTTAAACAGCTGATCTGGAAAGGTCCCAGGTATCAGACACCAACCAATTGGACACTAATCACCTACCCCAATGATAGATCATTAATATTTAACTCCCAGAAAACCCCTTCCAATGGTTAAAGTGACCCCATGTACATTAGAACGTTGCTAAAACAAACTTTTGTTGTAATGTTTATGGCTACCTTTATAGGTTTTCAACTAGGATAAAGTGAGACCATGCAAAAGTATTTGGCTCAGGAGAGTGAAAAATACTTATAAGTCACAGGTGACAGGAAAAGAAAAGTGCGTGGATATGCAGTTTAAGACACGGCAAAGTGAGATGGAAGAGTGCGAAATGTCCGGTCAGGAAGTCTGTGATAATAGTGAGAGATCTATAGTTTCAAAAGGTTAGAACTGGTCTAGGAGGTGCAAAGAGTTGTGACCATTAGAGGTTATCTACAGATCATTTGTAATGTATCATTAAAGGGGCTGTTCCATGTTATTAGGACATCACATAGGGGAGGTTACCACTTAGGATATCCCTCTATTATATGGTTGCCCAGGATGGCTCAATTCTTAAAGGAGTTGTCTATAAGATTTAACCTATGTACAAACAGGATGACTCATGTAACACTACTAATGGGGTTAATGTATCTTTCTAACCTTCAACCAAATGCAAGAAATAACCAGCGTTGGGTGGAGAATATCTCAACAGTCACATATTGCACCAGGATCTGGCAATCCGGTTTCTCGGAGTATCTTACCTGCCCATTCTATATATAAGGTAATACTTTTACAACTGGGCGGGCTTACAAAATACAAACTGAAAATAGGTTCTTCTCTTGGCATGGAAGAGGCAGTCTACAGATGGCGATCCCAACTCTAGTTTTCTTTTAATACCCATTCTAACATCCTTCCATGTTAAAATATAATAAAACTGAGTTTGTCATTTTATAACTACTCTTAAGGAAGCTTTTAGTAATTGTAAAATGTCAAGTTCAATTTTATGGTTCTAATAAAGATATGAAAAAGATGAGATGGAATCTCAATCTTGTGATCTGTAGACATCTTCTTCCATAACAAGATATGATGAGGAAGCTACAGTAGGTGAACCCACTTTCTGCTGAGCATTTTTCCATTCGGATCTTATACAGATGTAGCATTAATGCAGATGGCGTGCTACTGAGTATCACGCCACATTAAGCTATGCTATTTACTTAGTGCACTGTTCCATTGCGTAACAATGATATACAGTAGTCCACCATCTGTACACATAGTACTTGCTATATTTCTAAATACTCTTGCATTTTTTCTACAGTGAGTCCTAGCTGTAAAGCATTACACTACCAGACATGGGTCTCCCTTTCCTTCTTGTTTCTTCTACCTGGGCAACAATAATAATGTTGTGATCATACTATATATACATATTCACAGATGACAAAAGTTCAGACTACTGTACTATATTTTTGCATGTATTGCAAGTTGCAAGGTTTTTTTTTATTCTTGGAGAATATGATTTTGATGTATTTTATTAATGTTTATAAATAATAATGTATGCATTTTTTTTTTGCATTGCATTTTTTTTGCATTCTTTTATACTAATACAAGAATATGAGCGATTATTTAGTACTATAACTCCCCTTGTCTAAGTGACTATTTTTATTCTTCTATAATTTGTGCTCTGTTATTGCCAAAATAAGAAATACTATATAATGGCCCTTTTTATGAGTACAGTAGTTTGAAAGAGCAGAATGTACAGTTTTGATGGAAATTTGCCGAAGACCAACATGTACAGTCTGTCTTGTTCCACATCAGCCAACTGGATTTAGAAAGTTTCCCCAGACCGATCCAAGCTGAATACAGTACACAGCCCTGTTGTGCCAGAAACACTAAAATGACATTTTTGCGTGCTTTCTGATGCTAAAATCTGTTTATATTTCCATAACCACTGGAATACGATGGAAACTACTATAAAGTGCTTTTCATTGTTCTATTAGGATACTTTTGTGCGTCTATTTTATTGCAGATTGACATTATGATTTTTATAGAGCAGATCTCCAGGAGACCCCATGTTTGGCCCACTTGGCTTTGTATATCTGTGGCAGGTACTGGTATTTATACTTTCTCCCCATTGGTTTTTAACTCTTTTGGGCTAAGGCCCCACGTAGCATCCCGCAGAAAAAAAGTGCTGCAGGAAAAACCGTAGCGACAACGCATCATGGTTTTTCCCACAGTGCTTTTTACAAAAATTCAGCAGAGTTTTCCTCTGTGGATTTTCTGCTTCCATTATACCTATGGGGAAACCACCGGTGTTTCCGTAGGTATAATTGACATGCTGCAATTTCCAAAACTGCAATGTGGGGCAACAGGCAACAGGAACAATTCCATCCTGCATTCATTTGTATATGAATGCAATGTGTGGCCTCTAACTCTTTTCATTCCATTCCAGGCCTTTTAAGGCTCTGTTCACATTGCATTCCGTACCCATAATCATAGTGAATGTGATACCATACATGTGTCTCAAACAAACAATATGCAGTTTTTTTCAATATGCGATATCTCAGCAACAAAGGATCCAATTCACAAGGGGAAAACATTGTTTGATTCAGGTGACCCTAACCTATTTATCTGCGGGGCTAGGTTAATATGATGGATTCTGGTGACAGAATAAATTTCTAGTTCTCCTGATTCTTTTCCTACAAATCTATATATCATCCTGCTCAGCTCCTCGTGGCAGGTTTGCTTTTAATAATGGTCCTTTAATAGTCCCACAATGGGGAAATTCAGTGTGTTACAGCAGCAAAGATAAGATAAGATAAGCAGATACAAATACAAATACAACATGTACAGGAATGTTCCAAGGTGAGAGGCATTACATTAATAGCAGACAGACAGATAGGACGTAGCAGAGGAGGAGGGGGGGGGGGGATTTAACAGGCAGAGAGATATTTCAGTTCTCTGTGTGTAATGATCTCCGCTTAGGTCGGTGTTGGTTGTACAGCCTAACCGCGGTGGGGAGGAAAGACTTCCGATAGCGCTCCTTCTCACACCTAGGGTGGAGCAGTCGGTCACTGACAGTACTGCCCAGCGCAATCACAGTCTCATGCATGGGATGGGAGTTATTCTCCAGCATGGCGCTCACCACGGACAGTATCCTTCTGTCACCCACCACCTGCACTGGGTCCAGTGGGCTCCCCAGGACAGAGCTGGCCCTTCTAATCAGCTTGTCAAGTTTATTTCTGTCCCTGGTTGATATACTGCTCCCCCAGCAGGCCACTCCAAAGAAGATGGCTGATGCCACTACCGAGTTGAAGAAAGTCCTAAGAAGTGCCCCCCGGATTCCAAAGGCTCTCAGCTTCCTAAGCAGGTAGAGCCTGCTGTGGCCCTTCCTGTACAGGGCCTCCATATGATCTGCCCAGTCCAGCTTATTATTAAGGAGCAAACCCAGGTACTTATAGGTTTTCACAATCTCGATGCCCGTCCCCAGGATGTCCACTGGTTTTGGAGGGCATCTGCCTTTACGGAAGTCCACCACCATCTCCTTGGTCTTCCCCGCGTTAATCTTCAGGTGGTTCTGGTGGCACCAGTCCACAAAAAACCGGTTCAGTTCCCTGTACTCCCTGTCATCATCATCTGTGATGAGGCCTACTATTGCAGAGTCATCAGAATACTTCTGTAGGTAGCAGCTGTATGAGTTGCACCTAAAATCAGCAGTGTACAGTGTGAAGAGGAAAGGGGCGAGAACCGTACCCTGAGGTGCCCCCGTATTACAGATCACGGTACCTGACACACAGTCTTGGGCTCTCACGTATTGAGGTCGATTTGTGAGGTAGTCTAGGATCCAGTTGGAGAGGTGGTGGTCCACTCCAGCAAGGCCCAGCTTGTCTCTCAGTAACCTGGGCTGTATGGTGTTAAAAGCACTGGAGAAATCAAAGAACATGATTCTCACCGTGTTCCCTGGTTTTTCCAGGTGAGACAGAGCCCTGTGCAGAAGGTGGATGATGGCATCATCTACCCCAATGCCCGGTCGATAAGTAAACTGGAGAGGGTCCATAGCGGGGCTCACTAGAGGGCGAAGATGTGTGAGAACCAATCTCTCTAAGATCTTCATCAAGTGGGATGTCAGTGCTACAGGTCTGTAGTCGTTGAGGTCCATAGGGTGAGGTTTCTTTGGAACTGGTACCACACAAGAAGATTTCCATAATTCAGGGACTATTTCCTGCTTCAGGCTCATATTATACATATATGTAATTATACCACACAGCTGGTCCCCACAAGTCTTAATTAGCCTTGCACTGATGTAATCTGGCCCTGCGGCTTTCCTCGCCTTGATCTTTTTCATCTCCTTCCTCACCTGGGCCCGTGTGAAGGTCAGACTGTGGTCAGATAAAGACAGATTACTGGATTTACTGGTCTGTTGGGAAGTAGCCACATGGGGTGGATGGAGTGAAGTCATTGTGGTGAGGGGAGCTGAAGGACATGCTGGGGTGGGAGGAGCTGGTGTGTGATCAAATCTGTTGAAGAATAGGTTTAGTTCATTAAGCCAGTTAACATCTGCCTCAATCTGGCAGACAGACTGTTTATGACCCGAAATTGATTTAAGCCCCTCCCAGACCCCCTTACTTTCAGTATATGGAGCCAAGCAGGGAATCTTGAGCTCTGTATCAAAATAACAAAGTGCGATCTTATAAAGATGTGTTATGAATTTAATGGGTCCAGAATTTTGGTTGTGGGACCTGCATAAGATCAATTGCTGACACTGGCACAATACAGCAAGTGTTTTGATGGACAGACTAGAGTACAAGCCTGTGCAGATCACAACATACTGCAGACCAGTTTCTTTTTCCTGAAGATTAAGACACACATCTGTATACAAGCCCAGGGCCAAGGACACCACCAAGTAATTACAGTAAAAGGAAATACCCCATCATATTACAGTAAATAAGTGTCATAACATAACACGGCCAACCTTTGTCACTTTCAAATAACTTGGCTTAGGCTACAGAAACGGAACATCAGAAAAGCGAGGTCTTTTATAGGATTAGATCAATTCAGTAGAGTTTCATGCAGGGCCCATGTAATGTCCCCCATGCTATAATCACTGTCATCAACAGGAAGACTAATAAGCCTCTAAATGGTTAACCAAACCTTGACCAAATGATCGTCTGCTGAAGAATCGTAACGCTGCGCAGCCATACACATTTTATTCTATGCTGTCTGTTAGGCTCTATTCACACAACCATCATATAGCCATTTCAATAACACAGAGGGTCTAAAGGGCAGTTCTCGAGCCCATTGACAGACCATCAAAAATGAGGACATATCCTATTTCTGGACATTTTTCATGGAGCTATCATGAACTCAAATCTATGAGGAACTCATGAGAAACAGGCGCCCCACAGATAAAATTTGGCCATTAGAATAGACCATTCCATCTGTTTTTCAAAGCTGGTTTTTTTCACAACAGTTGTGTGAATAGAGCCTAATGGTCATCTAAACTGGCTATATACTGTATGTTCACTGGCAATGGGCGACGGACAGACTGTCTATCACATTCTCTCAATAAAGTTCATTCACGTAATGGCAGACTGCACCGCACTCAGATTATTAACAATTGCAGTGAAAAATGCAGGATTTCACAGAAAGGAGCCAAAATTTGTTAATAAAGTTTACAACCCTAATTCCAATGAAGTTGTGATGTTGTTTAAAACATAAATAAAAAACAGAATACGATGATTTGCAAATCGTTTTCAACCTATATTCAATTGAATACACTACAAAGACAAGATACCTAATGTTCAAACTTTATTTGTTTTTTGCAAATATTCACTCATTTTGAATTTGATGCCTGCAACACATTCCAAAAAAGCTGGAACTGGGGCAACAAAAGACTGGGAAAGTTGAGGAATGCTCAAAAAAACCCTGTTTGGAGCATTCCAGAGGTGAACAGGTTAATTGGAAACAGGTGAGTTTCATGATTGGGTATAAAGGGGGCATCCCTGAAAGGATCAGTCCTTCACAAGCAAGGATGGGGCGAGGTTCATCACTTTGTGAACAACTGCATGAGCAAATAGTCCACCAGTTTAAGAACAACGTTTCTCAATGTACAATTTCAAGGAATTTAGAGATTTCATTATCTACAGTCCATAATATCATCAAAAGATTCAGAGAATCTGGACAAATCTCTGCACATAAGCGGCAAGGCTGAAAACCAACACTGAATGCCCGTGACCTTCGATCCCTCAGGCGGCACTGCATTAAAAACTGGCATCATTCTGTAACGGATATTACCACATGGGCTCAGGAACACTTCAGGAAACCATTGTCATCTCTACATCTACAAGTGCAAGTTAAAACTCTACCATGCAAAGCAAAAGCCATATATCAACACCCAGAAACGCCACCGGCTTCTATGGGTACGAGCTCATCTGAGATGGGCTGACGCAAAGTGGAAAAGTGTCCTGTGGTCTAATCAGTCCACATTTCAAATTGTTTTTGGAAATCATGGACGTTGTGTCCTGCGGCCAAAGAGGAAAAGGACTGTCCGGATTGTTATCAGCGCAAAGTTTAAAAGCCAGCATCTCTGATGGTATGGGGGTGTATTAGTGCACATGGCACATCTGTGAAGGCACCATTAATGCTTAAAGGTACATACAGGTTTTGGAGCAACATATGCTGTCATCGATGCAATGTCTTTTTCAGGGATGTCCCTGCTTATTTCAGCAAGTCAATGCCAAGCCACATTCTGCATGTGTAACAACAGCGTGGCTTCGTAGTAAAAGAGTGCGGGTACTAGACTGGCCTGCCTGCAGTCCAGACCTGTCTCCCATTGAAAATGTGGGGCGCATTATGAAGTGTTAAATACAACAAAGGAGACTTCAGACGGTTGAGCAAGACTGGGAAAGAATTCCACCTACAAAGCTTCAACAATTCATGTCTTCAGTTCCCAAATGCTTATTGAGTGTTGTTAAAAGGAAAGGTGATGTAACACAGTGGTAAGTATGCCCCTGGCCCCATCTTTTGTTGCCCCTGTCCTAGCTTTTTTGGAACGTGTTGCAGGTATCAAACTCAAAATGAGTGAATATTTGCAAAAAACAATAAAGTTTATCCATTTGAACATTAAGTATCTTGTCTTTGCAGTGTATTCAATTGAATATAGGTTGAAAACGATTTGCAAATCATTGTATTCTGTTTTTATTTATGTTTTACACAACGTCCCAACTTCATTGGAATTGGGGTTGTAGTTATGCTTTAACTGTGTGAAAAATCACAACTCAGGAGACAATATCGCAAGCATAACAGGTTGGCCGTAACAATAGAGGATGTGTTGATATAAAAGTATGAAGGGAATTCAAGAAAAAACTCTCACGTTGACATGAATAGTTGGCATACTCAACATGTACACTAGATCTTCTGATAAGTGTCAACCTGAAATGGAAAAGTTTGAGGCTTGACTGACAACTTGTTTACTAGCGGCAAGTCATAAAGCAAACACTCAAAAAGAGATGGGCGTTCTGTTCCAGTTTTTTTTATTTCCTTTTTTATCTTGTCTAGACCTAGACATAACCTTTCAAGCACTACTGACTACATTAATATATCAGGATTGGGATAAGGGAATATCACTCTACTGTCTAGAAACATACACACACGTGGACAAAATTGTTGGTACCCCTCGTTTAATGAAAGAAAAACCCACAATGGTCACAGAAATAATTTGAATCTGACAAAAGTAATTTGCCAAACTACATGTTGACAAGCCACAAAGCTTCTGGGAGAATGTCGTATGGACAGATGAGACAAAAATCGAAATTTTTGGCAAGGCACATCAGCTCTATGTTCACAGACAGAAAAATGAAGCATGTCTTGAAAAAAACACTGTCCCTACTGTGAAACATGGAGGAGGCTCTGTTATGTTCTGGGGATGCTTTGCTGCATCTGGCACAAGGTGTCTTGAATCTGTGCAGGGTACAATGAAATCTCAAGACTATCAAGGGATTCTAGTCGCAGGTCATGGGTCTTGCAACAGGATAATGACCCAAAACACACAGCTAAAAACACCCAAGAATGGCTAAGAGGAAAACATTGGACTATTCTGAAGTGGCCTTCTATGAGCCCTGACCTAAATCCTAGTGAGCATCTTTGGAAGGAGCTGAAACATGCCGTCTGGAAAAGACACCCTTCAAACCTGAGACAACTGGAGCAGTTTGCTCATGAGAATTGGCCAAAATACCTGTTGAGAGGTGCAGAAGTCTCATTGACAGTTACAGGAATCGTTTGATTGCAGTGATTGCCTCAAAAGGTTGTGCAGCAAAATATTAAGTTAAGGGAACCATCATTTCTTTCCAGGCCTGTTTCATGAGTTTCCTTTTTCTAAAAATTCTGTTGAAGCATGTGTAACGTCTCTGCCTATTCAGGTCTCTGCACCACCCTCCGCCCGCAGGCGGCGGCGCAGGAGGCGTTCTCAGTTTGATTCCTTGTTTAAGATTCTTGTTGCTCAGTCTGAACACTGTCCTAGACTATGTAATTGATTTTCTACCACACCCGTCTCAGCACCTTGGTTTTCCTCTGCTCCACTAATAGTTAATTTTAGCCTTGCCTGTGTGATTGACAGCCTATCCTCCTATCAAGTCTGGGGTGGGTTCTTTCTTCCTATTTATTCTTTGCTCTCATTCACAGTGGCGCTGGTTATTGCTTCTGCGTACCTGCCTTTATTCCGTGCTGTTTTGTTACCTGTATTCCTATTTCTGATCTCTGGCTTTGTCTGTGGCTAGTCTTTTGGACTGTGATTTTGTACTGCATTGCTCGACTGTTACCGACCCCTTGGCTAGCTGACCTCCCTTTGTTGTTTGTCCTGTCTGCGTTCTGTGTTGTCACCTATATTAGGTAGGGCCTGTCGAGCAGTTGCTGCTGTCGCCTAGGACAGATAGGCAAGTTAGCCAGGGACTAGCGATTCCCTTACAGCATGGTTGAAAAGCAATGTCTGACTTTCATTTGTTCATTTTCATAGAATTTTTATATATTATTACTTTTGTCAGATTCAAGTTATTTCTGTGACCATTGTGGGTTTTTCTTTCATTAAACGAGGGGTACCAACAATTTTGTCTACGTGTGTATATCAATGTTCTTTACACAGTAATGGAGGCCACAGACATGAAGGTAATTCTGATCTATGTCCTAACACAATTCTTAATTTTTTTTCAGAACTCCCATAGAAGTGAATGGACTCCTGTCTGTGGCCAACTCTCCATATATACATGGTATATGTCTATTACTATGAATCTAAGAACACTACTTGTGAACATTCATATAAACAGCTTAATGGACCAGGCACGTCCATATACATACAGTATATACCAGCTTCCCTGGACATGAGCAAATAAACAATCTCACCCCAGCTCTGAGCTGTACCTGCAGTCTCGGGACTGTAGTTTAACACTCAATATTTTAGCAAAGGAATAAATCCACAGATGATGTCCTGCTCCAGGCCTAAATATCATACATAATGGTTGGATCCACAGGGGGATAGAAAGCAGCCAGATTTTATAGAGGTTTACAAACTGTAGAGCCAGATGCACAAATTAGATGAGGATGGAAAATGCAATTAGGAAAACATTCAGCGCGGGAACAAGTGTGCTGCCAGTACGGAGCTGGCGCTCACCTGTATCACGAATCCAATGTTCTCATCACTTTACAGCAAGCCATTTCTCATAGAGATTCATTCCTATCATAACTGGTGCGAGCAGATATATGATAGCTGTGGATGACAGCTATTTCAAGTGTAACACAACTAAACAAAAAACTTTTCTGTGCCAAGAACTCGATCTGATCAAAAAAGTACTTGATGGTTAAAGAAACTGCGGGCTCAACCAACATACAGTATAAGTCAGAGGCATGCAGGCATAATATATCTGTTCTCTTAAACCCCATATGGTCACACATGTTTATGTGCTTTATGTCTCCTGACATGTTTGTATTAGTAAATACTTGTATCTCCACGTTGTGTCCTCTATTATTCCTAATAGACAACTGGGTGTTACCATTCCACTTGCAGAGGGTGTGTCCCTACATTTGTATGACACTGGCAGCACTGATTTTAAAATCTCAGACTGTGCAGGGACCAGGGTTTTGGAGTTGATACGTCAAACCACTGACTGACTCCTCTATTTTTCCACAACTCGACTCCTACTTCAAGCTTGACCCCATCATAAATGACTGATATCCATGCCCAGTCAGAAGCAGTAAAGATCCTTTAATTCATTTAAAAAAACAGTGATTGAATTCCTATGAAATAAAGTATGTAGAAAACTATATGTCTAATTAATTATACAATATTATTAATTGTTCAATCTAATTTAAAATAATTAATCATTTTATTTTGAAGCCGGAGTCAGTAATTTTTTTCTGTGCGGTCTATAACTGATCAGTCAACACCTTTTTCTTGATGTACTGCACCCCTCCAGCTAAGCTGCCTATATGCAGTTTACTTTTAGGCTATGACCTCACATTGCGAAAACGCAGCGTTTTTTGGTGCAGATTTTGCTGCTTTTTTTGAGCCAAAGTCAGGAGTGTACAGTCATGGCCAAAAGTTTTGAGAATGATACAAATATTAATTTTTACAAAGTCTACTGCTTCAGTTTTTCTAATGGCAATTTGCATATACTCCAGAATGTTATAAAGAGTGATCAGCTTAACAGCAATTACTTGCAAAGTCAATATTTGCCTAGAAAATGAACTTTATCCCCCAAAACACATTTCAACATCATTGCAGCCCTGCCTTAAAAGGACCACCTAACATCGTTTCAGTGATTGCTCCATTAACACAGGTGTGGGTGTTGATGAGGACAGGGCTGGAGATCAATCTGTCATGATTAAGTAAGAATGACACCACTGGACACTTTAAAAGGAGGCTGGTGCTTGCCATCATTGTTTCTCTTCTGTTAACCATGGTTATCTCTAAAGAAACACGTGCAGTCATCATTGCACTGCACAAAAATGGCCTATCTGGGAAGAGTATTGCAGCTAGAAAGATTGCACCTCAGTCAACAATCTATCGCATCATCAAGAACTTCAAGGAGAGAGGTTCCATTGGTGCCAAAAAGGCTCCAGGGCGCCCAAGAAAGACCAGCAAGCGGCAGGATCGTCTCTTAAAAGTGTTTCAGCTGTGGGATCGGGCTACCAGCAGTGCAGAGCTTGCTGAGGAATGGCAGCAGGCAGGTGTGAGTGCATCTTCACGCACTGTGAGGTGGAGACTCTTGGAGCAAGGCCTGGTCTCAAGGAGGGCAGCAAAGAAGCCACTTCTCTCCAGAAAAAACATCTGGGACAGACTGATATTCTGCAAAAGGTACAGGGAGTGGACTGCTGAGGACTGGGGTAAAGTCATTTTCTCTGATGAATCCCTTTTCGATTGTTTGGAACATCTGGAAAACAGCTTATTCGGAGAAGAAGAGGTGAGCGCTACCACCAGTCTTGTCTCATGCCAGCTGTAAAGCATCCTGAAACCATTCATGTGTGGGGTTGCTTCTCAGCCAAGGGAATCGGCTCTCTCACAGTCTTGCCTAAAAACACAGCCATGAATAAAGAATGGTACCAGAATGTCCTCCAAGAGCAACTTCTCCCAACCGTCCAAGAGCAGTTTGGCGCTCAACAATGCCTTTTCCAGCATGATGGAGCACCTTGCCAAAAAGCAAAGGGGAAAAAAAAAGGGCCCAGGGAAAAAAAAAAAGAGATTTTGGGCCCATGCCCTCAAAACCCCCCAGATTTAAACCCATTTGAAACTTTTTGTCCAACAAAAAAAAAAGGGGGGACAAAAAAAAAAAAAAAAAAACAAAAAAAAAAAAAAAAATTTTTTTTTTAAAAAGAATTTTTTTTCATTCATTTTTTTTTCTGTGGGTGGGGGATTGAGAGCATGCCAGGGAGAATTGCAGAGGTCCTGAAGAAGAAGGGTCAACACTGCAAATATTGACTTGCTGCATTAACTCATTCTAACTGTCAATATAAGCTTCTGTTACTCATAATATGAATGCAATTATATTTCTGTATGTGATAAAAACATCTGACAAACACACATAAAAACCAGAGGGCAGCAGATCATGTGAAAATATAATATTTGTGTCATTCTCAAAACTTTTGGCCATGACTGTATTTAACAGAAGGAAAACGTCTAAATGCTTCCTTTACATTTTTGATTCCTTTTCAAGCCACTCTGCAAAATCTGCAACAAAAAAAGCTGTGTTTCTGCAACGTGGGACCTCAGCCTTACTGCTTAAACTATGTAATAGTCCAATATCAGGGCATATAGTTTCCTGGTGGCTGGAGAATCTCTTGTTAGGGCTTCATGCACATGACCATAGCTTTTATACGCAATTGTGGATATGCAATAGCGGGTAAAACTACAGACCCATTCATTTCTATTGGTCCAGACACACGGCCGTAGTTTTTGCAGTTGTGTGTCCATGCCGTATACAAAGACCACTAATCATAAAGCATGTTCTATTTTGCCCGCATTTTTGGCACAGACAAGTGTGCAGGATTATACAAGTCTTTTTGCAGATGCGTGAAGGTGGATGACATGCGGACATATTTTTTTTTTCAGATTGCGGATCAATATTTGCAGACATTAAAAACCACTACGCTCGTGTACAGGAGGCCTAAGGGTTGTGCAGAAAGAAAGCATGAAAAGGGAATCTGGAAATTCTTCATTGTTATCAGGTTAGTAAGTCATCACTGTACACTTTAGGTTTCTACTACCAAGCCAAAATGAAAATAATGTCACGTTAACTTGCTGAGACTTGTCTCCCGCTACCTAACTATGAGTCACATCTAAAATATGGATAAAACAATAGTAAGTTCATAGGTCAGATTTTGTGTGGATTTCATTGTTGCTCCAGCAAGTCACAGATGACTATGTGGACAAAATACATTATATTGTATAGTAACATCCTCAGTGCAATATGTCAGATATGCACCCAGCCTGGTACATCCTATAAACACGATAAACATAGGACAGGACACATTCTTATCAGAATAATTCAGCACTTTGATATTCCACAGGAGAGTCATCCAAGGTCTGCATCATTCATTGGAGGAGATTGACTGGTGTTTTTATGCCAACCATGTTACTTTCCTGAGAAGGTGGCATGGCAAAGGTTTGCTGGGGGAGGATAACTGGCAAAAATGATGCTTGAACTCTAGCCCAGTTATGAGGTAGTGTAGATTTCAGTCCATGCACGCGTCCCCCGGTGTGTGTGCCTCAAATAAGGAGGTGTGCGGCTTGTCATAAATGAGGCAACACCCTCTGCTGGTACAGTCTTCGTGAATCTCCTCCAATGACTCATTGGTATTCAGCAATTTGTAGGTGCAGGTCAGATGATGTAAAGATAACCACATATACAGTAGATACAGTAGAAGTAGTGGCAGGTCATAAAAACAAGAAAAATAAAAATATGAACTCCATCAGGCAGGAGGAGGCAGTTATCCGTGGGATGTTCAATACCATCCACATTCATTCCCTTAGGCAGGAGGAGGCAGTTATGTAGGATGTTCAATACCGTCCACATCCATTCCCTTAGGCAGGAAGAGGCAGTCATGTAGGATGTTCAATTCTGACCATATCCATTCCCTCAGACAGGAGGAGGTAGTCATGTAGGATGTTCAATTCTGACCGTATCCATTCCCTTATACAGGAGGAGGCAGTCATGTAGGATGTTCAATTCTGACCATATCCATTCCCTCAGGCAGGAGGAGGTAGTCATGTAGGATGTTCAATACCGTCCACATCCATTCCCGTAGGCAGGAGGAAGCAGTTATGTAGGATGTTCAATACCGTCCACATCCATTCCCGTAGGCAGGAGGAGGCAGTCACGTAGGATGTTCAATACCACGTCGAATGAAGGAAATACAAAACATAGGTCACTGAAGAGGAACTGCTAGCAGAAGCTGAAGAAAATGCCCTTACCGTCACCCTGTGCTTTCCAGACCGCTGTAATGTCATGATTTACATGACCACAGTCTAGGTTCTATATATAAATACATGTTACGGATGTCATCATCCAACATCCTATATTTATATATAGCATATGTCCAGACTACTGAAAAATACAATTCATAAACAAAACTGGAAGGCAGATATGATGGTGGCGGCTGTTATGGAGATCTGATTTGGATACTACAATAATATGACAACACCATACCCAATAATAAAGCTCTGATGTATTGAAACTAGATATTTTTATTACTGTGCCAAAATGTGTATATTGTAAAGTCGTATCCATCATGTCACCACCATCAGGTAACCAAAAATCCCTATATAGGCCTCTGCTGCATCAGTTTATACAATCATATCTGGCCTTCTCCTGTAGTGCCATAGGTGGAGCCCATATATTTTTAACATACACTAAATGGCCACTTGATGATTGATGCTCCCTTATATGGACACACGACCCCAGAGGGCTGCATCAGAACAGGGGTGAACAGGTTTTCTGTGCATCTGTTTCAGTGTCAATCCACATTAAGGTAAAGCCACATGTAGCAAACTGCAGCTAAAAACCACTGCAAAAGTAGCAAATGTTCTGCTTTTTCACAGTGTTTTGCACTTTTGGCGCCCCTGATATAAGTCTTTGCAGGAAAATGCAACGTTGTTGCAGTAAAAATTAACTTGCTATTTTCCACAGCGTTATTTTCTGCAGGGAGAGACTAAATAAAATCTCATTCACTTTGCTGGGACTATAAAATGCAGTGTTTATTTTCTGCTGTGTTTCCACAACAGCCAAAAGCAACGCGTTTCCACAACATGGGGCCTTAACCTTAAGCTATATTCACATGACTGATAGATGACACAAGGCAGAATTGAATTCAATGTCTGTGAGTGAGAGTAATTCACATGAACATGTCCGTTTTCATGGATTTCTCCATACACTGTAATGCATAGGGAAGCCATGAAAATGGCTACCCCTTGGGTGCAAGACGGCCATGAGAAATGGATGTTATTCAGCAGTTTTGCACTTCAGTCATCTGAATGTAGCCTTAGAGTGTGAAAATTAAGTGATCTCGAAATGTGGCATGGTCATTGAGGCAATGGTATTGAGAGTATACCGAGAATGGTGTGACTTGGGTTAAACATCCAGAGTAAGGGGATCTGGTAGATGCAACAAGTTGTTGACAAAAGGGGTCAGAGGAGGAGGTCAAGATGAAGCATAGTCAAGCAAATTGCGGACAAATACAATACTGGTGTCCTACTAACATGTCTGAACATACAACTGATTGTTCTCCAGTAAACAAAAGAGCATTGGATCACTATGCTTTGGAAAAACATTGCCTGGTCAGATGATTCCAAATATGTGTTGCAACAGGGTGTTTTGAGGGTAGAATGTGGTGTAAATACTATGAATTGATGAACCTCTTCTTTTAGGTGTGAACAGTTCAGACTGGTGGAAGTGGAGTAATGGCATTTGGTGAAAGGTCTTGGCAAACTCTGGGTTGCCAGTGGGAGATACCTGTATATGCCACGATGGAAGGTTAAAGGAGTACAACCCCTTTAAGTTCCATCTGCTAGATTGGTGTCTCTAATAAAGTAACCTTTCAGTGGAGTTTGAAATAGATAAAAATACATAGTACCTTCTACATAGCAACAGAGTTAAAAGCTCAAATACTGATGGATATGCTGATAAAGAACTGTGTTTGTCTGCATAGTACACATAATTTCCTATACGGAAAGATCTATGCAACTTTGGGGGTGAGTTATCAAGAATATGCAGCTATAATCTGAACCGTCATATTAGATATCTCCACTAGCATACATGGAAATTTCCACTCACTTTTTGTGATTCTTGGTAAAGACCAAGTGGTAGGGATTAGTTACTATTAGTTTCAGGAAGGATCGGAAAGTGATGAAAACTCTAAAATGTTTCATGTCAAAGAAGTTGTATTTGTTTGACATGATTATTAATATCCATTTTATTTTTTCTTTCTTATAAAGTACCAATATATTCGGCAGAGCTTTACAGATAATGTCATCACTCACTGTCACATATAGGACTCACAATCTAAATTCTGTATCAGTGTCAGTATGGAGTGTGGGAAGACATACATGCAAACACAGGGACAACATACAAACTCCATGAAGATATTGTCCTTTGCTGGATGCTAACCACTGAGCCACCGTGCTGCCCATGGTGATACTACAAAGAAGGAATCACAGATCACGGAATGCCATACATTTCTATGGATGCTCCTCACTGTACTGTCATCCAGTTTCCAACAAGTGACTTTCTACTGTAGTCATTTTGCCCTAGTCAATTCTATAAAATATTGCCTGTACTGTGACAACCTTGTAGCAGGGTATCTACGATCAAGACCGGAGACAACTCTACTGTTATGTCTATAGCAAGGTTTGTCAACAAAGTCATTATAAAAGAGAAAGCCACGTACATTGCTTACCATGAAAATTTATAGGTGTCCTTCCTGTCACTGCTTGTGAGCTGGGCAGGAAGTGTGATGACTGGAAAAAGAAGGATAGGAGAGGACTGTGTATTTGGGTGAACAAAAGCAGACACAAACACAGGAAAATGAGCAGAACACAGAACATTGGGATATGGCTTGAAGTTCTGCGTCTGCTATATTATAGATGTCTTTATGTTCAATGTCTCCCAGTTATATTCCCTCTTGTATCCAAATGAAAAAAATGAGGTGATATTTGTCTAAAGAGAATTAAATACTGTTTTCTGCAATGAGGCCAAGGAAGGTCAAAACAAAAAAACCCATACTCACTTGTCCCCAGTGCTCTGGTGTCTCCCACCGCGGTCCAGTCCTGCTGCTCCCGGGGTTTTGTTCCGGCAAAAGTCCTCGTCACAAGTATGTGACGTATGTGAGTGATGTCCCGGTTCCTATCCTTAGGCCGACAAGGCCACTGATTGGCGGTGCAGAGAGGACGTCAATCAGAACAAGCCCCCAGAAGCAGCTGGTACAGCAGAGGGGGATACCGGAGTACTGGAGACAGATTAGTATGGGTTTGTTTGTTTGTTTTTTTTCACTTTCCCCGACCTCCTTGTGCAAAATTGTATATCTTGGACAACCTCTTTAAGTTCCATCTGCTGGATTTACAGTAATAGGTGATGTAGCGCAGATCATCATAAAAGTGACAAAGAAACCAATATATAAAGAAAAGAAAGCTTTGAATTAAAGTACTATAAAGTACCGCACCAACAATATTAAGATATGTGTGTAAGAGATCATATGACCAACATAAGTGATGTCATCAATCAATGGCAGTCATACTTAAGCACAATGAATGAGGTGGTTTATGACGTGCACACTGCTGCCTTGAAAGCTGCCCCCTGTTATTGGCGTCCACCCCTTGGTAAGCTAGTAAAATATTTTAAGTGTCTCTGTTAGGCAGGCAGCTGTGACATCATAAATATCTTATTATCAGGCAAGCAATTGTTACATCACAAGTGAAGTAACTCAGAAAAGCTGCTGTGACATCATAAGAGGGTTCAGTCAGGTAAGCTACTGTGATGTCAGAACTAAAACTCTGCAAGTAAACATCTGTCAGTTGCTGTGATATCACAAGTGGCTGTCATACAGGTAGATTGCTGTGACATCATAAGCAGATTTCAGTTATTTTGACATCACAATGTGATGTCAAAAAGTTGCAATGATTGTCTCAGTCATACTCCAGTAAGGGGTGGGTTGTAGAAATTGAAGTAACATCTTAGGACAGAAGTGTTAGTTAGACTTATAAATGTGCCAAATGTCTGAAACATCATGGAACATTTGATAAATTTGGTGCACATTACAGCAATGCAGACACCAGCTAAACTAAAAAAAATTCTTCTGATAAATTTCCCTATATGTACTCATGCTATTTTCTTTTGGAAACTCTATTAATGCAGGCATTTTGTTACAATGGATATGTAGTTGCTCCAAAATACTTTCTGGAGACCTCCTTTAAAATGAGTGACAGGGCTGAAGAAATAAGTATAGCTAAAGTGTTTGAGGCAGCTTTCCACAAAAGTGCTTTTTCTACTTCCCTCTGATGTGTAGCCAGGGTCTGAAAAACTTTACCTGCTCACTTGCCAGCTCAAATCAATTCTCTATTGATGACTACGGAGAGCTGGCGTTCAGATGACAAGCAGAGAGTGGGATGTGATGGAGTTGGGGAAAAAAACATAACACAAAAAAATTACACGTACCCAATCACTGGGTATATTCACACATGGCATTTTGGTTCAAAAAAATTCTACAACTGAATATCATTCCATACATCTAAATGTGGTTCTTTCCTAGCAAGCCCATGGATTCTGTAGGCTCCAATAAGATGATTGAGACTCATGATCTGAAAGAGATCTGTTGCATGTGAATATACCTTAAAAAGCTTTGCAAATATTGAGGATAGACATGAGCGAATTTCTCAAAAGTTCGATTCGGCAGTTCAATTCAAAGTTAAAAAAAATTTTCACTTCGATCCGAATTACTTCATGGTGAATAAACAGCTATTTCCGGGCTGCAGAGAGCCAGGGTGGGCAGCAAAATGGCGGAAGCCCTTGGATGCCACAGTCATGTCTCTATCTCTCTCTCCAGCACGGACAACTTTTATTCATGTGGAAGGATCTGCTAACAAACAAAGACACGCCTACGCAATCACATCACTAGAGAATATCTTGTGACCATCTGATGTCACAAAGGTCCTTACTAAATATTCGTTACCGTGAAGCATCAGGAAATCCGGAATCGTCGCGAATCGAAGATTTCCTGAAATTCGGATCGAATTCCACTTCGCAGAATCGATTCGCTCATCTCTAATTGAGGACACTAAAACAATTAAAATCCACATACACGGCAGATTTGTTGCAGAAATGTTGCAACAATCTGCAAAAATAAACTTTACTTAAAGGGAATGTGTCACTAGAAAACTACCTATTTTTTTTAAACCAAGTTTTTATGTTAAACACAATTTCAAGAATTTTTGAGATGATATATTCTATATATATATATATATATATATATATATACATAGTAATATATCCTACAAATTTTACTCTGGCCACTAAGTCTGACATTTGGCAATTCTATAGGGGTTTTCTTTGCAGTACATCATATCATTTATATCTTAAGATAAATAGCATAACAATACAAGATAACACCTCTATAAGCTTTACAATATAAGTTAACACCTCTGTAAATAACATCACATACCATTGCATCCAAGACTGACAATAAATCTCATTCCGAATTGTGCAAAAAGTGTCGATGGGATTTTGAAAAAAGCAGAAAAATGTGCAGCATTTCAACTCTCTTAAGTAAATGCCACAAATTCTACAGCAGAAAATGACTGTAACTGAATTTTTGCTAATAGGTTAATTGATTTCCAAAGAAACTGGACCTGGTTTATATGTGAAACAGGGGAAACTAGTTTGCGAGTTCCACTAAGATCAAGATATGATTCGAGTGTTGACAGTTTCTGTAAAATGCTATAGATTGCAAACAGAAAAAAAAGTGGAGAAAACACGAAGGGCAAAATTTCTAGTTATTTGATATAACTGTCTATCTATACTGCTCTCTAAATTCAGAATTGGTACTATGCAGACCTGCCATTGCTTTCCTTAAACTGCTATTGTGCTCCTACTATAGCCAACTTGAAGCTTCTGTCAATGCTGCTAGCACAAGAACAAGCAACTCTTTACTCCAGTAAGCCTAAGCCTATATGAGGTCCTGACCTATAGAATATTTAGGCAATAAGCACCTTGACCTCAAATTGTTGTGTCCATAGCACACAGTGCATAGCACTGTTGCAGGCCTGATCTATGACATCGTCTTAAAGGGTTTGACCAGGAATTTATTTTTTATGTAATAACTTAAAGAGGATCTCCAAGAATTTTTTTTTATGGCCTTTCCTTAGAATAGGCCATAAACATCTGATTGGTGGGTACCAACAGGTGGCCCTCTGTATGGACCAGCTGTTCAGGGCTGCTTCCGACTCCTATTCTATACACAGCATGGAGCGGGAAGTTGGCTCCATGCCCTGTTTAGTGACAGGACTCAAAACTTCAGTTCAGCTTCCACTGAAGTCAATAAGAGCTATCCTGCACTACCAGTTCCATGCTGTATGATTGTCCAAAGCAGCCCTGAACAGCTGATCTGTGCGGGGCCACCTGTTGGTCCCTCATGATCAGATATTTATGGCCTATCCTAAGGAAAGGACATAAAAAACACATTTCTGGAATCCCCTTTAAGTTATTACATAAGCACTGGAATTCTAGAATATTCTGAAGAATCTTTAAAATGCATTGCCACAGGGAAGAAGTAGTAGGTTAGGCCCTAGCACACAGGCAAACTTACTAATATTTTAAATATAGGGATGTGTAAATCCTACACCCGGACTGTCACCAAGCTAAGTGGGACAACACATTCTTATTAGAATTACTAGTAAACTATATCCCCTTTTAGGGTCAGGGTGTGCCTGAATTTGCTGGGACTTTTTTAAAAAAAAATTCAAGAACATTCAAGTAAATTTGCAACAATTGGCAAACAAAGGGTAACTAAGTAAGTAAGTTTCCAGTGATTTGGGTCTCAGTAGAGCATATCAGCAGATCATGGCGATAAGGATCATGAATCTTTACCATTCTTAATCCAATGTCTTAGCTAAGGAACCAGGTCTGAATAAAAAAAATATTATTTAAGGCATAACTATCAGATATCATTTCTACACAGACTCGGGAGAAAATGTTATGTAAGAGACAGTTTAAAGGGAACCTGTCAGGTCCACCCACAGGTCCTTATAGCCCGGGGGTTTAGTGTCCCAAATTGCCCTGTTGTAAATCCATCCATGCCCACAAAAAAATAAACCTTTATGCGTACCTAGAGATGAGTCCGATTAGTCTTACAGAGGGAAGGGGCTAATAATAATAATAATAATAATAATAATAATAATAATAAAAAATCCTTTAATAGTCCCACGATGGGGAAATTCAGTAAATACAACCACTATTACATTGGGTGATAGATATCACACTGTTCTCTCACTTGCAGGATATCATAAGCATAGAGAAAGCATGAATAGGGCATGGTTTACTGCTTTCTCACTTCTCTCTTGTCATTGTCACTTCAAATATGGTACAATACTAGCGGCCAAGATGACAGCTGATAAAAACTAGTTGTGCAGGTAAATAAATGCCTGTTACATAACAGGGTGGAGACAGAAGGGTTCATTTATATCCTTCCTGATCAGTGGAATGACTCTCAGGTTGATGTAAGACCAGTGACTGACAACTACTGAAATGTAATGCACGACATATAAACACAAAAAAGTTGTTCTCAGAAGGTGCAACATTTTGTGTTTATTTTTTACTGAACATTAAAAGGAATTTTCAGGTCTAAAATGTCTCCCAAACCAGTAATAATGATATATAGGGGCATGTAATAGCATACCTTTATGGCCACAAACCAATGAAGCAATGCAGAGATAATAATATTTTTATGGTTATGCAAATCAGCTCCATAGGTATCATGTACTGGTCAGATTTGCCAGTTTTGCCTACAGCAAACCACAAGTGCTCTCATGGCTCTGTACATTTGCTACCACATTTAGCAATAAATTACATTTTCAGCTTCTGCCTGTGTCATGACTGTCTGTAAGTAAATCTGGCAAATCAGGCCCCACCCCTGATGCACTTGCAGGCTGAGTTGCATATCCATAAGAAGATGATTATCTCTGGATTGTTTCATCAAATTGTGGTTGTAAAGGTATAATTTTGCTCCTATTAAAGGGGTTGTGCTGATATGGGGCACTGCCGAAGATCTGTTCTGGCAGCCCCATAGAAGAGAATGGAAGGTCATTCATACAATACACTGGTGCTCCATTTACAAGGAGGATTTCGAGGAACTTGAAAAGTATAGTCTATCACACTTTTTCAATACAACAGTATGCATAATTTATGGCAGTCTATGGCAGATGTATACAACGGTATAAACACAGATTTTCTTTCTACACAAGGGGCATATATTTAGCTGAACATTTTTAAATGGTCTAGCTGAACACAATGCATGATACAGATTTATAATGCCTTGTACGTCAGTTTCCTGTAAATCATTTGTCCTTGATTAACTGACCATCAGCAAGTGTGACCACCTCTATAGAAGCAGAAGTTTTGGCAGTTTGCTAGTTTAGAGCATTCAGGCGTATGGTAACACAGTGCAGAGGATTAAAGAAGTCAGCAATGGTCTAAAAGACCCAAATGTTGCTGCCCATCAATCTGGGAAGGGTTATAAGGCCATATCCAAACAAACACTTGGAAGTACATCATTCTACAGCGGAAATGATTATTCACAAGTGGAAAACATTGAAGACAGCTGACAATATTCCCATAGTAGTCCCAGCCAGAGATGTAGCTAGGCTTACTGTCACCTTGAACAAATGTTCATTTCACTAACCTTACTCTGTATCCTACATTAAAGTGGCTTGTTGGCACCACCCTGACAACCAGCACCCCATATTCACCTCAAGATCAGACCATGCAATGCTCATAGAAGTTGCAAAAAACTCAAGATCTATATCTATGACACTTCAAGCCATAGTTATCATGTAAAATTTTCAAGTCCAAGTATAATTACAAAAATACTGAACAAGTATGGCTTGTTTGGAAGGGTTGCCAGGAGACTTTTTTTTTCCTAAAAAAAAAAAAAAAGAGCATCAGAGCTGCACAGCTGACAAGACCAAAGTAGAAATGTTAGGTTTTAATGCACAACACCATGTTTGGCAAAAACCAAACACAACGTATCAGCACCTATGCTATCAAGCAGGGTGGAGAAGGGGTGAAGCTTGTTCTGCAGCCACAGAACCTCAACACCATGCAGTCATTGAGCCAACCAAAAACTTCTCTGTATACCAAAGTATTCTACAGTCAAATGTGAAGCCATCTATCCAACAGTGCTTGGCCAAGACTGGGTCATGCAACAGGAAAATGATCCCAAGGACTCCAGCAAGTCATACAACAGAATGGCTAATAAAGAAAAGAATCAAAGCGTTGCAATGGCCTATTCAAAGTCTAGACCTCAACCCAATAAAAATGCTGTGGCAGGACCTGTGGCAATAGAGATGCGCAAAAACAAATGACCACAAAAGTCCATGAACTGAAGCAACTTTGTCATGAAGAGAGGGACAAAATTCCTCCAGAATGATGTGAGATTGCTAAAACAATACAGAAAACTATTACTTCAGGTGACTGCTGCTAAAGGAGGTAATACAAGCTAGCGATTCATGGGGTTCACTTAGTTTTTCACATATGATTTTTCCATGTTGGCTTCATTCTTGGTAGCTAAATAATAACACAGCGTATTTTGTCATCACAGGTTGTATTTACCGAATTTTAAGACCTTCTAAGGAACAGATGTTCTTTTTATTATGCCGTGATACATAAAGCCATACAATTCAAAGACGGTGGACTTTGTTTTCCTCATGACTGTATATATAACATGCTATATACATACAGTAAGATAAAAATATATATATGCAGACAGAAATAGAAAATTCTTATATTGTCATACAAATTTGCCACAAAGACTTTTTTGTAGCCCCACACCATAGAATAATTACAGTACTAAGTAAAGTAGTTACGTATGAGTTCATCCATATGGCCTTAGTACATAGAGTACTGTAGAACTTTGCAGCTGTATTTTTCTTCCAGATTCATTCATTGTAAGGGAAATGGCTGAGGCATAACCCTCGGCATAATTTCCACTCAGCCTGCTAAGCATCAGATGGCTTTGCAGTAGTCCCAGCATTGGGGTTTCCTGTCTGCAATTACGTACACATATCCTGCCGGCCGGGGAGATAACACTGGAGTTTCTTTGTGGGTAATGATTTCAAATGGCAGCCGTTACTAAGCAAAATATAGCTCCACTCTGTGCTGAATTTAGCAAAAGGGGACAATAAGTCACTGCCTTCATACATCAAGACACAAAGAGACTGTTAAAGGAAAATGAACTCTAGGTACGGTATAAATAGTTTATTTTTATACAAAGGAAAACCATGGCTGAAATTCAAGGAGACTATATATGAAAGAACACTTTCATATAGCAGAGCTGTACTTAGAATTTTCAGGATGTGGGGGGAATTGTGCATTGGATGCTATTGGTTAAAACTCTCCCACTACTCAAAATGTTCTTAGAATGACTGTACTGGTATAATAGTGTGCAGCCCTTAAGGGGGTATTTCAGGACTTTTTAATTGATGACCTAGTCTAAGCAGTGGCGTAACTAGGAATGGCTGGGCCCCAAGGCGAACATTTGACATGGGCCCCCCCCGAACCGCCGCCCCCGACCCCTCCCCCCGGACTGCCCCCCTCCAACCCCCCCCCCCCAAAAAAAAACGCATTCCTGCGCACACTATTATGTCCCATAGTGGCCCCTGCACACAGTATCATGTCCCATCCCATAGTGGGCCCCTGCACACAGTATCATGTCCCATAGTGGCCCCTGCACACAGTATCATGTCCCATAGTGGCCCCTGCACACAGTATCATGTCCCATAGTGGCCCCTGCACACAGTATCATGTCCCATAGTGGCCCCTGCACACAGTATCATGTCCCATAGTGGCCCCTGCACACAGTATCATGTCCCATAGTGGCCCCTGCACACACTATTATTCCCCATAGTGGCCCCTGCACACAGTATCATTCCCCATAGTGGCCCCTGCACACAGTATCATTCCCCATAGTGGCCCCTGCACACAGTATCATTCCCCATAGTGGCCCCTGCACACAGTATCATTCCCCATAGTGGCCCCTGCACACAGTATCATTCCCCATAGTGGTCCTTGCACTGAGTATTCTGCCCCATAGTGGCCCCTGCACATAGTATTATGCCCCATTGTGGACCACCCATGAACAATTATTATACTCTGGGGTCTTTTCAGACCCCAGAGTATAATGATCGGAGACCCAGGGGAGGATAGAAACATAAAAAAACAACGTTGCTTACCTGTTCCTCGCTCCGGTGCATGCCCGTGCGCTACTCCGGCCTTCTTCAATGTTGGACCAGGCCGGCGTCACGTGACGCGGGCCTACGTCGCGACGCAAAATGACGTCGGCTGACGTCTGGGACGTCACCAAACAGGCCCGAAGCCTGGAGAAGCACAGGACAGGTAAGTACATTGTTTTTTATGTTCCCTCACCAACTCTGGGCCTCCGATTATTATACTCCGGGGTCTGAAAAGACCCCGAAGTATAATGATAGCAGAGATTGTGGTGTTCGGGCCACAGTCTCACATACCGATACCCGCTCCAGCTCACAGCCGCCTCCGCAGAATCGGAAGCGCAGGCGGCCACGAGCGGGACCCCGGGGATCGGTAAGTATATAGGGCCCGCTGCCTGCTGGGGTTACTCCAGCAGGTAACGGACTATTAAAAAAAAAAAAAAAAAAACGCATCAGGGCCCGTGGGGCCCTGTAATGTCCCGGGCCCTGTGGCAGCTGCTACCGCTGCTACCCCGGTAGTTACGCCCCTGAGTCTAAGGATAAGTCATTACAGCGGTCCCTTGATCTCTAAAATAAGCTGTTTGAAGCAGCCATGGTGCTCCCTGAGAGCTGCTTCTGCTTCACAGGCCACCTGACGTCACGTTCATCGGTACACGACCTGCTTACACCACAGTCCTATTTAAGAGCGCTATGCTTAGTTGGTAGAGAGGAGGCCTGTGAGTGCTGTGGTCTCCTCAAACAGCTGGTCGCTGGGGATCCCAGGTGGTCGGTGGGGATCAGACGGGATCCGAAATCCAGACCTTTCACCAACATTTGGCACATTATGAAACAAAAAATTGGACAAAGAAAACCCAAAACTGTTGAGCAGCTAGAATCCTACACTGGAGAAGAATGGGACAACGTTACTCTCCGAAAACTACAGCAATTGGTCTCCTCACTTCCCAGTTATTTACAGACTGTTGTAAAAAGAGGGGATACTACACAATGGTAAACATGGACCTGTCCCAACTTTATTGAGATGTGTCATTGCCATCAATATCGAAATGAGAACATTTTTTCAAATGAAAGGACAAAATATCTATCAACTTCTAATACGTGTTCTATGGTGAATAAAATATGGTTATATGGGATTTCCACACCATTATATTCTTGTTTTCTATACATTTTAAAAAAGCATCCCAACTTTTTAGAAACTGGGGTTGTAATGGTGAATTTTCTATCTCACCATAAGTGCTTTATCCACATCAATACTTCTCTATCTGACATATATGGTATTGCTGCTCCTTGTAAGTGACTGAGTAAGGGTCCTTGCACACAACTGAGTGCCATCTGTGGGAAACAGTTTGTGTATGGGTGGTAGGACCCGGACTGAACAGGGCCGTGTGCATAGGAATCACTGGATCATTGTCAGATACAGTGAGCTCCTAAACAGCACGATCACTACAGTAATGAAGTGACATAAAGCTATCAGTTCATGATTGTAGTGATCAGACTGTTCGGGATCCCACTGCATGATAATTGACTATGATGCAGAGACTCCTATGCACAGAGTCAAGTTCATTTCAGGTCCTACTGGTGACACATGGACTGTTTCCCACGGATAGGACTCGGTCGTGTGCAAGAACCCTTACAGAGAGGTCTCTTATTTTCTCCATGTGCAGTGAATGGGAGACATCCTAGTGGTTAGTATCCACACACCAGCTCAGTGACAACTGGGGATTAGAGAAAGAGCATATATATTGTAATCCCGTATTCACACAACCGAATTTCATCCCTGTGTTGGCCTGAATCGTATGCCAGAAGAGGGACTCCATTATAGCTATGTATGCCTCCCAGCGACATTCTGTCCTGTACTATAATTGGTACTATAATCGGTACAGTACAGTATGTCGCTGAAAGGCAGGGACTCCTAGCAGCATAGATAACTATAATGCTAGGAGTCCCTCTCCCAGCATACTGTTCAGACCGGTAAATCCAGCCAAAACACAGGGGCGATTTTCATGCTTGAAATTCGGTCATGTGAATGCGGGGTTATTCTTCATGTTTACAAACTGGGCAGCTCATACTGAACGGTCATTGGAACGAGGTTCGGGACACTTTAAGAATATAGTAACCTAATGCACTAAAAACATTAAAATATCAAAAAACACCAAAATATGAACTCCCTACAGTATGGACCTTAGAGGTAGGAGTGCTGTATTACTGTTTTAGTGCTTAGTATCTGCAGATGGCCAATATAGATTACCATCATTTGAAGCTCAGAGCAAAAAGCAGAAGTGGAACATTATCTCAATAAAGAAAGTAGATAAAGCTAACAGCTATAGCGACCATCCGAGGGCTCAGAAACATATATATGTTGCATGAAGGTCCTGTTCTTGCATCAAATGCCAACCTACTGGGACTAAATAGAGACTTCACTGCCAAATACATTACTGGAAGAGAAGACTAGAGGAAGTTTGCAGGAATACAGAATGTTTTCTTGCCCTACTTAATTAGCAAATTGCTGGGAACTTTTTAAAGTGACGCGACTCTTTTCCAGTATCACCGTGTGGTCATCACAAGCATTTCCTACATGGCTAGGATTCTCTGGTATGTGACTGTGATACCGCAGCTTTCACAGCTTAATGTGGTCTTCAATGTACTGACTGATGTGGATATACGACTCTTTAAGTGGTAAAGGCAAAAATCCATATTAGCCCTTCTTGAAATGTTCCAATTTTAGTGTTGGCCGGATACGTGTGCAAAAAGTAACCTGTTATGGCAACAAAATTATATTACAAATAGATCTATCTATATGGCTTAGGTGACTAAGATGGAAAATGCAGGAAATAAACATTTCTGTAGAGTCCAGTCTGCTATGGAGTGTAACCATGCAATGGAAATATATTTTTGAATAGAGATTCAGTTTATGAGACTAAAAACTACTAAAGCCTTGAAATTCTTTTTGAGTCACTGAAATAACTACAGTGTAAAACAAAATCACCACTGGCACTTGTGACGTCATCTAAAACAAATCTTGCCAGCCACTGCAGCAGACAGGCCGACCAGGGTCAGCAAGAGTAGGGGCCACTAACACTTTGTAGCTCTCTGTTCTTGCTGACAAAGAGATGTCCCAAAATTGGTGCTCCCCTCTATGACATCAATATGACCTAATAAGACCTAGAAAAAGGGCTGTCATAGTAAGGCTGGCCAGGGACATAGCTATCAGGGGTGCAGAGGTAGCTATCATTACCAGGCCCTGGAACCTAAGGGGGGCCTAAAGACCTCTCAACAATATAAGTAAAAACCAGTATTATAGATAACACATGATAAATGGAGACCTCCATTACAGATTTTGCATTGTGGCCCAGCAACTTCACGTTACACCTCTGAGGCATGCTTCACATCACATTGAGGCGAAGTCTGAATGCATTACCTACAGTGCTTTTTCTGTAGAAACTTAAGATGGTCATTTACATTAGATGTATGCGGCCTACTCTCCCCAGACATCTAGACTCTTCCCTGATGACAGATGTCAGGCATGTTGAATATTAATATGTCTTTGCTTCCAAAGCAGACAAGATGCCGCCACATAACACATGCAAGATAACAGATGTCACCCAAATGAACAGCTAGCTAAAATGGCCCGGCAGAATAAGGGCAGGGTGTAAACGAAAAAACAGTGTCCATGAAGTCCAGCATTGTTTATACTGTAACTAAGCAGGACCTGAACCTGTTCTGGATGCTTGGATGGTGGGCCCCTCTTATTTTCTTTGTGGGCCTCAAGGTAGTCCAGTCTGGTCCAGGGTGTGCCCTGTTCCAATAGATAGCTCTGGTAAACCCTTCCAGTAAGGCACTTCCGAAACTGTACAATATCTTTATATTAAAATACATTTTCTAAGTTATATAGAGAAGTGTAGTAGTGTAGTACACCGCAGTGAAGGGAAGTGTCAAGCTTGAAGTCTACTTGTCAAGTTTTTTGCAGGCAGATGACATCACTGTAAACTTTATACAGGGAGGGAATGTAATGAGGGAAAGTGTAACAAGGAATTAGTGAATAATAATATTCTGAACTTGCACATCCTGTGGGGGAGGTCTGGAGACACTTGGGCTCAGCTTTGTATTACTTTTCACCATACATGCAGCAATTTGTAGGCTGACACAACCATTACTTAATGTTCTCCAACAATCACCAAATACTATTGCAAAATGATGACCTGGATAATTTATGTTCTCTGAGATCCTGACCAGATTGAGATCATACATGGTCTCGGCAGCAGACACACTTATGCAATTCTTTCACTGACTATTGCAGACACATATAAAATGTAGACGTAATCTAAAATCTGTATTAAGAGAAACTGGATATGTCCAGCAAATATAACAGTGAATTTCCTAAATATGATGAATTATTAGATATCTCCCCCTTGGCTGTGGGATGATTATGGATGTAGTGTAGAGGGTTGTATGTGGTTTTAGATCCAAAGCAATTGCCCCGGTGACCCAGCTTGTGGATTGCAGATCTATAGTCAGGTTGTTGGAAAAATGAAATTACCAGCAGGCATGTTTTTGTTGGAAAGATTCGAGAATTTATCAAAACATTATAAAAGAGGAATGCTATTCCTTAGCTTATTCTTCAAAAGTGTCTCCAAAGTTAAGCTTCACCTATGACATTCCTAATATTAGTATGGAGGTTTGGCAAGAACAACCTGGGGCCACTGGTGAATTCCTGACTAATAAATTTGCAGCAGTACAGAACCAGAAAAATCTAATTCCTTTTGATTTCCCTCTTGGTCCAATTATATAATATAGGCCACGATTCGTTTGTTTTTCTTATGTTGAAGAAGGACTACCATGAAACTATTTGGATATGTTGTAAGAAAGCAACTGGGAATTTCCCGATGACATATCTTTCCTATGACATCCCTTTCCTATAATTAAAATGAACCAGTTAATAAAAGGAGGAAAAAATAATGTGGTTGGATACAGAGGTGTAACTTGAAGTTCTTGGGAGCCAGTGTAAAATCTGGAATGGGTCGCACACTTACCATGTGCTGTCTATAATACTGGTGTCGTTTTATGTTGTAGAGAGGCCCCTCCAGGGCCCAGTAGAGATTGCTAACTCTGCACCCTCTAAAGCTACCCCCCCGGTTGGACAAATCCTGACAACATAAGTTTCAAACTGAAAGAGTCATCATTGTAGACCTTATTTACATGAATGTGACTGCCATTTTTCACAGCCGATTTGCATCTGTGCAGTACCTCTATTTAGTGATTTGTGAAAAATATTCACTCGGTCCATCACAAAAATAGTCTCTGGCACTTCACATGGAGGAGGCATGGGGGACTTTCCATTCTCCTCACCACAGGGGATCATGGCGGTCAGACCCCAAGTGACCAGACACTTATCCAAAATCCCGTGGATAAAGGGTAAGAGTCTTTAATGGGACAACCCCTTTAAGGCTAAGGTTAGTATGTTAGCATCTGGAGAATCTCTATATCTACACTCCACTCTAAATCATACTTGCCAACTTTTGGTGAAATTAATGTGAGAGGCCATGAAGTGCAGCACAAAAATGCTGGGGTGGCCATGCTTGATATTTACAAAGCTCCATCTACTTTGGAGTACAACTTGCCCACTTTTTTTTTTGCATGCCATAAGTCTTTTGTAACATGAACAAGCAGAAGTCAAGCCCTTTTTTATGTGACGTTACTGGCAAATAAAGTGGCCACATCACATATAATATAACCATGAGCCCAGTGGATGTGGAAGCCTTCTGCTGGGCTTGGGAGATTTGCCCACTCTTCCAGGAGTCTCTGGGACTCCGGGAGGTCACCCTTTATGTAGGAGCCTCCCAGATGCTTAGGGAAAGTTGGCAAGTATGCTGTAAGTGGACATCACAAACATGGTGAACATAGCTTTAGATGTTATACTTTGTTCTTCCAGCAGCTATATGGTCATACACACAGTGATATCCTTTCCAGAAATAGTTAATAGAGTTCTCCCCATACTAGTAAATGACCTCATAGGTTTCCATACGTATTTAGTAGTTCCAATTAAATTACTGGCAGTACTCACCCCATTCTAGTGCTCAGTAAAGGTCCCACCGAATCCCAGATGTATCCAGGGACTTATAATATGCCAAGGTACCAATAATGTGATTGAAAATAGAATATATTCTTATAACCACAAAATGAAAGGCATGAGCTTGTACTTGGTAATAAATATCTCAGTGCTCACTGATCTCATGTGCACAACACGTTTCTATCTAAGGTAAAAATGGAACAACTAACCAAAGAGGAAGTGACTTGTTTGCAAAAACAATCACACTCATTTATGGGCTTGAGACACAGGAAGTGCACAAAGCACTAGACAGGCCAAAGACTCTTAAAGAGATCCTTAACGCATGATAAGTGGCTGCTACTTATACCAAAAACAAATTCCACTTAGTGCTTATTTACCGCCATCCATGTCAGTCTAGTGCAAACAGCTATCACATTGTACACTTTGGCTGCTATGAGTTATTGCACTGTATGGTGACAAAAACCACATAAGTGATATAAATGACATTGTCTTCCCACCCATTTATATGTTTTGTATGGTCCATGGCTTCATGATAAAGGCCACATTTCCCAGACTGACCACAACTCAGCTGAACTGAAATCACAGCATCATAATGAACTACCTGTGAGTTCCAGAATGACCGCGGCGCAAATTTATACATTTTCAAGTGGAAAACAGAAGAACAAAGATTTTAGAAAGGATGTCATTTCATGGGGAAAATAAATATTCAGTTCTCGCTGAAGCAGCTTCAGCCATTGATAGCACAAAACTGCTGACCCTTCAGCCATTGAACAGATGACCCTTTGGCTTTTTATACTAAAACAAACAACTCCCAACCCAGCACTGTAGAATGGAAATAGCCTAGAGAAATATCGGCTGGGACATCATGAAGGAGGAAAAGAATAGTTAAATTGTGAAACTGTTTTTTTTATTTAGTTGCATTTTATGACCCAGCAATATTGTTAGTTATTACACTATCGGTTTAAAGGGGTTGTGCTATTATGGACAATTATTCCCTATCCACAGGACAATGGATAAGTGTCCAATTGCTGAGGGTCTGACTGTCAGGTTTCCCATTGATCAGGAGGAGAGTGGACTGAATGTTCCCCTAAAGGGTCCTTGTGAATGACCCATGCTGCATTCACTTCTATGGGGCTGACAGAGAATACAGTCCCTACAGCTCCATAGCAGTGAATGAAGCGCTGATCACACATTGCACTGGTGCTCCATTTACAATAAGGCTTTATGGGGAAATTTAGTTTACCGTCTACTGATTAATGGGGACCCGGCAGTCAGACCCCCCAGCTTTGTGATAAGGAGATAAGTGTCCATAATGGCACAACCTCTTTAAGGGTGAGTTCATACTGCTTCTTTTGTCAAGCTTAAAAAATAGCCTCACAAAAGCACCTTCATTTTTTTAAGTGTTAAATTAAATTAAACTCATTTACGGTAAGTTTTGAGCATTTTTGGGTTATTTTTAGGTGTTTTTTGAAGTGTCCCATTGATTTCAATGGGATATGGTGTGTTGTTCTTACCTCACGATAGGGCAGAATGCGGCTTTTTTTCAAAAACAGCACTAAAAAAAAAAAAAGTTTGTTGACTCCCATTGAAATCAGTGGGAGAATTTCAAGGCATTTTTGAAGCTCTTTTTGTAGAAAAGCCTCAAAAACAGTTCCCAAATAAGCATGATGAACTCACCCTCAAGAATATATAAGAAATAGTGTTATAGTCTAGAATGCAGGTCCAGTCCTGAGAAATTTTCCTTTTTCCGAAAACAAATCTCTTGCCTGTGTTAGTGTTTGGCACTTCATGAATATTTACCATTACAGGAAGACCTAGACGTGGAAGCTTAAACTTTTCCAAAATAACAAACACCATTCTGTGGAAAATAATGTCGGCACTGAGACCTCTGAGCTTAACCTCACAGCTTAAACAATGCATGGAGCACTCAGTAGTGCTGCCTGAAAGAGCCAAACTATAGGGAGGAAAAGGTATAAACAAAAACAAGAATGTAGGGAAAAAATAAAGAGGAGTATAAAAACAGATCTAGTGGTACGTAACTGTAATTACATATGTTGGCATCTTTAGGAGAGGTCATCAACATCAAATCGGTGGAGGTCCCACACCTGGGACCCTCACAGATCAGCTGATCAAAGCAGCAGCAGCAGTGCTTTGATGAGTGGCACTTCCTCTTCACAGGCCATGTGATGTCATGATCAGTCATGTGACCTGTTTGCAGCTCAGTTCCTTTTCAAGTCAATGGGGATGAGCTGTACCAAGTATACCAATACCAAGTATAACGACTATGCAATGTACAGTGCTGTGCTTAGAAAGTAGTGCAGACGTTCCATTTTTGGGGACTCTTCAAACAGCTGGTGGGGCTCATCATTGACAATCTAGTCTAAGGATAGATCATTAATATTTTAGTCCCAGAAAAACCGTTTAAATAGGACCTGTTACCAACTACAAAATGCTAAATAACAAAACACCAAAAGAAGCCGCAAAATACCGGACAACGGGAAAGACTTCCAGATGCCCAGGAGAGGCGAGGAAAGGTAAGTATCAGTGTTTTTTTTAATTTTGTCTGCACCTCCCCTGAGCCTTTGTTTATTATATTCTGGGATGTGAAGAGAACCCAGAGTATAATAACATTTTGTGGGTGGTGAAACCCAAAAAATTTGGGTTCAGCCAAATCCACAATTTCTGGAAAATTCGTGACAAACAGCTGGTTTGCTCATCTCTAGTTACAACATTTTTCTATTTACATGTCCTTCATGGAACAAATGAATATTGTAACCTAAGGAACCAATGTAACATTATAGAAACTCTATAACTGTAAAATATCTTTCGGTGTATATACAGTCAATGAAAAAGTTTGGGCACCCCTATTAATCTTAATCATTTTTAGTTCTAAATATTTGGGTGTTTGCAACAGCCATTTCAATTTGATATATCTAATAACTGATGGACACAGTAATATTTCAGGATTGAAATGAGGTTTATTGTACTAACAGAAAATGTGCAATATGCATTAAACCAAAATTTGACCGGTGCAAAAGTATGGGCACCTCAACAGAAAAGTGACATTAATATTTAGTAGATCCTCCTTTGCAAAAATAACAGCCTCTAGTCGCTTCCTGTAGCTTTTAATCAGTTCCTGGATCCTGGATGAAGGTATTTTTGACCATTCCTCTTTACAAAACAATTCCAGTTCAGTTAAGTTTGATGGTCGCCGAGCATGGACAGCCCGCTTCAAATTATCCCACAGATGTTCAATGATATTCAGGTCTGGGGACTGGGATGGCCATTCCAGAACATTGTAATTGTTCCTCTGCATGAATGCCTGAGTAGATTTGGAGCTGTGTTTTGGATCATTGTCTTGCTGAAATATCCATCCCCGGCGTAACCAAACTCGCCACTGATTCTTGTACATTATTCTCAAGAATCTGCTGATACTGAGTTGAATCCATGCGACCCCAACTTTAACAAGATTCCCGGTGCCGGCATTGGCCACACAGCCCCAAAGCATGATGGAACCCCACCAAATTTTACAGTGGGTAGCAAGTGTTTTTCTGGAATGCTGTGTTTTTTTGACGCCATGCATAACGCCTTTTGTATGACCAAACAACTCAATCTTTGTTTCATCAGTCCACAGGACCTTCTTCCAAAATGAAGCTGGCTTGTCTAAATGTGCTTGCATACCCAGGCGACCTGTTTGTGGCGTGCTTTCAGAAACGGCTCTTTCGCATCACTCTCCCATACAGCTCTCCTGTGCAAAGTGTGCTGTATGTTGACCGATGCACAGTGACACCATCTGCAGCAAGATGATGCTGCAGCTCTTTGGAGGTGGTCTGTGGATTGTCCTGACTGTTCTCACCATTCTTCTTCTCTGCCTTTCTGATAATTTTCTTGGCCTGTCACTTCTGGGCTTAACAAGAACTGTCCCTGTGGTCTTCCATTTCCTTACTATGTTCCTCACAGTGGAAACTGACAGGTAAATCTCTGAGACAACTTTTGTATCCTTCCCCTGAACAACTATGTTGAACAATCTTTGTTTTCAGATCATTTGAGAGTTGTTTGAGGAGCCCAGATGCCACCTTCAGAGGAGATTCAAATAGGAGAACAACTGCAATTGGCCACCTTAAATACCTTTCTCATGATTGGATACACCGGCTAGAAGTTCAAAGCTCAGTGAGGTTACAAAACCAATTTTGTGCTTCAGTACGCAGTAAAAGTAGTTAGGAGTATTCAAATCAATAAAATGGTAAGGGTACCCAAATTTTTGCACCGGTCAAATTTGGTTTAATGCATATTGCACATTTTCTGTTAGTACAATAAACCTCATTTCAATCCTGAAATATTACTGTGTCCATCAGTTATTAGATATATCAAATTGAAATGGCTGTTGCAAACACCCAAATATTTAGAACTAAAAATGATTAAGATTAATAGGGGTGCCCAAACTTTTTCATATGACTGTAATTGATGTGAAAACTTTTTTTCTTCTCATTTTTGCTTACAAACTCAAGAAAGCTGATAAAGTAAACCGCAGCAAACTGAAGTGTGAGGGAGAAAGGACTGATTCATGTCTCATTGTTGGACGTTTCTATATATTACAGGATAGGGTGTTCACAGCTCTCACAGTCTTGGTACCCAAGGACAATGTCCATTCTAAAGAAATACATCCTTTAGAACTCGGAAAAAATTAGCTAGATAACCTCAAACCTGTAGATAATTTGAGTAAGAGAATTGTTTTGCGTGCACAGGATATCATGAATTTCTACCCACTAATAACTTGTCTTCAATTTTTTACAATTCTTTACATCAATAAAATGAGTCACCTAATAAAAAAAAGGTTTATAAAAATACCAAATTGTAAAATGTACCTGACAACAGCTTCACAACAAAAAACAAAGCAACAATGTTTTATGATACAGTAAACCCACTTTGAGTCGACCACCCAAATTTGCACAGAAAATTGTCTTTTATAGGTGCGGTCCTCTCAAAGAAAGAAGTATACAGAATAAAGGTTAAAGTATCTAAAAAAGTCAGCAAGTCTGTATAGTTCCTCAAACCCCCAAATAATGCTGAAAAGCCAGAAATCATATATTTTATTATTCCGCATATTATACAGAACCAGGACTAGACTGGGACTCATAAAACAGTCATGGTACTCTACCATGGTACAAGTTATTCCAAACCCACACACATAACCATAGGGGGACTCAACTTTTTCTCCCCTGGTGATGGCCCCATCATTTTTGGTCCGCAGCATGGCATATCTCTAAATCTTGGTCTTCAGCATGGCTTTCCTCTCATTCCTAGTCACCAGCATGACTTTCCCTCTCAATCCTGGTTCCCAGCAAGGTAACTATTTAAATTGTGGTCCTCAGCATAGTTCCCCTCTCATTCCTATTCCCTAATATGTTATCCCTTTAAATGAATAATCCCTTTAAAGTGAGTCTACAGGTGGACTGTCAGTCACTGAGTAGGACCGCCTACTGGACTGCTAAGTACCAAAAGATCAGTGGCTTAAAACGGACCTTTACTTCTGAAACAACTTTCCATAAATGAATAGTACATGTGAATATAATAAACTATAATAAATCCTCCTTATCTTCACTGAGGCTGCTTGTTTATACAGAGTCCATAATCAGTTCATATACAGAACTGTACTAAAAGAGCTAACTGACTTATAGGATAGAAGTATAATAACAGCTATCTATGTGTCTTTTCTAGCGGCCTCCTCCTCCCCCTCCCTTCTTCACAGATTAATAAGTAAAAAATGGCTCAGCATGATAAATGGAGAAGGAAACCTATTTCTTAAATAAGAAATATTACAAAGTTTCTTATATTCACATGTACTATTCATTTATGAAATTTTTTTTTTATAATTGGAGGAACCCTTTAGATCAACATAATATTATAATGAAACTACACACCTATCTTTTCCTGCTCCTCCTGCGTTTTCAATGTGACAAATTCCCTTTATAAACTTAGAGGAATTAATACACAAAGGGGGGGATTCACCATAACTGTTACATCACTCTTCAGGCGTAAGATAATGTAACGCCACCTGAAATTAAAATAGTCATTTTTACACCGGCCTTGCCACTTTTCAAAAAATGGCAGGGCCTGGCAGGGTGTGGGCAGGGCCAGTATCTGTGCCATATTCATCATCATTTATACTACAAAAGTAGTGTAAATGGCAGCAAAATCTATGCCAGCAAGAGTGTGGTATAGACTTGTACGTAGGTCCACGGATGCCAGGGGGATGCTCCTAATGTGGCCCATTATGAATTCAGCACCCTATTGAGGAATCTGTGAAAATGGGTAAAAACAGGGCATGACCTATTTTTTATGATCTTTTAAAATGGACCATCGAAAAAAAAAAAAAGATTTAACTGAATAGCCCCATTCACACACATTTAATATAATGTAGCCGTGTGGCGGTTGTTAAAAAAACGGCTGTCACACAGTAGATTTTCAGTAGTGTGAATGTAGGCATAATCTCTATCCATAAATTTCTGGACACTTGGACATTTTTTTTCACTATCCATTTTTATTTTTTTTAAAAAGTTGTGTCCTTGTTTTTTTTTGACTAGAGTTGTAACAATGATATCATTTTACAGGTCACAGTACATGCTGCAAATGTGCTGACCTGTGGATATATAGTGAAATCTCTCCAAAACACCACCTCTTTGAGAAGACCACCTCCTTGCCCAGATCACATTTTCTGTGATGGATTTTCAGATTTCCATACTTGCCATACTCTTTGCGAAGACTACCTCTCTAGAAAACCACTTTTGCATGGAACTTTGGATGGTCGTCTCAAAGAGATTACACTGTATATCACTTGTAATCGTCATCATGATGGCTTTACAATGTGTCTGTAAAAATGTTGGCTATGAATTTTTCACAATTTTTGTAAAAAAAAAAAAAAATCTGGTTGAGTACGATCAGTACAAATGACAGGATATTTCCTGCTGGTGCCTGACTCAATTCTTTGACGTCTTCTTGTTTGACTACAAAAACAAAACTGGCTCGTGGAGTGGACTAACTGGTTCATGAAGTGTACAGCTATCCATAGTGCACTCAAGTTGTAACACCTCCCACTGGGCTTTATAGGTGAACTTTATGTTCACCTTCTCATTAGCTCACATAAAACTTGGCATACACCCCTAGGTGGTGAAGATATAACAGTCTATGCATTAGCACTAAGGCTAGGTTCACACCTGCACCTGGTCTCCGCTGGGGGATTATGTTCCCCATTCCGCTTTAAAAATGCAGAGAGAACATTCCTGCAAGCACCGCTTTTCTCTCTGAATTTTTCCGCCCTGTTCAGGTCTATGGGGTCTCCGGATTTCCGAGAGTAACTGCTTTTTTAAGCGGATAAGGCTTCCGTTCGGGGGGGTCCGCCAAGAGGACCCCCCGAATTGAGCATAAAATGTACAATATAACACCTGGGCTAACAGAAACGGTAATATATACCGCTAGAAAGCTGACAGTGTGCTGAATTCAGTGCATTGTCATCTTTGCCGATATACGCCCGGGTGCCAGAGATATCGGTGACGTTAGTTTTGGCCTGACATCCCTCCAATATCAGAAGGGCATGCCTTATAGCCTAGCATCATCTCTGGGCTGTGAGGAACGCCCCCCCCCCCCCCGCAACAGAACAAGGCTATAGAAGAGTACAGTCAGGGGGACAGTCCAGTGATGAGGCTGAGCTGTAAGGCCTGCCCTTCTGACAGTGGAGGGATATCGGGCCAAAACTAACTAAGGGGTAGTTTGCTATTCTAATGTTGAAAAAAATAGCACCTGGCTCTGCAATCCCCACTTCTTAAGTCCCCCTGTGTTCCGTTTATAGGCTGCCAGCGATGATATGATGTATCGGCACCACATCATTGCTGTCACATGACCGATACAACCAATCACTGGATTCAGCTCTCATGTGCTGTACTTATTAGCATCAATGGTATAGCTCTCCAGAGGGGGGCATGGGAACATACGTGCTGGATGGGCATGGATCAGTATTATTTAGTTTTTTGGTTATATTAGAAGATTTGCACCTCTTTTCCAAAATATGTTTATTAAAATTTCATTTTCAAAACAATCTGAAAACGCCATTAAGTACAGAAAACATGTGACACATAAATGACTCTAAAAAAGAAATACTCCTAAGCAACAACCTTCAAATGTTTTATTCCACATCTATCATCTCTCGGCTATTTCCACTGTACATTTGTTGGCACAGGAATGGGGGACAAATGTGCAGCTGTACCCTTGAGACACTACCCTGCATGCCAGCTGCAATCTCACTTATTCCTGACACCACCCAGGACTCTTTCCTAAATCCATTTCTAACTGATTCAGTTCTAAGACACACTGGAGTGTCACTGATATACAGTACGGCAGGAACTCAAGCAACATTTTAAGATGGTAGTAAAGGGAGTCTGTCACCAGGGTGAAGCGTATTAAACCAGTAACACAGATAGTTCAGGCTCACCTGAATGTAACACCTTTTTCCCCATGAAAAAGCATGCCAACTTTGCTAAGACATTTATTTATTTCACCATAAGTAACCGATCAGTCTGGAGCATTGAGAGCAGCTCCACCCTGCTTTAATATGTAGTGGGCGAACATGAGAACACAGGACAAGGCGAAATTTCAGCATAGCTACCTGCCCTGTCACTCAAAGAAGGGAGGGGGGAAGCATAGTAAAGCAGTGTGGGGCACAGCAGTTTGGAGCAATGGAGCCACCCACGGTGCTCCAGACTGCTCATGTGCTTATTGTGAAATAAATGAATATCCCGGCATCGAAGGTGTGAATTTTCAGGGAAAAAAAAGGTGTTACATTCAGGTGAGCCTGACCAACCTAACTGTGTTGCTGGTTTAGTATGCTTCACCCTGGTGACAGACTCCCTTAGGTGGTGTTATATACCACTGGAAAGCGATGTTGTTGAGCTGTGAGGCCGGCCCACTGATACTGCCGTGACAGTGAAATAACCGGCTCTGTGAAGTCGAGTTGGGGCCAATTTTTGGAGTCTGAGTCAGAAAAAAATTGACTAACTCCTAATTCAAAATAAATTTGCCAATTATTTTAAATTATATTATACAATTATTAATATGATAAATTATACCTCTAGATTGTTACATATCTACTATCATAGGAAGTCAATCATTGGTTTTGTGAATTAGAGGATCTTTGCAGCTTCTGTCTGACCATGTCTGTCAGCCATTTATGAAGGAGTCAGAATCAAGCTATGAAAAAGTAGAAGAATCAGCCTATCAACTTCATAGCCCTGGAAATAACAATTCTGGAGCAACTCTGCATTGTGCTATTCTTCTGTTATTTCCCATAAAAATGTATGAATACAATGAATACATGAAAAACTGTGGGTGCATGCACACGACTGAGTTTCAGCCATCAAACTTGGTCCATGTGTTGGCCGGATTTACTGGTTTGCACCTTATGCTGGAGAAGGACTCCTAGCAGTATAGTTATTTGTCCTGCTGGGAGTCCCTGCCCCCCAGGGACATACTTTCCCATACCGATTACCCTTGGAGGCAGCATAGATAACTATAATGCTAAGAGTCTCTTTCCGAGCATACTGTTCAGACCGGTAAATCCGGCCAACACACATACCGAGATTCACAGCTGAAGCTCAGTCATGTGAATGTGTCCTTAGTGTTTCCCTTGTCAAATTGATGTGTCCTTACACAGTGAGAACTGGTAGGGCAGCCTCAGACTGTATAGGGACACAACTCTAACTAACACATAGTTTATTTTATCTCTTCTCAATCCCTCTTGACATACAGGATATTACCAGTCAACCAATCACTGGCCACAGTGGAGGTCTACCTTAGCCACGAATTAGCTGCACAGGCACTTGTTTTCATTTCTTGCATGTCAAGATGGAGTCAGAAAGTAGAGATGTGGGGGGGGGGGGGATCCGAAAAGCATCATAACAGCAGCGGATGGTTATCGGTGAAGATAGTAATGATTGTTTTTATCCTGCCCTACAACCCCTTTCATTTCTAATACCAAAGGCAACAATTGGATTTCCGCCTGATCACATTTATAATTGCATAATACTCTGTTTGGTGTGTACATTGTATTCCTGATAACAGCAGGTATATACAGTGCAGCCTAGGGCATAGGGCATTAGACAGGAAATTAACTACGTAGGCCTCCTAAATATGACAAAATCATGGACAAATCCCCTGCACTGAGCCCTACATTTCTATACCGTGTGCCTCTATAATAAAATTCTACACCATATTGTGTGACCCTGTGACATAGGCAGCAATGGAAGTATCTCCAGTTATATCAAAGAGATTTCTAGTGTTATGGAAACAATCACTAGTGCAAAGAAAGTGGAATCTGATGCAAAGGCAGTGGTCTCCATAGGAAGTGATCTGAAAAGTTATCCTGAGTGCAAATCTAGTGTACTTAAGTGCAATACAAGCAATTCTTATCTGATGAAAGTAACATTTAGAAGAGACTTGAAAACTATAGCAAAGAAATGGATGGGGTGTGCAGTGGAAGAAAAATCCACTGCACAGGGCATTCACACGGTACAGAGTTTTAAAGAAATCTCACCCATGCACAGCGCAAAATAACTCACAGTGTAAACTGGAACTGGCCTGCAGTGCATGTGTTTTGCCAGCAACAAGTCAATTTATGCTGCAAATTTTCACCCCTTGCAATTCAAAGGTTGAAATCTGTAGCATGCCCACAGCAGGGCACACAAGGAAGCCATTTCATGGTTAAAACCATGGGTGTAATTTGAGGGGGTGCAGAGGGTGCAGTCGTATCGGGGCCCAGGAGCCTTAGGGGGCCCATAAGCATCAGTATTGAGATTGCAGCTTCCATCTGGCCCATAAACCAAGGAGACCCACAGATTACCCTAACCACACTAAGATTGATTAAACTCCTTAGGAGCCATAACCATAACTAACAAGAATTCGCTGTAGGGATGAGGTAGGGGCCCTGGACAAAAGATTGCACCGGGGCCCACAAGACTTTAGTTACACCACTGATTAAAACTGTGCCCTTTCTGCCACTAATCTACTGAATGATGATTTGCCCCCTTGCCCGTAAAACCTAACTCTGACCCTTACCTACAATGATTACCCTATGAATTCCATTCACACAGGTTTTTTGTGCTGGTACTGATTCAGTCCCTGAAATCCATTCCACAGGGGAAAAAAAAGCAACGTGTCCTTTATCATAAATGTGACACAATTTACACAAGAAATTAGCATCCAACATCAGTTCTGACTTCAGCGGCAGTGTCAGCATCAGTTTCTGCCTCAGTTTTTTTAATATGTGATTATACCACATCAAAGGCTAAGCTTACTTTTTTGGCAGTGCCGAAAATCATTGTGAAAAAAATAACTGTGAAAACAAATGTAAGTTCTTCCTTTATATTTCCTACTCTTTTGCATTCCACTCTTGGTTCGGCTCAAAAAAAAAATTTAACAAAAACTGTATGTGTGAATCCAGCCTTATGGATCATAACCCTGCTGCAACAGACATGATCCCTAATGATGTGCAGGAGATCTCTAACATAATTCAAGAGATCCATTATGTAGCGGAAGTAATCTCTAATGTAACAACCATGATCCTAATGCGGCGGAGATAAATCTCTAATGCTAAGGGACTTATCCTCTATGGAGTAAGTAACATATAGCACAAGAAAAGTAACTCATAGTACAATAGAACTATCAAAGAGAGTTATGCTTAGGGCAGTGCAAGTGATCCCTGGTGCAATAAAAGTGCATTGCAAGACATCACATGTATACACATGAATAGCAACAATGTATAAAATAAAATGTAACTATTGAGGCTTCAGTTACTTTGTAGACAGGATCCAGTATTAGTAAAGAGCAGCCATGGAGAGAACAGGGCTGCAGCCATACTCACCCTGACTTGTTGCTTGCTTGTAGATCTGCCCCCCAGTAATCCAGCATTCAGTGGGGTGATCATACAGACAGCTCAGGAGCACCCCGGCCGCTCACACTCCATTCTGGGGGTCTCTCTGCAGATCCTTGCACCCAGGAAATGTAACAATCCAAAGCGATTCTGCAACTTGCCAGCAAACTCCGCGACAACAGGTGGTCACCCTGCGGGTAGAGAGGGCACTAGAGCGGGCAAACTGCTGGGCACAGCCTAAGTTACTTCTCTAAAAGTGCGAACTCCTGGAGCGGAGCAGACACGGATCCAGCTGGAGGCAGCAAGAAGTGTGATGTCAGCGATCTCCAGGGGCAGGAAACAGAGCAGCGCGGGCCTGCTACTCGGGCGCCCTCTGGTGACTACCTTGTAATATTACACTATAGTATCAACAAGTCTACATACTGGAGTTCAGGGCAGTGTAGCAATACCTGCAGGGATTGTGATCTGCACTGTAAAAGTGGTCACGGCATAAAAGATTCACTAACATTAAAGAGGACCTTTCCCCACCTCTACCAATTCCAGTTCTTAGCATCTCTTAATAGGCACTCGTCTACTGATTTCAGCACAGTTGGTATTTTCTCTCTAGTCTCCACTGTTCCCGAGCAACAAGTGAAGTTAGTTTTGGTGCCTGATGTGCTATTTAAGCTCTGTAATGTCAGAAGGGCGGTGTCAGGTAGGGGTTGTGATTCAGAGCTACAATCTGAGACAGGTAATGTCAGAGCTCAGAATGACACCCCTTGTGTGCTCCTGCCTGACACCGCCCTCCTGACAGTACAGAGACCATATAGCATATCAGGAACCAAAACTAGCAGCACTTATTGCTGGGGAACGGTGTGAATCAGTTCCTCTGCTGCCGAGATACTGCCTTTTTTGTCAATATGCAAATGAGCTCTGTGGAGAAACAACAAGACCCTTCACTGTGACATTTCTACCACAGCAGAAACTATGCATTTTTGCAACCTGCGGCTTCAGCCTACTGTTACCATCACCTTGCTGATTTTGCAGCAGAACAGCAAAATCCAAGCAGGGTAATTATTTTTTCCTCTAGCTAACTTTTTTCAGCTAGCAAAAAATGAAGAGCCTGCCTTCCATTGAAATGAATGGAAATTGGAGATTCTCCAAGAGCCTCTGACCTCTTCATAAATCAGGCTCACACTCATACACCAGAATAGAGAGCTACACCATTTAGGAACTGGCATAGATTCATTTTATAACTCACACCAGAAAACTATATATATAATAAATATGTCGGGTCTAGGTATCCTTGCCCCACTTTGCCCACATTTTTGAAATATTGAGAGTGTGATGCAGAATGTGGAGTGTATCGCACAATTTGGCACAAGAAAGAGCCTTGCACTGAATGTGCGCCACATTATCATCCATTTACGGCAGAAAACTGGCATAGATGGGATAATGAATTCACCTAATCCATTCTGCAAGTTTTTATTTTATTAACTTCTGGTAGGTTGTCACCATTCACATCAGTCTCTGTCCCCAATGGTCAGTCTAATATCCTTATGTCAAACATGCACATGCACACTAGGGTAAATTTATTTATTTTTTTTTCAACTGTTTATTTTAAAAGTTTTTGTCATACAGAGAGAATAACAATATACGAGAAACATAAGAGAACTGAAGGTAACTGAAACAGAGGACAGACGGGGATTACTCAGCATTCTCAATAAATTACAAAGCTTTAAACAAACTGGCCAGAAATGGCCCCAAAAAGGCCAAGGAATCCGACAACAAACAGGGGCAGACAAGACAGGAGGACAGAAGGGTGACAGAAGGACATCCAGGAAGAAAGGGGCCACACATCAGTCGGGTCAGAGAGGCCGGACTGCCCAAAACTCATCCCACGGTTTCCAGATCAGGCAGAACCTCTCCTCCTCATTATTAAGAAGGGCCGTCAGGTACTCCAGGGAGCGCGCATCTTTAATCCTAGCATATAGCTCCTCCAGGGCCGGGGGGGCTGGTTGCCGCCAGTGTTTAGCAATCAGACATCTAGCGGAAGTAAGGAGGAGCAACAGGAGCTGGAGAGCGGGCCTGCGCAAAATATCAGGGGGGGGGAGGTTGAGAAGGTAAGTCCTAGGGGACAGGGGAAGGCTAACACCCAGGACACCTTCCAGGAGACCCCGGACCTGGCCCAAATAAGGCTGGAGCAGGGGGCAGTGCCAAAAGAGATGGAAAATATGTGTGAGGCAGGTGCTACACCGCCAGCAGCAGTCCGGGACATTCTTGTCAAAAGAGTGAAGTGCAGCTGGGGTGTGATACCAATGCATCAACATCTTAATAATATTTTCTTTTTGTGTGTAACACATCTAGAAGTCCTGGGTGCTCTACTCCATATGAGGGACCAATCGTTACTCGAGATGGGTGTCCCCAAATAGGTCTCCCACCGTGACATATAGGTATGTTGGGGCAAAACATCTGGGGCGGGATTCGAAAGAACGCGGTATATATCAGAAATAAGCCCTGTTGTCCCAACACCCGTTTTACAAAATTTCTCAAAAAGCGTAGGGATAGGTGCTGTGGGGCCTTGAAAAATAGAGGAGGCCAGATGGGAGACCTGGATATACGTGAACTCACTGGACCGGGGCAGGCCAAATCCAGACTGGAGATCAGCAAATGGTAAAAGAGCCCAGGTCCTATAATCAATGATGTCAGCGTACCGAAAAAGGCCCGCTCTCAGCCAAGGACCCGCTACCGGCCCAGTGAGTCCAGGCGGGTAATTAGGGTGAAGAAGGAAAGCGGTCATGGAGGAACACTAGGAGGAGAGGGGGAAACGGGATGCACATGTGCGCCAAATATCTCTCGTGAGTGCCATAGGGCCTAACAGGGCACTCCTGGGGGGGAATGAGGACCAGTCCAAAGCAGGGAATTAGGATGTTGCGGAGCAAGCCACAGCTTCTCGATCTCCATCCACTTAGAGTAAGCCTGGAGAGTGGACCAACCTGGGACTCTGCGTAGGTGGGCCGCCCAGTAGTATAAAACTAAATTGGGAAGAGAAAGGCCACCTCTCTCCCTAGGGGTCATCATAAGCTGCCTAGAAAGCCTGTGTCTCCCTCCAGCCCAAACAAATCGGAGGATTGAGCTCTGCAGTGCCCGGAGGTCCCAAAGGGGCACCGGGACCGGGAGGGTCTCAAAATAATAAAGCAGCTTAGGCAGGATAGTCATCTTTACTGTGTTGATCCGGCCAAAGAGAGACAGAGGCAGTACCAACCACTTAGTAAGGAGGGCCTGAATATGTCTAAAAAGGGAAGGGAAATTTTCCTGGTATAATTGGGAAAAGGATCCAGTTAAATATATGCCCAAGTATTTTAGCGAGGAGGACTGCCATCTATACCGAAAGGCGGCCTGAAGGCCAGCCAAGCTAGATAGGGGAATTCAAATTGGTAGGGCCTCTGTCTTTGAAGTATTGACCTTATAACCAGACAGACAGCCAAAGCAGAAAAGAGGCCATGGAGGTTGGGAAGGGATACATGGGGGTTAGTAAGGGTCAGGAGGATATCATCAGCGAACAGGGAAAGCTTGAATTCTCGATTGTGTACACGAACCCCCGCAATATCGGGGCTCAGATGGATGGCTGCCGCCAGTGGCTCAATACAGAGTACAAAAAGAAGAGGAGATAGAGGGCAACCCTGTCTAGTGCCGTTGTGTAGACGAAACGGGGGAGACGAGGCGTGAGGAAGCTTGACAGTGGCCGACGGGGAGGAGTAAAGACCCTTGATTGCTATCAAGAAGGGACCCGTAAAGCCAAACGTGGCCAGGGCCTCAAATAAAAAGGGCCATCCCAGACGATCAAACACCTTTTCCGCGTCCAAGCTGAGTACCAAGAGTTCGGAACCAGAGCGAGATGCCACGTCTATAAGATCGATGGTTCTCCTGGTATTATCACCTCCCTGGTGGCAAGGTACAAAGCCCATCTGATCTTTATGGATCAGGGAGGGGAGGCACATGTTAAGTCTAGACGCCAGAATCTTGGTAAACAGCTTGAGATCCGTATTCAGAAGTGATATGGGCCTGTAATTCCTGCAATCAAGGTGGTCCTTATCAGGTTTCGGGATGAGGGTGAGAAAAGAGTGTGAAATAGAATCAGGGACTGGTTCGCCCGACAAAAAGGCTGTGAATAGGGAAACAAGATTCGGGATTAATTCTGCCCCAAATACCTTGTAGTATAGGTAGTTGAGGCCATCAGGGCCAGGCGATTTCCCATTAGGAAGTTCCTGGAGCATTTGGGAGACCTCGTCCGTCGTGATAGGTTTGTTAAGAAGAGCAAGGTCTTCCAGGGAAAGAACAGGCAAATTACAGGAAGACAGGAAGTCGCCGCACACTAGGGTAAATTTTATAGGAAGCCTGTACATACAGTACTGTATGTTACTAAAGAGCCTTGAAGAAACCTACACGAACACAGGGAAAATATACATTTCCCGAATTTCTTATGAATCTTAAAATCTTATATCAGATAGTCTGCATTTTAGGCTACATGCACATGACTGTATGCATTTACAGGTCTGTGAGAAAATGGCATGGATGGCATTCATGTGCTGTCCATGCCCTCCATGGACCCATACATTTCAATGAATGAGCATGAAGAATACGACCTGTCCTGAGTTTTTCTGCAAGCCTCATGCCCCCCCCCATAATAATACACAGCTCTGTGTATAGAGCCATAGTAAAGAATGGGTAGGTGCTATTCAGAAGTTGTACAATGTCTATAGGTAATAATGATTTACAACACATCCCAGTAAATGTGATATTTCTGATTCATCTTTTTAAACAGATATAGAATAAGTTAACCTGTCAGGCAGGTTTGGATACAGTATGAAGAACATGTGTTGTTATCAATCTTATTAACAAAACGATGAGATCCACTAATGCTGAGTGTTCAGTGCAACACACCCAACTGTTTGCAGAGTATCAATAGACGTGGGTGTTGTCAGGTACATAACTTCCTACAGGGGATAAAAAAAAGATACAAATGTACTGTCTACTTGCGCATATATTCATGAACACATGATGACATCATTGTAACAGCTTAAAAATACAATAACACTAATGTGACATCATTACAATGAAGTGCAACCTAGAAATACACAAATCATAATACACCATTAGAACTGTTAGGTTTAACACCAAAGCTGTAAATCCTCAAAGCCACAGATGCTTTAGCACTGGTTATACTAGAATGTAAAGTCTAAGGAATCTCTTGTTCTTCACTCTTAACCTGCAAAGTACCAGATTGACTTAATAGCCACTGTTTGTCAGCAGTAGTGCTGTACCAAAATCACTGGTATGGCTAAATGTAACCGGATCAAGGATGGAATGGAATTGTAGTCAAAAGACAGGCAATATGTTGATAGCAGGAGAGGAACTACAAGGACCAGATGACAATTCTAAACAGGGCCAGAAGGAGCATATTGCGCGAAAAAGGGCAAGGTCAAATTCAGGAGTCACAAATAGAGTCAATACAATAGCCATTGGCATTGGCATAAGCAAGCCCTGACATCATCTTCAAAGGCCAGTAGCTTTGATAACCATACACCATGGTCTGAGCACAAAGTGAGAACTACAATCCAATCCAGCAGGGCCATGGCAGAAGTCGGAGGCTATCACCACAATGTAGAAGGAGTCCAGTTGCCTAACACCCAGATGCAGCAGTCGGCTTGAACTGTGGCTATCCATGAGACTTGCTGGAGGCAAAGCTAATCAAAGATTCAGTGTACAACTTTTCCTATAACTTTTCCTATTTTCAGTATAACTTGAGTTAGATATTATATTTTATAGTTTTTTAAACACTCTGCAAACTCCCATTTTAAACATAATGGGGGGAATTTATTAATCCCTCTATGCCAGTTTTCTGGAGTACATGGGTGATATTGTGGCACAATGAGCCAGGTGGGCCCCTAACTTACCCTGGCATGGCACAGTACATTCATTGCACGTCATACAAGTTATGTGATGGTATAATATACTGGGTAGAGTATTTAAGAACTATCCAGTTTATTTGTACATACTATAGACACATTGGGCAGCTGAGATGATATCTAGGTATCAACCAACTGCCAACTCAGCTCCCATTCACAGTGATAAAGTTGCAAGATGTGTACCTCCATTTTTGGAAGCTGTTGTATTGGATTCTACCTCCAATAAAGTTGCAAGATACCCTGTTTTCTTCATACTTTTAGTCTCCTGAGTTTTATTCCTGCACGATCAACTTGGGCATTCCAAAGTGCCCCGGGAGAGAGACTACCACCACTGTCAGGTACACTGCAGGCCCCCTTAGCTTGCACCAGCCCAGGAAGAGAGCTGGCAGAATTGGTACAGTTTATAGCCTCCATAACAAATCCAAATCCAAGTACTACGACTCCCAGTCGGCTTCCTACAATGGGTTGCTGCAACCTTAAAGCTGCCAGAGTCCTGAATTCAGTGCACTTCCAATTTTATTTGCAAGTTCCCCCATTTCAGAATATCAGTGGTGTTTGTTTTGGCTATCGATATCACTGTACTTTCATGGGAGCCAGCCTTATAGCCTAGCATCATCGCTCGGTGGTGGAGAATGTCCCCTGACAGTACTGATAGTACCCTTGCATAGTCTTGTACTGTGAAGTGGGCACGTTCTAGAAGTTACTTTGGGATGCTGGCCCCCTAGCACATTGATATTGGTAGCCAAAACTAACAACATCGATAATGACAGAAAGTGAAGCCCTAGCAAAAGAAGAAATGCCCCTAAAGCCCTTTTCAGTTAATTTACATAAGAATAAAACTGTGATTCACATGAAAATGGGGCTGCAATGTAGAATAAAAAATGTATCTTTGGTAAGTGTAAAAGATGGCCTACAAGGCACTGTCAATAGTCAGATACTGATTTTCCTGCTGACAGACTTCCTTTAAGGGCCTGTTCCCTGTGCTTCAGAGAGGGTGGCTCACAGGAGGGCCACTAGCTGCTGGAGAACATCTTGGCAGGCCAGGCAAGCTTGAGGAGCGGAGTGGATAGCTTGCAGGAGAAGAGACGGCACAGCACTAAAGACATCACCTGGTTGGGTGAACCACAGCACCTAACACACACTTGGTAAGTGGGAGCCCGGGTCTTGTGAATGGTGGGCAGCACATCCCCCACAACAGCAGAAATGTGCTGCCATGTCCTGGAAGCCTGCACAGTTACTTTACTACTTCACTGTGTTTGACCTGCTGCACTATAAATGTCTGCTGCAGTAAAGAGGAAAAATCAGTGAAAGGCTAAGTGTCACTTGAGTCCTTTCCCCACCTTTGGGAGACTTCAGGTACTTTGCAGAGATCAGTGTCTGGGAGTTTGGCAGCTCGGGAGAAGAAGGCCAAGAATAGCCATGCGTCAGCAGTGGAGTTATGTGGTGCCAGCCATGTTGAGTCATATTGCCACTACCCTGCTACAATTGGAGGACCAATGGCTTCTTACACATGTCAGACCTGCAGGGTAAGTGAATTTCCTCTGTAGCTCACTACACCTCCAAGATAAGAATCCTACTTAGTCCCAGACCCTGAGCACAGTACCACTTATCCCCAAACACTAATTTGAAAAATAAGGATAAGGATACACTTGGGTAGCACTCCTCACAGAACACTAGCAGGTCCCTTGACTGCTAGCCATTTGAAAGATAACTATCAGCTCCCTGAACCATGCTGCAGACCCCACTTTTCGAGGCACTTGCACTGCTCCCCTCGCAGGATTTACTTATCCTTTGTACAGACCCATCTTCTCAGCTATACATAGACCCACATCACAGTCTTTGACCTCCCGTCCACCACCACAGCCACAGTATCGCACAACAGTCTTCCTCTGTTTCTCCTAAGATGGACAAGCCTGCTTCTACTGGTGACCAGGGACTATCAAACCACAACACTCTTCATATTTGATTAAACCAATTAGGGTCAATTATTTGAAAATACATCCGGTCCCTCAAAGACAAGGCATGCTGGAGCAGTTTCCAGTATTAACGGCATATGGGTCAATCTCTGTGACTGGGTTGTGTAAAAAAGAAAATGTAAAAAAAAAATGTAATGTTGGGAGGTTCAGGCCTTGAACATGAACACACTTGTATAGTTAACAAATGCACACACATAAAAACATGGATACACAGACCTGGACTGGTATACTGAACCCTATTTGAAAGCTGTCCTAAGCAGGTGAGTGGGGTTGTAGTATACCTCCACTAAGGAGCCAACATTCACATCTACTTGCTGACACCACTAGGGGGCAGAATAAGCCAAGGAAAGTCTACAAATCTTTCTATCTGCATCTGTGCCCTCACACAGTATAATGCCCCCTTCATTGTCCGCGCACAGTATAACCCATTAGTGCGCCACAAAAGTATAATGGCCCCTCATTCATCTCAGTTAATACCACTGAAGCAATGACAGGATGTAATGACATGTGACTAAAGCAACCAGTGACAAGACTTGGTAGTGATATAAGAATGTACAGCATGTGACCACTGCAGAAGTCAAGTTGGTATTGCATGTCATCACTGTAGTATATATAGTGTATACAGGGCCGCTTTAACCATAGGGCCAACAGTGCAGCTGCACTGTTGGCTCAATGGTTGCAGGGGACCCTTCAGCCTCTCCGGATCGAGTGGGACCATCCCACATTTCGGGTGCTTGTCCCGCTATACCGGGCAGCAGTGGAGCACAGGCTGAATACAGTAGTGGAGCACAGCGCTATCAGCTTTGGCTTATGATGTCTGCGGCAAAGAAGCGCAATGAGCGACACACCACAGACATCATTAGGTCCGTGGGAATGCAGTTAGGTGAGTACTCTTTGGATTTATTTATTTTTTGTGGTGGTTGAGGGGACCTTATGAAGGGGCTAGTTATGGGAAAATTAATTATGATGGGGCCCACTTAAAAAAGTTTGAACAGGGCCCCCTAATATATTAAAACGGCCCTGACTGTATATCTTTTATATACTATGAAATCACTTGTTCCTGCAGTATATAATCATCAAACTTATCATACAGGAGGCTGCAATAGCACTTCTTTCATGACTTATCCTAGCTAACAGCAACCAACACAGGAGATGTATTGTTTAACTTATTCCTAACATCCTCCATAATAGTATGGCAGATGTTGGGTATTTAGATATAGAGGCCGCTCACAAGCGACCTCTGGATATCCACCGGATCTCTGCTGTATTTTGGGATCGCCAATCCCTGCGATAATTCCTATTACAGGGTGCTCTATTTGCCTGTAATTTGCAATGCATTACAATGCATTAGCATTGCATTAGTAATCAGACCCCTAAGCAGTGTAATAATTACAAAAAAAAATGTAAAATTAAAATCAACCCCCTTTCCCTAGAACACATATAAAAGTGAAAATATAAAGTGAAAGACATACACATTAGGTGTCCCTGTGTATGAAAACACCCAATCTACAAATTTATTAAAAATTTTTTTTTCATAAGATGAACGCCAAAGCGGGAAATAAATCAAAAGAGCTAAACTGTGTTTTTTTTGCTTATCCTCTATTAAATATTTGAAAAAAAAAAGCAATCAAAGCAATAGACATGCCCCAAAATAGTATAACTAAAAAGTACATCTGACCCGACAAAAGAATACACCCTATGCATACATCCTATACACCCTACAGGGGTCAGAATATAGCAACTCCAAGAAAATTTTTTTTTGCAAAGTATTGGATTTTTTTTAGGGGTTAAAACAGAAACATGGTAAATATGGTATACCCAGAATTGTACTGACACATAGAATAAAGGTGACATGTCATTTTGGCTGCACAGTGAATGCCGTAAAAAAAAAAAAAAGCTTGCAAGAAAGTCACAGAAATACAGTTATTCTCCAGTTCCACCCCATTCTGAAATTTTCTTCCATCTTCCTAGTACATTGTACGAAATATTAAATGGCGCCTTTACAAAGTACAATTTGCCCTGCAAACATTAAGCCTTCGTATGACTTTCATGTAAATGGAAAACAAAAAAGTTATGGGGTTGGGAGTAAAAAACGAAAATCGGAAAATGCCTGCAGCGGGAAGGGGTATATGTTCACTGAGACACTAAGATAAACACAGTCACCTGCAGCTCACTTGGTTCTCTTACTGGGAAGGTAAAATAGATTTAACTAGTGTCTCCACACACATACAGTCCATCCATAATATGATGAGGACTTGCAAATCAATCCCCTCCTCCCGCAGATCAGGTCACTTTGCTGAAGGTATATTCTTTTTTAAAGTTTACTGGCACTTAATATAGCTGGTAGAAGTGAAGTAGTGTCAGCAGCCTCCAGTACTGGCTAGAGGCAAACGTACTTGGACCACAACCAATGTAATCAGGGGTGTAACTACTGGGGTAGCAGTGGTAGCGACTGCCACAGGGCCCGGAACATTACGGGGCCCGGAGCCCTGTGGCAGTCGCTACCGCGAACCCCACAATCACTGCTATCGTTATACTCCGGGGTCTTTTCAGACCCCGGAGTATAACGATCGGGGGCCCAGGGGAGGTGAGCGAACATAAAAAACACTGTAACTCACCTCTCCGCCGCTCCGCAGGCTTCGGGCCTGTTTGGTGACGTCCCAGACGTCAGCCGACGTCATTATGCGTCGCGACGCCGGCCTGGATCGCGCGAGATCCGGTCCGACATTGAAGATGGCCGAAGTAGCGCACGGGAGTGCACCGGAGTGAGGAAGAGGTAAGTTGCAGTGTTTTCTATGTTTCTATCCTCCCCTGGGTCTCCGATCATTATACTCTGGGGTCTGAAAAGACCCCAGAGTATAATAATCGTTCATGGGTGGTCCACAATGGGGCATAATACTGTGTGCAGGGGCCACTATGGGGCAAACTACTGTGTGCAGGGGCCACTATGGGGCAAACTACTGTGTGCAGGGGCTACTATGGAGCATAATACTGTGTGCAGGGGCCACTATGGGGCAAACTACTGTGTGCAGGGGCCACTATGGGGCAAACTACTGTGCAGGGGCTACTATGGGGTAAACTACTGTGTGCAGGGGCTACTATAGGGCAAACTACTGTGTGCAGGGGCCACTATGGGGCAAACTACTGTGTGCAGGGGCCACTATGGGGCAAACTACTGTGTGCAGGGGCTACTATGGGGCAAACTACTGTGTGCAGGGGCTACTATGGGGCAAACTACTGTGTGCAGGGGCTACTATGGGGCAAACTACTGTGTGCAGGGGCCACTATGGGGCAAACTACTGTGTGCAGGGGCCACTATGGGGCAAACTACTGTGTGCAGGGGCCACTATGGGGCAAACTACTGTGTGCAGGGGCCACTATGGGGCAAACTACTGTGTGCAGGGGCTACTATGGGGCAAACTACTGTGTGCAGGGGCTACTATGGGGCATAATACTGTGTGCAGGGGCTACTATGGGACAAACTACTGCGTGCAGGTGCCACTATGGGGCAAACTACTGTGTGCAGGGGCCACTATGGGGCAAACTACTGTGTGCAGGGGCCACTATGGGGCAAACTACTGTGTGCAGGGGCCACTATGGAGCAAACTACTGTGTGCAGGGGCCACTATGGGGCATAATATTGTGTGCAGGGGCCACTATGCTGCATAATACCGTGTCCAGGGGCCACTATGGGGCATAATACCGTGTGCAGGGGCCACTATGGGGCATAATACCGTGTGCAGGGGCCACTATGGGGCATAATACCGTGTGCAGGGGCCACTATGGGACATAATACCATGTGCAGGGGCCACTATGGGGCATAATAGTGTGCGCAGGAATGTGGTTTGTGTGTGTGTGGGGGGGTTGGGGGCGGCAGTTTGGGGGGGGTTGGGGGTGGCGGCTTGGGGGGGGCCCATGTCAAATGTTCGCCTTGGGGCCCAGCCATTCCTAGTTACGCCACTGAATGTAATATTTACCATGTAGTTGATAAATACAGATTCATCTCAAAAAATTAGAATATCTTTGAAACGTTCATTCATTTCAGTAATTCAGTAATACAATTCATAATCAGCGTCTTCCATGATTGTGTGTCCTACTGAACCAGACTGAGGGACCATTTAAAGGCTTAGGAAACCTTGGCAGGTGACACACTGAATTTACAATACTGAACTTTTTTACAATATTCTAATTTTCTTAGATTTGGGTTTTCATTACCTGTAATCCATCATCAACATTTACAGAAATAAAACACTTGAAATAGAAAACTCTGCGTGTAAAGAATCTAGAAAATATAGGAGGTCACTTTTTTAATTTAAATTACTGAAAGAAATAAACGTTTCAAAGATATTCTAATTTATTGAGATGCACCTGTATTTCTTTCTGCAATAACCACTTAAGTCAAGCTAAGGCTGGGTTCACACCAGTGCTTAAACTCTGTTCGGGGTTTCTATCCCCGAACTATTTAAAAAATGCGGAGACGGATGGAAACCAGTTCTGCGGGTACCTTCTTTTTTAAGCGAATTAGGTTTCTGTTTGGGGGTTCCCCGAGCGGACCCCCCGAACGGAAACCCGAACGCAGGTGTGAACCTAGCGTAAGAGGTAAAATAATGAACACAGTGTAAAAAAACCAGGTAGATTAGATGAAGACATATGCACCTAGAATAGATTTTAGGGGAACCATTGAGAGGCTAGACCCAGTTCTGACAAATGAGTTATAGTTCTGTGATGCAGCATTACGTGATACATACAGTGCTGGCCAAAAGTATTGGCACCCCTGCAATTCTGTCAGATAATACTCAATTTCTTCCAGAAAATGATTGCAATCACAAATGCTTTGGTAATAATATCTTCATTTATTTTGCTTGCAATGAAAAAACACAAAAGAGAATGAAAAAAAAAAGTCAAATCATTTATCATTTTACACAAAACTCCAAAAATGGGCCGGACAAAAGTATTGGCACCCTCAGCCTAATACTTGGTAGCACAACCTTTAGACAAAATAACTGCGAACAACCGCTTCCAGTAACCATCAGTGAGTTTCTTACAATGCTCTGCTGGAATTTTAGACCATTCTTCTTTGGCAAATTTCTCCAGGTCCCTGAGATTTGAAGGGTGCCTTCTCCAAACTGCCATTTTGAGATCTCTCCACAGGTGTTCTATGGGATTCAGGTCTGGACTCATTGCTGGCCACTTTAGAAGTCTCCAGTGCTTTCTCTCAAACCATTTTCTAGTGCTTTTTGAAGTGTGTTTTGGGTCATTGTCCTGCTGGAAGACCCATGACCTCTGAGGGAGACCCAGCTTTCTCACACTGGGCCCTACATTATGCTGCAAAATTTGTTGGTAGCCTTCAGACTTCATAATGCCATGCACACGGTCAAGCAGTCCAGTGCCAGAGGCAGCAAAGCAACCCCAAAACATCAGGGAACCTCCGCCATGTTTGACTGTAGGGATCGTGTTCTTTTCTTTGAAGGCCTCTTTTTTTTTCCTGTAAACTCTATGTTGATGCCTTTTCCCAAAAAGCTCTACTGTTGTCTCATCTGACCAGAGAACATTCTTCCAAAAAGTTTTTGGCTTTCTCAGGTAAGTTTTGGCAAACTCCAGCCTGGCTTTTTTATGTCTCTGGGTCAGAAGTGGGGTCTTCCTGGGTATCCTACCATAGAGTCCCTTTTCATTCAGACGCCGATGGATAGTACGGGTTGACACTGTTGTACCCTCGGACTGCAGGGCAGCTAGAACTTGTTTGGATGTTAGTCAAGGTACTTTAGCCACCATTCGCACAATCTTTCGTTGAAATCTCTCGTCAATTTTTCTTTTCCGTCCACATCTAGGGAGGTTAGCCACAGTGCCATGGGCTTTAAACTTCTTGATGACACTGCGCACGGTAGACACAGGAACATTCAGGTCTTTGGAGATGGACTTGTAGCCTTGAGATTGCTCATGCTTCTTCACAATTTTGCTTTTCAAGTCCTCAGACAGTTCTTTGGTCTTCTTTCTTTTCTCCATGCTCAATGTGGTACACACAAGGACACAGGACAGAGGTTGAGTCAACTTTAATCCATTTCAACTGGCTGCAAGTGTGATTTAGTTATTGCCACCACCTGTTATGTGCCACAGGTAAGTAACAGGTGCTGTTAATTACACAAATTAGAGAAGCATCACCTGATTTTTCAAAGGGTGCCTATACTTTTGACCACCCCCTTTTTTATGTTTGGTGTGGAATTATATCCAATTTGGCTTTTTGACAATTCTTTTTGTGGTTTTCCATTGACGACAAATTAAATGAAGATATTATTACCAAAGCATTTGTGATTGCAATCATTTTCTGGAAGAAATTGAGGTTCTTAGCGCACAGTTTGGTAAATTGTGCGAGCCCATCTGCCACGTCAAGGCGACCTCATTCAGATGGGTCCCTACACTAAGACTTTACTTTTATAATAAATGCTGTACGCCCCCTATAAACAAGACCCCAGAGATCAAGTTCCTAGAGACTGTGCTGTAAAAATGAGTATATAAGAAGGTGATCTCCTGTCCTATATGTAAAGTGTAAGTGTAGGAACCCATCGTAATAAGGCCACTAAGTGGTCGATGGGATCAAAAATGTTGTGTAAAACTATTGCTTAAACATCACTGAAACCTAGTTATACACAGGACATTTTATTACATACATACCATATGGTACCACGTGTGTCTTTTTTACAATTATACAGCATAAAGCCACTTTTTATAGAAAAATACTGTGAATTTTTCAATAAACTTTTTTAACTTTTATTGATTTTTTTTTTTTTTAATTTTTAGTCCCACTAATAGACTTCACAATGCAATCTTCCGATCACTGATACAACGTTTTTGGTATACTTTTTGTCAATGTTATGCTCTGGACTTTGGCAGGATCAGCTCCTGCAAAAGTTTGCTTTGGAACCCGTTTATTGCTAGTTATACCCCTGGTCAGAGCTCTATCTGATGACAACAACGTCTAACGCTAGGTTCACACTTTCATTCAGGTTTATGTTCGTCGGGTCCGTTCGTCAGGTCCACTTGAAAAAGCAATTACCCGTGGAAACCTGCGGACCCCATAGACTATAATGCTTGCTGGACTTTTTTCTCCGCATTTTATAAGCAGATTCGGGGATGGAAACCCCGAACGGAGACCAGGCGCAGGTGTGAACCTAGCCTTAGTCTGTTGGTTTATTGGTTTTAAGGAACTATTGAGATGCACCAATCTGGTCGTGTATTTGCTCTTCTCATATTTTACCTTAATTTTCATTTGCACAAAATCAAATTTACATGCATAAAATCTGCATGGAAATCTGCCCCAACTGGTCTGGATTTTGGTGCGTATATGTATATTTCCAAACATGTACATGCAGATTTCGGTGCAGATTTTGAACCCATTTTTTAATATCTGCACTGGAAAAAAGAAATAGACCTGATGGTGATTTTAAAATCTACAGCACAGGCCAATTACCGCGCAGAAAAAAAAATCTGTATAATGTGTACAAGACCTAGAATCTAATGCTAATTGTGTGCATGTACCTGTAATGTTAAAAACAAGATGAAAGCTTCTTCTGTCTTATTTCTTCAATGGAAGATAAATCCCTGAACATATCATTTTTTATTCTATTTATAACAATAAATGGTGTTTGTCGGGCACTATTGATGTTGATGGATCTGGCTGTGCCATTTTTATTATAACAGAACAGAAAGATGGAAAAAATGATGGCGATGTAAGGCTGTGGTCACAAAAAATGGTGGAAATGCAAGGCTGCGGTCACACTAGCATTGTGTGACCGCTCGGGGACTCCGTCCCCTATTCCGGTTAAAATATGCGGAGCAAGCAGAACTTTTCTCTCCACCGATTTCAGGCAGAAACTGTGCGGAAACCTGGCGGACCCCATTATTCGCTTTTTAAGCGGATAGGGTTTCCGTTTTTCAGGTCCCAAAGCAGACCCAAAGAATGGAAACCCAAACGCAGGTGTGAACCTAGCGATAATGTAGCCTAAGGCTACTTTCACATCTGTGTTGGAGACTCTGTCGCAGTGTGTGTCGACAATCGCCAGACGAAAAAGTGCTGCAAGTCTGACTTTGTCATCTGGCGGTTTAAAAGAGTGGACATCAAACAAATCCCATTATAGTCAATGGGGCCCATCGGGCACTGTTGGCGTCCATAAGCGGGCCGTGTGGACGCAGCAGCACAAATGTGAACATAGCATCAAATGGCTGAACATGTCCTATTGCAGGTGAAGGAATTTCTAGCTGATGTGTCGCATTTCACAAAGTAATATGACGGCAATGAATAAATACAAACACATTGCTTCTTCACTTCTATAATGAGGTGGAATTCAATATCATGAAAGATCGCCCCCTAGTGGCCATCCTGTGAACTATAGCAGACAGGAATTGTAGGCTGGGTTATGTCGTTGCAGGGGGCGGGGCACTAGTGAGCCTGTGAATGAGTCGAGCTGGAGGAGCTGAGGATGGCGGCGCCGGCCAGGATAGTGATCTATCTGCTGAGGAATGACCTGCGATACCACGATAATGAGGTAGTTCCTTCTGTCATGGCGGTGTCCGGTACTGCTCCATCTCCAGGGTCCGATCTACACTTGTCTGTTATGAGCAGCTGTAGTTACACAAGCCGCTGGTTACACAACCGCAGTGCATTGGTGCTGACAGCTCACACAGTGACGGCTATTGGTGCAGCCTGCGGTTGTGTAAGACTGGGCGGAGTAAGCTACACTTGTGCGGCTGTGTATTACATAAATAAATACATATGCTTATATATATATATATATATTTATGTATTTATATATATATATGTGTACAGATGGAATTCTCCATAGTTGTGCTTATATTAGTGAGCTGTGATCATATAATATATATATATGTGTGTGTGTGTGTATATATATATATATATATATATATATATATATATACACACACACACACATTGTTTTTTACAACATATTAATTGGAATCTGCGCACGAGACAGAGCTTGACGCATTTTTTTTTTTTTTGTGTGCCATGAAAAATGAAGCATTGTTCCCATTAAACTAGTGTGATAAAGCGGGAGCTTTGCTGTGAAGTGCTTACAAGATGCTCGGAAATGTGTTATCTTGCTGTTCAGCCGTCTGCTGCTACATGTGAACTGAGCCCAAGACTCTTTAAATACTGCACAGAGCAATATACTTTTTTTTTTGTAATAAAAAACAGCAGTCGTGTTGGATAAAGTGGCGGGGGTAGGATACATAACCATTAGAATATACCCCCACAATAACATGAATGGAGAGGTCGTGGTGCTCCATAGACCTGTAGATCCATATTCTACATGTAGCATACAGGCACCCGTCATTCTTCAAAACTGGATTCAAAGCACCGCAGGGATCTATGGCACTATAGAGTATGACCACCCTATGGCTAAGACCCCACGTTGTGGAAACGCAGTGTTAAAAAATTGCTGATTTTTACAGCCCCAGCAAAATGAATGAGATGCCATTTAATCTCATCCACATATTACAGTAGAAAAGCTGCAGCATCTTCAAATGTATGTTAAAAGAGTTATCCACTTTGTACAATTGATGGCCTAGTGACTGGTTAATGCCCATTTATCACCTGTCCTGTGACATGACATCCCCTTTATTGTGGCTGTTCTGTGCACAGCCACCAGTCAGGGGCGCTACTGTGCAGAGAAAATGTCAAAGGGGTTTTCATTCTCAATCGCAGAGGATATGATCCAGTTATTACCTGTATGTTGTAGGTATTGCTCTGGGCTCACAGGAATGCAGATCATATTATACCGCTGTACTGCTTCGATCCAAGACACTATTTGGGAACACATTACTACAATTTCCCCAAGACTGGGCCCCATCGCTTAAAGTTCCTGTTAGAAAGTGTACAGGATTTAAGGAACACACTCAAGAAAAAAAGGAAGGTAAGACTGAGCTTGTACAACATACAATATCCACATCTACTATCATATCCTTTTTAACCCTTTCTATCCTATCCTCCCAGCAATCTACTACTGAGAAGAGGCCACCCTGAAACGGTTATTGAGGGTCTCATCAAGCAGCTTGGTCCAGTGTCAGCCGTGGCTCTATATGAAGAGGTATGTCCAGTATACTTAGTACAAAAGACAATCGTGAATATGTCGACTGAGTTAAAGGAGTTGTCTAGTCAGAGAACATCATGTTAAAAAACAGCTTAAAATGTTCCTAATCTGCGACTCTCAAACTGATACACAGTAACAGATGCTTATTCCTGGGCACATTTTCTGATTATCTGGTGACGTTCTGTTTCCGGAAACGGAACCTCACCAATGCTACCCCTCTCCATCATACTTACCTGTCTTCCTGTTCAGACTTCCTTCTGTGGGAACGCATTCTCCTTTTCTTTGAACCTCTGCCGATGTGTGCGCAATAGAGCCTGAGTCCCGACATAGTGGGCAGGATATCTAGGAAGACAGGGAGGGAGGGGGAGGAAGTGAGAAGGGAGGTAGTGTGAGTCAGCCTACAACTACCATGATGCACTGCATGAGCTAATACAGCAGGAAGCTACACCATGTAAGTAATTGTAGAAGATGCCAGGATCTCCCAGGGAAACCTAGAAATCACTCAAAACACTGCTAAAGGTATTTGGGTGCACTTATTAACCCATTACTAGCACTAACAGACATATTTTTTTGCCCAGAAAACCCCTTTAACCATAGGGTAAATAGTGCACCTGCATTGGGTCCTATGGCAGCAGGGGGCCCACTATTGTGGCGGCATATCCCGATTTCAACTTTTTCTGTGTCCTCAGGACTTGGATAGAGTTGAATATAGCTTCTGGCTACCTGCTCCATCCTTAACCCTGTAACTACTGCTGTCTGTGGTTTGGGGTAGGCTGGCTCATTTGGATAACATCACTGTAGTTGCTGCCCAAGTTAGAGTCAGCAATGTCCAAAGAAGCTGAGCTGTGTAGGAAACAGGCTAAATAATAATAATAATTATTATTATTATTTTTTTTCATTTTTTTGGCATTTGTTCTGTGTGGGGCCACTAAGAGGGCATTATGCTATGTGTGGGAGTCACAAAAGAAGCATTATTCTGTATGGAGGGGGCATTAACCATGTGGGGGCAGGAAAATGGACAGATAAGAGAAGAAAGATGCCTTTTTCTCTGATAACATACATTACAAAGTTTCTTAAAGAGGACCTTTCATGTCCTCATGAATTTGCGGTTTTATATGCCGCTATAAAGCCGATCGGCTTTCCCGGTATGTTTACTATAACATAGCCTTGTACTGTCAGAGGGGGGCGTTCCTTATCGCCTAGTGATGGCGCTAGGCTGTAAGGCCCGCCCTTCTGACAGTGGGGAGATATTGGTGCCGAAATTAACGGCACCGATATCTCCACCATTGGGGCACATCCCGGGAAAGCCGACAGTGCGCTGACTTCACTGTCTGCTTTCTAGCAGTATATAAAACGGCACATTCATGAGGTCATGAAAGGTCCTCTTTAAATTCACTTGAACTATTGATTTTATGCAAAGTGTATTGAAAAGTTAGTGACCATTTATCTGCTTCCTGCTCTGCACCGTACTATTACGTATAAACATATAGTTCATATATTCTGTGCCAGTGCTGTAATAGTATGGCACTCTCATGCTGCAGGCATGGAAGCTGTGCCTGTGACATGACTCTTGGGTCTCGGTTGTATTACACAATTGGGACCCAGCACTAGCTGCCGTGGTTTGAACATACCTCACCGAGTTAACCCCTCAGATGCCATGATCAATAGTGATCACAGCATCTGAGTGGTTAGTGGGCAAGTTTGCACCCCGCTTCAGCCCTTTGGATCACCGAGGGGTTGCGATGGCAGCCTGGAGGCCAATCAGTGATCTTCTGGCTGGGCAATGTACAGAAATACAGAAATATGCAGAAAAGATCCCAGGTTCCAGGCCTCTTGTGGGACAGGAACACAAAAAAATTTAAATACAATTCACCTCACCTCCCCAAAAATAGCAATAGAAAGTGATACATGAACAGTTATGTATACCAAAAATTGGAGCCAATAAAAAACTTTAATTTGAAATAATGACCTTCAGGCAACAAAAGAAGAGCTGGAAGTCGAGAAGGCGATAAAACAAGTCTGCACACTGCATGGTGTCAAATATCATACGGTCTGGGGGTCCACCTTATATCACCGGGATGATCTACCATTCAGACATATCTCTAGGTAAACCTTTTAGTATCATGAGAATAATATACAGTTCTGCCTGAAATACTTTTGCTCTTCTCAATTTTTCCATGTGGAATTAAATTGTTTAATTGTAAAGCTTTGATAAAGACAAACTGGTGAGTAAATGTACATTACTATATCAGAATACATATAGGTAGTAATATTTTAGTTTTTGTACCTTTCTGAAAGCATGTAGAAACTTAGACCTAACACGAGAGAATTGACAGCATTGCTATAACTTAAAACTAGCACTTAGCACATGAGTGAAGACCATTGATTTGTGTACGGATGTATTGTCCATAAGGCTCTGTTCACACTGCCATTACTGCCAGTGATCCTGGGTTTATTGTATTTTGACAGCAAGAATAATGCAGTTTGCACTATTCTTGTTAGCAAAAAAGCCACAAACCAAATGGAAACCATATAGACCCCATTATAAGTCAATGGGGTACATCAAGAATATCCGCTCCAAGCTGAAGCTATGCTGTTAATGTGAACAAAGCCTAAAAATATGTATCTAGTATATGCTGCTTATGCAGCCTGTATAGACACACAGTGAGCCTTCTGGTTAGATTTCTGTTGGTTCTTTTAAAATCCTAAATCCTGTTTCTTTTGTAGTTTACCTGATGTCTATACCCAGTTCAGGAAGGTGGTAGAAGTGCAGTGCAAAGTGCGGCCAACACTACAGATGCCAGAGAAGTTGAAGTTTTTTCCAGCAGGCCTAGAAGAGGGCTCGGTCCCAACAGCAGAAGATTTTGGGCAGCAAGGTTGTAGTATTCTGTCGGGTGGTCATTGTACCTTTTACAGTATATTCAGTGTAAACCATTAATAGCAGATAATGGCACATATATAGGAACAACTTCAGAATGTCTGGCTGTCAATCCCATCTGGGACCCCGATGATCAGCTGTTCTCAGCAGTTACAGAGAATAGAACCAGAAGCAGATAGCTCTGTTCTGTATAGCAGCTATGCTGAGTTACTGCAACTCTGCTCCCATTCACTTACACACTTGGACAAAATTGTTGGTACCCCTCGTTTAATGAAAGAAAAACCCACAATGGTCACAGAAATAACTTGAATCTGACAGACTGGAATTTGCCAAACTAAATGTTGACAAGTCACAAAGCTTCTGGGAAAATGTCCTATGGACGATGAGACAAAAATCTAAATTCACAGATGGAAAAATGAAGCATATCTTGAAAAGAACACTGTCCCTACTGTGAAACATGGAGGAGGCTCTGTTATGTTCTGGGGCTGCTTTGCTGCATCTGGCACAGGGTGTCTTGAGTCTGTGCAGGGTACAATGGACCCGAACAATGGAGAACTGACATTAGCGTCAACTTAGCATAATATGCCTGATAAACCCCTTTGAAGTGCCTACTTACAAATGCTATCTCTAAGATCAGAAATGATGCAACCTTCGGAACCCCCACCGATCCTGAGAAATAATGGATCACAGTGCTGCTTCACTGCTCTGTTCCCCTACTGCTTTTTTTCCTGTACAGTGGTGACCTGCAATATGCCATAACTTTATAATATGAAAAAAAAAAATTTCAGCCCAGTCATGAAGTGGTTAATGAGTGTCAGTACAATAGGGGGCTTCATGTTGGTGCACCCCTATTTAAATGATAAAAGTAGATGTGTATTTTTTGCTACATATATCCTACCTAGCAAGCCCCATTGAAGGGTACAATATAGAACCTACGCATTGTGTTGTCTCGTGTGAAGATCTTGGGTTTTTATCTGTACATCTGTGTATCATAAAGAACTTTTTTTTTTTTTAATGAATTTTAAAAATTTTTTTTGATTTCTCATGATTGACAGATCCTTTAACAGACCCAAGAACGGCGTTTCCTTGCAGTGGTGGTGAGAGGCAAGCCATACAAAGACTGCAGCATTACTTCTGGGATACAGTAAGTAACAAGAATTTGTTGTCACCTCTTTTAGTTTGCCTTGTTTTTTTTCTGTACTACTTGTCTATATTGTATCATCGAGGGAGTACTAACAAGTGTAATGAAGAAATGGTATAAGTAGGACAAGGTCTCGCCCCATTGACTATATGGCAAATATACTGGCAGCTACAGAGGTATCCTAGCAATCGGCACCATTTTGAATGTATTATAAACCTATGGCATCTGGTATTTCCATTTCAGCCTAAAATTAGGTGTAGATTTCTTTTTTTCAGTTTTGGCTACCTATGGGTGTAGTTGTCCTTGCAAACATGGGTATCAATGAGGGTAAGTCTTGTTTCTAGGCAAGTAGAAAGCCAAAATGCCCCAAAATATACTAAATGAAATAGACCTTAGTATTTATAGAAAATCTGTGCAGTAAATTGCTAACAACAATTAAAGGGGTTGTCCACTTTCTAGTATTGATGGCCTATCCTTAGGATAGGTCATCAATACTAGATCTGCAAAGGACAGACGACTGAGACCCTGCAGATCAGTGATTTCAGGACAGTGTGGCATCCTGTCTATGGTGCAGAGCTACAGTACAAAACCCACCGCTGTGAGTAAGTAACTGTCTGTGAACAGCTGATCTGCAGGGGTCCTGGCTGTTGAAACCATGTAGATCTAATATCGATGGCCTATCCTAAGGTGCCTTTTTTATTTTACTTGGCATGCTTATACATTAAACACATGCTGTAATTCAAAATTGCATAAAGCTGGACAATAAAAGAATATATACTAAATATCTATAAAGCTACATTAAATGTAACTATTTTATAGCTAAGTCATGTATAAAGAATAAGGAGGGGGGAAAGTTGGGTTGTAGCTTATCATGGATGTCTAGTAACTGAACAGACTGGTAGACAGGTGTATGTTTCCACTTGCACTACTTAGGCTCATTTCGGACATGTGTAGAAAACTCCACACCTAATCTTTTTATGTTTTTACATACTGTTCTTTTACGTGGTAGAGGTGACCAGGGGAATCTTTATTCTAATCAAGTCTTTCTTTTCTTCAGAATTTAGTCGCCTCTTATAAAGATACCCGTAATGGACTCATAGGAATGGATTATTCAACAAAATTTGCCCCATGGTAAAGTTCAGTACAACAGTGAATATTGAAACACATAATCTAAGGATGAAAAATCCACAAGGTATTGAAAATAAATAATTTCTTGAGTTATTCCTAAAGGCTATCTCTGTATTTCAGGCTTGCGCTGGGCTGTATCTCTCCCAGGTATATATATGAGCAGATCAGCAAATATGAGAGAGAGCGAACAGCAAACCAGAGTACCTACTGGTAAGAAGTATTGTATAATACAGTTTCTTTATTTTCCTATCTGACATTTCTTGTTACAGAGGATTAATACGTAGATGATATTTTGTGTGAATGTTATGCTTAGTAAATATAGAGAGACTTTTTAAGATGATGCCACAAGCATGCAAAGGACAACCTCAAACCCCATGTCATATTTCAGGAGTTTTTAAAGAGACAGACAGTGACTTACATACTGAAGGAATGTGTGCAATTGCCTTCCTTCTGGAGAAGAGCTGTTTTACATAATTTCTCAGGGAGCATTGCCTTATAGCGGTTCTCCTACATAACAGATATTGATGACTTATCCTTTGGATTGGCTAACAGTATCAGACATGTGGAAGTCTGACACCCATTACCTCCACCATTCAGCTGTTTTTGCTGGCGTCAGAACTAACAGAGAATTGATCCGGAAGCACAGCTTGGCTTCTATTCACTTGAATGACAGCTGAGCTGCAGTAATCCAGCCTGTTCATTCGGCTCCATTCTCTGGCAGCTATGCTTTTAGATCCTAACACAGTCCTGTGTTGAGATATGACTGTATACAGCCTGCAGCACTGTCATGCATATGGCTATATGTGTGGATTATGACCATATGACAGGTGGTGCATCTGCTGTAGATTTTCAGTTGGGATTATGAAAAAACTGCAGTAAAAATTAATAGTTTTTTATATAGTAGTGGAGCAGCTTCTTGAGCTTGTTTACTCTTGGTGTATTGGATCTTGCCCAAAAACATAGTTTTTTTTTTTTTGTTTTAAATCCAAAAAACAAAAGTTGTCACATGTTGAGTGCATGCACACTAAAGTGGAGGTGTACTACTTTGGCTTTAATGGAGGAATGTGCATGTGCTGGGAGTACAACTATCAGCAGATATTAGGGTAATTTATTAAACAACCCAAGGGAGGACTGCATACTATAGTCATATTTGGGATATTGTACCACCAGTCCATTAGGACATGCCGGTGTAGTGTCCCAAATTCTTCTGAAAAGTCTCCTTTTAAATCTCTGTTCACATCTGCAGTGGAGACTGTGGTGGACACATTTAGTGCTGGATAATTTTATGCTGCCAACATATCTAGCTTTCTGTGAAGACTGAGATTACACAGCATTGAGATACAGGTGAGAAGGTGTGTAATTGAGCTTGTGTACCTGTTTTGTTTAATTGCTAGACAGGTGTATTGATGGTTAAAAACAATTGTCTATTCTGTAAGTATAAGAGAGAATTTCATATTTACTGTGTTTTTGCGTACTACAAAGAAAATAAGTGTTACGCTAAAATTTCTTTGCAGTAACTCATCAGATTTCATTTCTGTTTTTAGGGTAATTTTTGAGCTTTTATGGAGAGATTATTTCCGTTTTGTGGCTCTGAAATATGGAAGGAGGATTTTCTTCTTGAGAGGTACGGGGGGAGAGGGAAGCACTCTGTTGTATTACTGACTTGCTTAAACTATACCTCCAGTTATAGACAACTTTTCATAAATGAATAGTACATGTGAATGTAAGAAACTTTGTAATATATTGTATTAAGTAGATTTGTTTCCTTCACCACTTATTGAGGTTTTCTCCTCCTCCTTATCTTCAATCTGGCTGCTTGTTTACATTATCTGGTATTCAGGCTCACAAACAAAATTCTATGGAGCTGGGGGGGTGGAGTAAGATTCTCCTGCCGGATAGTTAATTGATTTACTGCCTCATTCTGTGCACTGGTAGCCTCTTATCTACAAATATAGAAACAATATAATTAGAGGATGCACATGAGTGATACCAATTTACTTCAGCTTTTTAAAAGTTTACAGTAATTGAAAATGGATGTTATTATTCTGTTATATGGCACCAACGTATAACACAGCACTGTACAGGGAATTTCATCACTCACATTGGTCCCTGTGCCCATTGTGTTCACAATCAAAAATCCAAACTAATCTACCAGTATGTGTTTTGGAATGTGAGAGGAAACCAGAGTACACAGAGGAAACTAAAGCATATAAAAATGCAGGTGTGTCCTTGGTTGGCTTTGAACCTGTGCCTCTGTATAGAAAAGGTAGACTTAAAGAGGAGCTTTTATGTCCTCAGAGATCGGTGATATTATATACCACTAGAAAGCTGAATTCAGTGCATTGTATGCTTTGCCGATATGTGTCCTGGTGCCATTGATATCGTGTCGCTAGTTTCAGCATAGCTATTGCTCCACTGTCTGAGGCCTTAAAGCTTAGCGTCATTGCTGGACTGTGAGGAATACCCCTGACAGTATTCTTCCATGGCCTTGTATAGTCAGGGGGGTGTTCTTCACAGCCCAGCAATGACGCTGAGCTGTAAGGCTGGCCCTTCTGACAGTGGAAGCTAACTTGCCAAATATTTTGGGGACATAGTTTTGACACCCATCCCGTCTCCCATTTAACAGCCTACATATCACAGACCATTCTACCATCAGAGAAGAACCCTTGTATAGGATCTCAGACCATGACTATAGTTTGGTACAGTGCATAGATGTGGATAGATAGAGATAAAACATCCTTCTTGTCTATTGCTGCTTCACACACTGGGGGGAATTTATCAACTGATCTACACCAGTTTTCTGGTTTAGATGGGCGATATTACAGTACATTTTTAACACTCGGCCCTTTCTTGTTGCCACAGATGCACCACTACCTTGTCCGGAACGTTACTTACCACTGTTGGAATGTATGCTAGTTCCTGACTGGCTGAGATTTCCATTCTGGTGCACAGATGTCCTATACCTGATTTATTAAGATGCCAGAGTCTCTTGATGATTCAGGCACGCCTTGTGCCAGCATCCCCTATATTATGATTGGCATAGAAAACGCCAGTCTTAATATGTTCACCCCACTATTTTTTAAGGCAGGGTTCACACTATGGTTGGAGTCCGTTATGAAGGTGTCCGTTAAAAAAAACAAAAAACGGACACCTATCATAACGGACACTAACTGATGTTAATGTGTCCGTTTTTTTTAACTGATCCAATTAATGGTTCAGTTAAAAAAAAACGGACACATTAGCATCAGTTAGTGAACGTTAGCATCAGTTAGTGTCCATTTTTTAACACTTGCTGTCCGTCAAGAATCCATTTTTTTCAAACGGACAAAAAGTCCTGCATGAAGGATTTTTTGTCCGCGAAAAAAAACGGACTTCTGACGGATTTGGTGTAAGCGGACACAATATAAAAACCCATTGAAATGAATGGAAATTTCGATGCTAAAATCTTGTAGCGGACAATAGCAACGGACACTACTGACGGTCACCAATGGTAGTGTGAACGCCCCCTAAGTATTTGGTTTTTTTTAACAAGACTTTACAAACTTTCACGATTATTTTATTTTGAACATTCATTTTTTTTTTCCGCCACCACTGACTTTAACAAAATGCTGTGACTGTGTATGTAGACTTCACATTATTGTTCTATACACCTTAAGGTAAGTAACATCTGGGCGCAGCATTTTTGACCATAACAAAATGCCACAAAAACATTTTTTTTTTCTAGTTGTCATATTGACTGACCTATACATTAATTTAGGTCTTCAAGATAAAGAAGTTCCTTGGAAGAAGGATTTAAAACAATTTGAAGCATGGAAAGGTCAGCGGCTCTCATGTACTGTACCTCTATATCTTACATTGAATATGTTTTATAGCCATGTTGTTATTATCTTTGTGTGCATAGACATTACCATAATGCACCATTGTATATTCAGATATTTCTTGCTGACTATTTCAGAGGGTCGCACTGGAGTTCCTTTTGTTGATGCCAATATGCGTGAACTAGCCATGACGGGTTTTATGTCCAACCGTGGACGCCAAAATGTGGCCAGTTTTCTCACCAAGGATCTTGGACTTGACTGGAGAATGGGGGCAGAATGGTTTGAGTACTTGCTGGTAAGAGGAATTTCATACTATGACATGTAAAGTGGATCTGTTAACTTGGGCTATATTTATAAGAGTGAGACGATTCTCAGACATGTTTTTTCACATCAAGGCACCTGCTGTAACTGGGAAATCTGGGTGACTACAAATAATTTCATCCTTATATGTTTAGACGTCATTAGGATTTACATGTAAGGGAGTCTGTCACCAGAACTCAGCATAACAACCCAGGCCCACAGAAAGATAGGTTAGGGTCATCTGATATTTCTGTTTTTGGCAATAAGTAAATGAATCCTTTGGAGCAATAAGGATATTGTTGTTGCTCAAAGAGGTAAGCAGCAACACCCTCCATGCTCCAAAATGCTCAGTCGCATGTTAACAAAAAACTGTGATATCTCGGCAGTGAAGCCACTGAATCGCAAGAGGTAAACATCATTTTATTCAGGTAATCCTAACTATCTACAAGGCTGGGTTGATATGATGGGTTATGGTGACTGATGCCCTTTAATAATAGATCTTCTAAGTTATGTAGTGATACATCCATTATTCCTGTATTACTGCATAACCAGGCACATATGGCATTTACGTATCTGGGAAAACTGGATTTAAAAGCCTTTTGTTGATGGATTGTGATGGCAGCCATTTTGTTTGTTTCCCTGCATTTCCAGAAAATGATAAAAAGGGGATCCCATGTCCCCCATTTGATGGTTACTCGTGTGCTCTGCCGCTCTATTCAGTCTCTGCAGGACTGACAGACAGTTGAATACATTGCTCGGCTAGATTCAGCAGTTTGGTGACCCTAACCTATATACAGTTGTGCTAAAAAGTTTACATACCCCGGCAGATTTTTTGGCCTTTTTTCAGAGAATATGAATAATAACACAAAAACTTTTTCTCCACTCATGGTTAGTGATTGGTTGAAGCCATGTATTCTCAAACTTCTGTGTTTTCTCTTTTTAAATCATAATGACAACCAAAAACATCAAAATGACCCTGTTCAAAAATTCACATCTTGGTGATTTTGGTCTGATAACATGCCCAGAAACCAAACCATGGTCAGGTAGACCAGCCAAAATTTTGGCCACAACTGCCCGGAAAATTGTTCGGGATGCAAAGAGAAACCAATGCATAACATCAGCTTGAAATACAGGACTCTCTGAAAACTATCGGTATGGCTGTTTCAAGATACACAATAAGGAGGCACTTGAAAAATGGGCTGCATGGTCGAATTGCCAGAAGAAAGCCATTACTGCGCAAATGCCACAAAGAATCTCGCCTTCAATACCTCAAATAGCACAGAGATAAACCTCAAAACTTCTGGAACAAGGTAATTTGGAGTGATGAGACAAAAATCAAACTTTTTGGCCACAACCATAAATGTTACATTTGGAGAGGTGTCAACAAGGCCTATGATGAAAGGAACACCATTCCTATTGCAAAGCACGGAGATGGATCACTGATGATGTGTGAGCGTCAAAGGCAAAGGAAACTTGAAGGAAAGAAGAATGCAGCAAGTTATCAGCAAATACTGGAGGCAAATTTACATTCATCAGCCAAGAAGCTGCGCATGGGACGTACTTGGACGTTCCAACATGACAACGATCCAAAACACAAGGCCAAGTCGACCTGTTATTGGCTACAGCAGAAGAAAGTGAAGGTTCTGGAGTGGCCATCTCAGTCTCCTGACCTCAATATCATTGAGCCACTCTGGGGAGATCTTAAGCGCGCAATACATGCAAGACAGCCCAAGAATTTACAGGAACTGGAGACATTTTGCCAAGAAGAATGGGCAGTTTTACCATCTGACAAAATAAAGAGCCTCATCTACAACTACCACAAAAGACTTCAAGCTGTCATTGATGTTGGAGGGAGTAATACACGGTATTAAGAACTGGGGTATGTGAACTTTTGAACAGGGTAATTTTGATGTTTTTGGTTGTCATTATGATTTAAAAAGAGAAAACACAGAAGTTTGACAATAAATGGCTTCAACAAACCACTAACCATGAGTAGAGAAAAAGTTTTTGTGTTATCACTCATATTCTCTGAAAAAAGGCCAAAAAAAAAAAACCAAAAAATCTGCCGGGGTATGTAAACTTTTTAACACAACTGTATCTGCAGGGATGGATTGTGGTGACAGACTCCCTTTAAAACAAGTTCTGCTAGCGTAATCCGTCTATTAAAGTGGTTGTCCAGGAATTAGATTTCTGCCAGAAGGTCGGGGAAGGTGGAAGGTGAAAATTTAAAAAACAAAAAAAAATGTTTGGAGCAGAGACGGGCCAAATTGTGAAGCAGGGTGAGAGCTGTGTTGGCACTGTGTCTACATCTGAAAAGTGCAGATTATTATGTACTATAATGGTGCCATTCTCTTCTGGCTACTGCCCACTTACTCTTCTGTTGGCTGAGTGGCTGATAGGTTTTTCTGTATTATTGATGTTAGGTGTTTTGAAGGTATATAAACTTGATAATAAAATGATATTAATGAAGCAGACACATTCTGTAAGTTTTGCAATCAAATCAGATTTATTAGTAATAATTCTAATTTTAAGGCCAATTATTCGATTGGATCCTAAAAGGACCAGTAATATCAGAACCTCTGACTCAAAAAGAGTCATCCACCAGCACTCAGGAGAGGTAAAACCCCCTGTGGAGGAAACCTCTGGGGAACCATGGCTGATGGATTGCCCTTCCCTCTGGGCATTAAGAGGTTGTATAAAACATGTAGTAACTGCGTTATTGCAGGCGTTATTGCTTTAGATTGAGCATGTACTTGCATGAGCTCAATACTTTATACCCTTTTACAGGGACTAGTGATCAGGTAAATGAGCATTCATCTAAGCGCTCATTCCTGACTACTCGCCTGTCCAAGATAGCCTTTGCAAAGTTCTATATAGTGACTGTCCCAGGACAGCCTTTAAAAAGGTTTATAAAGTCAGTGTCCAAGACAGACTTCCCTATTGTATCTAATGACTGTCCAAAACAGCCTTCCCTTTTGTATCTAGTGACTGTCCAAGACAGCCTTTCCTATTGTATCTACTGACTGTCCAATACAGCCTTTACAATGTTCTATGAGGTCAATGTCCAAGACAGCCTTCCCCATTGTATCTAGTGACTGTCCAATACAGCCTTTCCTATTGTATCTAGTGACTGTCCAAGACAACCTTTCCTATTGTATCTAGTGACTGTCCAAGACAGCCTTTACAAAGGTCTATATAGTGACTGTCCAATACAGCCTTTCCTATTGTATCTAGTGACTGTCCAATACAGCCTTTCCTATTGTATCTAGTGACTGTCCAAGACAACCTTTCCTATTGTATCTAGTGACTGTCCAAGACAGCATTTCCTATTGTATTTAGTGACTGTGCAAGACAGCCTTTATAATGATCTATCTAGTGACTGCCCAAGACAACCTTCCCTATCTTGTCTATTGACTGTACAAGACAGCCTTTTCAAAGGTCGATAAAGTGACTGTCCCAGGACAGCCTTTAAAAAGTTCTATCAATTCATTGTCCAAGACAGCCTTCCCTATTGTATGTAGGGACTGTCCAAGACAGCCTTCCCTATTGCATCTACTGACTGTCAAAGACAGCCTTCCCTATTGTTTCTAGATACTGTCCAAGACAGTCTTCCCTATTTTATCTAGTCACTGTCCAAGACAGCCTTTACAAAGGTCTATATAGTGAGTGTCCAAGACAGCCTTCCCTATTGTATCTAGTGAGTGTCCAAGACAGCATTTCCTATTGTATCTAGTGAGTGTCCAAGACAGCATTTCCTATTGTATCTAGTGAGTGTCCAAGACAGTCTTCCCTATTGTATCTAGTGACTGCCCAAGACAACCTTCCCTATTGTGTCTATTGACTGTACAAGACAGCCTTTTCAAAAGTCGATAAAGTGACTGTCCCAGGACAGCCTTTAAAAAGTTCTATGAATTCATTGTCCAAGACAGCCTTCCCTATTGTATGTAGGGACTGTCCAAGACAGCCTTCCCTACTGACTGTCCAAGACAGCCTTCTTTATTGTACTAGTGACTGTCCAAGACAGCCTCCTATTGTATTTAGTGACTGTCCAATACACCCTTCCCTATTGTATCTAGTAACTGTACAAGACAGCCTTCCCTATTGTTTCTAGTGACTGTCCAAGACAGCCTCCCTTATTTTATCTAGTGACTATCCAAGACAGCCTTCCCTATTATATCTAGTGACTGTCCAAGACAGCCTTTACAAAGGTCTATTTAGTGACTGCCCAAGACCGCCTTCCTTATTGTATCTAGTGAGTGTCCAAGACAGCCTTCACAAAGGTCTATAAAGTGACTGTCCCAGGACAGCCTTTATAAAGGTCTATGAAGTCATTGTCCAAGACAGCCTTCCCTATTTTATGTAGTGACTGTCCAAGACAGCCTTCCCTATTGTATCTAGTGACTGTCCAAGACAGCCTCCCCTATTGTATCTAGTGACTGTCCAAGGCAGCCTTCCCTATGTATCTAGTGACTGTCCAAGACAGCCTTTCCTATTTTATCTAGTGACTGTGCAAGCCAGCCTTCCCTATTGCATCTAGTGACTGTCCAAGACAGCCTTCCCTATTGTATCTAGTGACTGTACAAGACAGCCTTCCCTATTGTATCTAGTGACTGTCCAAGACAGCCTTTACAAAGGTCTATCTAGAGACTGTCCAAGACAGCATTTCCTATTGTATTTATTGACTGTCCAAGACAGCCTTTATAATGGTCTATTTAGTGACTGCCCAAGACAACCTTCCCTATTGTGTCTATTGACTGTACAAGACAGCCTTTTCAAAGGTCGATAAAGTGAATGTCCCAATGCAGCCTTTAAAAAGTTCTATGAATTCATTGTCCAAGACAGCCTTCCCTATTGTATGTAGGGACTGTCCAAGACAGCCTTCCCTATTGTATCTAGTGACTGTCCAAGACAGCCTTCCCTATTGTATCTAGTGACTGTACAAGACAGCCTTCCCTATTGTATTTAGTGACTGTCCAAGACAGCCTTCCCTATTGTCATCTAGTGACTGCCCAAGACAGCCTTTCCTATTGTATCTAGTGACTGTGCTAGACAGCCTTTACAAAGATGTATCTAGTGACTGTCCAAGACAGCCTTCCCTATTGTGTCTAGTGACTGCCCAAGACAGCCTTCCTTATTGTATCTAGTGACTGTCCAAGACAGCCTTTCCAAAAGTCGATCAAGTGACTGTCCCAGGACAGTCTTTACAAAGATCTATGAAGTGACTGCCCAAGACAGCCTTCCGTATTGTATCTAGAGACTGTCCAGGACAGCCTTCCCTATTGTATCTAGTGATTGTCCAAGGCAGCCTTTACAATGGTCTATCTAGTGACTGCCCAAGACAGCCTTCCCTATTGTATCTAGTGACTGTCCAAGACAGCCTTTCCTGTTGTATCTAGTGACTACCCAAGACACCCTTTGCTATTGTATCCAGTGACTGTGTAAGTCAGCCTTTACTATTGTATCTAGTGACTGTCCAAGAAAGCCTTTCCTATTGTGTCTAGTGACTGTCCTAGACAGCTTTTCCCTATTGTATCTAGTGACTGTCCAAAATAGCCTTTCCTAGTTGTATCTAGTGACTGCCCAAGACAGCCTTCCCTATTGTATCTAGGTACTGTCCAAGACAGCTTTTCCAATTGTATCTAGCGACTGTCCAAGACAGCTTTGACAAAGGCCTATCTATTGACGGTCCAAGACAGACTTCCCTATTGTATCTAGGACGTTCAGGACAGCCTTCCCTATTGTATGTAGGGACTGTCCAAGACAGCCTTCCCTATTGTATCTAGTGACTGTCCAAGACAGCCTCCCCTATTGTATCTAGTGACTGTCCAAGACAGCCTTCCCTATTGTATCTAGTGACTGTCCAAGACAGCCTTTCCAATTGTATCTAGTGACTGTACAAGACAGCCTTCCCTATTGAATCTAGTGACTGTCCAAGACAGCCTTCCCTATTGTATCTAGTGACTGTCCAAAACACCCTTCCCTATTGTATCTAGTGACTGTACAAGACAGCCTTCCCTATTGTCATCTAGTGACTGTCCAAGACAGCCTTTCCTATTGTATCTAGTGACTGTCCAAGACAGCCTTTACAAAGATCTATCTAGTGACTGTTCAAGACAGCCTTCCCTATTGTGTCTATTGACTGTCCAAGACAGCCTTCCCTATTGTGATCTAGTGACTGTCTCAAGACAGCCTTCCCTATTGTGTCTATTGACTGTCCAAGACAGCCTTCCCTATTGTATCTAGTGACTGTACAAGACAGCCTTCCCTATTGTATCTAGTGACTGTACAAGACAGCCTTCCCTATTGTATTTAGTGACTGTCCAAAACACCCTTCCCTATTGTATCTAGTGACTGTACAAGACAGCCTTCCCTATTGTCTCTAGTGACTGCCCTAGACAGCCTTTCCTATTGTATCTAGTGACTGTGCTAGACAGCCTTTACAAACATCTATCTAGTGACTGTTCAAGACAGCCTTCCCTATTGTGTCTATTGACTGTCCAAGACAGCCTTCCTTATTGTATCTAGTGACTGTCCTAGACAGCCTTACCTATTGTATCTAGTGACTGTCCAATACAGTCTTTACAAAGATCTATTTAGTGACTGCCCAAGACAGCCTTCCGTATTGTATCTAGAGACTGTCCAGGACAGCCTTCCCTATTGTATCTAGTGATTGTCCAAGGCAGCCTTTACAATGGTCTATCTAGTGACTGCCCAAGACAGCCTTCCCTATTGTATCTAGTGACTGCCCAAGACAGCCTTCCCTGTTGTATCTAGTGACTGTCCAATACACCCTTCCCTATTGTATCTAGTGACTGTACAAGACAGCCTTCCCTATTGTATCTACTGACTGTACAAGACAGCCTTCCCTATTGTATCTAGTGACTGTACAAGACAGCCCTTCCCTATTGTATCTAGTGACTGTCCAAGACAGCCTTCCCTATTGTATCTAGTGACTGTCCAATACACCCTTCCCTATTGTATCTAGTGACTGTACAAGACAGCTCTTCCCTATTGTATCTAGTGACTGTCCAAGACAGCTTTTACAAAGGTCTATCTATTGACTGTCCAAGACAGCCTTCCCTATTGTATCTAGTGACTGTTCAGGACAGCCTTCCCTATTGTATCTAGTGACTGTCCAAGACAGCCTTCCCTATTGTATCTAGTGACTGTCCAAGACAGCCTTTACAAAGTTCTATCTATTGACTGTCCAAGACAGCCTTCCCTATTTTATCTAGTGACTGTCCAAGACAGCCTTTACAAAGGTCTATCTAGTGACTGTCCAAGACAGCCTTCCCTATTTTATCTGTGACTGTCCAATACAGTCTTTACAAAGGTCTATTTAGTGACTGCCCAAGACAGCCTTCCCTATTGTATCTAGTGAATGTCCTAGACAGCCTTCACAAAGGTCTATCAAGTGACGTCCCAGGACAGCCTTATAAAGGTTAAAAACTGTCCAAGACAGCCTTCCCTATTTTATGTAGTGACTTTCCAAGACAGCTTTTCCTATTGTATCTATTGACTGTCCAAGACAACCTTATAATGGTCTATCTAGTGACTGCCCTAGACAACCTTCCCTATTGTGTCTATTGACTGTACAAGACAGCCTTTCAAAGGTCGATAAAGTGAATGTCCCAATGCAGCCTTTAAAAAGTTCTATGAATTCATTGTCCAAGACAGCCTTCCCTATTGTATGTAGGGACTGTCCAAGACAGCCTTCCCTATTGTATCTACTGACTGTCCAAGACAGCCTTCCCTATGGTATCTAGTGACTGTACAAGACAGCCTTCCCTATTGTATTTAGTGACTGTCCAAAACACCCTTCCCTATTGTATCTAGTGACTGTACAAGACAGCCTTCCCTATTGTATCTACTGACTGCCCAAGACAGCCTTCCCTATTGTATCTAGTGACTGTCCAATACAGCCTTTACAAACATCTATCTAGTGACTGCCCAAGACAGCCTTCCCTATTGTGTCTAGTGACTGTCCAAGACAGCCTTTCCTGTTGTATCTAGTGACCACCCAAGACACCCTCTATTGTATCCAGTGACTGTGTAAGTCAGCCTTTACTATTGTATCTAGTGACTGTCCTAGACAGCCTTACCTATTGTGTCTAGTGACTGTCCAAGACAGCCTTTCCCATTGTATCTAGTGACTGTCCAAAATAGCCTTCCTATTGTATCTAGTGACTGCCCAAGACAGCCTTCCCTATTGTATCTAGGGACTGTCCAAGACAGCTTTCCCTATTGTATCTAGCGACTGTCCAAGACAGCCTTTACAATGGTCTATCTAGTGACTGCCCAAGACAGCCTTCCCTATTGTATCTAGTGACTGCCCAGGACAGCCTTCCCTGTTGTATGTAGGGACTGTCCAAGACACCCTTCCCTATTGTATCTACTGACTGTCCAAGACAGCCTTCCCTATTGTGTCTAGTGACTGTCCAAGACAGCCTTCCCTATTGTATCTAGTGCCTGTCCAAGACGCCTTTCAATTGTATCTAGTGACTGTACAAGACAGCCTTCCCTATTGAATCTAGTAACTGTACAAGACAGCCTTCCCTATTGTATTTAGAACTGTCCAAAACACCCCCCTATTGTATCTAGTGACTGCTACAAGACAGCCTTCCCTATGCCTAGTGACGCCCTAGACAGCCTTTCCATATCTAGTGACTGTTCTAGACAGCCTTACAAAGATCTATCTAGTGACTGTTCAAGACAGCCTTCCCTATTGTGTCTATTGACTGTCCAAGACAGCCTTCCCTATTGTATCTAGTGACTGTCCAAGACAGCCTTCCCTATTGTGTCTAGTGACTGTCCAAGACAGCCTTCCCTATTGTATCTAGTGACTGTCCAAGACAGCCTTCCCTATTGTATCTAGTGACTGTCAAGCGCCCCCCTGAAGCTGTCCAAAACAGCCCCCCCTTCCCTATTGTATCTAGTGACTGTACAAGACAGCCTTCCCTATTGTCTCTAGTGACTGCCCTAGACAGCCTTTCCTATTGTATCTAGTGACTGTGCTAGACAGCCTTTACAAAGATCTATCTAGTGACTGTCCAAGACAGCCTTCCCTATTGTGTCTATTGACTGTCCAAGACAGCCTTCCATATTGTATCTAGTGACTGTCCTAGACAGCCTTCCCTATTGTATCTAGTGACTGTCCAATACAGTCTTTACAAAGATCTATTTAGTGACTGCCCAAGAACCCCGAGTAAGACAGCCTTCCCTATTGTATCTAGTGATTGTCCAAGGCAGCCTTCACAATGGTCTATCTAGTGACTGCCCAAGACAGCCTTCCTATTGTATCTAGGACTGCCCAAGACAGCCTTCCCTGTTGTATCTAGTGACTGTCCAAGACACCCTTCCCTATTGTATCTAGTGACTGTCCAAGACAGCCTTCCCTATTGTATCTACTGACTGTACAAGACAACCTTCCCTATTGTATCTAGTGACTGTACAAGACAGCCTTCCCTATTGTATCTAGTGACTGCCCAAGACAGCCTTCCCTATTGTGTCTAGTGACTGCCAATACACCCTTCCCTATTGTATCTAGTGACTGTACAAGACAGCCTTCCCAATTGTATCTAGTGACTGTCCCAAGACAGCTTTTACAAAGGTCTATCTATTGACTGTCCAAGACAGCCTTCCCTATTGTATCTAGTGACTGTCCAGGACAGCCTTCCCTATTGTATCTAGTGACTGTCCAAGACAGCCTTCCCTATTGTATCTAGTGACTGTCCAAGACAGCCTTTACAAAGGTCTATCTATTGACTGTCCAAGACAGCCTTCCCTATTTTATCTAGTGACTGTCCAAGACACCCTTTACCAAAGGTCTATCTATTGACTGTCCAAGACAGCCTTCCCTATTTTATCTAGTGACTGCCAATACAGTCTTTACAAAGGTCTATTTAGTGAATGGCCCAAGACAGCCTTCCCTATTGTATCTAGTGACTGTCCAAGACAGCCTTCACAAAGGTCTATCAAGTGACTGCCCAGGACAGCCTATAAAGGTCTGAAGTCATTGTCCAAGACGCCTCCCTATTTTATGTAGTGACTTTCCAAGACAGCTTTCCCTATTGTGTCTATTGACTGTCCAAGACAGCCTTCCTAATGGTGTATCTAGTGACTGCCCTAGACAGCCTTCCCTATTGTGTCTATTGACTGTCCAAGACAGCCTTTTCAAAGGTCGAAAGTGAATGTCCCAATGCAGCCTTTAAAAAGTTCTATGAATTCATTGTCCAAGCAGCCCCCTATGTATGTAGGGACTGCCCAAGACAGCCTTCCCTATTGTATCTACAGACTGTCCAAGACAGCCTTCCCTATGGTATCTAGTGACTGTACAAGACAGCCTTCCCTATTGTATTTAGTGACTGTCCAAAACACCCTTCCCTATTGTATCTAGTGACTGTACAAGACAGCCTTCCCTATTGTATCTACTGACTGTCCAAGACAGCCTTCCCTATTTTATCTAGTGACTGTCCAATACAGTCTTTACAAAGATCTATTTAGTGACTGCCCAAGACAGCCTTCCGTATTGTATCTAGAGACTGCCCAGGACAGCCTTCCCTATTGTGTCTAGTGACTGTCCAAGACAGCCTTTTATAAAGGTCTAACTAGTGACTGTCTAAAACAGCCTTTCCTGTTGTATCTAGTGACTACCCAAGACACCCTTTGCTATTGTATCCAGTGACTGTGTAAGTCAGCCTTTACTATTGTATCTAGTGACTGTCCTAGAAAGCCTTTCCTATTGTGTCTAGTGACTGTCCTAGACAGCTTTTCCCTTTGTATCTAGTGACTGTCCAAAATAGCCTTTCCTATTGTATCTAGTGACTGCTCAAGACAGCCTTCCCTATTGTATCTAGGTACTGTCCAAGACAGCTTTTCCTATTGTATCTAACGACTGTCCAAGACAGCTTTTACAAAGGTCTATCTATTGACTGTCCAAGACAGCCTTCCCTATTGTATCTAGTGACTGTTCAGGACAGCCTTCCCTATTGTATGTAGGGACTGTCCAAGACAGCCTTCCCTGTTGTATCTAGTGACTGTCCAATACACCCTTCCCTATTGTATCTAGTGACTGTACAAGACAGCCTTCCCTATTGTATCTACTGACTGTCCAAGACAGCCTTCCCTATTGTATCTAGTGACTGTCCAAGACAGCCTTTACAAAGGTCTATCTATTGACTGTCCAAGACAGCCTTCCCTATTGTATCTAGTGACTGTCCAATACACCCTTCCCTATTGTATCTAGTAACTGTACAAGACAGCCTTCCCTATTGTATTTAGTGACTGTCCAAAACACCCTTCCCTATTGTATCTAGTGACTGTCCAAGACAGCCTTCCCTATTGTATCTAGTGACTGTTCAGGACAGCCTTCCCTATTGTATCTAGTGACTGTCCAAGACAGCCTTCCCTATTGTATCTAGTGACTGTCCAAGACAGCCTTTACAAAGGTCTATCTATTGACTGTCCAAGACAGCCTTCCCTATTGTATCTAGTGACTGTCCAATACACCCTTCCCTATTGTATCTAGTGACTGTCCAAGACAGCCTTCCCTATTGTATCTAATGACTTTCCAAGACAGCCTTTACAAAAGGTCTATCTAGTGACTGTCCAAGACAGCCTTCCCTATTGTATCTAGTGACTGTCCAAGACAGCCTTCCCTATTGTATCTACTGATTGTCCAAGACAGCCTTCCCTATTTTATCTAGTGACTGTCGAATACAGTCTTTACAAAGATCTATTTAGTGACTGCCCAAGACAGCCTTCCGTATTGTATCTAGAGACTGTCCAGGACAGCCTTCCCTATTGTGTCTAGTGACTGTCCAAGACAGCCTTTTATAAAGGTCTAACTAGTGACTGTCTAAAACAGCCTTTCCTGTTGTATCTAGTGACTACCCAAGACACCCTTCGCTATTGTATCCAGTGACTGTGTAAGTCAGCCTTTACTATTGTATCTAGTGACTGTCCTAGAAAGCCTTTCCTATTGTGTCTAGTGACTGTCCTAGACAGCTTTTCCCTTTGTATATAGTGACTGTCCAAAATAGCCTTTCCTATTGTATCTAGTGACTGCCCAAGACAGCCTTCCCTATTGTATCTAGGTACTGTCCAAGACAGCTTTTACAAAGGTCTATCTATTGACTGTCCAAGACAGCCTTCCCTATTGTATCTAGTGACTGTTCAGGACAGCCTTCCCTATTGTATCTAGTGACTGTCCAAGACAGCCTTCCCTATTGTATCTAGTGACTGTCCAAGACAGCCTTTACAAAGGTCTATCTATTGACTGTCCAAGACAGCCTTCCCTATTGTATCTAGTGAATGTCCAAGACAGCCTTCACAAAGGTCTATAAAGTGACTGTCCCAGGACAGCCTTTATAAAGGTCTATGCAGTCATTGTCCAAGACAGCCTTCCCTATTTTATGTAGTGACTGTCAAAGACAGCTTTTCCTATTGTATCTATTGACTGTCCAAGACAGCCTTTATAATGGTCTATCTAGTGACTGCCCTAGACAACCTTCCCTATTGTGTCTATTGACTGTACAAGACAGCCTTTTCAAAGGTCGATAAAGTGAATGTCCCAATGCAGCCTTTAAAAAGTTCTATGAATTCATTGTCCAAGACAGCCTTCCCTATTGTATGTAGGGACTGTCCAAGACAGCCTTCCCTATTGTATCTACTGACTGTCCAAAACAGCCTTCCTATTGTGTCTAGTGACTGTCCAAGACAGCCTTCCCTATTGTATCTAATGACTTTCCAAGACAGCCTTTACAAAAGGTCTATCTAGTGACTGTCCAAGACAGCCTTCCCTATTGTATCTAGTGACTGTCCAAGACAGCCTTCCCTATTGTATCTGGTGACTGTCCAAGACCGCCTTCCCTATTGTATCTAGTGACTGTCCAAGACAGCCTTCCCTATTGTATCTAGTGACTGTCCAAGACAGCCTTTCCTATTTTATCTAGTGACTGTGCAAGCCAGCCTTCCCTATTGTATCTAGTGACTGTCCAGGACAGTCTTCCGTATTTTATGTAGTGACTGTCCAAGACAGCCTTTCCTATTGTATCTAGTGACTGTCCAGGACAGTCTTCCGTATTTTATGTAGTGACTGTCCAAGACAGCCTTTATAATGGTCTATCTAGTGACTGCCCTAGACAACCTTCCCTATTGTGTCTATTGACTGTACAAGGCAGCCTTTTCAAAGGTCGATAAAGTGAATGTCCCAATGCAGCCTTTAAAAAGTTCTATGAATTCATTGTCCAAGACAGCCTTCTCTATTGTATGTTGGGACTGTCCAAGACAGCCTTCCCTATTGCATCTAGTGACTGTCCAAGACAGCCTTTACAAAGGTCTATATAGTGACTTTTCAAGACAGCCTTCCCTATTGTATCTAGTGACTGTCCAAGACAGCCTTTACAAAGGCCTATATAGTGACTGTCCAAGACAGCCTTCCCTATTGTATCTAGTGACTGTCCAAGACAGCCTTCCCTATTGTATCTAGTGACTGTCCAATACACCCTTCCCTATTGTATGTAGTGACTGTACAAGACAGCCTTCCCTATTGTATCTACTGACTGTCCAAGACAGCCTTCCCTATTGTATCTAGTGACTGTCCAATACACCCTTCCCTATTGTATCTAGTGACTGTACAAGACAGCCTTCCCTATTGTATCTAGTGACTGTCCAAGACAGCCTTCCCTATTGTATCTAGTGACTGTCCAAAACAGCCTTCCTATTGTGTCTAATGACTGTCCAAGACAGCCTTCCCTATTGTATCTAATGACTTTCCAAGACAGCCTTTACAAAAGGTCTATCTAGTGACTGTCCAAGACAGCCTTCCCTAGTGTATCTAGTGACTGTCCAAGACAGCCTTCCCTACTGTATCTAGTGACTGTCCAATACACCCTTCCCTATTGTATCTAGTGACTGTACAAGACAGCCTTCCCTATTGTATCTACTGACTGTCCAAGACAGCCTTCCCTATTGTATCTAGTGACTGTCCAATACACCCTTCCCTATTGTATCTAGTGACTGTCCAATACACCTTTCCCTATTGTATCTAGTGACTGTACAAGACAGTCTTCCCTATTGTATCTAGTGACTTTCTTAGAAAGCCTTTCCTATTGTATCTAGTGACTGTTCTAGACAGCCTTTAGAAAGATCTGTCTAGTGACTGTTCAAGACAGCCTTCCCTATTGTGTCTATTGACTGTCCAAGATAGCCTTCCCTATTGTATCTAGTGACTGTCCAATACAGCCTTTCCTATTGTATCTAGTGACTGTCCAAGACAGCCGTTCCTATTGTATCTAGTGACTGTCCAATACAGCTTTTTCTATTGTATCTAGCGACTGTCCAAGACAGCTTTTACAAAGGTCTTTCTAGTGACTGTCCAAGACAGCCTTCCCTATTGTATTTAGTGACTGTCCAATACAGCTTTTTCTATTGTATCTAGCGACTGTCCAAGACAGCTTTTACAAAGGTCTTTCTAGTGACTGTCCAAGACAGCCTTCCCTATTGTATCTAGTGACTGTCCAAAACAGCCTTCCCTATTGTATCTAATGACTGTCCAAGACAGCCCTCCCTATTTTATCTAGTGACTGTCCAATACAGTCTTTACAAAGGTCTATTTAGTGACTGCCCAAGACAGCCTTCCCTATTGTGTCTATTGACTGTCCAATACAGCCTTTTATAAAGGTCTAACTAGTGACTGTCTAAAACAGCCTTCCCTATTGTATCTAGAGACTGTCCAGGACAGCCTTCCCTATTGTGTCTAGTGACTGTCCAAGACAGCCTTCCCTATTGTATCTAGTGACTGTCCAAGACAGCCTTCCCTATTGTATCTAGTGACTGTCTAATATAGCCTTCCTTATTGTATCTAGTGACTGTCCAAGCTAGCTTTCCCTATTGTATCTAGAGACTGTCCCAGACAGCTTTTCCCTTTGTATCTAGTGACTGTCCAAAACAGCCTTCCCTATTGTATTTAGTGACTGTCCAATACAGCTTTTTCTATTGTATCTAGCGACTGTCCAAGACAGCTTTTACAAAGGTCTTTCTAGTGACTGTCCAAGACAACCTTCCCTATTGTATCTAGTGACTGTCAAAAACAGCCTTCCCTATTGTATCTAGGGACTGTCCAAGACAGCCTTTACAAAGGTATATCTATTGACTGTCCAAGACAGCCTTCCCTATTGTATCTAGTGACTGTCCAAGACATCCTTCCTTATTGTATCTAGTGACTGTCCAGGACAGCCTTCCCTATTGTATCTAGTGACTGTCCAGGACAACCTTCCCTATTGTATGTAGTGACTGTCTAATACAGCCTTCCTTATTGTATCTAGTGACTGTCCAAGCTAGCCTTCCCTATTGTATCTAGAGACTGTCAAAGACAGCCTTTCCTGTTGTATCTAGTGACTGCCCAAGACAGCCTTCTCCATTGTATCTAGTGACTCTTCAAGACTGCCTTCCCTATTGTATCTAGTAACTGTCCAAGACAGCCTTTACAAAGGTCTTTAAAGTGACTTTCCCAGGATAGCCTTTAAAAAGGTCTATGATGTCAGTGTCCAAGACTGCCTTCCCTATTGTATGTAGTGACTGTCTAATATAGCCTTCCTTATTGTATCTAGTGACTGTCCAAGCTAGCTTTCCCTATTGTATCTAGAGACTGTCCAAGACAGCCTTTCCTATTGTATCTAGTGACTGTCCAAGAGATCCTGTACAAAGGTCTTTCTAGTGACTGCCCAAGACAGCCTTCCCTATTGTATCTAGTGACTGTCTAAGCCAGCCTTCCTTATTGCATCTACTGACTGTCCAAGACAGCCTTTCCTATTTTATCTAGTGACTTTTCATGACGGCCTTCCTTACTGTGTCTAGTGACTGTCCAAGACAGGCTTTACAAAGATCTGTAAAGTGACTGTCCTGATTGTCCAATATAGTTTTGCAATAAAATCAGATTTATTTGTAATAATTCTCATTGTAAGGCCAATTATTCGATTAGATCCTAAAAGGACTAGTAATATCAGAACCCCTGACTCACAAAGAGTCATCCACCAGCACTCAGGAGAGGAAAAACCCCCTGTGGAGGAAAACTCTGGGGAACCATGGCTGATGGATTGCCCTTCCCTCTGGGCATTAAGAGGTTGTATAAAACATATAGTAACTGCGTTATTGCAGGTGTTATTGCTCGAGATTGAGCATGAACTTGCATGAGCTCAATACTTTAGATCCTGTTACAGGGACTAGTGATCAGGTAAATGAGCGTTCATCTAAGCGCTCATTCTTGACTACTTGCCTGTTTAAACAGGGCACCGACCAGCCGACAAAAGAATATACAGTCGTTTGTTGGCTAATCGGATTTAACTTAAAGTCTGTCCAACATCTAGTGACTGTCCAAGAGACAGCCTTCTCTAGTGTGTGTAATGAATGTCCATGACAGTCTTTACAAAGATTTATAAATTGACTGTCCAAGACAGATTTCCCTATTTTATATACAGACTGTCAAAGACAGCCTTTCCTATTGTATCTAGTGATTGTATAAGACATCCGTTTACAAAGATGTCTAGTGTATTTCCTCTGGTTTCTTGCCTAGCATTTGTATCCTCTTGGGGACCACCTTCTCCTCACTGCTCTCTATTTACGTGATTACCTGAAAGAGAGAGAAAAACAGGTTACAATTTTTTTAGTTTGTTAGTTTAAGTGACTTCTACAGTATGCAGAAGTGGTAATATTATATTGTGGTACATATAGCCACTATACTGTTCAGAATCACATCTGTCTATGATGTCACACTGTTGCAACAAAGAGTTCCATGGTTGTCATAGCAACCAGTCAGACCACAGCTTTATTTAAAAATCTACCCTGAAAACTAATGCTGGATTCTGATTGGTTGTTATAATACAGCACATTTTCTTACATCGGTCTTTACACTTTGGACGTTCTGTCAAAAATGTTTTACTTGGCTACAAAATTGTTGGCGTTGTTAAAATTGAATGGTAGAGTCAGTAAGATGTCTCAGGGCCTGCTTAGATGGTGGAAAATTAAAAGGAATTGAGGTAGAGTACCACCTTGGCTTTTACTTATCTGCTGAGTGCCTTGAGCCACAAGATCTGCAGCAAGATCGATCATGATGGAATCCATCTGAAAATCAGCGTAAAAAATCAGTGAATTTATTCATAAGGAGCTAAACTGAATTTCATGCGAGTCCAGCCATAAGATTATTTTATAGACTTCAATATAATGATCAGTGGTGAGATGTGTACAGTCATGGCCAAAAGTTTTGAGAATGACACAAATGTTATATTTTCACATGATCTGTTGCCCTCTGGTTTTTATGTGTGTTTGTTTTTATCACATACAGAAATATAATTGCATTCATATTATGAGTAACAGAAGCTTATAGTGACAGTTAGAATGAGTTAATGCAGCAAGTCAATATTTGCAGTGTTGACCCTTCTTCTTCAGGACCTCTGCAATTCTCCCTGGCATGCTCTCAATCAACTTCTGGACCAAATCCTGACTGATAGCAGTCCATTCTTGCAGAATCAATGCTTTAATTTTGTCTGAATTTGTTGGTTTTTGTTTGTCCACCCGTCTCTTGATGATTGACCACAAGTTCTCAATGGGATTAAGATCTGGGGAGTTTCCAGGCCATGGACCCAAAATCTCTATGTTTTGTTCCCTGAGCCATTTAGTTATCACCTTTGCTTTATGGCAAGGTGCTCCATCATGCTGGAAAAGGCATTGTTGAGCGCCAAACTGCTCTTGGACGGTTGGGAGAAGTTGCTCTTGGAGGACATTCTGGTACCATTCTTTATTCATGGCTGTGTTTTTAGGCAAGACTGTGAGAGAGCCGATTCCCTTGGCTGAGAAGCAACCCCACACATGAATGGTTTCAGGATGCTTTACAGTTGGCATGAGACAAGACTGGTGGTAGCGCTCACCTCTTCTTCTCCGAATAAGCTGTTTTCCAGATGTTCCAAACAATCGAAAAGGGGATTCATCAGAGAAAATGACTTTACCCCAGTCCTCAGCAGTCCACTCCCTGTACCTTTTGCAGAATATCAGTCTGTCCCTGATGTTTTTTCTGGAGAGAAGTGGCTTCTTTGCTGCCCTCCTTGAGACCAGGCCTTGCTCCAAGAGTCTCCGCCTCACAGTGCGTGCAGATGCACTCACACCTGCCTGCTGCCATTCCTCAGCAAGCTCTGCACTGCTGGTGGCCCGATCCCGCAGCTGAAACACTTTTAAGAGACGGTCCTGCCGCTTGCTGGTCTTTCTTGGGCATCCTGGAGCCTTTTTGGCACCAATGGAACCTCTCTCCTTGAAGTTCTTGATGATGCGATAGATTGTTGACTGAGGTGTAATCTTTCTAGCTGCAATACTCTTCCCAGTTAGGCCATTTTTGTGCAGTGCAATGATGACTGCACGTGTTTCTTTAGAGATAACCATGGTTAACAGAAGAGAAACAATGATGGCAAGCACCAGCCTCCTTTTAAAGTGTCCAGTGGTGTCATTCTTACTTAATCATGACAGATTGATCTCCAGCCCTGTCCTCATCAACACCCACACCTGTGTTAATGGAGCAATCACTGAAACGATGTTAGGTGGTCCTTTTAAGGCAGGGCTGCAATGATGTTGAAATGTGTTTTGGGGGATAAAGTTCATTTTCTAGGCAAATATTGACTTTGCAAGTAATTGCTGTTAAGCTGATCACTCTTTATAACATTCTGGAGTATATGCAAATTCCCATTAGAAAAACTGAAGCAGTAGACTTTGTAAAAATTAATATTTGTATCATTCTCAAAACTTTTGGCCATGACTGTAGGGTTCAGCTGGTGGGGAGGAAGTGGTTGCTCAGCTGTATCTAAGCTTTTTTCACTAGCTCTAAAGATAAATTCCACCTCCCTAAATCTCAATTTAAATATTGTAACCAAGGGACTTTTGCTTTTTGCCCCTTACATTTAAGTGGCACCCCCTGTCTTGGACATATGAACTGCCAGCCCCACTTTGCTACACCCTTTGAAGCCCCTTTCCTTAATTCATATCCTTTAGTTCACTTACCTTACTTAGTATATCTAGAGGTATTGTCGCTCCCCATAAATGTATATTTAGTTCACAGGAGCTGCAGCTGCATAGTGCGTATCTCTGTGCTGACAGGAGAAGACTGCAGCAGGTGCACTGTGTGTGTGGAATAGAAGCTGTGGCATTATGACATCACACCATGAGCTCATAGTGGATGAGGTTGTGTCTTTTTTTTCTTACCTGAGCTCTGATTGGTCACTTTGGGCAACATATTCTTAGCTGATCTCTGATTGGTCACTCTGGACAACGTATTTTTAGCTGAGCTCTGATTTGTCACTCTGGACAACGTATTCTTAGCTGAGCTCTGATTGGTCACTGTGCTGCAAAGGCTGTAGTATTGTTTGGGCATGCCCAGACATGTAAACCTGCTAGGCAGAAAATCTTTAGCATATAAGGGTATGTTCACACCGCGTTTTTAGCAGGCTGCAAAAATCTGCTTCAGGAGTTAGAAAACATTTTCTGATGTGTGTGTGTTTTTTTTTTTTTTTTTTTTTTTTTAAGCATAATGTAATTTACATACTGTTTTTTTTTTTTTTTTTTTTTTGTCACTGTTTTTGACGCAGTTTTTTTTTTTTTTTACTCCTGCACATTGTATGGACCTGAAAACTTCACTTTTAAAAAAACGTTTGCCCTTTTTGATGCGTTTTTTTTGGAAAATCAGAGTCAAAAAATTGCATCGTGATTTCCCGCCTCCCATTGAGTTCAATGGGTTTTTCAAGGTGGAATCCACCTGAAGATAGATCATGTCACTTTTTTACTGACTCAATATCAACCTGCAAAAAACTGTGTGAACAGACCTTTAGAGTTTTAGTAAAGTGGATTAAATCTTATTCACAAGCCACAGAAAAATCTGCAGAGAAACCTAACCTACAGTGTGGACTTTAGAACTGCAGAATGTCAATTTATGTTGCAGATTATCCCAGTGAATTTCAGTTTTTGGAATTTATAGGGTCAAATCTGCACAGCCACACCGTGCTTGGATATCTCCAGCAGTCCCAAAGACAAGCAAAAGAGCAACAATGCACCTGCTGTTTCTGGGAAAGCTGGGTGACAAAAAATAGCCCTTATATATGTTTTTAGACATTCACACAGTTTCCATTAATAGTAGATCTGCTAAGTTATGCAGTGATGTATCCTTTAGTCCCATATTACTGCATAACCAGGCACATATGGTATTTTATATCTTCAAGCTAGACTTAAAAGCCTTTTATGGACTGTGATGGCAGCCATTTTTGTGGTAGTCTTCTCAGAAAATGATAAATGCGTGTGTGCTGCTGCTCCATTCAGTCTCTAGATCACTGGAAGACACGATTGAATACAGTGCTCGGCTATCTTTGGCAGTCCCATAGTGATTGAATAGTGCATCAGCATGGCATATGTGACCACCACTCCATTGAAAGGAGGACATGGGACCCAATGGTGGGTCCCCACCTGGGGGTCATCCGGCACAAATGCATGGTCCACTGATTCCGACGCAGTTGGAAATTTTTCTCTAGCCTCCAACGTTCCCGACCACTCAAGCCTCTGTACTGTTAGAAAGGCAGGAGCAAGCAGAAGGGCGTGATTCAGAGGCAGCCAATGTCAGAGCTCAGAATCACACCCTTTGTCTTGCCCTTCCTGACACCACCCTCCTGCCAGTATAGAGACTAAATAGTATATCAGACTCCAAAACTAACAGCAATTATTGCTCCGGAATGGTGGGGGCTAGAGAAAAAAATTCCAAAGGTGGTGAAAGGTCCTCTTTAAATTGTGTGGTATAGGATACAAATTTGTGAGAAAGATTACTGCCTGGTGATACAGATTAATATTTTGTAAAATATAATATTTTCTGGTGCAAAATGTAGATTTTTTTTTTTTTTGGTTTTGTTTTTTTCCTTTTACTTATCTTAATTTTTTATTCTTTCAGTATGTCTCATTTTTTAACAACAAGAATTATTAGTATTTCGGGCATTTTTTTTCCCTCAATGGCATTTACTGTTTGGAATAAATCTATATCTTTTTTTTTTTTTTTTTTACTTATTTAAACTCACTTTATAGATAAGTAAGTGAAGCAGTTAAAATGTAAAAAAGCTATAGACATACAGTACAGACCAAAAGTTTGGACACACCTTCTCATTCCAAGAGTTTTCTGTATTTTCATGACTATAAAAATTGTAGATTCACACTGAAGGCATCAAAACTATGAATTAACACATGTGGAATTATATACTTAACAAAAAAGTGTGAAACAACTGAAAATATGTCTTATATTCTAGGTTCTTCAAAGTAGCCACCTTTTGCTTTGATTACTGCTTTGCCCACTCTTGGCATTCCAACAGTCTTGAAGTAGTTCCCAGAGATGCTTAGCACTTGTTGGCCCTTTTGCCTTCACTCTGCGGTCCAGCTCACCCCAAACCATCTCGATTGGGTTCAGGTCTGGTGACTGTGGAGGCCAGGTCATCTGGCATAGCACCCCATCACTCGCCTTCTTGGTCAAATAGCCCTTACACAGTGTGGAGGTGTGTTTGGGGTCATTGTCCTGTTGAAAAATAAATGATGGTCCAACTAAACGCAAACCGGATGGAATAGCATGCCGCTGCAAGATGCAGTGGTAACCATGCTGGTTCAGTATTCCTTCAATTTTGAATAAATCCCCAACAGTGTCACCAGCTAAGCACCCCCACACCATCACACCTCCTCCTCCATGCTTCACGGTGGGAACCAGGCATGTAGAGTCCATTCGTTCACCTTTTCTGCGTCGCACAAAGACACGGTGGTTGGAACCAAAGATCTCAAATTTGGACTCATCAGACCAAAGCACAGATTTCCACAGGTCTAATGTCTATTCCTTGTGTTCTTTAGCCCAAATGCGGTGACCAGATGGAAGGTAACGCTGCAGTTGGGATTGCGGGGTGCAAACAGCGCAGACTTGTCACGGTCTCTGGGCACGAGGGCGCAGCGCTGGTGCTGTCCCACGTTACCACCACTGGTACCGGTGATGAGGGGGCTGCACAAATGATGGTGGTGATTGTTCCCCCGGGGCGCTTCCCCTATACTGTGCCGACTGGTGGTGTTTGGGGCGCCCTGATGTTGTCGGTGCAGAGTCAGACACAGAAACGGTTGTAAAGTTGAACTTTTACTTCCATGGGTGTGGAGGCACAAATGCTTAAACAGTTTCTTCAATACAAAACAACGGGGTACGCCTGGTGACACAGCAAAGTCCTGGGGTGCAGGGTAGACTTCATGAAAGGTGTTCCTAGCCCTTATACTTCAGTGTTACAGCCCTAAGGTGCGTCTGGGCTCCTATTTGGCTCATAGGAGGATGCCCACCATGATACTAGTACATAATATTCCCCACTCACGTTATGTGGTCCTGATAGCTCAGAGTTTCGGGGTGCAATAGTCAGGGTGGCAGGATATTCCACAGGTCTGGCCTTGGCCCCTGGATCCTGTGATACTTGCTATGGAGCACGTGTTCCAGAATGTTCTCTCCACAGTCTCATGCTGACAAGATAATGATGCTTGACTTCCTTCAGGGCGATGGCTAGGCAGACAGGGGACAGGATCTTCTGAATAGCTGGAGTATGTCAGCTCTCCAACCTTCCTGGGCCTGTCTAGGACTTGAGATTCCTGCACTAAACTCACTGCTTTCTTCACAGGACATCACACTTATCTCCTCACCTCCTCCTCCTAACACTCCACACTTCTAACTCCTCACACGCAGGACCTTCCTGCAGGGGTGTTACCATGGGGACCCAGTGATCAGCTGACTCCTCCCCTTTTCCCAGGCGATGTCCTCCCATTGGACATTTGGTTACTATTCAATCCTATGGGAGGTGTAATGCATGTGTGAGGCTCACTAGGTGGCGCTGTGTTGTGTGAGACTCAGGACCCCCTGCTATGTCACACAGGCTATGAAGCAACAGGAAATAATACAATGCACAGAGATCACCCTCAGCCCAGCCATAGCCAGCTCTGGGATGCCACATACTCCCCCTCTTTCACTGAGCCGACCTCGGCGACGGGCTGGGGTGAAGGTGAGAAATGTAACATAACGTTAATAAATACGAATAAAGTGCAAATGTCACTAACAGTTTAGAAAAATATAATACCTAGAAACTTGAGGTAAGACCTCCCGGCATAGTCCTGGAATGTCCATGAGAAGTCTGAAGGGTAACGGAGAGATAATTAAACTCAGACTTATGGAACCTTTTGGCGGTACCATCAGACAGTCCATATAGAAACAACAGTAGTGCAAATGGGTCCAGAGGCTCTCTGGCACAAATTTCGTGAGTGTCCATTATCATGAGAGTCTCTCTGAGAAACAATAAACAGTCCTTTCTGTAAGGAAGAGTAGGCACTCTAGCACGAATGCCCATACCGCAATGGGGTAACAGAACTTCCTTGGCTCGGTGAGCCAGGCACTATGGCTTGGATTGTTGCATATAAATGTAAATACTATATTACATGGCAAGATATTATATATATACTGTATATACACACAGGAAAAACATTAATGTAATCAGAGCAGGAATAACATATATACAGAAGCAGAGACAGTTAACCTCTTTTACCCAAGGACAGCCATGGCATCACTATAGCGTGTTGGAGGTATGCCTTTTGTGGTACGCTCAGAACGCCTAAGTGGAACAAGATTTGAATCAAGAACAGAGTCACTGAAATCAATTAAATCATCTGTCGAAGGGTTCTCTTGCACTAGAGCAATTGGTGGATAACAGCTAAATGGTAGTAGTTTAGGCGCCCACATAAGCTCAGTTAAAGTTGGGGGTCTCTCTTTCGCTTCAGAAGGTGACAAGATCTCTGTACTCGTTGTCTCAGCTGGGGGCACCTCTGTGGGTAGTCCTTCTTTAAGGCACAGCTTCAGACGGTTTCGGTGTACTACTTGGGGCTGTCTCCCAGGTTTAGAGATCTCATACACGTCGGATTCAGGATATGGTATGGAGATGACACTGTATGGTTCTTTCTCCCCAGAATGGATCCAATTTCCCATTCCGATGGTTATTCCTTAACCATACACGGTCGCCAACTTTCAGGGGCGCTGCATGGGCGTGATGGTTGTAATCCTCCTGTTGTCTCCTACGAACCTCATCCATGCGCGTTTCAACTATCTCTTTAGCTTCCTCCATACGTCGGCGGTGTTCAACAACCCAGTCTGTTATGGGTAGTGGATTGATGGTGTCAGGAACCTTCACACCAAGGGTTAAGTCTGAAGGAAGTTGACCTTGTCTTCCAAACATTAGATAAAATGGTGCGTATCCCGTAGATGTTTGGGGTGTGTTGTTGTAAATATAGGCCAAGTCCTTGATACGCTCAGGCCACTCAACACCAGGTGTAACTGCGGCTGTTCTTAGCATGCCGATGATCACTTGATTTGCCTCCTCGCACATACCATTCCCTTGAGGGTGATACGCTGTGGTTCGCAACTTCTTGCAGTCTTGGAACTGACACAGCTCACGGAACAATTGGGATTCAAACGCCGATCCACGGTCGGTGAGGATATGCTCAGGACAACCATAATGGCGGACAAACTCTGCGTAGAAGGTCTCAGCCGTAGTTCTTGCGGTAAGATCTCTGACAGGCACGATGACAAGGAACTTGGAGTAATGATCCACCATTGTCAGAGCGTAGCTGTAGCCGGAACGTGTGGGACCCAACTTCACATGGTCCAGAGCAACAATTTCACACGGCTTTTGAGTCTTAATTGGATGTAGAGGGGCCTTCTGATCTCTTCTACCTTCCTTGGTGATACTACAGGCGGGACACTCTCGGCACCAACTCTCAATGTCACTCCTCATCCCAACCCAATAGAAGCGACGACGGATGGTAGCTTCGGTCTTTGTACCCCGAAGTGACCGGATCTGTCATGATACGCCTCAAGTATCATCTGTGCGTCTCTTCTTGGTACGAGGATCTGATGAAGCCTTTCACCTGTGACAGGATCAAGAGTGTTTCTAAGTAGAAGGCCTCGTTGGACAAACAGGCGCTTCCTCTGTCGCCAAAGGCGTTTTAATTCCACGTCATGAAGACCTCTCTTTACACGGGTTGGTATTCTTCCTGTAAGCAGGAAATCTGACAATTCTCCTAAAACTCTGCTCTCTTCTTGGAACGTTTTCCACAGAGATGGCTCCTGGAGGGATTCGGCAGCTGTTTTCGCCAGAGATTCTCCTTCTACAGGGACACCAATAGCAACCTGTTGGGCAAACTTGTTGTAGAATGGTGGCATCTCCACCTCTTCCCAGATGTCTTCTCGGGGTGGTTCTTCTCCCACAGGCAACCTTGAGAGTGCATCAGCGTTAGCGTTGGACTCGCCACTGCGATACTTGACAGAGAACTTGTAATTCGTGAGTCTTGAGGCCCACCGTTGTTCAAGGGCTCCCAGTCGAGCAGTGTCCAGATGCGCCAACGGATTGTTATCTGTGTACACGGTAAAGGGTGTGGCAGCCAGGTAGTCTTTAAACTTCTCTGTCACGGCCCAGACAAGCGCCAGAAGTTCGAGTTTGAAAGAACTATAGTTCTGGTCGTTCTTCTCCGCGCCTCTCAGACTCCTGCTGGCGTAGGCGATGACTCGCTCTTTGTTGTCCTGAACCTGGGACAACACTGCACCAAAACCTTGGTGACTTGCATCTGTGTACAAGCGGAATGGCTGACTGTAGTCGGGATAGGCTAGAATTGGTGGTTGCGTCAGAAGTGCTTTAAGCGCTTGAAAGGCTTCCTCTTGACACGCTGTCCAGTCTACCGGAAGCTTTCGGTTGTAGTTTTCTCTTGGACAACCGCGCAACAACTCGTTCAGAGGCTCGGCTACTTGGGCGAAGTGTGGTATGAAATTCCGGTAGTAACCTGCGAATCCAAGGAAGCTTTGGACTTCTTTGACGGTAGTTGGTCTTCGCCAGTTCTGGACTGCAGTGATCTTTTCAGGATCAGGTTGGACGCCTTGTGCGCTCACGACATGCCCAAGGTAGCGAACTTGGGGTTTCAACAGGTAGCACTTGGAGGGCTTCACCTTTAGGCCGTGCTGTATAAGTACCTTGAATACCTCGGACAGGTGACGAAGGTGTTCTTGGTATGTCCGGGAGAATACAATAACATCGTCCAGGTACAGTAGCACACTCTGGAAATTCTCATGGCCGAGGCACCTCTCCATAAGCCGTTGGAATGTGGCTGGGGCATTACATAGCCCAAATGGCATACTATTGAATTCAAAGAGTCCCATTGGAGTCGTAAACGCAGTCTTTTCACGATCTTCAGGCGCCATAGGGACTTGCCAGTATCCACTGGTTAAGTCCAGGGTCGAGAAACAGGTAGCTGATCCCAAAGCCGTTAGAGATTCCTCAATTCGCGGCAATGGGTATGCGTCTTTGTGCGTGACGTTGTTGAGTTTACGATAGTCCACACAAAATCGTAGGGTTCCGTCTTTCTTCTTGACAAGGACTAGCGGGGCTGCCCAGGGGCTGTTACTCTCCCGGATGACATCAGCATCTCGCATCTCTTGGATCAACTTTTTCACCGGTTGGTACATCGCTGGTGGTATTGGACGGTGACGCTCCTTGATTGGATGGTGGTCGCCAGTCAGAATGCGATGTTGTATGGTCGTGGTCTTACCAAAGTCCAATGGGTGTTTGCTGAATGCCTGTTGGTAACGCTTGGCCACATTGCGAACCCCATTGATGTGCTCTATAGGGGTATTGGCGTCTCCCACGTTCAATTCATCCCACCAGGACTTCGTGGCTCCATTCTGAATGTTCTCAGCAGCTTGGGTGGAATGCTGTGTGGCGGTAGAATCACCAGAGAGAATGTCTTCTGGTGCTAACCGGTGTAGCAGGGCCACAGAGTGGAACTTGTGGAGGTTCACGGGAGCATCGCCCAAGTTGACTAAGCGGACAGGAACACGTCCATTGGAAACTGTGACAAGGCTGCGGGCAGCCATGACAAGTGGTTGGCCATCTACCTTAATGGGTTGTAGCAAGGCCTCGTAGTCCTGATTTTCTATGCCCGGACGGGCACGGCACCACACCATAGTTTCTGTTCCAGGCTGTAGGGTTACTGGACGGGTATCTTGGATCCGGACTCGACCAATTTCACCTTGTTTGTTGGCGAACTTGTGCTGGGCATTGAGTACACGAATGGCCCGCTGAATGGTCTGCTGGTCACTGGGAGAAGCTGTAAGGAGAGAGGCATGCAAGGCATCCAACACTTCTGCAAAGCAATGGCGTAAAACATTCATGCCTAATATTACAACTGCAAACCTATCATCCTCTACATCAGTGACAATTACACCCTGTCTAGGCAGTTTCAAGTCCCCAATCTGGATAGTGGGTTCCCAATAACCCTGCTGTGGTATGGGCTGTCCATTGCTGGCACACAGATTTATCCATGTGTCAGGTGTTCCATTCAACACACCTAAGTCCCAATGTTCAAGGAACACCTGCTTGCGCAGGGTTGTTACCTGAGATCCAGTGTCCACCAACGCTGTCAGAGGGACGCCGTTCACCCGGATTGTGATGTGTGGGCAGGCTGAGACGAAGCGTGACAATGGCACTGAAGATTCACCTGGGCCCTTCTTCTTTCCTCCCGAGGGGCGGCCCGCTGCCTCGGGGGTGGCCCGTTTAACTGAAAACACTGAGGCCTGGTGTGTCCATATCTATTGCAATAGGTACAGTATGGCCTCTCACTCTGCGGAGGTTTCACTGAAGACGGACGTCTGGGTGGCGACTCAGGTGAGATGTTGAGACTTCGCAAAGGATCACTGGACGATGAAGACGGCTGGGTCAGACGATCTAGACGGACGGTGATCTGTTCCATGGCACGGGTCAGATGATCCACTCGGGCCAGAAGGTCATCTCTGGAGTCTGCTGGTGTAGTCTGCGCAGTTTGGGCAGCAGGTGAGGTACCCAGAGGTAGTGGCAGGACAACTGGAGCAATGCTTGTTGAGGGTCCAGGTGAGGGAGCACAGATGACTGGGCTCGGCTGGGGCTGCTCCTGTCCCAAGACCTGGATGGCAAGGGCCTTGAAGTCAGCAAATGTGATGCTGGGATGTTGTGCAGCAAGCATTCGCAACTGACTCTGGAGCAATGTGGTACCCGCCCCTTCTATGAAGCGGTCAAGCAAGATTTTATCAGAGTCCACATTTTCACGTGGATCCACTTGCACCACAGCTCTGAACGCCTCTTGGAGGGATAAAGCATAGTCCCGCAGGGTCTCACCAGGTAGTTGTCGTCTGGAAAAGAAGCGCATCTTTACCTCGGAGACAGATCGCACGTCAAAGTTCACATGGAGTTTGTCCAGAATTTGCCCAGGGGTTCTTTTGTCAGAGGCAGGCCAGGATTTGACCTCCCTAGCTGCAGCACCCTCAAGCTGGCCCAGCAGGATCTGTATCTGCTGTTCTGTATTCAGAGGATAGAACTGGAAGAGAGACAGCATCTTCTCACGAAAGTCCCTGAGGGTATGCGCCTCCCCTTTGTAGCGCGGCAGCCATGGTGCGCCAGGGTAAAATGGCATGGAGAATGGTAGGCTGCTCGCCATGGGCACTGCTGGATCACTAGAAACAGATGGCACAATGTCACTTTGCTCAGTCATGTTGTTTGCAGGTATGACTGGAATTAGGTCGCCGTCTCTTTAAGAAACTCAACTGCTTGCTGGCAGGGAATGGAGACTACAACTTGAAATGCTGTCCTTTTAAGAATGCTGTAGCTATTAACAGAGTCACTGTGATGCAGGCTGACGGTGTGCTCCCCCTCTTTAATGGTGGCACTCCCCACGGACACGGTACACGGAAAACACTCGCTGGGGACGTGGGAGGACTGAAGACAAGGACAGGGAGGCACAGTACTCACTGACAGCAACTGCAGCGTGGACCAGAGATCAGCGGTGCACAGCAGGGACGGTGATGCGGCACCGGAGAGTCAGAAATGGCGCTGGCACGTTCGCCTTTCACTTTCTTGTATGGGTGCGCTGGAGCATTGCGCTCAGCATTCTGGGCTCTCCTAAGATGGCGGCAGATGGGTCTCCTGGCCTCATGGGCAGTGCTAAAAATCTCCCGCACTTTTGCAAGGTACAGTTAACCCTTTGTGGGCGTTCTTACACAGCGATGTGGTGCAGCAAACAAGTCCTGGGCGTTTTAACTCTTCCAGGGCTGTAACACACTGAGAGGACAGTCTTTAGGGCTTACTTCAGGGGTTTAGGGCTCCCCCCTCTTTGTGGCAAGCACTCTCAGGGAATAAACTTGATCTTAGCAAAGTCCACAATAAAGACCGATGCTCTGGAGACAATTTGGCGCACTTTTCGTGGCGACTTTCTCAAAATGGCACACACCCGTATCCTGTTCGTGACGCCAGTTTTTCTTGCGGTGACCAGATGGAAGGTAACGCTGCATTTGGGATTGCGGGGTGCAAACAGCGCAGACTTGTCACGGTCTCTGGGCACGAGGGCGCAGCGCTGGTGCTGTCCCACGTTACCACCACTGGTACCGGTGATGAGGGGGCTGCACAAATGATGGTGGTGATTGTTCCCCCGGGGCGCTTCCCCTATACTGTGCCGACTGGTGGTGTTTGGGGCGCCCTGATGTTGTCGGTGCAGAGTCAGACACAGAAACGGTTGTAAAGTTGAACTTTTACTTCCATGGGTGTGGAGGCACAAATGCTTAAACAGTTTCTTCAATACAAAACAACGGGGTACGCCTGGTGACACAGCAAAGTCCTGGGGTGCAGGGTAGACTTCATGAAAGGTGTTCCTAGCCCTTATACTTCAGTGTTACAGCCCTAAGGTGCGTCTGGGCTCCTATTTGGCTCATAGGAGGATGCCCACCATGATACTAGTACATAATATTCCCCACTCACGTTATGTGGTCCTGATAGCTCAGAGTTTCGGGGTGCAATAGTCAGGGTGGCAGGATATTCCACAGGTCTGGCCTTGGCCCCTGGATCCTGTGATACTTGCTATGGAGCACGTGTTCCAGAATGTTCTCTCCACAGTCTCATGCTGACAAGATAATGATACTTGACTTCCTTCAGGGCGATGGCTAGGCAGACAGGGGACAGGATCTTCTGAATAGCTGGAGTATGTCAGCTCTCCAACCTTCCTGGGCCTGTCTAGGACTTGAGATTCCTGCACTAAACTCACTGCTTTCTTCACAGGACATCACACTTATCTCCTCACCTCCTCCTCCTAACACTCCACACTTCTAACTCCTCACACGCAGGACCTTCCTGCAGGGGTGTTACCATGGGGACCCAGTGATCAGCTGACTCCTCCCCTTTTCCCAGGCGATGTCCTCCCATTGGACATTTGGTTACTATTCAATCCTATGGGAGGTGTAATGCATGTGTGAGGCTCACTAGGTGGCGCTGTGTTGTGTGAGACTCAGGACCCCCTGCTATGTCACACAGGCTATGAAGCAACAGGAAATAATACAATGCACAGAGATCACCCTCAGCCCAGCCATAGCCAGCTCTGGGATGCCACACAAACAAGTCTCTTCTGCTTGTTGCCTGTCCTTAGCAGTGGTTTCCTAGCGGCTATTTTACCATGAAGGCCTGCTGCACACAGTCTCCTCTTAACAGTTGTTGTAGAGATGTGTCTGCTGCTAGAACTCTGTGTGGCATTGACCTGGTCTCTAATCTGAGCTGCTGTTAACCTGCGATTTCTGAGGCTGGTGACTCGGATGAACTTATCCTCCACAGCAGAGGTGACTCTTGGTCTTCCTTTCCTGGGGCGGTCCTCATGTGAACCGGGTTCTTTGTAGCGCTTGATGATTTTGGACACTGCACCTGGGGACACTTTCAAAGTTTTCCCAATTTTTCGGACTGACTGACCTTCATTTCTTAAAGTAATGATGGCCGCTTTTTTTTTCTTTACTTAGCTGCTTTTTTCGTGCCATAATACAAATTCTAACACTTCATTCAGTAGGACTATCAGTTGTGTATCCACCTGACTTCTGAACAACACAACTGATGGTCCTAACACCATTTATACGGCAAGAAATCCCACTTATTAAACCTGACAGGACACACCTGTGAAGTGAAAACCATTTCAGGTGACTACCTCTTGAAGCTCTTCAAGAGAATGCCAAGAGTGTGCAAAGCAGTAATCAAAGCAAAAGGTGCCTACTTTGAAGAACCTAGAATATAAGACATATTTTCAGTTGTTTTACACTTTTTTGTTAAGTATATAATTCCACATGTGTTAATTCATAGTTTTGATGCCTTCAGTGTGAATCTACAATTTTTATAGTCATGAAAATACAGAAAACTCTTGGAATGAGAAGGTGTGTCCAAACTTTTGGTCTGTACTGTACATTGGATCAATCCAACAAGCAGATCATACTTGATAGAGGGGGCTCCTGCTGCATCTGTCATTTATTGCCCATTGCTCTCATCCTATGACGGATGAGAGCAACAGATATTAAATATCGGTAGTGTGAACCTACTGTTAAAGTCACTTTTTTGCCTCAAAAGCTACGGGTAGAAATAGGTCAGCAGAGTATGGTAATGTGTGAGCAGTGGAGTCCCATAGTCCCCACACCTTTTGTAATTTCTGTGTTTAGCCCTTGTGGAGGAAGATCATTTTTTCATATGAGGCTACCTTGCTGACTAACTTATTCCAGATGGCTACACAGGGAGGTCTGTGATCCATCCACTTCATTGCAAGGACTTTTCTGGACAAAGGGGGTTTTCCTGAGCAGAATATGTGAGTGGTGGGGCCAAATTTCTTCGACAAAAAGACCAAACAGAGAGGCCTATGGGGTGCATGGTACCGGAGAATCTAGAATATTAGACAGGAACGTAGTAAGCTCTGAATAGGTTGACTGAGCAAGACCTTATGCTAGAAGTCTGCTTGTCCTTCAGAACACTTGGGGCCTTATGGGGTTGGTAGTCTGTGCATTTTATAAAGTCCAAGTGGGGTCAGTCATTCTTAATAGAAGTACCGTCGGATTATCTTGCAGGAGATATGTGAATGCAGCTGCATAGGTGTCATCAAGTGTGGGCCCGAGCGTAGCGATCTTCTCTGCTTTTTCTCGAGTAAATGGTGGAGATGAGGCCTCTAGGACCTTGAGAACAAATTATCCCTGGGATAACTTTTTATATTTTAATAGTACAGTCTATGTAGTGACTGTCCAAGGGCTATATTGTACTTGGGAGGGCTCTATTGGACATGTTATCTTCTGCCTTTTTGCACTTTCCTTATGGTGCCCTGTTTCTTTTTTGGCATAGAAAGCTGCTGGTAGAGCTGTCTCCTTACAGCCCTGGCATCTGAAGTATATAAAGACTTGTGTGTCTACAAACTATCTGGCACATTAGACAATGGAAGGGCTTCAGTGGTAATTGAGTCCCCGATGCTTCAGTGCAAACCACTTTCCCAGTTGTGTGGGCAAGGTTGATCCAGTGCTGTCATTCCAAATGCCTACATGTATGTGCAGGTAGTCGGACAGAATAGCGGCAGGACTGAATAATACGTTTTTTTTTTTTTTTTTTTTTTAAACTCGTTTTATTGAAAATCGTGTACCAGACACAATAAGAAAGGTCAAAACATGTAACAGATCGCACACAAGGAACAATTAGATACAGAAGCACACAAAATGCCACATCACCACCCCATCAGTCCACAGCCCGCACACCGTGTAGACAGCACAAGGTAGGAGCAGTAAAAGAATATAAATATGCAGAATGTATATGATACAGTACAATTCAATTATCAATATGCAGAAACATGCAATCTGTAAATCAGTGACATCAGCAAGAACACAACACAGTAATATGAGAGGTCGTGGATACTCCAGGCGTCTACCCACCCCCTCACGGCGTAAGTGAATGTATGGCGGTTCGCAGTGAGGGAGCCGTATATTGAGTTACTGGGGAACTGCACCATGTCCCCCACACCTTATGGAACTTCTGAGGACACCCTCTCACTTTATATACAATCTGATTAAATGGGAGAACTGAATTAATGAGCTTCCTCCACAGAGATACAGATGGGGTCTCGAAGCCATCCATCGCAGTGCGATAGCTTTCCTGGCGTAGAATAAAGACTCCCGTAGGAAGACTCTAACATGGTGCTGCCATAGTTCCTCATTCAATATGCCAAAGAGACATACCTCTAGGGTTCGTGGTAAAGGCGTAGCCAGAACTTCCACCAGGAGATCTACAACCCCTTTCCATAAACTTTGTACAGTTGGACCATATTTTGTTATATTATAGCATCCCTCTCTTTCTCATAGATGTCCAAGAAAATCCCTTTAAAACTGACCATAATTGTGGGTCATTTTCTAAATAGAAATGTTATATGTCCTAACAAAAGTTGTAACATACCTAAAGGATGTCTGCAGAAACTGTGTTCTTGTTACAGTGCCTTGCGAAAGTATTCGGCCCCCTTGAACTTTTCAACCTTTTGCCACATTTCAGGCTTCAAACATAAGGATATAAAATTTTAATTTTTTGGTGAAGAATCAACAACAAGTGGGACACAATCGTGAAGTGGAACGAAATTTATTGGATATTTTAAACTTTTGTAAAAAATAAAAAACTAAAAAGTGGGGCGTGCAATATTATTCGGCCCCCTTAAGTTAATTCTTTGTAGCGCCACCTTTTGCTGCGATTATAGCTGCAAGTCGCTTGGGGTATGTCTCTATCAGTTTTGCACATCGAGAGACTGAAATTCTTGCCCATTCTTCCTTGGAAAACAGCTCGAGCTCAGTGAGGTTGGATGGAGAGCGTTTGTGAACAGCAGTTTTCAGCTCTTTCCACAGATTCTCGATTGGATTCAGGTCTGGACTTTGACTTGGCCATTCTAACACCTGGATACGTTTATTTGTGAACCATTCCATTGTAGATTTTGCTTTATGTTTGGGATCATTGTCTTGTTGGAAGATAAATCTCCGTCCCAGTCTCAGGTCTTTTGCAGACTCCAACAGGTTTTCTTCCAGAATGGTCCTGTATTTGGCTCCATCCATCTTCCCTGACCCTGCTGAAGAAAAGCAGGCCCAAACCATGATGCTGCCACCACCATGTTTGACAGTGGAGATGGTGTGTTCAGCGTGATGAACTGTGTTGCTTTTACGCCAAACAGTTCGTTTTGCATTGTGGTCAAAAAGTTCGATTTTGGTTTCATCTGACCAGAGCACCTTCTTCCACATGTTTGGTGTGTCTCCCATGTGGCTTGTGGCAAACTTTAAACGAGACTTTTTATGGATATCTTTGAGAAATGGCTTTCTTCTTGCCACTCTTCAATAAAGGCCAGATTTGTGCAGTGTTCGACTGATTATTGTCCTATGGACAGACTCTCCCACCTCAGCTGTAGATCTCTGCAGTTCATCCAGAGTGATCATGGGCCTCTTGGCTGCATCTCTGATCAGTCTTCTCCTTGTTTGAGATGAAAGTTTAGAGGGACGGCTGGGTCTTGGTAGATTTGCAGTGGTCTGATACTCCTTCCATTTCAATATGATTGCTTGCACAGTGCTCCTTGGGATGTTTAAAGTTTGGGAAATCTTTTTGTATCCAAATCCAGCTTTAAACTTCTCCACAACAGTATCATGGACCTGCCTGGTGTGTTCCTTGGTCTTCATGATGCTCTCTGCGCTTTACACAGAACCCTGAGACTATCACAGAGCAGGTGCATTTATACGGAGACTTGACTACACACAGGTGGATTATATTTATCATCATCAGTCATTTAGGACAACATTGGATCATTCAGAGATCCTCACTGAACTTCTGGAGTGAGTTTGCTGCACTGAAAGTAAAGGGGTCGAATAATATTGCACGCCTCACTTTTCAGTTTTTTATTTTTTACAAAGTTTAAAATAACCAATAAATTTCGTTCCACTTCACGATTGTTTCCCACTTGTTGTTGAGTCTTCACCAAAAAATTAAAGTTTTATATCTTTATGTTTGAAGCCTGAAATGTGGCAAAAGGTTGAAAAGTTCAAGGCTTTCGCAAGGCACTATTGACAGCTTGCAATGCTGATCAAGGGACCATGTAAACACTAGTGGCACATTGATGGACTTGATGGTTATCTGTTGTATCACATGCCTGCCATGTCTTTAGGGCAGCATATTAAGCTGACAGATCTGATGGGACACTGGTTGAGAAATGGAACGATTTATACAGTATTTAGGAATGACTCGCCCTATAAAAAATAATTCGGACTTCTCATTGTTCATGTGCGCTGCCAAACCTGTTTTCCCATTTCAGCTACACAATTGTCCAGCCAAATTTTTTTTTAGGGCACATGGGCATCTCTAGGATGGGGTCTCCCAATAGAGCAGAGATGGGTTGCACAGAGGGGACTTAATGCTTTGAGCACCATATAATACTCCTTTCCCCCTACAAAGATCTGAGTGGGGCTGAGCCATTAGTCAGACCCAGAGTTACCAAGAGAGGGAGCTATCGCACAATGTGGATTGTTCTGGGAACACCATGATCTTCACTTTTATTAGTAATGGTCAGATAGGTATAAGTATAAGATAGGTATAAGTATCGGAGAACATGCCAGTTCTTGTAGTCATGACACTCATTTCTACCATGGTGCTTCCATGTGTTTCTCAGCTGGACTGCCAATAAATTGGTTTGTGTCTTTAGCCAACCAAATAAAGGGGAAGTAAAATCCCAGCTGGTGTTTCTTGTAAGTTAATCTTGGAAACTCTATTTTTGAAAGGGGAACTAAAGTCATTTCTCACACTGAATGGAGACTCCTCCAAGAATTCTATTTGTTACACATAAATGAGCGGGAAATGCAGTTTACTTTAGAAGAGCCGCATGTGTATCTAAATATACACCCATTTCCCTAAATGACTTGGCTGCCCTTCTCTGATGTCTCTCTAGTTCAGTTAAGTTGTTCTTGTACACTGGGGACCAAAATTGTGCACAATAAATCTCGAACGTATAAGTTAAATGGATCTGTCATACACGCGTCTTTCAAATCCATGTGCTGTGCAGTATATGTTTGTTACTGGATGCCTCCATATGAAATATATATTTGACTTAAAGCAAGGTTTTTTCATGGAAGGGGATTTCTGGATTTTTTAGAAACTTACCTAACTGCATTGCCCACATGTTAAAGGGGTTTTCTGGCCACAAATGCATTTTCCATACTGATGACCTACTCCCGGGACAGGTCATCGGTATCTGATTTATGGAGGTCTAACGCCTAGACCCCACACAGATCAGCTGTTCCAGCAGGCTCCAGGAGATGGGGACAAGGAGTATGTACAGGCTGCTCCTATTCAAGTAATAGGATTGGAGGAGCAGTTCCCCGGCACCAACGCTATACAGTGAACAGTTCTGCTCCTATTACTTGAGTAGGAGCAGATCGCATGCTGTCCCCGTCCACTGCTGCAGCTTCCAGTGCCTGGAGGCTGCCAAAATGTCGGAACTGAGCAGGGTCCTGGTGTAAGACCCCTACAGATCAGATATTGATAACATGTCCTGTGGATCGGTCATCCTTATGAAAAATGCATGGGGTCGAAAAATCCCCCTTAAATCATCCACCACTGCAAAGCTGCAGCTCTTTTGTTCTTGCAGTGATGATGTCATGTACATCATCCACATGACCACTGCAGGGAGTACCCGGCCTCAGCAGTAATGCTCTTATATACTGTACATGACTAGAGACTGGCTGCCATGGTCACAGGGATAACGTACCTGATGACATCACTGCAAGGTCAGAAGAGCCCAGAATAGTGTTGGCTCTAGAGTGATGCAGGAGACTTAATATGTGTGTAATGATTTTTTCCTTTTTAATATAATTTCCTGCAGGTAGGCAGGAAATCCCAGACACCCCCTTCTATAATAAAACCTTGCTTTAGGTCACAGTGATGAATTGGCAGTGTTGTACAGGTCTGTTGTACTCTCTCTATTGAGTGCAGATAGATTTGTAAACATATCATTTGTTCTGCCTGGTATTTGGCCATTGATGAGAAGAACAGGAGGAAGCTAACATGAATACTTTTTTTATGCATGGGAACTATTATACCGCATATTGTTTAGGGAAGCCCCTTCTTATCAGTTGTACTTCAAGCTTTATATACATTCACTGGCTGCAGATAAATGTATAATCTATATATGGCTTCTTTGTTTCCAGGTGGATTATGATGTTTGCAGCAATTATGGGAACTGGTTATACAGTGCTGGAATTGGGAATGATCCGAGAGAAAACCGAAAGTTCAATATGATAAAACAGGGCCTGGATTACGATGGCAATGTATGTCTTTAAATACATGAAAAATCTAATTGGGGTACATTCATACTACTTTTTTTGGTGCTTTTTTTCAAACTCTTTTTCTCGTTTGGTATTTTTGGTATGTAGGAACATTCATGACATCATTGTCTTAATGTGATTTTTTTATTTTGTTAATGTATCAGCATGCCAGTGTGGATAGGTCATCGGTATCCAACTTTGCTAGGTCCTGGACGAGCCCTTTGTTAAAGAACCAAGAGACAGATTCAGGTCTTCCTGTAATAGTGGTCAACAAAATTGCAGTTGGCTGAAGAAGTCACTTGTTTCGATTATACACACTTGTAGTTGTCCAAGGATGGCTGGTTTGAGACAACCATAATGTGGACATGAGAAACCTGTCCAGCTTTCCCTGAACATTCTATAAAATGTGTTATAGATATCATAATGTAGTACCATATAATGATTTTTTTTTTTCAGTTCCACAGGTTTGTAATATTGATATTAAGATGCTGTCTTATTATGGCCACGTAAAAACTAGTTTAACCGCTTTTCACACCGATGACTTGTAGGGTGGAAGTATCCTTAGGTGATTTGATGTGATGATAATATTTCATATTTTTATTTCCTAAAGTAACCTAGAAACACTGTTTAAAAAGAAAAAAAAAAAACGCTACAAATAGACAACATCATTAAAGGGGTATTCCCATGAACATAATCATATCAATATGTGTAGATAATTAAAAGTTAAACATTTTTGCAAATATATGTAGTTAAAAATTCTGCAGAGTTTTAAAGATTTTCTCTAACTATCTTAGTGGTGACAGTCTGTTGTCTTGATCGGTTACCAATAGATACGACCACAAATGCAGAAACATTATATGGTCTGGGACTTGTCAAAAACCCAGCCATGATTTTCTTATTGTAGCCAGGTTATCAGGCAGGGACACTACATATATGAGAAGATATCCCAGCCACAAAAAGGAAATCATAGCTGATTTTCTGACCTTAGAAAGGTCCTGCATTCATGGTCGTATCCATTGGCAACCAATCAAGACAACAAGGCTGTTGCCTCAAGATATTTATGTTTAAACAAAGTTTATTAAAATTTTTAAAGTACAGTGGAAAAGAAAACAAAATAGTGCGAGCAAACAAATGACAAGAAGGCACGCAGGCCTCGCCTGTAAACAAGAAGCTTGGGATAAGACCCAAGCTAACACGCTGTGAAGCACAGTGCAATACCAGAGAAACTGAAGGCCCAGATATACAGGACCATAAAGCAACATCTTAAAAGTAATGGGAGAAGAACAAACAGACAAAGGAACACACAATGGGAACTACGATCAGGAAAACATATACTAGAGATAAATAGGGAGAGGAAGAGGGGAACAGAGAGATGGAAGAGCGACCAATAACCTCCTCCAAAGGACGGAAGAGAGAAAAAGGGAAGAAAGAAGCAACAGGGTATCACTATATCAGGAAAAGAAGAAAGAGAACTCAGACGATTCCTGGAACACCACCCAAGGCCGCCAGAGAGCATCAAATTGGGAGGGGTCGGGGGGAATCCTCCGCCACCAGGACCTCCATTCTTCTTATGAGGAGAAGCTCCTGAAGAAATTCAACCAGGGAGGGCGAAACAGTGCTTTGCCAGTGCCTGGGAATGACGGTTCTAGCAGCCGTGAGAAAGTGTCGCAGGAGGTCTTTTTTCACCACAGAGATCCTGCCAGGGATAACTGAAAGAAGGGCCAGTTGGGGAGTTTCTATGATGGTGCGACCACACACTTTAGCATACAGAGCGAACGCCTCAAGATATTTAGGGAAAAATCTTTAAAACTCTGCAAAATGTTTAATTACTTATATTTGCAAAAATGTTTAACTTTTAATTATCTACAAATTTTAAAATGGTTATGCTCATGGGAATAAACCTTTAACATACTACATATGTAGTAGCAATAGCTGGGGAATTAGAGTTAATGCACATATATATATGGTGGCCATAAAGTTAAGAGTGTTACATGTCAGTGTGCCATTCAAGCTTGCCATGCTTGTCACCAGCCCGCCATGCTTCTGTTCTTCTGATCGCCGGGGTCCCAGTGGTTGAGCTCACACCCCTTATACTCATGTCCTATCTTGTGGATAAGGAGAGAAGTGTCATTATTGGCACAACACCTTAAAGGTTCTCTGACTTTTTTAAATTGATGACCTATCCTTAGGATAGGCCATCAACTGAAGATCAAAAGGGCTCTGACACCAGGGACCCTGTGGATCAGCTGCTTGAAGCGGCAGCAGCACTCCTTGAGCACCACCTCCACTACACAAGCCATGTGACATCATGTTCATTGGTCACATGGACTGATCGTGACTCAATCCCATTCAAGTGAATGGGCTGAGCTGTGATACCAAGCACAGTCCATATATACAAATGTTTGGCATTGTGCTTGGTAAGTATTGAAGAGGTTGCAGCACTCACCAGAACACTGCAGCCTCTTCAAACAGCCAATCAGCCAGGGGCCCAGGTGTCAGACCCCTGACGAATTTTAATAACTTCTCCTAAGGATTGGTCATCAGTTATTTAGCCTGGAAATCCCCTTCAATATAAATCGGCAGAACAGCACCACCTCATGCAAAGTTGTGTTGTGCCGCCATTGTATCATAAGTCTGATTCAAGGATGACTATGTATAAAATATTAAAATAGTAATACTTACATGAAAGGCATGCTCTTCTAATACCTGCTGGTGTCTTGGAGTTACAGTACATTTTAATCTAGGGTGTGGCAGTGCCTGGTGTATTTTAAAAGCTCTGTCAGCATTTATAGTATGCATTTGTGATGTAAGGCATACCTCCAATGAAACCTGAACATTCAGGGTTAAAAAATGCAGTTCACCATAATAGCTCTCAAGGAAACCCCATTCTTCCCTCAAGTCAATACCTTGCACCGCCACTAGTGAGTAGACAGTGTGCCACTCAGCTTATCGTGGGAGTCAGAACCCACATCAATTTGATATTGATGGCTTATACTAACCAGTAGGTCACCAGTATTCTGATCCTAGGTGAACTCACAAAACTCGGGGTTAAGTGAAATATTGGGCTTAAAGGAGAAATTGTTAGGGCAATTTCAGACAGTAAACCACCCGCAGGACCACAGTGTTTAATGCTCCAAATCTCCCTGTTGTAAAGCCATATGTGCCCGCAATAAAAAAAAAAAAAAAAAAAAAAAAAAAGCTTTATACTCACCACATTGGCACAGTTCTTCACCTAGAATTAAGTGCGTATGCCCCATTCTTCCGGCGTTTACGTTCACTGAAGAACTGTGCAGGTGCCAGGAGCACCAGAGAGGACACATTACCGCTGGTGACTGTCAGTAGTGTCCATTGCTGTTGTCCGTTACAAGATTTTAGTGACGGACACTTGCTGAACCGTCTCAAATCCGTTAAAATTTCCATTCATTTCAATGAGATTTATCTTGTGTCTCCGTTATACACCCAATCCGTCACATGTCGTTTTTTTTTTTCACCGACAAAAAATCCTACATGCAGGACTTTTGTGTCCATTAAAAAAAAACGGTTTCATGATGGACGTCAAGCTTCTGTTATTTTTTTAACATTAAAGTCTATGGGTAACAGATGGGTGTCCATTATACTGTCCATTATTACTATCCATTTTTTTTCTGCGCATGCTCTGACAGCAGAAACAAAAAAAAAAAAAAAAAAAAAAAAAAAAACGTACAGTATAAAAACGGACACTAACTGATAGTGTCCGTTAATGTTTGTTATGATAGCCGTCCGTTTATTTATTTTTTTTAAATGACACTATCATAATGGATATCCAACGGTAGTGTGAACCCATCCTAAGTATAAAGGTTTTTTGTTTTTTTTTTTTAATGCAGGAACAGATGGCTTTTAAAACAGGACGATTTGACACACTGAACCCCTAGTCTATAAGGACCTGTGGGTGGTTCACTATCCCAAATTGACCTGACAGGTTTCCTTTAAGTCTAATGAAACCTTGGTTTTTCAATTTTTGGTGGAAGCAATAACACCCAGATATATCTCCTATCCTCTGGATGGAAGGACCTGGAGGGGTAATACTGCATTAACCCCTTTAACCAGCCTTCTTTAATTTGTGCATTGCAGTATAAATAATACATTTACTTATTTGATGAGCACGTTTGGCAAATCTTGGGGTTTATCAGCCCTTTGTGATTGCATTGCAGGATGCGGATTGTCTGTCAAGCTCCTTAGATTCCATGGTCGCTATTGGCCTCAGTATCTAAGGGGTTAAACAGCCAAGCTCCAGCTGTTTGTAGATTGTGTTGGATAAAAGTCAGAATCCAAAAAATAGAGGTGCATATACTGCGCTAATCCAAATAGGTTTTCTTTATTAAGCTCAACACACAACGCGTTTCGGAGATAAAAGGTCTCCTTTTTCAAGTGCAAATGAGACACTCATTGTCTCATTTGCACTTGAAAAAGACCTTTTATCTCCGAAACACGTTGTGTGTTGAGCTTAATAAAGAAAACCTATTTGGATTAGCGCAGTATATGCACCTCTATTTTTTGGATTCTGACTTTTATCCAACACAATCTACAAACATTGCATCCAGTTCCTTGGAATTTTGGTATCAAGAGGTCCTGCAGCATCCTACTTCTAACATCTAAAGCGGATTTAGTGGTTGTGACTAAACTCACAACTAAACCAGGTGAGGGTAAAACCTTAACATCCTCATTTTTTATATTGCAGTATCTTTCTCTCATTTTGTGAATTGATACAAAGCATATTTCACTATCATTGTCCGCTTCACTTTAAAAACAATAGAGCATTTGTTACCAAACAGTATTATGCTATGTGCCGCTCGGCGTTTTCTTCTTTTTAGCTCTTTTAAGTCAAGCTCCAGCTGTTGACACAGTTTCTGTTCTTGTACATATCTATGCCATAAGTTTACGTCAAGGAGCCTTTGGGCATTGCATCCATGACAAACAGACGTCATAGACTGCAAAGGAGCTACAGTGTAATATTTACATTTGATCCCTGCCAAGGTTTTTTTTTCCCACTTTTCACTTAGAAAATCAATATAACAGGGAGTTGTGTTTTTTTTAATTTTTGTGCTGTTATGAGCTCAAGAATATCAGTTTTCCATTAAGTGCAAGCTTGTTTTTTTTTTTGTATTCTCTTCTAATAAAAGGGCGACTATATCCGATTATGGGTGCCAGAGCTGCAGGAGATAAAAGGAGGAGACGTTCATACACCCTGGGCACTAAGTAATGCAGCATTGGCACATGCTAATGTAACTCTTGGAGAATCCTACCCGTTTCCAATTGTCATGGCACCAGAGTGGAGCAGACATGTGAACCAGAAGCCAGTAAGTCTACGGAAATCTGCTTTAATTTAAATAGTGTATACTGCTAAAATGACCATGTATATAGATTATTAGGGGGTGGAGATAGTAGAGGATTTGATGTATTATATGCTGTATATGTCCCTTCTACCACAGACTACAAGCAAGCACAGCCACTTCTCCATTGACTTCAATAGGTAAAGCACCATCCCGAGTTGGCTAGTGGGTCACAGGAACCATTTACCACCAGTGGTGGGATCCTTCCCTATCAGGCTTTAATAATAAATAAGGAGGCGGATTCAGGTCTTCCTGTAATAGCTGTCAATATAATTGCAATTGGCTGAGGAAGTCACTTGTTTAGATTGTACACACTTGGAGTTGTCCAAGGATGGCTGGTTTGAGATGGCGATAATGTGGACATTATATCTGTCCAGCTTCCCCCTCGCATTCTATTAAACCTGTTATAGATATCATATTGTAGTACCATATAATGATTTATTTCAGTTCAGGAGATAATTTGTAATAAGGACATTAAGATGCTGCCATATTACGGTCACGTAAAAACTAGATTAACCACTTTTCACACTACTTCCTTGAAGAATGGAAGTATCCTTATGTGAGTTCATGATGAAAGCATGTCACATTTTTCTTATTTGAATAGAAAACTTAGAGATAGAAAAACTTAAAAAAAAAAAAAAAAGTGACCCAGAATCTAGAGAATATGTAGCAGCATTAGCAGGGGATTTAGAATTAAAGGGGTTTTCCAGCCCCAAATTGAATTTTCAAATTAACCACATAGTCATATGTCATCTGTCGGGGTTCGACACCCAGACCATCTATTCAAGTAAAAGGAGTGATGCTGCAGTTCACCAGAACTTTGCTATATAGTGGATGAGGCTGCTATTACTTGAATAGGAGCGGTGCTGCATACACTGCTCATCCATTAGCAGCTTCGTCACCCGGAGGCTGCTAGAACAGATGATCTATGCAGGTCTCGGTGTTGGATCCGACAGATCATATACTGATGACCTATCCTGTGAAAATTCAGTTTGGGGCCAGAAAACCTCTTTAATACATTTATGTTGGCCACAAAATTAAGGGTGCCATACACATTAGATGACCATTTAATGTGTATGTGGATATCTTAACCCTCGCCTTCAGCAAATATTAGGGGTGAAAAAGGATCCAGCGTGTCTTCGATACCCTTTGTTGTCATGGGACATAAGCTGCTGCCAGAAGTTTCTCAGTTGGTCCACCATCTATGTAATGTGTGTAGCCACTGTCGAACTTTTATAAATTTTAGAAAATCTAAATCTAGTCTGTTATGTCATTTAGGCTGTAGACACACACAGGGTTTTTGGACTGAAGCTCCCTTTCTCTTGAAGTGACAGCTGATACCAGGGGCAGACATACCATTGGTGCACTTCGTGCAACTGCACTGGGGCCCAGTGGGTAAGGGGGCCCTATCACCTTAAAAGCAGCTTTCTACTGGCTATTAATTTACAGATAAACGCCTAAGCTAATGAACTTCGTGGTTCTAACAGTTAGTAGTGGATTGATAGAATAGATGTCAGAGGAGGATACTCTATGCTGAGATACTGAAAAACAAGGGGCCCATAACCATTCTTGCACAGGGGCCATCAGCTATCTGTGTCCACCCCTGACTGACACAGTCTGGAGCTATTGGTAAATGTAAAATTTATATTTATTGGTCTTAAATACAACATATAAAGCCCCTTCAGGCACAACGAAGCAATGTCTGTCCATCTTCTATCAGTGAGGGCCCACTTGGATCTACTGACAACACATTGAAGGCGGCTGCACCCTGAGTGGTTGTTTTACACACACGATTAGATGTTGTGTCTAACACACAACTAGAACAAGTGCGCAAGGTTCTGCCACATTTCATCCTCATATACTCATTATCGCCACATACGGTCCTATGAGGAGCTCTGCCAGTGTTTTTGTTCTAGCATCTCTCTTATCCTCAAGATTCAAGATGGGTCATCAATATCAAATTGCTCTCAGCAACCCTGGTGAAAATCTGTTTGAGGGGCCTCGGTGCTCATGGGAGCGCTGCAGCCTCTGTGGTCATTGCTTTGTCTGCATGCCCACCATCTACCTAGTATCAGCACTGAATGGCATTTAAGCTTTGTTTTGTTCAAGTGAATGCAGATGGTGAGGGTGCAGTGTTAATATTAAAGGGGTTGTCTGGCCCCAAACTATCCTGTTCACTGCAAGCTATTGGGAGCGTGTGCAGGTTATCCTATTCAAGCAAGCATATCCACTGCATAGTAGGGATTCCGTGGAGGTGCAGTGCTGTTCTTATCACCTTAACAGTAGAGCCTGTATGTGATGTAGCTGCCGGAACAGCTGATCTGTGTGGGGTCTGAGTGTCGGACCCTCACAGATAAACTAATGACCTACAGTGCTGGCCAAAAGTATTGGCACCCCTGCAATTCTGTCAGATAATACTCAATTTCTTCCAGAAAATGATTGCAATCACAAATGCTTTGGTAATAATATCTTCATTTATTTTGCTTGCAATGAAAAAACACAAAAGAGAATGAAAAAAAAAGTCAAATCATTGATCATTTTACACAAAACTCCAAAAATGGGCCGGACAAAAGTATTGGCCCCCTCAGCCTAATACTTGGTAGCACAACCTTTAGACAAAATAACTGCGAACAACCGCTTCCTGTAACCATCAATGAGTTTCTTACAATGCTCTGCTGGAATTTTAGACCATTCTTCTTTGGCAAATTTCTCCAGGTCCCTGAGATTTGAAGGGTGCCTTCTCCAAACTGCCATTTTGAGATCTCTCCACAGGTGTTCTATGGGATTCAGGTCTGGACTCATTGCTGGCCACTTTAGAAGTCTCCAGTGCGCTTTCTCAAACCATTTTCTAGTGCTTTTTGAAGTGTGTTTTGGGTCATTGTCCTGCTGGAAGACCCATGACCTCTGAGGGAGACCCAGCTTTCTCACACTGGGCCCTACATTATGCTGCAAAATTTGTTGGTAGTCTTCAGACTTCATAATGCCATGCACACGGTCAAGCATTCCAGTGCCAGAGGCAGCTAAGCAACCCCAAAACATCAGGGAACCTCTGCCATGTTTGACTGTAGGGACCGTGTTCTTTTCTTTGAAGGCCTCTTTTTTTTTTTTCCCTGTAAACTCTATGTTGATGCCTTTTCCCAAAAAGCTCTACTTTTGTCTCATCTGACCAGAGAACATTCTTCCAAAAAGTTTTTGGCTTTCTCAGGTAAGTTTTGGCAAACTCCACCCTGGCTTTTTTATGTCTCTGGGTCAGAAGTGGGGTCTTCCTGGGTATCCTACCATAGAGTCCCTTTTCATTCAGACGCCGACGGATAGTACGGGTTGACACTGTTGTACCCTCGGACTGCAGGGCAGCTAGAACTTGTTTGGATGTTAGTCGAGGTTCTTTAGCCACCATCCGCACAATCTTTCGTTGAAATCTCTCGGCAATTTTTCTTTTCCGTCCACATCTAGGGAGGTTAGCCACAGTGCCATGGGCTTTAAACTTCTTGATGTCACTGCGCACGGTAGACACAGGAACATTCAGGTCTTTGGAGATGGACTTATAGCCTTGAGATTGCTCATGCTTTCTCACAATTTTGCTTCTCAAGTCCTCAGACAGTTCTTTGGTCTTCTTTCTTTTCTTCATGCTCAATGTGGTACACACAAGGACATAGGTTGAGTCAACTTTAATCCATTTCAACTGGCTGCAAGTGTGATTTAGTTATTGCCTCCACCTGTTATGTGCCACAGGTAAGTAACAGGTGCTGTTAATTACTCAAATTAGAGAAGCATCACATGATTTTTCAAAGGGTGCCAATACTTTTGTCCACCCCCTTTTTTATGTTTGGTGTGGAATTATATCCAATTTGGCTTTTTGACAATTCTTTCTGTGGTTTTCCATTGAAGACAAATTAAAGGAAGATATTATTACCAAAGCATTTGTGATTGCAATCATTTTCTGGAAGAAATTGAGTATTATCTGACAGAATTGCAGGGGTGCCAATACTTTTGGCCATCACTGTATCTGTGGATATGTATGAAAAATGTATTTGAGGCCAGACAACCCCTTGAAGGGGCTCACAGTGCTGACATGAGCACCGCAACTGCTTGGGGGTCTGAGATATTGGCACTGATCTTATATTGACGGCTTATACTAAGGATTGACTACCACTATTGTGAACCCAGAAATCTCCTTTAACTCATGAGCAGAACAGACTGAAAAGAAAGGAGATTTATAAAAACTTGAACCACGGACACATGATGGAGTTGCCATACCAGTTCTCCGCTTTAATTTTTTACTCTTGAATGTTACCTAAAATGAATGACTGAGCTATGGGTAACTCCATTGTTGTTGTGCCGCTTGCCTACAATTTACAGCCATGTCTAGAAGAGTAGCCCTCACGTTGGCCCACATGGATTTTTGAGCAGAAACAACTAATCCAAGTGAATTTTAAAAATAAGACATTTACCATGAGAATATGGGCTGATACTTGAAATGATATAGCCATGATTTTATTTTCTTAACAGGGCAGCGGTGCCGCATCATCCAGGAGAGGAAAAGGACCATCACACACGCCAAAACAGCACAAGAACAGAGGCATAGACTTCTACTTTTCTCGAAATAAAAATGTATGAATGCAGTACGGGATGTGACTGGGACAATGCAATACTTTCTGACAACGGTGCTGGAATTGGGATGTGTGTAAAGTTACAGAAATAACAGATATGTATAATAGAAATAAGAAAAGGAGAAGTAGTTATAAAATAACATGGATATAAATAAAAGATATTGGAAACACGAATATCTGACCCCCACCGATTCCCACAACAGGACTCCAGTTCTCCTGTCCTGATGAAACGTAAGCTTATACCCTGCCACTCCATTAGTTTTCTAAGGGAGCGCCAGTAACAAAGCACATGTATCACATGCTTTATAGCAAGTGCTGCAGCAGGTGCAATAGCATCTTTGTTGGGGCACTGCTATAAAGCGCCTGCTGTGTGTAAATTAGCGTGCGCTTTAGTCAAATTAGCACAGCATTTCAGTGGCTGCGAACCACTCGGGGTGAAAGGCTGAGAAGGGATTTGCTTGGACTTTATTAGTGATCCTCAGTTTCAGACATAAATATCATATTGGTGGGTTCCCACTCCCAGTATTCTGACTAGTCTGCTGTTTGAAGGGGCAGCAACATTTGAGTGAGTGCTGTGACCTCTTCATTACAAGGTGGAGGCTGGCACCGCATAAAGTTCTCTCCCCCGTAGTTATTTTTTTTTGCATATATATATATATATATATATATTTATTTATATCTCCAAATATATCAGTGCTATTAATTTCAGCTACCATTACAAGTGGGTCTAATGGCTCAGCAATAATACTGGGGCCTCCCACTTGATAGTATACTAGTACCAGTAAGTGAAAGTAACAGCACTAATATCTTTGTAACTTGGGTGGTAGAAAAATAAAACAGTGGGGGGGGGGGGGAATCGGCATTGTGCGCCTGTCTATGAATATATACAACTAAAGAGGGCATCGGACATGGCAGATCTTATTTAAAGGGATCTGTACTATTGGCAAAACTTCAACAAGTTCATGTATTTGAGAGACGTTAGCAAAAAAATTACTGGATCAATTGGAAGGGGGCAAGTCTATCCATATACATGTATAGAGCTCAAGGGGAATGGTCACTTCAATTGTCTGTATCTCCGGTTTTATACCACCTATAAAAATGCTTCACACTGAAAATGGTGATATTTTAACTAGTGATACCTCAAGTTATTTTATAGCTAGTACTGAGAAGCTTTGCATACCAGAAGGATTATTATAAGATGTATAAAACCCGAGATACAGCCATTTGAAGTGACCATCGCCGCTTTTGGCAAATGCTATATCTGTTCACACTGGCAATAGAAAACTGATTTTCTATTAACTGATTTCCCTGGTAACCGCTAAGTTACAGAGTTGCTAGGGAGAATTTTACTGTCAATTTTAATAGAAATCAAAGTTAGACACAAAAGCAAGTTTGCAGAATTAAAGTGGAATCCCACTTCTGTCTTCTCTGAGAGGTGGTTCAAGTTTGTGAATGTTATTTATACAGCAGTTTCTTGACTTGTTTGGACTTTTATGATGCTACATTCTGTTTTTCAAGACTGTTAGAATGTATATTGAGGACAAAGAAAAAAATATGATCTTGGTCCTTTTAGCTGCTTCAATGTAAATTTATATATTGTAGGACAAAAAAATAAAATTTTTAAACTTTTGCAAGCTTTAAGTGTTGTTTCTTTATTGTGCCTCTTATATCTCTAGTTTGTCCTACACCACTATTCTACTTGAACACTGCTCAAATTTCTTTTGTCTGTAAAAATATACAGGATTGTAGAATATATGCACCAGCTGATATGTGATAAGTAACCTAAAATAAAAAAACAGATGACATAGTGACGACACGGTCTGGATCCATAAGGGTATGTTCACACGGAGGTTTTTGCAAGCTGAAAAAATCTGCTTCAGGAATTAGGAAACTTTTTTTGATGCTTTTTTTTTTTTTTTACATGATGCGTTTGTCACTGTTATTGCCACTTTTTTTTGCTCCAGCATACTGTATGGACCTGGCAGCTTCTCTTTAAAAACCACGTCGCAGTTTTTTACGCTTTTTTTGTGGAAATCGCTTCCAGGTGGAATCCGCCTGAAGATGGGTCATGTCGCTTTTTTTTTTCGCTAGCGGAAAAAAACCACTAGAGGAAAAAAAAACGCTACTGACTCCCATTGAAATGAATGGGAAGCATTTTTTTTTTTTCAGGTGGATTTTGAGGCGGATTCCGCGTCAAAATCCGTCTGCAAAAAACTCAGTGTGAACACAGCCTACACCTGTCTGGTATTTTTATTGACCCCACTAGCCCCATCAGCTAATGCATGATGTTCTTCACTTTGCAATCATGTCCCAAAGTCAGATTTCTGGTCACAGAAACCAATGTTATAACCTCCTAAAAACCAGCTCAGAATATACAATTGTTCCTCAACTCGTCCTGCAGCCTGGGAGGTTATTTTGGCACTTATGATTAACAAGTTTTCCCACATCAGTTGCCCCCTTTCCACTTCTCTCTTCCTATCTGCGCATGCAATGTTACACAAGCATAGTTAAGACTGTCCCTACCTGAACTCCTGCCAGCAGATTGCCTAGCCCAGCCTTTATTAGAACGACAATGACAAGCCTGGGAGCCTTCAATGGGCTCAAGTCTGTCATAATAATGGATCACCGCCCCCGGATCACGTTCTAGGGAAAGACAACCCTACCTATAATGGTGACACCCATGTGAGGTATCCGTAGATTTAATGCTAGTGATCAGTGCAGCACTGATCAAGGGCATTACTGCCAGATCTCTGCTGTATGATACAGACACCTGGTGGCTATGGCAGCTGCTCAGATCCTGAGCAGACGCCATGTTTTAAAGACCCGACATCCACCATAATAATACAATAGATGTTGGGGAAAGAGTTAAAAGCTATAACTTTGGTGTTGGGAACATGGTTTTAAAGTGCAGAACAGAGTAGCTGCTAAGGCTGGTTTGGGGTATAAAAAAAACTGACAGGTTTTTAATCAGAAAACTGGGCAGGGTTATAGTGCAGGATGATGTCACACAAAACAGGTAATACAATAAAAGCAATGATGTCATAGTACAGGAATAATCAATGATGTTACAGTTTGGGGAATAACACTGGTATTTTCATGACACTGGCTATGTGGTGACCTGTACCCCACACTAGTTACCTCCTGATAAAGGAGAGAAAATGACTGAAATATGCAATAGTGTCATAAATTTTCCCAAAACTGTCCCACAAGATAAACTTTCTGACTCTACTCCTGTACAGTAACAGTTTGTGGACTGTACATTGGGAAATACTGCACTAACCTGTGCTTACAGTTTTGCAAAACAAATCAATCCTTTCTACTAAATGAAACTTATGTGTGTAGTATGTGTATCATACAGTACATACAAATGCCATTCATTGTCCTGGTGACTCTGTTATGAAATGTGAGCATTTGCATACAAATCATTCCAGAAAATAAAAATGTAACCGAGGGGGCTGAATAATGACGTAAATCAGTAGGCATATCTTTCTAATAAAAATACTTCTGAGCTTAAATTGGTTGTCCAGGATATATATATATATATTTTTTAAAATTAGGCCGGTGTGAAGGATCTCGTCCTACCGAAACTCGCTTTCGGCACACCTTAGCTCGCTTCATTTACCTCACACCCATCACTAGTGAGTGTTCGGGCCCATAGGATAATACGAAACGAGCTTTCTAAATTTCATATATTTATTAACCCCTAAACGGGTCAGTACTAGACACTTAACACATACAGAAAATACATGTAGCGATTATCAAGCAAATACAAGTGGAAAGCAACATGACACGGTGCACAAAATAAAAATGTGAATAAACCGAAGAAAAGGAAATATTACCAACACAAGCCTGTGATTGGTTCTCTGGGCTCCGGATGTTGAGCTCAGGGCATGTACTTAAAGCAGTCCAAAAGCATGCGTCCGGGCATGCTATTCCAGTGATAGCACCCCTTGGCTCTCGGCAGTGCTATCCAGGTGGCTTTCCGCAGAAGAAGACCATATAGAAGGTTACCAGAATAAGTAGATAGTCCGTTTCTCTGAGCCCATGTGGTAGGCTTCAGGGTTCTTCCTTAAGAAAGTTGCAGAGCATGTGTCTCCTACATGTTGTTACATCTCTTCCAGGATAACAAAGAGCCTCAGGCCTAAATCCTAGGCCGCATGTTTAGGCCACATGTTTGGAGTCTGCACCATGACCTCCCTTCCCATCTCATCCAGGAACAACAAATACAAATGGACCAAAGACCCCCCTCTTCCTGGTCTGAGAACTTTTAACTAAAAAGGTCTCCTCTCTAAGTGATGTCACCAGGAGGAGGAGCTCCGCCTTCCTTTCCAAATCCCCCAGAATCATCTTTCCTTATATATCCTCGCCTGATGACTGTTGAGTCAGGCAGGAGGTATGATAGGGTTCGTGGTGAGATCCCCATCATGTAGACCCCAAGGATGACACCCCAACAAATATACTCTCCTGTCCCCGGGAGTGCGGTGCCTCCCAGCGTGGTCTGGTCCTGCTTCTCTGCTGTCTTCTTTTGCTGGAAGAAAATGGCGGAGCTGCAGGACAGGACCGTGCTGGGAGGCACTGGAACACTGGGGACAGATGAGTATAGTTGTTTTTTTTTTTTTTGTTTTTTGTTTTACACGTTCCCTGGCTTAAAATGGAAAAAAAAAAAAAAAAGAAAATCCTGGACAACCCCTTTAAAGCGTACCTCCAATTATAAACAACTTTTCATAAATTAATTGTACAAGCAAAAATAAACCTTATAATATATCTCATTAAAGAAATATGTTTTCATCTCCACTTTTCAGGCAGCTACTTTCTCCATATTAGTCTATGAAGAGAGGAAGGGGATAGAAAAGACACTCAAATAATTGCTGCTGTTACACGCTGCTGTTCCTTGCTTTTTAACACTGCTAAGGCTAGGTTCAGACCTGCGCCCAGATTCTGTTTGGGGATTACGTTCCCCATTTCGCTTGAAAAATGTGCATTTTTAGGGCAGAAATCAAAAAAACGCTTTATTAAAGGCCATTCCAACGTGCCATTAGTTAAAAAGGTGTTTTTCTAATGATAGGCTCCCTTTAAGTGGATTGGGTTTCCGTTCTTCTGGTCCGCTTGAGGCCATCAATTGTACAGTTAGGTCCATAAATATTTGCATAGAAACATTTTTCTAATTTTGGTTCTGTACATTACCACAATGAATTTTGAATTTTCAGCTTTAATTCAGTGGGTTGAACAAAATGATTGCATAAAAATGTGAGGAACTAAAGCATTTATTAAACACAATCCCTTCATTTCAGGGGCTCAAAAGTAATTAGACAAATGAAATAACTGCAAATAAAATGTTAATTTCTAATGCAATTGTTTTTCACTACAATTTCCCCAAGACCGGGCCCCATCGCTTAAAGTTTCTGTTAGAAAGTGTACAGGATTTAAGGAACACACGAAAAAAGGAAGGTAAGACTGAGATTGTACAACATACAATATCCACATCTACTATCATATCCTTTTTAACCCTTTCTATCCTATCCTCCCAGCAATCTACTACTGAGAAGAGATCACCCTAAAACGGTTATTGAGGGTCTCATCAAGCAGCATGGTCCAGTGTCAGCCGTGGCTCTATATGAAGAGGTATGTCCAGTATACTTGGTACAAAAGACAATTGTGAATACGTCGATTGAGTCAAAGGAGTTGTCCAGTCAGGGAACATCATATCAAAAAACAGCTTAAAATATTCTAAATCTGCGACTCTCAAACTGATACACAGTAACAGATGCTTATTACTGGGCACATTTTTTGATTATCTGGTGACATTCTGTTTCACTGTTTCCGGAAACGGAACATCACCAATACTACCCCCCCCCCAATCATACTTGCCTGTCTTCCTGTTCAGACTTCTTTCTCTGGTAACGGCTCCTCCTCTTCTTTAACCTCTGCCGGTGTGTGCGCAATAGAGCCCAAGTCCCGGCATTGCACTGCAGGCACTCCATCTCTATTAAAATATCCAAAAAAGAAAAAGACATGGACCGCACATCCCAATCTTATACATTGATCTTGTGCTTCTCAGCAAATTCTACAATACCAAACATGAGGTTCTTAGTATACATATTGATCAAGGTGTATAAGTCCACTAGCCACTTCATAGCGACCTCTTTATAGTGGGTCCCTACACTACTGGGTGCGGCACTGAACAGCGACCGCCACAATACAGCGCCCACAGGGCAAGCGACCCAGCAGCCCAGCAACACCCCTGCCTCCATGCTAATTCCACAGGCTCCAGGCCACACCGCCCCATGGGCACCGCACTACAGCGACAGCAGACACCGCACAGCACCGCACCATGTGAACAGATAGCAAAAAAGTCCACCTTACCATATGGTGTCAGTCGGAGGACTGGACCAGTAGAAGGCTCCCTTAATTTAAAAACACCTGGGCCAAATGGGAGGAGTGCTGGTACCAAGGTAAAACAAAAAAAAAATGAAAAGGATAGATTCAAAATAAAATATCCAAAAACGAAAAAAAGAAAAAGACATGGACCGCACATCCCAATCTTATACATTGATCTTGTGCTTCTCAGCAAATTCTACAATATTGAACATGAGGTTCTTAGTATGCATATTGATCAAGGTGTATAAGCCCACTAGCCACTTCACCTGCGACCTCTTTATAGTGGGTCCCTACACTATTGGGTGCGGCACTGAACAGCGACCACCACCGCCACAATCCAGCGCCCACAGGGCGAGCGATCCGGCAATCCAGCAACAACCCTGCTGCCAGGCTAAGCCCCCAGGCTCCAGGCCACACCGTCCCATGGGCACCGCACTACAGCGACGGCAGACACCACACAGCACTGCACCATGTGAACAGATAACAAAAAAGTCCACCTTACCATATGGTGACAGTCGGAGGACTGCAACATGTGAACAGGTCTCAAAGAGGTCGCCGTGAAGTGGCTAGTGGGCTTATACACCTTGATCAATATGTATACTAAGAACTTCATGTTAGGTATTGTAGAATTTGCTGAGAAGCACAAGATCAATGTATAAGATTGGGATGTGCGGTCCATGTCTTTTTCTTTTTTTTCATTTTTTGGATATTTTATTTTTAATCTATCCTTTTCATTTTTTTTTGTTTTACCTTGGTACCAGCACTCCTCCCATTTGGCCCAGGTGTTTTTAATTAAAGGAGCCTTCTACTGGTCCAGTCCTCTGACTGAGACCATATGGCAAGGTGAACTCTTTGAGACCTGTTCACATGTTGCAGTCCTCCGACTGACACCATATGGTAAGGTGGACTTTTTTGTTATCTGTTCACATGGTGCGGTGCTGTGTGGTGCCCATGGGGTGGTTTGGCCCGCTGCCTGGGGGCTTAGCCTGGCGGCAGGGGTGTTGCTGGGCTGCCGGGTCGCTCGCCCTGTGGGCGCTGTATTGTGGTGGTCGCTGTTCAGTGCCGCACCCAGTAGTGTAGAGACCCACTATAAAGAGGTCGCCGTGAAGTGGCTAGTGGGCTTATATACCTTGATCAATATGTATACTAAGAACCTCATGTTCGGTATTGTAGCATTTGCTGAGAAGCACAAGATCAATGTATAAGATTGGGATGTGCTGTCCACGTCTTTTCTTTTTTTGGATACTCCATCTCTATTGCGCAGGCATGAGAGACCAGAGGAACCTCCCACGCCTTCGCAGTAGAGATGGAGTGCTGGCTACAGTACAATGCTGGTACTATTGTGCACACGCCGGCAGACATCAAAGAAGAGGAGTAGCCGTTCCCACAGGAAGACAGGTAAGTATGATGAGGTGTGGGCTGAGTCAATTAATCTGAAAGACTAGTAGTGGGCGGGATAGCTAGGGAGACAGCGAGGGGGTGTGAGAGAAGGGAGGTAGTGTGAGTCAGCCTACAACTACCATGATGCTTTGCATGAACTAATACAGCAGGAAGCTACACCATGTAAACAAATGTAGAAGATGCCAGGATCTCCCAGGGAAACCCATAAATCACTCAAAACACTGCTAAAGGTATTTGGGTGCACTTATTAACCCATTAATAGCACTAACACAGATTTTTTTTTTTTGCCCAGAAAACCCCTTTAACCATAGGGTACCTGCATTGGGTCCTATGGCAGCAGGGGTCCACTATTGTGGCGGCATATCCCGATTTCAACTCTTTCTGTGTCCTCAGGACTTGGATAGAGTTGAATATAGCTTCTGGCTACCTGCTCCATCCTTAACCCTGTAACTACTGCTGTCTGTGGTTTGGGGTAGGCAGGCTCAATTGGATAACATCACTGTAGTTGCTGCCCAAGTTAGAGACAGCAAAGTCCAAAGAAGCTGAGCTGTGTTGGAAACAGGCTAAATAATTATTGTTTTTTTTTTTTCATTTTTTTGGCATTTGTTCTGTGTGGTGCCACTAAGGGGGCATTATGCTATGTGTGGGAGTCACAGAAGAAGCATTATTCTGTATGGAGAGGACACTAAGGTTACATTAACCATGTGGGGGCAGGAAAATGGACAGATAAGAGAAGAAAGATGCCTTTTTCTCTGATAACATACATTACAAAGTTTCTTAAACAGGACCTTTCATGCCCTCATGAATTTGCGGTTTTATATGCCGCTATAAAGCTTTCCCGATATGTTTACTATAACATAGCCTTGTACTGACATAGGGGGCGTTCCTTACTGCCTAGTTATGGCGCTAGGCTGTAAGACCCGCCCTTCTGACAGTGGGGAGATATTGGTGCTGAAATTAACGGCACCGATATCTCCACCATTGGGGCACATACCGGGAAAGCCGACAGTGCGCTGAATTCACTGTCTGCTTTCTAGCGGTATATAAAATTGCACATTCATGAGGACGTGAAAGGTCCTCTTTAAATTCACTTGAACTATTGATTTTATGCAAAGTGTATTGAAAAGTTAATGACCATTTATCTGCTTCCCGCTCTGCACTGCACTGTAGGCATGGACGCTGTGCCTGTGACATGACTCTTGGGTCTCGGTTGTATTACACAATCGGGACCCAGCACTAGCTGCCGTGTTTTGAAAATATTTCAGCTAGTTAACCCCTCAGATGCCATGATGAATAGCGATCACAGCATCTGAGTGGTTAGTGGGCAAGTTTTCACCCCGCTTCAGCCCCTTGGATCACTGAGGAGTTGCGATGGCAACCTCGAGGCCAGTCAATGATCTTCTGGCTGGGCAAAGTACAGCAATACAGAATTATGCAGAAAAGATCTGAGGTTCCAGGCCTCTTGAGGGACAGGAAAACAAAAAAATTAAAGGCAATGCACCTCATCTCCCCAAAAATAGCAATAGAAAGAGATACATGAACAGTTATGCATACCAAAAATTGGAGCCAATAAAAAACTTTAACTTGAAATAATGACCCTCAGGTAACAAAAGAAGAGCTGGCTGTCGAGAAGGTGGTAAAAGAAGTCTGCACACTGCATGGTGTCAAATATCATACGGTCTGGGGGTCCACCTTATATCACCAGGATGATCTACCATTCAGACATATCTCTAGGTAAACCTTTTAGTATCATGAGAATAATATACAATTCTGCATGAAATCCTTTTGCTCTTCTCAATTTTTCCATGTGGAATTAAATTGTTTAATTGTAAAGCTTTGATAAAGACAAACTGGTGAGTAAATGTACATTACTATTGTGGGGGAAATTCCCCCGGGTTATGTTGTCTTGGGCCTAATTAATAAGGAACAATTATCGAGCGCTCGGGAAACAGACAAACAGACAGCAAGGTGTCATGTATAGAATGCTTCAATTTATTGATTGGCAGAGCTAGGTTATATAGGAAGCACAATTACACATCAATCACATGACACGATACCCAAACTTGGTCTTATGCTTCCGTTGTCACGTAGGTCCCAAATCCAGTTTAGACCAGATTGTTGCAAAAGCATATTTCAAAACATCACTTAATGTTAAAAGGTCAAAGATAGCAATTTTCAGACGTTTGTGATATAGCCTTATCTTAACCACATCCTATACTGGCATACAGCGCAGACTTTGTGGTGGGCAAGATGCTTTGAGCAATAACTTCTATTTTTCTTAACAGCATATATGTCTGGCAAGCAAAATATTTTTAACCCTTACATTTCCCCCATTTTAGACATCTAATGACTTCCCCAACAAGTACATTCACCCTAGGGAGCCAGTCCAGCTGGATTCCCCATTGGAGTCATTACCAGATGTCTACCACTTATGCTTATCTCTATTACAGCGATTAATGCAAATTAAAACGATTTTTGCAAAGCAATATATCAGTAATATAATCATTGCTATTTGTATGACCATCTGGATCAATCCTGCCACCCACCCACCTATACCTTTAAACCAATTGACTGGATTTAAGAATGAAAATGTTTTGGACCACCAACTGTCTTTGTTCTGAACATTCATCCTCTCATACTCTTCTCTTAACCTGTATACTTCCTCCAATTTTCGTTTTTTTTGATGTTGCCTTCTGGGTCAATGTAGTGGCAGCATGTAGGTCCCACTATCTGGCACATTCCTCCCTGAGCTGCAGTTCCATAGTCTAATACCAATGTGTGTTGATTAGTGACTATTAGCAATTGATTCTGTACTGCAATAGTGGTATTAAGTATCTCCAGAATTTCCCATATTTGATCATCAAGATAGTCAGTACTTTGCACTAGCTTGTCCCACATCTGCATTATCATAGGATACAGTCATATGAAAAAGTTTGGGCACCCCTATTAATCTTAATCATTTTTAGTTCTAAATATTTGGGTGTTTGCAACAGCCATTTCAATTTGATATATCTAATAACTGATGGACACAGTAATATTTCAGGATTGAAATGAGGTTTATTGTACTAACAGAAAATGTGCAATATGCATTAAACCAAAATTTGACCGCTGCAAAAATTTGGGTACCCTTATCATTTTATTGATTTGAATACTCCTAACTACTTTTTACTGACTTACTGAAGCACAAAATTGGTTTTGTAACCTCACTGAGCTTTGAACTTCATAGCCAGGTGTATCCAATCATGAGAAAAGGTATTTAAGGTGGCCAATTGCAAGTTGTTCTCCTATTTGAATCTCCTCTGAAGAGTGGCATCATGGGCTCCTCAAAACAACTCTCAAATGATCTGAAAACAAAGATTGTTCAACATAGTTGTTCAGGGGAAGGACACAAAAAGTTGTCTCAGAGATTTAACCTGTCAGTTTCCACTGTGAGGAACATAGTAAGGAAATGGAAGACCACAGGGACAGTTCTTGTTAAGCCCAGAAGTGAGTGGCAGGCCAAGAAAAATATCAGAAAGGCAGAGAAGAAGAATGGTGAGAACAGTCAAGGGCAATCCACAGACCACCTCCAAAGAGCTGCAGCATCATCTTGATGCAGATGGTGTCACTGTGCATCGGTCAACAATACAGCACACTTTGCACAAGGAGAAGCTGTATGGGAGAGTGATGTGAAAGAAGCAGTTTCTGAAAGCACGCCACAAACAGAGTCGCCTGCGGTATGCAAAAGCACATTTGGACAAGCCAGCTTCATTTTGGAAGAAGGTCCTGTGGACTGATGAAACAAAGATTGAGTTGTTTGGTCATACAAAAAGGCGTTATGCATGGCGTCCAAAAAACGCAGCATTCCAAGAAAAACACTTGCTACCCACTGTAAAATTTGGTGGAGGTTCCATCATGCTTTGGGGCTGTGTGGCCAATGCCGGCACCGGGAATCTTGTTAAAGTTGAGGGTCGCATGGATTCAACTCAGTATCAGCAGATTCTTGAGAATAATGTACAAGAATCAGTGACGAATTTGAAGTTACGCCGGGGATGGATATTTCAGCAAGACAATGATCCAAAACACAGCTCCAAATCTACTCAGGCATTCATGCAGAGGAACAATTACAATGTTCTGGAATGGCCATCCCAGTCCCCAGACCTGAATATCATTGAACATCTGTGGGATAATTTGAAGCGGGCTGTCCATGCTTGGCGACCATCAAACTTAACTGAACTGGAATTGTTTTGTAAAGAGGAATGGTCAAAAATACCTTCATCCAGGATCCAGGAACTCATTAAAAGCTACAGGAAGCGACTAGAGGCTGTTATTTTTGCAAAAGGAGGATTTACTAAATATTAATGTCACTTTTCTGTTGAGGTGCCCATACTTTTGCACCGGTCAAATTTTGGTTTAATGCATATTGCACATTTTCTGTTAGTACAATAAACCTCATTTCAATCCTGAAATATTACTGTGTCCATCAGTTATTAGATATATCAAATTGAAATGGCTGTTGCAAACACCCAAATATTTAGAACTAAAAATGATTAAGATTAATAGGGTTGCCCAAACTTTTTCATATGAATGTATATGAGTATTGTGCTTACTATCTTATTCCCAGTGCTCCACAGTACCCCAGGTCTCGATTTCCACAAACAAATGAAAGGTTCTTTTTCCTGTAAAGCCTTTCTTCAACCGTCTCATTCACACACTCTATGTTCCCGGGTATCTCTTTACACGTGTGATTGTCTCCCTCTACAAATAGGTGTGCATGTTCCCAGGAAGTATTGTGTACTGTTCTTTCTATGACCCAAGGTGTCCAAAAATACCCTCTCTTTTGTCCATCATCCCCAAAACTTATCTGTAATCGGGATTGGGGAATCTTTCCCAATATAGTGGCAGTGGATTTGTTTCGAGGAACCCATCTTTCCCCACTATAAGCCATGTATTGGATATTCTTATTGTTCCCAGTAAGGTTACCTTGCCACCACGGATAATCTGTCCACCCCACTATCGGTATCCCTACAGTAACATTTGCCCATAACTTAGTTTCCACATCATCTACAACATTATCTGTACATCCTGGCCACTACAGTAATTCATCAATAGGGACAGGTACAGTCAGGAAGGGTAAACTAGTGGAGGTAATAGGAGAGTGTGTACAGATCCAGCAATCCTTGAGGGTATAGTTAAACCCTTCTATCATTACAAGATGGTGTCTAATAAATTTATTGTCCACCTCTTTAAGTCCCTGGAGGGATTTCCAGGTTCCACTAGTTGTAAGTCCTTTAAGAACGCATACAACAAATAATGTCCATCTTTTCATTCTTGCTGTGGTTCAGGAACCTTTTTACAATGGGAAGTGTGTATCCAGGTAGATTTTCCCTCCAATTTGACTGAAGTGGCAGTTGTCAGCAGTATTTGGAAGGGACCGTCATATCTGGGTTCAAGAGACTTCCTGGTGTGTCTTTTCACAACCACCCAATCACCAGGCTGCAAGCTATGTGTAGCCCTATTTGGGGGGGGTATGAGTATTATCCCTCCCGCAACAGACTCTGGCGCTGACCTGTGTGTATAATGGGACATGAAGCCTTCGCTGAAGGGAAGAGTGGGAACATATATGAAATATATCAGTGCCTCCACCCAGGATAGAGCCTCTGTATTACAGGGAGAATCTCTTCCTGGGACTTACCCATGAAGTACAGTTAGTAGCCTTAACAAGGATCACTGTACTAATCTCGCAGTCTGAAGAATACATACAGATACCACATAAGGTTATAACAGTAGCTTTATAAGAATCAACAGGGTAATAATACATACATAAAATATACTCAGAACACAGCAATACTACAACAACCAGCAAGTCCTCAACCGTCTTAGGTTATATACCCGGGTATATATATATAGATATATAGCAAGAGTCCAGTGCACAATACCTCCAGACAACAGAAGAGATGCAGGGGCCCCTGTGGATGACTGTGGATCCTCGGATTCTTCCAGGAGATGACAGACAGCCGATCAGGAGATGATGATGATGGTGAGATTCTTCACAGGCAGCAAACAGGGCGACGGTGACGGAAGTAGATGCAGGCCTGACTACCCTAACACTGAGTCCTTAACCTGCCAGCTAAACTACTAGTGCCACCGGGCCTCTAACTAGCTAGTTGGCCTTCGGAAGCCTAACCTATCACTGCCCTGAACTTATATATATATATATATATATATATATATATGGATCCCTAACTATGGTTACTAGCTAGGTCCTGTGAGTATATGGGGGGTAACACATACCTAACTATATACTGTGAAGTAAAGAGGAACAAGTGGCTCTTAGACTCCCCCAGACATAACATGTCTGTCTCAGCAGCTCTGCTCACATCTCTCCCCCCAGCAGCTCTGCCTCACATGTGTCTGACTCACTGTATTTACAAAACAAAACTTGCACTGAATGCCTGGGGTCTCTGAAGCCAAACTGCAGGGGCAAAGAAGCCAGATACATTATATACTAGTAGAAATGGCAGTTCCCTACACTCTCCCTCTGGTGAAATCTTTACGTCACGTCAAAGACATACAAAGTCATAGTATACAGTCAACATTACCAATGACAATATCAATATGGTTGCTTTTGCATTTACAGAGTCACAACAGGTTATTAGGTATACATGCCAGCAGGAGCGAAAATTGGTAACATATTGACCAAAGTGGACACTGCACCCACCCAAGCATGGTATAAATGAGGCTGAGTAGTAAATCTGGGGTCCCCCAAACTATCATATGTCAGCATAGGTGGAGGGTGTCTAATTCTCTCTCCTCTCCGTACCTCTCTCTGAGGTAAACTAGCATGTCCAGGCCCTAAACTAGGGTTGTCTGCCATGGGAGGGGATGGTGCTGGTGGCGTAGGAGAGCTAGATCCCTGCTCATCTGTAGACACAGATCTAGGTACGAATTCTGGAGTTTGAGGGTTCATAGGTCTCCCTGAAGGAGAAGATAATGGTGATCTAGGAACTTCAGGAGCCACAGTCCAATCACTCTCAGGAGTTTCAGGAAGGTCAGGTGGAATATCGGCTAAGGACTGTGGAGAATCGCAGGCCGAGCCATCATTGGAGATATCCATACCATCAATCTGAGGTACAGGCAACAAATGATTTCTATGCCAAGTCCTGATCCTCCCCGTCCCGTCCTTTTATCTTGTAGACTGGTATTCCAGGCAACCGATCTACCACTGTAAAGAGTTCACTCCGCCATCGATCAGCCAGCTTATGTTTTGCAGATGCTCCCAAATTCCGTAGCAGAACATGGTCCCCAGGGTTCAATTCTCGGTATCTTACTCGAAGATCAAATCTCCTTTTATTTCCTTCATTCACTTTGGCCGCATTTTCCTCAGCCAGCTGATAAGCACTCTTAAGCGTTTCTTTCAAACGTGCCACGTATCGGTAATGATCTCGATGACTGATACCATCGGTAGAGACTCCCAACAAGATGTCAATAGGTAGTCTAGGCTCTCTTCCAAACATCAGAAAGTATGGTGAATATCCTGTGCTCTCGTGCCTTGTACTATTATAGGCATGCACCATAGCCTCCACTTTTCGACTCCAGGATCGCTTATCCTCAATTCGTAAGGTACCAAGCATATCAAGTAAAGTCCTGTTAAATCTTTCAGGAAGGGCATTTCCCTCTGGATGGTAAGGCGTCGCCCGACTTTTGCGGATGTTCAACAACTGAAGTAACTCTTTGATCAGGTTACTCTCAAAATCCCGGCCTTGATCAGAATGCAACCGGTGTGGTAAGCCATAATGGATAAAATACTTTTCCCAAAGCACTCTTGCAACAGTGACTGCTTTTTGATCCTTAGTCGGAAAGGCTTGAGCATATCGTGTGAAGTGATCAGTCACCACCAATACATTTCCAAATCCTCTGGAGTCATTGTCAATACAAAGGAAGTCTATGCAGACAAGATCCATGGGGCCCGAACTCTTCAAGTGTCCCATGAAGGCCGCTCGAACCGGGATAGTCTTCCTCTGCAAACATCTGCGACAGCACCTACACAGACGAGTCACGGTATCTCTCATTTTGGGCCAGTAGAATCGGTCTTGTATTAGGCCATAAGTCTTCTCAGGTCCCAAATGACCATGATAATCATGCAGACTTCGGAAAATCATCTTCTGAAAGCAGCTTGGAATAACTAGTTGGCGCCTTCCAGGGTGATCATGATACAGCACCACACGATAAAGTAGGCCATTGTCTATTTCAAACTTCTCCCAATCTCGTAGAAGTTGACTGCATTCAGAGGGTAGGGATGTCTTTAACATTTCTCTGTCTTGAGAACTCACTGCTTGATAAAGAGGTCCAATTAAAGGATCAGTCTTTTGACTCCAGATCATTCGCTTTGAAGATATAGAACAACTCTCAAAGGATCCTAAAGCGGCAGGGTAGGCAAACATGTCTGGTACAGCTTCGGGACCTCCCCCAATAGAGTCAATAAGCCGAGTTTCAGAAAAGGCTACTTGGTCTTCAACTACAGCAGCCATGGCACACAAAGCTCCTACTCCAGGACTTGGCACTTCTTCCCATTCATCCACTACTTCCGGACTAGGTAATCCAGGCCGTCTTGATAGAGCATCTGCCCCAATGTTCTTAGGCCCCGATTTATACTTGAGTGTGAATTGGTAGTTGGATAAAGCTGCCAACCAGCGATGTCCTGTAGCATCGAGTTTAGCGGTTGACAAAACGTATGTCAGTGGATTGTTGTCTGTTCTTACTTCAAACGTGGCTCCGTATAAATAGTCATGTAATTTATCAACAATGGCCCACTTGAGCGCCAAAAACTCCAATTTATGTACTGGATAATTTTTCTCGCTGGGAGAAAGACTTCGACTTATGAAAGCTATGGGCCGTAACCCGGCCGGGTATTCTTGGTGCAGCACGCCACCTAATCCTTCAAAGCTGGCATCTACATGTAGCACATATGGCTTCTGTGCATCAGCATAAGCCAGAACGGGAGCTTCTGTCAATTTCTTCTTCAACAACTTAAATGCTTCTTCACAATCCGCAGTCCACCTATCGCCAAAAAGGCTTTTGGAAGACCCTTTCTTCTTTCCCGGATCTCCTGCATCACTCTTCAACAGGTCGAGGAGGGCTCGAGCAATTTTTGAATATCCTTCCACAAATCGTCGATAGAATCCACAAAACCCCAAGAAAGATTGCAACTCCGTAATATTTTGCGGTTGGGGCCAATTCACCACAGCTTCAATCTTACCAGGATCGGTAGCAACTCCTTCAGCAGAAACAATATGACCTACATAAGTGACCGAAGATCTACAAAATTTGCATTTGTCAGCCGACAACTTCAGCCCCTCTTCTTTTAAGCGTTGGAGTACTCTCATGAGTCGTTCTTCATGTTCTTCCAGCATCTTTCCAAACACAATAATGTCGTCAAGATATACAAGGCATTCCCGGGGCACTAAATCACCTAACACTCTTTCCATCAACCTTTGGAACGTTGCTGGCGCACCTTTTGTACCTTGCGGCATACGAGTGAACTGAAAGAAACCCAAGGGGCATATGAAGGCTGTCTTTTCCTGATCCTCAGGTGCCATTGGGACTTGATAGTATCCCGATCTTAGGTCCAGCACTGTGAACCAACAGTTTCCATTCAGAGCTTCCAGAGCTTCTTCAATTCTCGGCAGTGTATACTGATCAGGTAAGGTTCTCCGGTTCAGAGTTCTGTAATCCACACATAGGCGAATTGCTCCAGATTTTTTTTCTTACCACCACAATAGGTGAGGCATAGGGGCTCTTACTGTCCACAATGATCCCCTGACCTTTCATTTGCTGTAGAGTCTGTCTTAACTCATCAACATCCTTTGGAGCAACTCTCCGTGGTCGCTCCCGGAAGGGAGTAGAATCGGTCAATCGGAAAGTGTGTTGAGCACTTTTAGCACAACCTACATCCATATCATCCATGGAGAACACTTCCGATAATTCAGACAACTTCTGTGTCAGTCGCTGATTCCAGGCCTCTGGTAAATGTGGATCACTCAAGTCAAGATTGAGATTAGGGATTGCATCTCGGATTTGAATCCTGCACACTTCAGCGTATGGATTTACTCCAAGCACAGGGTAGCAGTGGGCCACATTCTGGTATGGTCCAATTACGATCGGATGCGGTGAACAGTTCCTCACTGTCACACAGGTAGATAACTCCACTTTATTTCTCCAGTCCTTTCTCTCTGGGATCACCATCCAGCCATTCTGGTTAATCATTTCTTCAGGGGTTTCCATAAGGACATAACTCCCCCTTCAAGCAAATCGGGAGCAATGCTGGAGGCTACTCTCAGAACTCTCTCCCCACCGGCAGGAACTTCCACGGTTCTCTCACCGATATGATATACCATTCCATGTCGATAGCCAGTAGACAGGGCATCACAGAGTTCTCTAAGATCAGAAGATATATTCACCGGCTGAGCTGCAGGGTTCCAATCTCTTCCAAGAAACTTCTGAAAAGCATAATGCACTGCGGGACAATTAGTGCCAAGTATCACAGGAGCTGCACAAGAATCCCCTGTATCAGGACAGACAAGAGCCGTAATCTTCATGGGAGCGACACTCTGATCTTCTAATTCAGGGACAGCTATAACTACTTGTAGGCTGCCATCTACAGGATATGATCCTGAATTAAGCCCCCACAATTTAATTTGTCCCGTAGACTGAAGAGGTATATCCCTCAGATACTTTTGGTAGAACGAGCGATAAATCAGGGTCACTTGAGATCCTGTATCAAACAGGGCAGGAGCGGCATGACCATTGACAATGACTTTGACAACGGACCTGGAGCCCGCGATAGCGCCTCTGGTCTTTACTCGGCCCGCCTTCCTTTGGTGTCTTTGATTCTGAATAGAGAAGACAGCACTGTGTCCCAATCCCTCACTGTCCTCCGTACACTGTCTGGCAGTATGGCCCGTCTGACCACATTTAGAACAGGTTCTAGCATCCTTTCTCCATTGAGTGGCAGTGGGTGGAGTGGCGGACTGTCTAAGTTCTGACCGCTCCGCTGGTTTGTCCTTGTTTGAATTAGGAACAACATCTTCTTTAGAGATGCTTTTCGCTTTCTTAGGGGTACTAAAACTAATGTCAGCTTCTTGTTTCTTCACTAACTTCATTAAGTCAGGAAATGGAAGGACTCTATCAGATAGTAAGACCTTGAGTACTTGAGCAAGAGGATGATGAGGTTGTAACCCTCTCACCAACTGACTGGTTCTCATAGCGTCTACCTCTGAAGTAGATATAGCTGCGTGGTACACCAGACGTGAAAGAAGTAGCTGTAAACGGTTAATAAAAGTAGAGACATTTTCCCCTTCTTTTTGACGAACCATTCAGTAATCAGCAACCATCTGGGCAAGGTCATAGTATGGCTCAAAGTGATCAGACAGTACTTGTATATAGTCCAATGCACTCACTCCTTCATGAGAGTCTCTGTACAAGCGGATCAATTCTGCAGCAGGAGACCGCAAACTTTCACTGATACGCTGCCGCTTGCCTTCTTCAGAGTAAGACCATTCCTTCAGGCATTGGAGAGTATGTTCTTTCCATATCTCAAAGTTTTCCTCCCCTTGTGGTACTGGGACATTACCAGAGAATACTTTTAGTTTCTTGTAGTGAGTGGCCTGCAGGCCCTGAGCTAACATTTCAGTCAGCCTGGCTAAAGTGCTAATAGCACTGTCACTAGAGGAACTGCTAGCGACGGCCATACTGGGGGGGTAACTGGCTGAGCGGGGTTCTTCCTTTACCTGAACCAGGGGAGGAACAGGAGGTCGATAATCCCATGTAGTAGCTAGTGGGAGGTTCCCCTCTGAGCTATATCGCTTCTCCATATCAATTACTATTCCCACTTCTAAATCTCAGCAGTGCCTCCAAATGTAGCCCTATTTGGGTGGGGGGTATGAGTATTATTCCTCCCGCAACAGACTCTGGCGCTGACCTGTGTGTATAATGGGACCTGAAGCCTTCACTGAAGGGAAGAGTGGGAACATATATGAAATATATCAGTGCCTCCACCCAGGATAGAGCCTCTGTATTACAGGGAGAATCTCTTCCTTGGACTTACCCATGAAATACAGTTAGTAGCCTTAACAAGGATCACTGTACTAATCTCACAGTCTGAAGAATACATACAGATACCACATAAGGTTATAACAGTAGCTTTATAAGAATCAACAGGGTAATAATACATACATAAAATATACTCAGAACACAGCAATACTACAACAACCAGCAAGTCCTCAACCGTCTTAGGTTATATACCCGGGTATATATATATAGATATATAGCAAGAGTCCAGTGCACAATACCTCCAGGCAACAGAAGAGATGCAGGGGCCCCTGTGGATTACTGTGGATCCTCGGATTCTTCCAGGAGATGACAGACAGCCGATCAGGAGATGATGATGATCGTGAGATTCTTCACAGGCAGCAAACAGGGCGACGGTGACGGCAGTAGATGCAGGCCTGACTACCCTAACACTGAGTCCTTAACCTGCCAGCTAAACTACTAGTGCCACCGGGCCTCTAACTAGCTAGTTGGCCTTCGGAAGCCTAACCTATCTCTGCCCTGAACTATATATATATATGGATCCCTAACTACGGTTACTAGCTAGGTCCTGTGAGTATATGGGGGGTAACACATACCTAACTATATACTGTGAAGTAAAGAGGAACAAGTGGCTCTTAGACTCCCCCAGACATAACATGTCTGTCTCAGCAGCTCTGCTCACATCTCTCCCCCCCAGCAGCTCTGCCTCACATGTGTCTGACTCACTGTATTTACAAAACAAAACTTGCACTGAATGCCTGGGGTCTCTGAAGCCAAACTGCAGGGGCAAATAAGCCAGATACATTATTGCTTCTAGAGACTGTCCAAGACAGCCTTTCCTATTACACTAGTGACTGTCCAACACAGCCTTCCCTATTGTATCTAGTGACTGTCCAAGACAGCTTTCCCTATTGTATTTAGTGGGTGTGCAAACACAGCTTTCCCTATTGTATCTAGTGACTGTCCAAGACAGCTTTCCCTATTGTATCTAGTGACTGTCCAAGTCAGCCTTCCCTATTATATCTAGTGACTGTCCAAGACAGCCCTCCCTACAGTATCTAGTGACTGTCCAAGACAGCATTTCCTATTGTATCTAGTGACTGTTGAAGACGGCCTTCCCTATTCTATCTTGTGACTGTCCAAGACAGCCTTTACAAAGGTGTATCTAGAGACTGTCCAAGACAACCTTCCCCATTGTATCTAGTGAGTGCCCAAAACAGCCTTCCCTATTGTATCTAGAGACTGTCCAATACAGCCTTTACAAACGTTTATCTAGAGACTGTCCAAGACAACCTTCCCTATTGTATCTAGTGACTGTCCAAGACAGCCTTCCCTATTGTATCTAGTGACTGTCCAAGACAGCCTTCCCTATTGTATCTACTGACTGTCCAAGACAGCCTTCCTTATTGAATTTAGTGACGGTCCAAGACAGCCTTTATAAAGGTCTATCTAGTGACTGTCCAAGACAGCCTTCCCTATTGTATTTAGAGACTGTCCAAGACAACCTTTCCTATTGTATCTAGTGACTGTCCAAGACAGCCTTCCCTATTTTATCTAGTGTCTGTCCAAAACAGTCTTCCCTATTGTATCTAGTGACTGTCCAAGCTAGCCTTCCCTATTGTATCTAGTGACTGTCCAAGACAGCCTTCCCTATTGTATCTAGAGGCTGTCCAAGACAGCCTTCCTTATTGTATCTAGTTACTGTCCAAGACAGCCTTCCCTATTGTATGTAGAGACTGTCCAAGACAGATTTTCCTATTGCATCTAGTCACTGTCCAAGACAGCATTTCCTGTTGTATCTAGAGACTGTGAAAGACAGCCTTTGCTATTATGTCTAGTAACTGTCGAATACAGCCTTTACAAAGGTCTATGTAGTGACTGTTCAAGACAGCCCTCATTATTATATCTAGTGGCTGTCCAAGACAACCTTCCCTATTGTATCTAGAGACTGTCCAATACAACCTGTACAAAGGTCTGTCTAGAGACTGTCCAAGACAGCCTTCCCTTTTGTATCTAGTGACTGTCCAAGCTAGCCTTTGCTATTGTATCTAGTAACTGTCCCCGACAGCCTTCCCTATTGTATCAGTAAGCCAAGAAGCACCTATTGTATCTAGTGACTGTCCAATATAGCCTTCCCTATTAAATCTAGTGACTGTCCAACACAGCTTTACCTATTGTATCTAGTGACTGTCCAAGAGAGTCTTCCCTATTGTATCTAGAGGCTGTCCAAGTCAGGCCTCCCCCTAGTGACTGTTCAAGACGGCATTCCTATTGTATCTAGTGACTGTCCAAGACAGCCTTTCCTATTGTATCTAGTGACTGTCCAAGACAGCCTTTCCTATTGTATCTAGTGACTGTCCAAGACAGCCTTCCCTATTGTATCTAGTGACTGTCCAAGACAGCCTTTCCTATTGTATCTAGTGACTGTCCAAGACGGCCTTCCATATTGTATCTAGTGACTGTCCAAGACAGCCTTCCCTATTGTATCTAGTGACTGTCCAAGACAGCCTTCCCTATTGTATCTAGTGACTGTCCAAGACAGCCTTCCCTATTGTATCTAGTGACTGTCCAAGACAGCCTTTCCTATTGTATCTAGTGACTGTCCAAGACAGCCTTTACAAAGGTGTATCTAGAGACTGTCCAAGACAACTTTCCCTATTGTATCTAGTGACTGCCCAAAACAGCCTTCCCTATTGTATCTAGAGACTGTCCAATACAGCCTTTACAAAGGTGTATGTAGAGACTGTCCAAGACAACTTCCCTATTAATCTAGTGACTCCAAGACAGCTTTCCCTATTCTATCTAGTGACTGTCCAAGACAGCCTTCCCTATTGTATCAAGTGACTGTCCAAGACAGCCTTCCCTATTGTATTTAGTGACTGTCCAAGACAGCCTTTACAAAGGTCTATCTAGTGACTGTCCAAGACAGCCTTCCCTATTCTATCTAGTGACTGTCCAAGACAGCCTTTCGTATTTTATCTAGTGTCTGTCCAAGACAGCCTTCCCTATTGTATCTAGTGACTGTCCAAGCTAGCCTTCCCTATAGTATCTAGTCACTGTCCAAGACAGCCTTCTGTATTGTATCTAGTGAGTGTCCAAGACAGCCTTTCCTATTGTATGTAGAGACTGTCCAAGACAGACTTTCCTATTGCATCTAGTGACTGTCCAAGACAGCCTTCCCTATTGTATCTAGAGAATGTCCAATACAGCCTTTACAAAGGTCTATCTAGAGACTGTCCAAGACAGCCTTCCCTATTGTAGGTAGAGACTGTCCAAGACAGGCTTTCCTATTGCTTCTAGAGACTGTCCAAGACAACCTTTCCTATTACATCTAGTGACTGTCCAACACAGCCTTCCCTATTGTATCTAGTGACTGTCCAAGACAGCTTTCCCTATTGTATCTAGTGACTGTCCAACACAGCTTTCCCTATTGTATCTAGTGACTGTCCAACACAGCCTTCCCTATTGTATCTAGAGACTGTCCAATACAACCTGTACAAAGGTCTATCTAGAAACTGTCCAGGACAGCCTTCCCTTTTGTATCTAGTGACTGTCCAAGCTAGCCTTTGCTATTGTATCTAGTGACTGTCCCCGACAGCCTTCCCTATTGCATCTAGTGACTGTCCAAGACAGCCTTTCCTATTGTATCTAGTGACTGTCCAAGACAGCCTTTCCTATTGTATCTAGTGACTATCAAAGACAGCCTTCCCTATTGTATCTAGTAACTGTCCAAGACAGCATTTCCCATTGTATCTAGTGACTGTCCAATACAGCCTTCCCTATTAAATCTAGTGACTGTCCAACACAGCTTTCTCTATTGTATCTAGTGACTGTCCAAGACAGCCTTCCCTATTGTATCTAGAGGCTGTCCAAGACAGCCCTCCCTACAGTATCTAGTGACTGTCCAAGACAGCATTTCCTATTGTATCTAGTGACTGTTCCCCCAAGACAGCCTTTCCTATTGTATCTAGTGACTGTTCAAGACGGCCCTCCCTATTGTATCTAGTGACTGTCCAAGACAGCCTTTCCTATTGTATCTAGAGACTGTCCAATACAACCTGTACAAAGGTCTATCTAGAGACTGTCCAAGACAGCCTTCCCTTTTGTATCTAGTGACTGTCCAAGCTAGCCTTTGCTATTGTATCTAGTGACTGTCCCCGACAGCCTTCCCTATTGCATCTAGTGACTGTCCAAGACAGCCTTTCCTATTGTATCTAGTAACTGTCCAATACAGCCTTCCCTATTAAATCTAGTGACTGTCCAACACAGCTTTCTCTATTGTATCTAGTGACTGTCCAAGACAGCCTTCCCTATTGTATCTAGAGGCTGTCCAAGACAGCCTTCCGTACAGTATCTAGTGACTGTCCAAGACAGCATTTCCTATTGTTTCTAGTGACTGTCCAAGACAGCCTTCCGTACAGTATCTAGTGACTGTCCAAGACAGCCTTCCCTATTATATCTAGTAACTGCCCAAGACCGACTTCCCTATTGTAACTAGTGACTGACCAAAACAGTCTTTACTATTATATCTAGTGACTGTCCAGCACAGCCTTTACAAAGGTCTATCTAGAAAGTGTCCAAGACAGCCTTCCCTATTGTATCTAGTGACTTTCCAAGCTAGCCTTCCCTATTGTATCTGGTGACTGTCCAAGACAGCCTTCCCTAATGTATCTAGTGAATTCCCAAGATAGCCTTCCCTATTGTATCTAGTGAGTGTCCAAGACAGCCTTCCTTATTGTATCTAGTGACTGTCCAATACAGCCTTTACAAAGGTCTATCTAGAAACTGTCCAAAACAGCCTCCCCTATTGTATCTAGTGACTTTCCAAGACTACCTTCCCTATTGTATCTAGTGACTGCCCAAGACAGCCTTCCCTATTGTATCTAGTGACTGCCCGAGACAGCCCTTCTTATTGTATCTAGTGACTTCCCAAGATAGCCCTTCTTATTGTATCTTGTAACTGTCCAATACAGCCTTTACAAAGGTCTATTTAGAGTCTGTCCAAGACAGCCTTCCCTATTGTATCTAGTGACTGTCCAAGACAGCCTTCCCTATTGTATCTAGTAACTGTCCAAGACAGCATTTCCCTATTGTATCTAGTGACTGTCCAATACAGCCTTCCCTATTAGAATCTAGTGACTGTCCAAGACAGTCTTCCCTATTCGGTATCTAGTGACTGTCCAAGACAGCCTTCCCTATTGTATGTAGTGACTGTCCAAGACAGCCTTTCCTATTGTATGTAGGGACTGTCCAAGACAGCCTTCCCTATTGTATCTAGTGACTGTCCAAGACAGCATTTCCTATTGTATCTAGTGACTGCCAAGACAGCCTTCCCTATTGTATCTAGTGACTGTCCAAGACAGCCTTCCTTTAATTGTATCTAGTGACTATCCAAGACAGCCTTCCCTATTGTATCTAGTGACTGTCTAAGATAGCCTTCCCTATTGTATCTAGTGACTATCCAAGACAGCCTTCCCTATTGTATCTAGTGACTGTCCAAGACAGCCTTTCATATTGTATCTAGAGACTGTCAAGGACAGCCCTTGCTATTATGTCTAGTGACTGTCCATTACAGCCTTTATAAAGGTCTATCTAGTGACTGTCTAAGACAACATTCCCTATTGTATCTAGTGATTGTCCAAGTTAGCCTTCCCTATTGTACCTAGTGACTGTCCAAGACAGCCTTCCCTACGACCACAGCCCCCTTTTATCTAGTGACTGTGCAAGACAACCTTCCCTATTGTATCTAGTGACTGCCCAAGACCGCCTTCCCTATTGTATCTAGTGACTATCCAAGACAGCCTTCCCTATTCTATCTAGAGACTGTCCAATACAGCCTTTACAAAGGTGTATCTAGAGACTGTCCAAGACAACCTTCCCTATTGTATCTAGTGACTGTCTAAGACAGCATTCCCTATTGTATCTAGTGATTGTCCAAGTTAGCCTTCCCTATTGTACCTAGTGACTGTCCAAGACAGCCTTCCCTACGATATCTAGTGACTGTGCAAGACAACCTTCCCTATTGTATCTAGTGACTGCCCAAGACAGCCTTCCCTATTCTATCTAGAGACTGTCCAATACAGCCTTTACAAAGGTGTATCTAGAGACTGTCCAAGACAACCTTCCCTATTGTATCTAGTGACTGTCTAAGACAACATTCCCTAGTTGTATCTAGTGATTGTCCAAGTTAGCCTTCCCTATTGTACCTAGTGACTGTCCAAGACAGCCTTCCCTACGATATCTAGTGACTGTGCAAGACAACCTTCCCTATTGTATCTAGTGACTGCCCAAAACCGCCTTCCCTATTCTATCTAGAGACTGTCCAATACAGCCTTTACAAAGGTGTATCTAGAGACTGTCCAAGACAACCTTCCCTATTGTATCTAGTGACTGTCAAAGACAGCCTTCCCTATTGTATCTAGTGACTGTCCAAGACAGACTTCCCTATTGTATCTACTGACTGTCCAAGACAGCCTTCCCTATTGAATTTAGTGATGGTCCAAGACAGCCTTTATAAAGGTCTATCTAGTGACTGCCCAAGACAGCCTTTATAAAGGTCTATCTAGTGACTGCCCAAGACAGCCTTCCCTCCCAAGACAGCCTTCCCTATTGTATTTAGAGACTGTCCAAGACAGCCTTTCCTATTGTATCTAGTGACTCTCCAAGATAGCCTTCCCTATTTTATCCAGTGTCTGTCCAAAACAGTCTTCCCTATTGTATCTAGTGACTGTCCAAGCTAGCCTTCCCTATTGTATCTAGTGACTGTCCAAGACAGCCTTCCCTATTGTATCTAGAGGCTGTCCAAGACAGCCTTCCCTATTGTATCTAGTCACTGTCCAAGACAGCCTTCCCTATTGTATGTAGAGACTGTCCAAGACAGATTTTCCTATTGCATCTAGTCACTGTCCAAGACAGCATTTCCTGTTGTATCTAGAGACTGTGAAAGACAGCCTTTGCTATTATGTCTAGTAACTGTCCAATACAGCCTTTACAAAGGTCTATGTAGTGACTGTCCAAGACTGCCTTCATTATTATATCTAGTGACTGTCCAAGACAACCTTCCCTATTGTATCTAGAGACTGTCCAATACAACCTGTACAAAGGTCTATCTAGAGACTGTCCAAGACAGCCTTCCCATTTGTATCTAGTGACTGTCCAAGCTAGCCTTTGCTATTGTATCTAGTGACTGTCCCCGACAGCCTTCCCTATTGTATCTAGTGACTGTCCAAGACAGCCTTTCCTATTGTATCTAGTGACTGTCCAAGACAGCCTTTCCTATTGTATCTAGTGACTGTCCAAGACAGTCTTTCCTATTGTATCTAGTGACTGTCCAAGACAGCCTTTCCTAATGTATCTAGTAACTGTCCAAGACAGCATTTCCTATTGTATCTAGTGACTGTCCAATACAGCCTTCCCTATTAAATCTAGTGACTGTCCAACACAGCTTTCTCTATTGTATCTAGTGACTCTCCAAGACAGCCTTCCCTATTGTATCTAGAGGCTGTCCAAGTCAGGCCTCCCTACAGTATCTAGTGACAGTCCAATACAGCATTTCCTATTGTATCTAGTGACTGTTCAAGACGGCCTTCCCTATTGTATCTTGTGACTGCCCAAGACAGCCTTTCCTATTGTATCTAGTGACTGTCCAAGACAGCCTTTCCTATTGTATCTAGAGGCTGTCCAAGACAGCCTTCCCTATTGTATCTAGTCACTGTCCAAGACAGCCTTCCCTATTGTATCTAGAGACTGTCCAATACAACCTGTACAAAGGTCTATCTAGAGACTGTCCAGGACAGCCTTCCCTTTTGTATCTAGTGACTGTCCCCGACAGCCTTCCCTATTGTATCTAGTGACTGTCCAAGACAGCCTTCCCTATTGCATCTAGTGACTGTCCAAGACAGCCTTTCCTATTGTATCTAGTGACTGTCCAAGACAGCCTTTCCTATTGCATCTAGTGACTGTCAAAGACAGTATTTCCCATTGTATCTAGTGACTGTCCAATACAGCCTTCCCTATTAAATCTAGTGACTGTCCAACACAGCCTTTCCCTATTGTATCTAGTGACTGTCCAAGACAGCCTTCCCTATTGTATCTAGAGGCTGTCCAAGTCAGCCCTCCCTACTGTATCTAGTGACTGTCCAAGACAGCATTTCCTATTGTATCTAGTGACTGTTCAAGACCTTCCTAGACTCACCCCCCCCCAAACGGCCTTCCCTAGTGCCCACACCTTCGTATCTAGTGACTTTCCAAGACAGCCTTCCCTATTGTATCTAGTGACTGTCCAAGACAGCCTTTCCTATTGTATCTAGTGACTGTCCAAGACAGCCTTCCCTATTGTATCTAGTGACTGTCCAATACAGCCTTCCCTATTGTACGCCCAACAACCGTCTATCTAGTGACTGTCCAAGACAGCCTTCCCTTTTGTATCTAGTGACTGTCCAAGCTAGCCTTCGCTATTGTATCTAGTGACTGTCCCCGACAGCCTTCCCTATTGCATCTAGTGACTGTCCAAGACAGCCTTTCCTATTGTATCTAGTCCCCCACCTGCCCCAAGACAGCCTTTCCTATTGTATCTAGTGACTGTCCAAGACCGCCTTTCCTATTGTATCTAGTGACTGTCCAAGACAGCCTTCCCTATTGAATCTAGTGACTGTCCAACACAGCTTTACCTATTGTATCTAGTGACTGTCCAAGAGAGTCTTCCCTATTGTATCTAGAGGCTGTCCAAGTCAGCCCTCCCTATTGTATCTAGTGACTGTCCAAGACAGCATTTCCTATTGTATCTAGTGACTGTCCAAGACAGCCTTCCCTATTGTATCTAGTGACTGTCCAAGACAGCCTTTCCTATTGTATCTAGTGACTGTCCAAGACACCCCCGCGTGCTTCCACCCTTTCCCTATTGTATCTAGTGACTGTCCAAGACAGCCTTCCCTATTGTATCTAGTGACTGTCCAAGACAGCCTTCCCTATTGTATCTAGTGACTGTCCAAGACAGCCTTCCCTATTGTATCTAGTGACTGTCCAAGACAGCCTTCCCTGTTGTATCTAGTGACTGGCTCCAAGACCCAGCCTTCCCTATTGTATCTAGTGACTGTCCAAGACAGCCTTTCCTATTGTATCTAGTGACTGTCCAATACAGCCTTTACAAAGGTGTATCTAGAGACTGTCCAAGACAACCTTCCCTATTGTATCTAGTGACTGCCCAAAACAGCCTTCCCTATTGCTGTATCTAGAGACTGTCCAATACAGCCTTTACAAAGGTGTATGTAGAGACGACCAGCTCTAGAGACATGACTGTCCAAGACAGCCTTCCCTATTGTATCTAGTGACTGTCCAAGACAGCCTTCCCTATTGTATCTAGTGACTGTCCAAGACAGCCTTCCCTATTGTATCTAGTGACTGTCCAAGACAGCCTTTACACGCAAGAGCCTTCCCTATTATCTAGTGACTGTCCAAGACAGCCTTCCCTATTGTATCTAGTGACTGTCCAAGACAGCCTTCCCTATTTTATCTAGTGTCTGTCCAAGACAGCCTTCCCTATTGTATCTAGTGACTGTCCAAGCCAGCCTTCCCTATTGTATCTAGTGACTGTCCAAGACAGCCTTCCCTATTGTATCTAGTGACTGTCCAAGACAGCCTTTCCTATTGTATCTAGTGACTGTCCAAGACAGCCTTTCCTATTGCATCTAGTGACTGTCCAAGACAGCCTTCCCTATTGTATCTAGAGACTGTCCAATACAGCCTTTACAAAGGTCTATCTAGAGACTGTCCAAGACAGCCTTCCCTATTGTAGCTAGTGACTGTCCAAGACAGCCTTTGCTATTGTATCTAGTGACTGTCCAAGACAGCCTTTCCTATTGTATCTAGTGACTGTCCAACACAGCCTTCCCTATTGTATCTAGTGACTGTCCAAGACAGCCTTCCCTATTGTATCTAGTGACTGTCCAAGACAGCCTTCCCTATTGTATCTAGTGACTGTCCAAGACAGCCTTCCCTATTGTATCTAGTGACTGTCCAAGACAGCCTTCCCTATTGTATCTAGTGGCTGTCCAAGTCAGCCTTCCCTATTGTATCTAGTGACTGTCCAAGACAGCCTTCCCTATTGTATCTAGTGACTGTCCAAGACAGCCTTTCCTATTGTATCTAGTGACTGCCCAAGACAGCCTTCCCTATTGTATCTAGTGACTGTCCACACCCCCCCTACAGCCTTTACAAACGTTTATCTAGAGACTGTCCAAGACAGCCTTCCCTATTGTATCTACTGACTGTCCAAGACAGCCTTCCCTATTGTATTTAGTGACTGTCCAAGACAGCCTTTATAAAGGTCTATTATCTAGTGACTGTCCAAGACAGCCTTCCCTATTGTATCTAGTGACTGCCCAAGACAGCCTTCCCTATTTTATCTAGTGTCTGTCCAAAACAGTCTTCCCTACTGTATCTAGTGACTGTCCAAGCTAGCCTTCCCTATTGTATCTAGTGACTGTCCAAGACAGCCTTCCCTATTGTATCTAGAGGCTGTCCAAGACAGCCTTCCCTATTGTATCTAGTCACTGTCCAAGACAGCCTTCCCTATTGTATCTAGAGACTGTCCAATACAACCTGTACAAAAGGTCTATCTAGAAACTGTCCAGGACAGCCTTCCCTTTTGTATCTAGTGACTGTCCACGCTAGCCTTTGCTATTGTATCTAGTGACTGTCCCAGACAGCCTCCCTATTGTATCTAGTGACTGTCCAAGACAGCCTTCCCTATTGTATCTAGTGACTGTCCCAGACAGCCTTCCCTATTGTATCTAGTGACTGTCCAAGACAGCCTTCCCTATTGTATCTAGTGACTGTCCAAGACAGCCTTCCCTATTGTATCTAGTTACTGTCCAAGACAGCCTTCCCTATTGTATCTAGTGACTGTCCAAGACAGCCTTTCCTATTGTATCTAGTGACTGTCCAAGACAGCCTTCCCTATTGTATCTAGTGACTGTCCAACACAGCTTTCCCTATTGTATCTAGTGACTGTCCAAGACAGCCTTCCCTATTGTATCTAGTGGCTGTCCAAGTCAGCCTTCCCTATTACAGTATCTAGTGACTGTCCAAGACAGCCTTTCCTATTGTATCTAGTGACTGTCCAAGACGGCCTTCCCTATTGTATCTTGTGACTGTCCAAGACAGCCTTTCCTATTGTATCTAGTGACTGTCCAAGACAGCCTTTCCTATTGTATCTAGTGACTGTCCAAGACGGCCTTTCCCTATTGTATCTAGTGACTGTCCAAGACAGCCTTCCCTATTGTATCTAGAGACTGTCCAATACAGCCCCCTGTACTAACTGCCAAGCGTCTATCTAGAGTCCAAAACTGTCCAAGACAGCCTTCCCTTTTGTATCTAGTGACTGTCCAAGCTAGCCTTTCCTATTGTATCTAGTGACTGTCCCCGACAGCCTTCCCTATTGCATCTAGTGACTGTCCAAGACAGCCTTCCCTATTGTATCTAGTGACTGTCCAAGACAGCCTCCACTATCCAAGACAGCCTTCCCTATTGTATCTAGTGACTGTCCAAGACAGCCTTCCCTATTGTATCTAGTGACTGTCCAAGACAGCCTTCCCTATTGTATCTAGAGACTGTCCAAGACAGCCTTCCCTATTGTATCTAGTGACTGTCCAAGACAGCCTTCCCTATTGTATCTAGTGACTGTCCAAGACAGCCCCCCTGTCCAGACAGCCTTCCCATTGTATCTAGTGACTGTCCAAGACAGCCTTCCCTATTGTATCTAGTGACTGTCCAAGACCGCCTTCCCTATTGTATCTAGTGACTGTCCAAGACAGCCTTCCCTATTGTATCTAGTGACTGTCCAGCACAGCCTTTACAAAGGTCTATCTAGAGACTGTCCAAGACAGCCTTCCCTATTGTATCTAGTGACTGTCCAAGCTAGCCTTCCCTATTGTATCTGGTGACTGTCCAAGACAGCCTTCCCTATTGTATCTAGTGACTGTCCAAGATAGCCTTCCCTATTGTATCTAGTGAGTGTCCAAGACAGCCTTCCCTATTGTATCTAGTGACTGTCCAATACAGCCTTCCCATACCGACTCCAAGCAGCTCCCTATTGTATCTAGTGACTGTCCAAGACAGCCTTCCCCTATTGTATCTAGTGACTGTCCAAGCTAGCCTTCCCTATTGTATCTAGTGACTGTCCAAGACAGCCTTCCCTATTGTATCTAGTGACTGTCCAAGACATCCTATTGTATCTAGTGACTGTCCAAGACAGCCTTCCCTACTGTATCTAGCGACTGTCCAAGACAGCCTTTCCCTATTGTATCTAGTGACTGTCCAAGACAGCCTTCCCTATTGTATCTAGTGCTGCCCAACTGTCCACCGCCTTCCCTATTGTATCTAGAGGTGCTGCCCAAGACAGCCTTCCCTATTGTATCTAGAGACTGTCCAAGACAGCCTTCCCTATTGTATCTAGAGTCTGCCCAAGACAGCCTTCCCTATTGTATCTAATGACTGTCCAAGATAGTCTTCCCTATTGTATCTAGTGACTGTCCAAGACAGCCTTCCCTATTCTATCTAATGACTGTCCAAGACAGCCTTCCCTACGGTATGTAGTGATTGTCCAAGACAGCCTTCCCTATTGTATCTAGTGACTGCCCAAGACAGCCTTTAGAAAGGTCTATCTAGTGATTGTCCAAGACAGCCTTCCCTATTGTATCTAGTGACTGTCCAAGACAGCCTTCAAAGGTCTATCTAGTGACTTTCCAAGACTACCTTCCCTATTGTATCTAGTGACTGCCCAAGACAGCCTTCCCTATTGTATCTAGTGACTGCCCGAGACAGCCCTTCTTATTGTATCTAGTGACTTCCCAAGATAGCCCTTCTTATTGTATCTTGTAACTGTCCAATACAGCCTTTACAAAGGTCTATTTAGAGTCTGTCCAAGACAGCCTTCCCTATTGTATCTAGTGACTGTCCAAGACAGCCTTCCCTATTGTATCTAGTAACTGTCCAAGACAGCATTTCCTATTGTATCTAGTGACTGTCCAATACAGCCTTCCCTATTAAATCTAGTGACTGTCCAAGACAGTCTTTCCTATTGTATCTAGTGACTGTCCAAGACAGCCTTCACTATTGTATGTAGTGACTGTCCAAGACAGCCTTTCCTATTGTATGTAGGGACTGTCCAAGACAGCCTTCCCTATTGTATCTAGTGACTGTCCAAGACAGCCTTTCCTATTGTATCTAGTGACTGCCAAGACAGCCTTCCCTATTGTATCTAGTGACTGTCCAAGACAGCCTTCCTTTATTGTATCTAGTGACTGTCTAAGACAGCCTTCCCTATTGTATCTAGTGACTGTCTAAGATAGCCTTCCCTATTGTATCTAGTGACTATCCAAGACAGCCTTTCATATTGTATCTAGAGACTGTCAAGGACAGCCTTTGCTATTATGTCTAGTGACTGTCCATTACAGCCTTTACAAAGGTCTATCTAGTGACTGTCTAAGACAACATTCCCTATTGTATCTAGTGATTGTCCAAGTTAGCCTTCCCTATTGTACCTAGTGACTGTCCAAGACAGCCTTCCCTACGATATCTAGTGACTGTGCAAGACAGCCTTCCCTATTGTATCTAGTGACTGCCCAAGACCGCCTTCCCTATTGTATCTAGTGACTGTCCAAGACAGCCTTCCCTATTCTATCTAGAGACTGTCCAATACAGCCTTTACAAAGCCTGTGTATCTAGAGACTGTCCAAGACAGCCTTCCCTATTGTATCTAGTGACTGTCTAAGACAACATTCCCTATTGTATCTAGTGATTGTCCAAGTTAGCCTTCCCTATTGTACCTAGTGACTGTCCAAGACAGCCTTCCCTACGATATCTAGTGACTGTGCAAGACAACCTTCCCCTATTGTATCTAGTGACTGCCCAAGACCGCCTTCCCTATTGTATCTGCGTCCACCCCCAGAGACTGTCCAATACAGCCTTTACAAAGGTGTATCTAGAGACTGTCCAAGACAACCTTCCCTATTGTATCTAGTGACTGTCAAAGACAGCCTTCCCTATTGTATCTAGTGACTGTCCAAGACAGACTTCCCTATTGTATCTACTGACTGTCCAAGACAGCCTTCCCTATTGAATTTAGTGATGGTCCAAGACAGCCTTCCTATAGGTCTATCTAGTGACTGCCCAAGACCCCAGCCTCCCCTCCAAGACAGCCTTCCCTATTGTATTTAGAGACTGTCCAAGACAGCCTTTCCTATTGTATCTAGTGACTCTCCAAGATAGCCTTCCCTATTTTATCCAGTGTCTGTCCAAAACAGTCTTCCCTATTGTATCTAGTGACTGTCCAAGCTAGCCTTCCCTATTGTATCTAGTGACTGTCCAAGACAGCCTTCCCTATTGTATCTAGAGGCTGTCCAAGACAGCCTTCCCTATTGTATCTAGTCACTGTCCAAGACAGCC